>JAADJZ010000003.1:0-600000 GCA_011032825.1 Massariosphaeria phaeospora | reverse complement strand
ACGCCATATCGGCCGCCGGCTTCTCTGCTATCGAGCTTTCCTTCCCCGACATCCTCGCGTTCGGCTCCTCGCACCTTGGCCACGACGTTGATCCCAAGAACTACGATGAGCTCTGCACCGTCGCCGCTGAAATAAAGAGGGAATGTCAGAAGCGGAAGCTGGGCATCATGATGCTGCAACCATTTGCCAACTTCGAGGGATGGCCGGAAGGCTCCGATGGCCGCAAGGATGCTTTCGAGCGCGCTAAAGGCTGGATCCGCATCATGCAGGCTTCTGGCACGGACATGCTGCAAGTTGGGTCTACCGACACACCACTGGAGAATTTGGACAAAGCGAGGATTGTTCCTGATCTACAGGAGCTGGCAGATCTGCTGAAGGAGCACGGCTTCCGCCTGGCCTACGAGAACTGGTGCTGGTCTTCCCATGCGCCGGACTGGAAGGATGTCTGGAACATTGTGAACGAGGTCGACAAGCCCAACGTTGGACTCTGCCTCGATACGTTCCAGACCGCCGGTGGAGAGTGGGCCGATCCTACGACATCTTCTGGACTGCTTGAAGGTGTCTTGAAGGAGGACTTGGAGAACAGATTCCATCAATCCCTGGACGACCTTGGCAACAAAGTTTCTGGCGATAAGATCTACCTCCTGCAGATTAGCGATGCGTACAAGGTACCCTCGCCTCTTAGTACGCAAGCCGACGATGCAGGATTGCGACCGCGCGGACGGTGGAGCCACGACTTCAGACCCCTTCCCTTCAACGGCGGTTATCTACCTGTTGTGGATGTTGCAAGAGCAGTGTTGAAAACCGGCTTCAGGGGCTGGTTCAGTTACGAGGTTTTCGACGGCGGCCCTGAAGGTAAGGGTAAGAACGTAGACCTTGTGGCCTATGCACAGGCAGCGAATAAGGCTCAACAGAGACTGATTGCGGAGTGCGCTGGTAAGAAGAGTGAGGTGTAGGTATAGAAAGAGCCTTGATAGTCACACAATTTGATTGAGTAATGTTTAACAAAAGTAAGAAAACGAAATAAAATGTTTCTATCAATAGTCGCCCAGCGAAGTCAAGAAGTCAAAACCCCCAACTTTCTGCCAGCCTCTAGTCGTTACACATGCACTGACGCTTGATACTAAACTTACCTTATCTAGACGCCAGTCGCTGCCAACATCGAAGTCGAAGCCGCCGTCGCAATGACATCCACAATCGCAACGAGCACCACGGTCTGTCTCAACGTCAACGTCCGCCTTCCATCTCCCCTACACAGGCACACAATCGTCAGTACAAGAGAAAACGAACAGAGAAGAACAGCAACAGAGTGCGCTTAGCACTCTTTCCCGGGGTAGGGATAGGGACAGGACCCAGTCTTATCCGGCTTCTTCTCCTCCTTGTCCGTCTGCGTCGCGGACACCGGCTTCGTCACCAGCGTCGTGGGGTTCTCAGCCGGGTACGGATACGGCCAGTGCGGGCCCCGGGATGCAGACTCTGTTTTCTGCGGCGGAGCTGGGGTTGAAGAGCTGGATGGTTTGGGTGCCGACGATGGGGCTTTTGGCGAGGCGGAGGGCTTGTTCGGAGATGAGTTGGAGGCGGCAGGGGAGGGTTTGCTTGAGAGTCTCGGGATCGGCGGTGTGACGGCCGCGTTGAGATCAGCGTCGGCGGGCAGCGTCTTGTAGATGGTAAGCGTGGGGAGAGGGGCGGAGGGTTCGTGGCGCGCGAGGATGCCTGGGCCGTGCTTGTTGTAGTTCTTCTTGCCGCCGCGCGGGAGGATGTAAGGATGTGGCACGTCGTCCTTTGGTTCGACGTCCGCGACGGCCCGACGGTAGTTTTGCGGTGGAACGCTCACGGGAACGACGACTACAGCTGGGGTTGATTGCGGTGGGGGTTTCACGGGGACAACGACCACGGCCGGGGATGATTGCGCCGGGAGCGAGGTCATGGTGTTGGGTTGGGGGGCGGGCGGTGGGGTCGAAGCCGGTTTGCTCGAAACTGGGGTTGACGCGGGCTTGCTGGAAGCTGGAATGCTCGAGGCCGGAGGGTTGGCGATTGGGGTCGAGGCTGGTATGCTCGAGTTCACAGGCTTGCTAGACTGCGGTGTCTCGAGTGAGCATGCGGCTCCAGACGACGGTGCAGCGGCAGCGGGACTACTTACTGGCGCTGCGGATGGGGCTGGCTGCTGGGAAGCCTGCGCCGGCTTAGAAGATGCCGCTGGCGTCTGCACAGGTGTGGAGGGTGTGGCTGGCTTCTGGGAAGACGGCGCAGGTGGAGGAGGCGCGGGTGTAGCGGGCTTGCTAGTCTGTGGTGCCTCGAGTGAGCAGGCGGAGGCCTCAGGCGCAGGCGCTGGTGCTGCAACGGGACTACTTACCGGTGTCTGGGAAGGAGGTGCAGGCTTGCTGGACTGAGAAGGTGCGGCCAGTGAGTTTGCGGGAGCTCCAGACGACGCAGCAGCAACAGGACTACTTACAGGCTTGGAGGACGCTGGCATCTGCGACGAGGGCGCCGGTTGCTGCGAAGACGGCACCGGCACAGACGCAGAGCCATGTCCACAGCAGTCATGCCCCTGCTTACTGCTCGCAGCCGCCGGCGTACTAGCAGCATAGGAAAGGTAGCTTCCCCCAGGAACGCTAGGAATAGGAATCAGCAAAGTAGGTTCGACAGGAGTCGGCAAGACAGTGGTGTAGTCAGTTATCGTGACGAAGACTACATTGGTTGGAGTACTGGCGGCCGCGTTGGCCGATGGGTAGACAGTAGTGTAGTCCGTGAGCGTCACGAAGACTACGCTGCCGCTAGCTTGTTGGGGTTGTACGGCTGCTGGTGTGTCGACGCTGCAGGCTTCTTTGGGGCCGTCACCCTGTCCCTCATGGCGTTTAATGACGGCGCCGTTGACGGTGCAAGCTGCGAGGGCTGCCGCAAGTATGGTTTTTGATATCATTATTGTGGTCGTAAGTGTTTGACAAAAGAGTGTGGGGGGAGAAGTCTTTAAAGAGAGCTGACTTCGCTGGAGAGACGTGAATTACGTATTTCAAGGAAAATATGAATGGGTAAAAAAGGGAATTATTTACATGCGAAGGTTTAGAAGTGAAGTACATATGAGTCAAAGAAAGCCAAGAAACAAAACGCGGGTTTGATAGGGGAATTTTGCGCTGAGTAGTCCCTTTGTTCGAGTTGGTTAGAGACAAGGGACTCGGCGAGCAGAGACTCGGGTTCCAAGTATGTTGACTCGGGACAAAGGCTTTGTATGGGAGACAAAGACAAGACCCTATCCAGAGCTTCACGAAATGACACAAATGGGACTGTAAAGAGTTTCAAAAGATAATCCAAAGAATCGATTGATCGCTGTAGTATACACTGTAGTCGGCAAAAGGTCTAATGAACTGGCCGTTTCGGATTTTGCAAAACGCCGCCGTTCATGCCAGGGCGGACAATGCACTCTCAAGCGGTCCTCGTATCAAGCCTCGTCTCCCACTGCGATCAGATTAGTCTCTATGTTGCCATGCTCCAAATAGGGTCATTGAAAAGCTTACCTTCTCCATCCAGCTCACACGCCTCATTGCCACGAAGGCCCATATCCTCATCCTACTGCTCCACCTCCTCATTCTGGACCACGGCCTCAGCCTCCGGCCAGAAGAACTGTAGGCCACATCCACCGCCTAAAGCTATGTCAGTATACCGAACCCTGCAAAGCACTATAGCTAGGAACTTACAATCCATGGAATCGCAGCCGCCCTGCTTCACAAGAATAAGCATGCACCGAGGGCACCGCTTTGCGCCCGCACTCGCCATCTCTTCAAGCGTCCTCTGCTCCTCCTCAAACTCCCTCATCGTTTCTGGGTTTTCTTCCCGAAACCGCTTGCAGCTGGCATCCTTATGCCAAGCGACTTTGCACAGCGCGCAGTACCGCTCTTCGCACGCCGTACAATAGACCTGAGGAAATCCAGGGGTTGCAGCAGGCTCGACGACGTATCCAGTGCAGTCGCAGCCCTTGGGGCACAGCCACTTCGAAGCTTTGTTCCAATAAAGGTGGAATGTCTTTTGGCTGTAGAGTTCCTTAAAATCCGCATCGGCATCCTCCAGTAGGCCTGGAACCCATTCAGCCCAGTTTGCATTGCAGCCGGACTCAATGCAAAATATTGCCTCCGGGCCGAAGGTGTCGATTTCGGAGAGGATGTGGCGCTGAATGCACGGGCGGCAGACTGCTGTCATGTCGTCGTTGGAGTCGAAGCACAAGATGTGCTTGAAGCAACGTTCTTCCACATATGTCTTCATGTGGTGATGGTAGAACTCCTGGCTTGGTCTCTCCTCTGCGCAAATTCGACATTCGTAAGACTCCAAAAGGGACGCCATTGTGTTTCGTTTCGAAGGAAGGGAGATAGATGATTGCTGATAATTTGAAGCGCTGAGACGTCTGCAGAGATTTACAAGGAGGTCCAAGGTTGAGGCGGCATGGTGAAGGCGACGTAGGCCACGATTGAGCTCCACTTTTAGCGAAGTCGCCTTCACCACACCTTTACCTCGGCGCCTGGACCCCACAACCCATCTTTTTTCTTTGGGAACCCTTCTATCTTCGTTAGCATATATTCAGACGCTGGAACAGGACTGCGGAGTGTGTTTACCTTGTGATATATAGATACAAAAATAATAGTGTAGAGTAGGATGTGCGCCTTTAAGCTTTGGAAGAGCTAGATAGCTCTATTATACCTGTTTGCACATTCCTAGGCTAAGTCCGACAACGGCCAATATCTGTTTGCTAGCTACACCGCCTTATTTTTCTCTTACGTCAGAAATACAGAACTTGACCAATGAATACAGAATACACAATCACTTTCATTGAAGAAGAGAGAATTCATTGAAGGGGAGAGAACTAGGTACACTTCCGGTTGAGTAAAGGAAGCCCGGCATGCCATAGGTGGTGAACCGTCACCATCCTAGAAATACATACCCTTCGCTCATATGTGTTGCCACAACTGATTGATCTGCCGTTTAAGCGCGCTATAACACACAATGCTACATGCTCCTATATCCATAAAGAGTCATGAGATTCATGACGCCGGGTAATGAAATGGTATCGTGCTTCTGAAGTAGAGTTAATGCCTGAGAAAACTCCTGTTGTACAGTCCGTAATTCAGCGAAGACGGGTTGAAGTTGGTTCACTGGTTGATAAAGGGGCCCTAGTGCTTGGAGAGCTTGCTAAGGACGCTGAGAAGACCTGTTGTGCTATTAATACATGTGCAAGTAGGCTGAAAGTATAAACATACCAGTTGTGCCGTTGGTGAGCGTGGACATGGCTAAAGAGTTCCTGGCGCCCACGGTGACCGTCATGACGTCCTGGACTACCCAATTCTCTTTTAGCTGTTGTGCCCATTTGAACACAACCTCGTCGTCGCGATCATTTCCGGCCACCATCAGGAAATTCGGGCGGTCCGCTTCGGGGTACTTGTTGAAGATATGGGCCGCAGCAGTCGACTTGTCGAAGTCTGTCGGCTCGATGATGACGGACTCTTTCGTCGGGATGGCCCTCACCCGCTGCTGCTCGCAAGCATCGTTGATGTGGTTCGCACAATCACCGGCGTGGCGCCTCGCAGAATCATACTGGTCAGCCTTTTCGTAGTGGAAGATCAGCGAGCAGTGTAGCTCTTCCACCCAGCTACCCTCCACACGCTCGACGTAGTATTGCAAGATCTGATTGACGGCTTCTTTCCATTTTACCGTCTTCTCTTCGTTCGGGAACTGGGTCCACTCATCTGAGCCGCCTTCTCGTAGGAAGCATCCATTTTCAGCAATGAGCCCGAGCCTCGGTACACGACCGAAGATGAGCTCAACCTCTTCAATGGTACGACCACTCATCACATATACTACGTTCCTGTCGTCAGCGAGGAGATCGTCTAGAGTGTCGCTGACCTTCTCGATGCTGGTGAGAACCGTCTTCTTGACTGATCCATACGAGGCGAGAGTGCCTTCGTAGTCTAAGATAAACAAGCGTTTTGTTCCATGTTCATAGGCCTGGATCAGTTGTGGGACATTGAGCCGGGGAATCGACATGGTGTCGCGCCGAAATTGTTCGTCGTGGACCTTGGACAGATGGGTAGTTAGATTGCGCATCCAGAACTCGCCAGTATGATGCATGACCATGTTGCGCATCTTTTCATAACGGCGCTCCTTCTCTTCGGCGTTCATCTCCAAAGCAATCCTGAATGCCTCTGCAATGCTCTGGTAGTCCCACGGGTTTATGGAAAGTTCAGCACCGTTAAAGATGGACGCACTACCGGTGAATTCGCTGAGAATGACTGGGCCATGTTTTTTGTCACTGGAGACACCGTCTTGGCAGATGATAAACTCATGGCAAGTGAGATTCATGCCCTCCCGGAGGCTAGTAATAGCCAGGGCATCGGCAATCTGTAATAGAGCCAGATATTGGTGGAAGGCAATGTCCTGTCGAAGAAAGACAAGGGGCTGATGAGTCAAGGTTGAATGCACTGCATCGATTCGGGTGACGATCTCGGAAACCGTAGAGGCTAGCTCAGAATCCTCCGTCGTAGATGACGCGACTTGGACCAGAACAACCTTTAACATTGTCAGTACGCTCACAAGCCTTCGGTGAAGAGGGATATTACCTTGTCCTTCCAATGTGGATTCTTGTTTAAGAACAGCTCATAGCCAAGAAGTTTCTGCCTGACGCCGCGAATGCTATCCAGCTTGTCGCGCGCCACAATAATACGCTTGCCCTTGTAACGCTCCTGCATTTGCTGCATCCATTCGCCCACTTCTGGCTCGTTCCGTAACTTGTTAAGTGATTGGGGATCGACACCGATGGGGGAGGCCCAGACATTCACAAAGCGATTCTCTAGCTGTACGCCGTTCTCGGCAGCTTCAACGGCCAGAATTCGGCTGCAAGTCTGTAGAAAGTGGTGGGCATACTCCTGGGTCTGGAACCCAACCAGATTTGCTCCAAGAACGCCATCTAAGAGTTCCTTGCGGAATGCCAGACAACGGAACACTTCGGAGGAGGGGAATGCAGTATGAAGGAAAAAGCCAATCTGTGCATCGGCGAGCTTCTTCCTGATCATTTCGGGCACAAGCAGAAGGTGATAGTCGTGGATCCAGATCACATCACCCCGCTTGTAGTTCTTGACAACCTTGTCGGCGAAAGCTTGATTCAGAGCAACATAGTAGACCCATGAGTGATCCAGAAAAGCCTTGCTCTTTGGGTGATCTGGAACGACGTAATGAAGTAGTGGCCAGAGGATCGTTTTGCAATAATGTGAGTAATGGCCGTCAAGATCGCTGTCTTTGACGAACACGGTGAGAGACTGATACTCCTCCTCTAGTTTCTCGTAGATCTCTGTTTTCTTCTGCTCATCGAGAGAGTCGGTAGGGAACCCAATCAAGCCAACGGTGAGAACGTCGTCTATCTGACCGGAGGCCTGCGCAGCTCGAACGGCATTCGTCAGTCCACCGTTGCCTTGTACGGCAGGTACAACAGTCCACTCAGCAGTCCAGCGAGGATCCGCGCTCTTCTTGTTCTTGACTACAGGCCGCTGCTTGGAATTCTGCGCTTGGACACGCTCCAAGGCCTTGGCGTACTCCAGAATGGTCGCAGCAGGGCTCACGTTTTTACCGCGAGGTTGGTTGAAGAACAGACCGCCGGTAGCCCACTCGGGAACATGAGAGTCGCTCCGAACCAATCCTTTGAGGTCAGGGACTTTCGGGAAGTAGCCAGAGGCGCTAGGCTGATTCGGTGAGAAGAAGTCCTCGTGGTCTAACATGGCAGCAGGAGTCTTTGGCAGGGCCGGTGTGAACAAGCTCTCAGTGGTGTCATTGTTGGAGGTTAGGATAGTGTTCGTAGACGCTTGGCGACCAGAGTCTCTCAGGTTGCGCGGTGGAGATGCCGGCACTGTCTTGGACACTTTTTCGAAATCGATCGTGTACGGCAAGAAACTGCGTCAGAAGTCAGCAAACCCGAGAGAATACTCGGCCACGCAAGTCCAAGGACGCGGCGTGGCTCTATCGGGGGTGCGCGAGGCGCGGGGCTACTCACAGTGATACCACGAAGGTCGTCATGGTGGGCGGCGGATTGCCGTGGATGCCGTCGAGTTAACTTGTCGGGTAGCGATGCAATGGAAGGCTGCGAAATCGTAGGTGGTGTAGGCTATATCAGGTAGTAGCGGGGCGCTCGTGGCGAGCCAGTAGGTAGAGGTTGTAGGTAGGGTGCGGTGGTGAGACTGGAAACAAAAAGTTTCCTGTCTACGCGCTCTAGCGTCGCCCGCGGATTTGGGTGCCTAGGTGAGAAACACGCGGGGACCGAAGTCGCAAATGGCAGCCCAGAATGCCAAGCTGCTCAAGTCAGGATGCAGGCAAGCTTGACTTCGAGGATATTCCGGAAGATTCCTTGCTTTTAATGCGTTCGAGGATTTGCGGCACTAGAAAGGACACTGTTTTCTCCACGAGCTGAGTGGGCAATCCTCGATGACGTCGCTCAGGCACAGCGGAGTAAGCAGGGTCTTGCCTGTCTCACCACCAAGGCCGTGCCCCTCGAGACTCGAGACAATTGTCCTCGAACTCGGTCGCCACATCATCGTTACAAAGGAGCCACACAGCGATATATCCACGGCCGAATAGCAGCGGAGGTGACCCCGCCAACAAAGGATGAGCCTCCGAGAGGACCTCCCCCAGCCAATCAGCCTACCCCATTCTTTACCATAGCCCGCGGCAAGCCGGCTAGTGTGGCAGCTCTGGCGGAACTGGCTGGGGCCTCATCAACGCGCTTATTATGCAACTTGTAGAGCGGTCTGCTCCACGGTGTAATGATGAATGAACACAGGCAAACAAGGGTCTTTGGCCTACGGCCCCTCCTCTGCGGCTGGCATTATTGCTGTACAACACATTGCAGTCGAGCTATCGCAAGCCGTTCGGAGACGCGTAGTTGGAGCCCCGCCGGTACCGGTACCCGCCAAAAATTTCCCGGCCGCATCTGCAGTTAGACCCTTGGGGTAGAGTTGGGCAGCAATATTAGGCGGCGGTTGGCCGAGAACCGATTACCGTCATGGGATTCTGCAGAATTCGATGCTGTCGGCAAAATACCATCTCGGAGCTGCATGGGAAATGGAGAACTTTTCCATACATGGGCTATTTTGGGGTTTTTGTGGACATACCGGGCTTTTCTGTGGACATACATACCTCGTGGCGAGCTTTGGTTTAGGGTGCGGGGCACCAGTCTGTGGCCTGTTCACATGCATTTGTGATGGAAATCATGATTGCAAAGTGATATTCTGCTATTCCTATGACTATAGAGTGACTCAATGGGCGCTACTTTTGATGCATGTTCCATGCTCTACCTATGTTCCTCCTGTCTAGCAACCCGGAAATATGCCAGTCTGTTACCTCTTCTCGATGCGTGCGCCAGTCTTGCCACAGAGCTGCCACCAGCTTGTGTTGGGACTGTCAGCAAGCGTTACAACATGCTTCTGTAGGACTTCGTTCTGCCTGCCGCATTCCCCCAGTCCCGGAACGCTCTCGGACATTGTACTTCGACAGAGCTGTACCCACCAACATGTCTCGCTGCGGCTGTTTGTCTCTGGACACATGCGCGGGCTTCCTGATCTCCGTGGGGGTCGCTCGAAGGAGAGACATCGCTCGGGCGAGCGATATGAATGTCGCCAGCGGAATTGGCTCTAACCTGACTGTTCTACCTTAGTAGTGTAAGTAAAGTACCTAAAGAACACCCATCGCCTCTCCTATCGTAGAGGTATTGATTTGATCGGTTGGGTCACCAGGCCAGTCTGTCAGGGCCTCCTCTGCGAAACCAGTGTTACTGGCTTGTCTGAACAGTCATCGGTGGCGTCAGAAGACGGCGCGCTTGTCTGCTTATCCCTCTTTTTGCTATCGAGGGCTCGCTCGCTAGGTTCCGGCGTCTAAATGTATCTGTATAAACCTCTTCACACTATGTGGACGACGGGTCTTCCTGTGAGTATAAAGCCCTGGAATGGACACTCGGGGCAGGCACCAGTTCGGAGAAGCGCTGGATCGCGGACGATGAGACGTGGTGCTCGCTCGACGCAGGGCCAGACTTGTGGGCAGCAGAAAGTAGGTATTCCAAGAGCATGCCGAACATGGTGGAGGGGCGGGTGCTCGACGAGACCGGCCGCGAAGATGGGAGAGATGCTGAAGATAGCGGCCCGGGTAGGCAGTAGTGTCCCCGAGCAGAGGTCAAAGAGTCTGTCTGTTGGAATGTAAGTAGTTCGAGTGGTTAGGTGTCGCGCATCCATTGCCAGCCTCAGCGGTGAGACCGGCTGTGGCTATCCGTCGAGTCCACGCCTTGTCGTTCCAGCGAGTTGGTTGCTGGTATTTACGCTTCGCTGCTTCGCTGCCTCGTGCTTGGGCGTACGAACATTGCCGCGCGCAGGCTGGTTCTCAGGTGTGCCCTTCGTTCGTCAAATCCAAACTGCCTAAGAGGGCAGGAGTGGGTGCTTGGCGTCGATTGCGGAGACCACGCTTTCCCACCAATCGAGTCTGTTCCGTGACCCATAACCTCAGCCGTCCTCGTCTGCCACCCGAGACATCGCACACATCAACAAGCTATTCACACCGGGTAATACTGCTTGTTTCTGCGTTGACGGACGTTTGAGATATTTGTTGACCAAGCATGCGGTTTCTAACCTAGGCCCCTCCTTCCGTCCACAACAGATAGCATACAACCACGGCGACACGAACGATGGCTTCCCAGCTTCCACATATCCCGTTGGTCTACCGCGTCTTCCTCCTCTGGCTCGAGCCGCTCATGGCCTTCAACGGCGCGATCCTCTGCCACTTCAACGCCCCATGGTTCCTCGCCACCATGTCAGCCGCCGCCGTCTACAAGCCCGATTCGCAAGTCATCTTCGACCAGCTGGCAGCGACCTACACCCTCTTCGCATTCAATGAGGCCTTCGTGCTTCGCGCGGCCAAGGACTTCAAGGTCTGGAAGACGATGATGCTCGGCATGCTGCTCTGCGACACACTGCATCTCTATGCTGCATGGGGCGTCCTGGGCACCAAGGT
Organism: Massariosphaeria phaeospora; assembly: GCA_011032825.1. Classification (NCBI taxonomy): domain Eukaryota; kingdom Fungi; phylum Ascomycota; class Dothideomycetes; order Pleosporales; genus Massariosphaeria; species Massariosphaeria phaeospora. Next base: position 588,978 of record JAADJZ010000003.1, on the reverse strand, counting down.
GTTTCTGAGCCCGTGGCTCTGGCGCTTCGAGGACTGGATGGCGGTCGGGACTCTCTGGGTTCCGGTTGTCTTGAGGATCTGCTTCTTGCAGCATGTGGGCATCACGGAGGCGAAGGAGAAACTCTAGGTGGTGGACAAACAATGGACAACCGTGAGGCTCGAGGAACATCAGGCCTTATGCAGGAAGCAGCTGCATATGTGACCCAAATCGTTAGGTTTGGCCGCAGAAAAAAGCGCTGAGTAACTCGGTCACCTATGAATGACCCTCTACGGGGTAAACGGCAGTTGATAGGTAGATCTATTCATCTGTTATCAGGGAGGCCTCTGTTCCATTTATACCTTGTAAGATGCTGCTTTGTAACCTAGCGCCCACGACACTTGACACATCCTCCTCCTAGCAGAACCCATTGCCGATGGATACACTCTAGGCAATCCTTTTGACATGATGGGAGATTCTCGTATCAAGCATATACCTTATCTTTATCTTTACAAAGCAGTATCGTATCTAGCATACTAGGTGACGTCTATACAGAAAAGAACTTGTAGAGGTAAGAGGATATAGTCGCATAGGGGCGCATCAGCAACAAATTATGCCAGAGAGAGAGACAGTAGTTCATAATAGTTCTCTCATTTTGAAGAAAAGTATGCTGTGACTACCCTTAACCCTATAAGTATAATAGTACAAGCAGACCATGCTGTAAATGAAATTCATTCCTGCCATCGAAATGCCCTTGGTATATCGTATGCCTAGAACGCCCCTATATCTGTCAAGCCCGCCTTGAAGATCCGGTGTCACATTGCTTTCCATCTCCCGGTTGGGAATTCTCCCAGCCGCCCTTCTCTACCTCTTCGTGCGGCCACCTCTTGCTCTGTCCACCACGGAGGACTTGATATACACCGTAACGAGACCGCCCATTGACCCATCAGTCTCCACCTCCAGACGCACCGTGCCGTTGTTCATCACCTCATACTTGGGATTCTCGCAGTACTTCAGGTTGTATTCTTCGAGGAAGTATTCTGCCGCCTTGTAGTTGGCTTCGTCCACCGTGTCATATGTGCCAATAATGTCCGTCGAGTCGCCTTGATAGGTGCTCTCGATCTCTTGTATAATCTGATATATCGTGCCTGGGCGTGGCGATGAGTGGTATGGTTTGGTGGAGCTTTTCAGAACCTGCTGGAGCTCAGGTGGGTATGAGGACACGTCTCCCGGTTTTGGTGACCTGTTGCGTGCGGAGACTTGTTGGAGCTCAGGTGGGTACGTAGACACGTCTCCTGGTAATGGTGATCGGCCGGGAGCTGGAGGAGGAGCAGCGAGGAAGTGCGCCTGTGGAGGCCGCGGCGTAGGGCCATGAATACTATTTGCGGTACTAGTGTTGGCGGTTGGCACGGACGGAGGCGCGTGGGAGCCACGTCCTGGACTAGGATAACCGAGCGCTTGGTCTTCCTGGTCGCGGTAGAAAAGGAGGCGGTCGCGATGGAATTCGAATTGAGCTCGGAGACCGTCATGGCTCAGTAGTGATAGATCGCGATACTGCACACTAGGGCCGAGACTTTGGCGGTAAATCTTGAGGTCTGAACTGCGGTCTAGACTCAGCAGCTGGAGGTTGGCGATGGGGATCGAAGAGGGCTCGAAGGGTTCTCGATGCCCGAACCGGCGTGCCAGCCCTCCTGGTGTATGAGCTGCCATCACTTATGAAGGCTAAGTGGAGCGCGACGGAAGGGGGCGAGCTGTGTAGCTAGAGGTGGGGGTTACGAGGGAGATCTGCCGCGCGGATGCCTAGTGTTGATGTCTTTTCGAGTTTGACCCATGTCGATCATCGCGGGAGCACGTGATGGCATCCAATCCATTGGATCGCATTGGATCCACTATTACTAGCCTAGGCCAAGCGTGGTCTGGGGGAGCAGACGACGGCCGTGCTTCGTCCACAACTGTCTTCTCATCTGTCCTTCGCTGCTCCGTGCTCTCTTCCACTTTCAAGTAAAAAAGTCGCGGAAAACCTTTGTCTCGACTGAGCCAACGCGGCCGCAGACTTAGCAGCGAGTTCGAAGCGTCGAATAACAAAGTACAATGTAAACGTACCATAAGGATCGATTGGCTATGCAAGCGTCTATGTATGCAAGTACCTCTCAACAAATGGCTTTTGGCCAGCTCTGTTGCACGATGAACAAGTTTAGCGCACAGCTTTTGCAGCATCACATGCCTCTTTCGTACCACGGGAAGATGTCCTTCAGCCTAGCTCAGCAGTCTCTTAACATACCCTCTATGACCCATCTCGCACTGGTTCATCAAGATATCATCGATCTCCTCAGCACACCGACATATTGAATCAACTTCGCTTTCTGCATAGCTCTCAGCACTCGATCCTACACCCGACAGATACGCCGCCGCGGCTCTTTGACCGGTTTTGAGGAGGCACAAGAATCGATGGCTGAACCAGTGTCCATCATTGCAAGCGCTATCACAATAATCGAGGCGTCAAACAAGCTCGGCAACCTGATTCACAGTATAATCAAACTCAAGGATGCCGACCAAGTGGTTGCAGAGGTCAAAGACCACATCAAGCAGATGCGAAAACTGGTACACTACGCCAAGCACGAACATGGTGGAACAGACAGGTATTATCTTTCTCAGATGGCCCCAACCCGTAACTAATGTCCTGCTTGAAAGCCTGCCAGAAGATTGCAATGATATGATAGCATGGACCATAAAGCCTATTGAGGACAAACTGGCCGAGCTGGACAAAATCATACTGAAAGTGGTCAAGCGCGGAACTGGCAAAGTCGACAAGACCCAGTGGCTACGCTATCAAGGCAAAGTAAAAGGCTTACTTGAGAAGATCCAGTCAAAATTCGGTGCTGTAACAGTGGTCGCAACGCTGTCAACTAGCAAACAGGTTCGGCTTAGCACTAGAAAGATCATCGGGAAACAGGACGGGGACGTCGAGATTGTTCAACAAAGGCCCGAATATGCGAGCGGGCAGACTACAGCGGTCGATTATATACGCGATACCGATTCGGGGTCTGCAATTCAAATCGACTCCATACACACCGACTCCGAGTATGCGAGTGGGCAGATTATAGCCTTCGACCATAGACACAACCACGAATCCAACTCGGGGATTGTAACACAGATCGATTCTATGACTAGAACGCCTTCCATACCCACCGATTCCTTCAATATACTTCACCGGTGTTCTCTTGATTGCATTCAGTGGTGTTTCACCACACTGCAGGGATCCAAGATGTATGCAATGCCGTCAGCAAATCACAACTCTGTTCTTCAAGATCATTCTTCTGACCTGGATTTGCACAAGGGCAGTCGTAGGTTCGGTTTTATACGATCAAAGGAAAGGGCTTTCAGTTCGACATATACACTTCCCTTGTATCAGACCCTATACTGCCCCTATCTTCGAGTTAGTCAGTCTCGGCGACTTAGAGGGCATCCAAATGGCATTCAGTCGGGGTGATGCTAGTCCCTTTGACCTGGACCCTGTTGGAAATAGTCTACTTGTGGTATGTTCAAAGAAGCAACTCTTCTTCCGCGATCTTATGTTATCTACAGTACTCCCTATCATTCTGCCACCCAAACATGGAGACAGTATGCCGATTCCTCCAAGACGAAGGCGTAGAGCCTCTACTCGACAGCTCGAAGTCGCAACAGTTGCGCACAAGTTTGATTACTCACGCAACCTCCTACATACTTGGTGAGCTATTACAGATAGGGGACAGAGACAGGTACACCAACTTACGGACTTTTAATAAAGAACAATTGTCCGCCGTCGTGTTTGGAGTGGCCGACATAGCTGAAAGGGCATTCTGTTGGCCCATTAGGGACGAAGACAAGTGGCTATTATTCGCTGAACTTCATGAAATTGCTATTAGCTAGCTTCACTCCCTACAAAATAGCTACCTGTTCAGCTTCTGCTGAATACAAATAAGGCTCCCCTTGAGCATCCACGCGAACTTTTATACCTGGCTTCACTCCTGAAGGCGTAGACGGCGCAGTATCGGGTTGTTAATAGAGGTGCCGTATGACGTGAGTCGTGGCCTCCGATAACCCGCAGTAGAACAATTGTCTCCATGCGGCGTCTGGGCTCATCGAAACCCTATAATCAAGGTCTAAAATCTCCCCGAGATTACCTGACCGCTGGATGATCGTATACAACATCTGCTGCCCAGAACCTCAGGCATCCCTTCCCTGGCCGTCATACGGAGCATCCGCAAAGAGGATGTGTGACAACTCGATCAGCTCTTGAAACAATGGGTCAGGTTCATCTCGTATTTGGCACCTAACCAGTCAGCGGGAGCAGAGTACCTGAGCCCAGGGGATACTCAGGTCGTATTATTCGCACGTGCGCGTATGTAGCTCATCAGCTGCGGCATCCAATCGATGCCCGTCGCAGCGGATCTCTCCGCTCCAACCGTGAGCTGTGCAGATGTCTTCCGACCCCCTGTGGTGAAGATTGCTCGTGCATGGTCCTAGCGATGGCTGGGTGTAGTAGATAGAGTCTATGGTTGGCAGTTGCACGAGGAAACGCAACGAAGGCGCCTCACAATCAACCTTGCAAACCAACGCTTGATCACGAGCCTCAGCCACCGCTAGCAGATGGTCTAAGGGCGGTGACCTAGTGACCGGATCTTAGTGTGAGATGTGTCTCCAGCCACGAGGCGGAGCAGCAAGGGACAGGCACGACCAAACCGATCTTCCCGCGCGACCAGAGCATAGAATATAAACAATATGACGGCCGCGTGCAGACGGTCTGTTTGTCATTCCAGTGCACGATTCAATTCCACGACTCTCAATTCACCCGACAGCGCCCGTTTGCAATCGCGCGCAAGCCGTTTCTCAGCCCTAGGCCACGCACCGTCATAATCCCCGTGTACGAGGACCCATCGCCCCGCTATAAATCCCCCACTGACCCCCAAGCTCTAGCTTTAACTGCAACTCCACGTCTCGGCCTTTAACCCACGTTCTTCTCGAGGTCGCATACGCTTCCGATATTAACGACTGCCATCATCATAGAACGAGTTTCCCAATCGACAAACCATTTCTCGACTTCGATAATGGCCTCGAAGCAAGACACAGCTGCGCAAGGCACGCCTGTTTCAGGAGGTACTGCGTCACAACATACGACGCCCCCAAAGCCAAGTGCAGACGCAGAAGACGCAGCCAAAGACAAGAAACCCGGCACCGTAAGCATCGACCAGGACGTAGAAGACAAGGATCATCAATTACCTCCCCACCCGGAGCCCCTCCCGCCCCAGCACCCCTCCTTCATCCACTGCATGCCGCCCAAGAATCCTGCTATCACCAAGAACAAACACTCCGTATTCCTGGCTGGCAGCATCGAGATGGGCAACGCCGTCCAATGGCAACCACACATGGTCAAGCGCCTGCATCATCTGCCCATCACAGTCTGCAACCCTCGTCGCGGACACTGGAACACTAGCATCATACCCGCGAAGGACGACATGGACTTCAAGACACAGGTGGAATGGGAGCTGAAGGCTCTCGACGACGTCACGGTCGTCTGCTTCTTCTTCGACCACAACACGAGGAGTCCAGTGACGATGCTAGAGCTGGGTCTCTTGGCTGAGAAGCACAAAGTCGTGGTGTGCTGCGACAAGAGGTTCTGGAAATCTGGCAACATCCACATCGTGTGCGGGAAGTATGGCATCCCGTACTGCGAGACCTTCGAGGGGCTGGTTGGTCTGATCATGAAGGAGCTGAAGAAGAACGATTTGGACGTCGACGAGAATGGCAAGCTTCTTAGCGAGCCGTCTTCAGCAGATTAGAACCCCAGGGAGGAGACGGCCGCTTGATGGCCTTGTTAGCAGCGCTGGAGTTGGCGGATATTTTTGTTAGGGACTACGGGGCCATTTCCCCTTCTGGGCGGGACATGTTTCTTGCATTTCTGGTGCTTGGTCGATTGTTTTCTGGTTCATACTTTCTTCTATTGTTGCTTGCTAATGAATGCGAATGTGAATACACGAGTTGGCGGTGGCACCATTGATAGAGATACCAATCAGGTAGAGGGTACGGGTCGGTTTCCTCCTGTATCATATTATATACGTTCCATTGCAATCTTTTTCTACGTCTCCTGCGCTGCTTCCACATCAATCAGTCGAAAATACACACAAGCAACGAACTTGCCCCTGTCGGTTTCCTGTCAAACTTCTCGCTCTCCATCTTTCACTGTACCTCGCTTGGCGGGAGTGGTTCGGGGCTTCTGGAGCCTTCTGCCCACCCCCACTTTTTTCACAGCAAGACAACCGGTACATTTTCGGTACCGCTAGTATCTGGTATCGTGGGTCGGGTTGTTTAGGTGACACTGTCGTGGGAAAACTCTGCTCGAGAGCACCGATACCGGCCATATAACGCAGCAAAATGCCCACTCGACACAACTTCTTCTGTTGCGTCTACATCCCACTGCTGCAACAGACCACCCATTACTGCGACGGACCTACCTGCTGCGCCGATACCACCGAACAGTCACTGAGAACTGCCCTTCGTCATCCCGGACCGCGTGCTCCAACACAGACACCAACTTCTGCAGCAGTTCCCACGGCTTTCCATCGTCACAACAGAAGCGCCAATAACACTGCTGCCGCCGCATACGATCAGTCACTAACAACTGCCATTCGTGATCCCGGACCGCCTGCTCTAGTTCAGACATCAACTTCTGCAGCAAACCCCGCGGTCGTCCACAAACCACAACACAACGCTCCATCATCCCACTACACACGAACAGTCCCTGACAACTGCTCTTCGCGAACCCGGACCGCCTGCTGCAACCCAGACATCGACTTCTGCAGCGCTTCCCACGGTCGTCCACCATCACAACACAACAGTCCATTATCCCGCCACCTCTGAACGCGTGCCCGTCACCATGTCCGCATCCAACTCCGTGGTCCCCGCCGTCGAAGGCTTCGTCCCCCGCGTCGTCAAACCGGGCTACCTCTCCGCCGGCCACGTCACCTCCCTCCCCCTCAGCATCCTCAAGGACCAGGTCGACGACGGCAAAGACGGCATCAACGAGAAGAATGGCAGGACGCAGTACAAGGCCCGCAAGGAGAAGAAGCGCGACGACCTAGCGCTCCTCCTCATCGCCATCACCGAGAACCCGCGCCTCGCGCTATCCATCGAGCGCATCAAGCTCAACCCCAAGTACGACGGCGCGGACCTTTCCGGCGTGCTGGACTTTGGCCGCGAGTTCCACCGCTTCGGTGGTGGTTCCGCGGTGCCTTCTTCCCCGGGCTTGCCCGCCTGGCAGATTGCCTTCGACGACGCGGCGCAGCGCGCGCGCATGCTCGGCCTCACCGACGAGGATTTGGAGGGGGATGAGCTGCCGCTGGCGATCTACGTCGGTCTCGTCTCCAAGTTGCTGCACGCGTGCGTCAACTTGGAGGAGTTGAAGCTGGCGCCCGAGTGGTACCCGCACTTCGACATGGAGGGCTTCGGCAAGTTGCGCCACGTCCTCGTGGTGAGGGGCGAGGACATGTAGATAGCAAGGGGAAGGGGTGTGGCGTTGGGGGTGTGCTGGCGTTGGGCGTCATGGTCTGGGGGGGGGGGGTAGGAGGATCAGGCGTTTGTGGAGCGGGCGGGTGCTCCGGGGGGGCGATTGTCTTGGTCGCTGCCTCTTGTAGTAGGAGGAATGTGATCCTCTTGATTTGATACTACTGTCTGACTTGTGTGATATCGTGTGTGGTGTTTTGGGCAAAGTCCCTCTTGTTGCCCTTGAGTCCTATTACGAGATTCAAGCCGACACCGTAAACCAAACTGTAGACGTATTAGCCTACTTCGCACAGGTAAAAAGAAAGCACATTGGACGCCGTAGCCAACAAGAAAATCGATCTGGGTATCTACCTACAAGTCTAATTCAATACCTAAACATCACAATGCCCGCTCTCTCCGGATCCAGCCTCCCTAGCAATGGCTGGCACTTCTCCAGCGCCAACGCCCCATTAATCACCAAACTGACACTCCTCCCCAACACATCAACATACTTATCCCTAACCGTAGGAGTAATATGCGGCACACTGACCACGCCATCCAACCACTCGCACACCTGCTCATGCTGCCACTCGGCACTGTACGCGCCCGTCCCCGGGGTCGGCGGATTCAGCGCGTACTGCGCAGCGCGCATCTGGGCTAGCGTCCAGGGCGACCAGGCGCAGATGGGGGCGCGGTTTGTGACGGGCACGACGAGCGCGGGACAGCCGTCGAGCAGGTGGAAGATGATGGTGCCGCAGCCGGGGCGCCGCGACGTCGACCACATGTTTGCGCGGTAGGGCGAGATGCCCGTGAAGAGGATTAGCATGCGGTTGGTGCCGATGTCGGTTTGCGGGTTGGGGTCGCAGAGGGCGAGGGTGTGCATGGACTCGGAGAGCAGTTTGTGCGCGAGGGCGTAGTCGCCTGCGGACTGGTTAGCAAGATGTGTAGACATACCTACATATGTGTGGTATGAGAGGGATTACGGGAGTACGGACCGCCGAGAAAGGGCCGAAGAATTGACATATAGAGAAGTCGTTGGCGCGTGGTATCATTGGCGTCCTTGCGCTGGCAAAAAGATAAGGGCTGAACCTGTTGGACAAGTCAGAATAACAGTCCAAGCCGATCTTCCAAACCAGCGTACCATCCTTTCTCACACGCCTGGCTGTTGAAACTTGGACATATGCCGACGAAGCGCAGATCTGCGTCGACACCCATGAGTTTGTGTTTAATGCCTACTTGCAAGCTCTTCACATTCGTAGTCTGCAGCATCTTCTCTTCCTCGGGCAGCATGTGCTCGATGATGCCCTTATCAATAGCCTGTTCTACGATCTGGAAAACACCGTACTTGAGGACAGTAGACCCGACAATGGCACCGGCTCCAGAGTTTACGATCTCCGAGATGAAGCTGTCGGCGCCGAATGCGGATGAGACGCCGTCGGAAATACCCTCGACTAGCGGGGCGCCTACAAATGCGAAGGTGGTGAAGAGAACCGCGTCTCTGTAGCGGACGTTGGGAAGTGTTACGGGATTGTTGTCGCCCCATGGAGACAGCGACGAGGGCATCTTCAGTGTTGATGTCACGGTTTGGACGGATGATCGCGCTACTCGGCCGAATAGAGTGTCTCCGAAGAATCGCTGTACTTTTCCGGTTTGCTTTTCATCGTTGGGCCCGGTGGGGGATCCATGGGATTGTTTAGCACCGAACAGACCGGAAGGTGCAGTGGCTGTGTATTGCGGGTTCTGAGGCGGTAGCTGCTGGTTCAGCTGTTGCGATACTATGGGCTGCATCATGCCTGGTTGCTGAGGGGCCTGGAACGATTGTGGGCTCATAACCATTGTAGGCGACATCATCTGCCGAGCTTGTTGCTGATACATTTGGAGCTTCTCAGGAGGCACGTTTTGGAGGACCTGCTGGACCTGTTGCTGCTGCTGGGGTGTCATGTTGAGGGGATATTGGAGTGGTTGCTGAGCTACTGGAGGGCCTGGAGGTTGGTTCTGCGGCTGAGCCTGGGGATAGCCATGTTGTGGCTGCAAAGGGTTTTGTACAAACTGATTCGGCGCTGGTGTTGATGTCTGTGGCTGTTGCGGTCCCGTCACAGATGCGTAGGGTGGTGGTGCGGTTGAGTTAGGATCGAACATTGCCACAGGCGGCGCCTGTTGTTGTAGCATAGACATCGTGGATTACCTTCGTAAAAGAAGTAGGTCGGCCTGTCGTTTTGGGGGCCCGAACTCCCACGTACACAGCAGAGCGATTAAGACCAAAAAAATGGGAGTTGCAGCAGAGAGGGATGAAATTACACGTATTTTATGGGGCGTAGATGAAGAAATGAAGCGCGACGAACAGAAATTGCCGGATTTAAGACGGTCAGAGGGGTTTGAAGAAGGTTGACCTGAGCCCGTATTCAAGCCCTCAAGGCCTGGCCTCAGCCGTACGTTGTGGCTTCATCCTTTACCGAATACGATGCGCCGAAGCGGACGCTACCTAACGCAATGGGCGAAAGCGCGCATGTCCTGTGTGCGGCCCTGACAATCAAGTCTAGAGCTCAGAGGATGTTGTTGATGTTCTGACGATGTGCGTGGATGTCGACCACGGGACAGAGCTGTCAGACGCCAGGGGCCTGACGACACGGAACCAGTCCACGGGTAGTAAGCTTGACTGCGCCGATCTCCCACATGGCTGGAGAAACAGGGAAGGAACGGATCCGAGATATATTTAATGGAGATGTCTCGAAGATGGAATCAGGCGGTGCATAGCCAGCGGTGGAGAGCACACTGTCCGTGTCGGGCCCCCCCTTGCGCCGGCGATGTCTGGGAGTCGAAGAGGGCTGCAACCACCCGAGGGCCCCAAGCGCCGCCCACGTCTCTCGAGGGCATCGAGCAAGAATGCCTCCAGTCAGGAACGGGACGTCTAGAGCGGAGCCCGCCATGCGCCGCCAAGTGTGATGGACATCCAGCAATTCGAGGAGAGCGCGCTTAGATGGGCTGGCGGCCCAATCAGCGGTCTGCTAGCCACGGGCGCGCTCGAGGGTGAGCCCTGGTGAGCGTGGTCTCGAGCTGCAGGCCCAATACTCGACGTCTTGCAGGAGCGAGCCATGGAGCAGCATACGTAAGTCAGCCAGCTTCGCCTCGGGCAGCGCAGAAACCAGCGGCTTTGCCATCTTCCAGCTCCATCGGCCGACATACACTGACCGGTCACTGAGGACGCGCAGCTGTCTGCCAGTTCACTTGACCCGTGTCAGCCAGCAGCGTCATATATCGATCTGCCCCGCAAGCAGCCCCCTCTACGTTTCCTGCCGCGCATCCACCCGTCGACCTGCACCCGTCGCCAAAAATAAGCCCACGCCTGTCGCTGTTGGCCATCCTACACGTCGAGCCGAGCGATATATAAACCCATAAGCCGTCATGGAGGGCCGCAAGCTGGGCCGGCCTGAGGAGGAGCTGTTCATGCGGCCGACGGAGACGCCAGAAACACCCATCGTCGAGCCCCTAAAGATCCACAAGAGGGAATCGGCATCGAAGAGCCCGCCACCACGAACAGACTCAGCAGGCAGCTCGAGTCAACCTGCTTTTTCGCGCCCTCCGCCTATGCCAACATTCCCAGCGCCACCCACGAGTCCCCCGACTGTCCCGCTACCCTACCCGGATGACCGACCGTTGAAGGCGCCGACGCTGGGCCAAGGAAGATACACTCCTCTGAGCGAGAGGGAGCGGGCGGCACGGAATGCTACTCCACCAGACGTCGACAGGCGAAGGCGGGGGTCGAACGCGACAGGGCCCAGCCCGAGTTCGCCAGCCTCGCGTGCGAGATTTGATGCCAACGACCCAAACCGGCCGACAGTGTCTGGATATGGCGGGCCTGGCAGGGCGACAGATGGATCCATACAACCGTCGAGACTGGCAGAGCGGAGAGGCACTGCGCCCAAACCACTCCCAGAATCTCCTGGCCCAGAGACACCTGACAAGGAGGGCTTATTCCAACGCGCACCACAGCGCAAGCCCAGCGCAGACCCAAATCCTTTTCCAGACTACCACCAGCAGTACTGGCCGCCCCCAAATACTGGCGCAGGTGCCTCGCAGCCAGCAGAGGAGGCGCTCAAGATCCCCAACCCTGGTGGCGTCAATCGGTTGAGCTCGACAGCATCCACATCAACAACGAGAGCGCAGCGAGGCTCGCCACCTCCGCCGGAAACCCCTATCATCCCCCTCCCGGTGGCGGGATCGAGGCCCGATTCGCTGCTGCAGGGATTGCGGGCTCATCCACCCTCACCAACCTGCAGGCGCAAACCGCACAGAACGCAGCTGCGACCCAGAGAAACCAAGTTTATGCCAATGCTCAGCCTCGGCCGGCCCTCTCCTCCCCTCCACCTCAGCAAATGCCTCCCAGGAGACCTTGGACGCCGACTGAGCAGCCTGGCAGCCAACCCCACGGTCCTCCGGCTGTGTACCAGGGTATGGACCAGGTAGGAGCATCGAGCAGCCCTCCGCAAGCTCCTCTCCCACAAGTTCCTACTAGCATCACTCCCGCGCCGACTACGAACGTGCCTCCAGAACATCCTCTAGCGCAGGATCTTGGACGCATGAATATTAGTGAAGAGCCTCCCCCTGCCTATTCGAGCATCACTCACCCGACGGCCGCTGCAGGTTCTTCAATCTACCCCAACGAGAAGCGCAATCAGAACATCACTTCACCTACACCGCAAGCTGGAGCTGGAGCTATGAGTGACCCCAACGTCCAGCAGCACCCTGCATTCGCGAACGATGCGCGTCCGCTTCAGCAAATGGGCCCGTCACCCCAACCCCCGTCTGGGGTGATTTCTCCAACGCCCACTGCAAGCCAATTCCCTCACCATCAGCAACAACAACAAACGCAACATGCCACAACGCCGAGTCCAGCACCGGCGCCCGGGCCAGGTCCTGCTTCGCCGCCACCTCTACCGGAAGGCTGGATCGCGCATCTCGATCCGAGTTCAGGTCAATATTACTACATCCATCTGCCTACCCAGTCCACACAGTGGGAGTTTCCCAAGGGCCCTACTCCCCTGAATTTGAACGAGCCCATGTCACCTGCCAGTTCTTTTGTTAATCCGTTGACGTCTCCGGGATTCGGAAAGGCACCTTTAGCATCGCCCGGATTTCCAACACAGACAGCAGCTTTCGCTGGAGATTCACTAGGCATGACCGCAATTGCTACGCCGACTGCGGCCGGCTTTACCGGACCCCCGCCCGTCGCAGGTGTGGATATGTACAAGATCAATCCTACTAATGGCGTCTATTTCGGTCCATATCTCAGGTACACGAATATGGATATCGAGCGAGGATTGTGGCTCGGGTCGATTCTCCTCGTCACGAACACGCCTCACCCTCCGACGATCCATATCCACCAGAGCGTGGATTTATCTCCCAACCCACGTCAACTTAAGGCCAACCCTATCTACAAGCATCAGTCCTGGACCTTTTATCGCTATGATGTCGACCTGAAGATGGAAGATGAGCACTCCTCGAAATGGACATACGCGATCACTTCGCACTTGGGGTGCACTCGTTTCGAGTTCCTTGTTGCAGGACGTCAAGAGACCAGCTGGCGTTTCATTGCTCACTCAGGGAATGACTTTGCGCTCAGTATCAATGCCAATGAGAGGACCAAGATCGGCGGGGTGGGGTTAATGTGGAAAGATATTCTTCAAAAGAACACCGAGTGTGGCGGTTTCCACGTGCAGTTAGGTCTAGGCGGACAGATATATGCCGACCGAATGTGGAAGGAGATTCCATTACTGAAACAGTGGACGGGCACAAGCGGCAAAGAGACTCGCAAGAACGCACCCTGGACTGCCAAACATGAAGAGGAAGTCTGCCACGCTTACTTCCATTACTACACCAGCCACTTTGATCAGATGCATCTGAGAGAGGCATTTGCACAGATTCCGCATATTCTGTCGCTGGATGACCACGACATGTAAGATCTTACCATATCGTGAAAGTGCTGACAACACCACTAACGCTTGTGCAGCTTCGATGGCTTCGGATCATACCCAGAGTATATGCAGTTCTCTAACATGTTCAAGAACATCGGCAGGGTGGGCATTGAGATGTACCTGCTGTTTCAACACCATACGACACTTGAGATCCTCCGCAATGTCAACAATGATATCGATCTCTTTACGATTACAGGGACTGGATGGCACTTTATGAAATATCTTGGCCCTTGCGTGGTCGTCGTCGGCCCAGATACTCGCTCTGAGCGCAGACTTGTCAACAATCCGTCCGGATTGACAGATTGATTGGACGGATTGATTAATAAGCAATCCGTCCAATCAATCCGAGACCTTGATTACTAGCAATCCATTCAATCCAGAGGTCCCAGATTGATTGGACGGATTGTTTACGGATTGATTGTTTTGCGTACAGAGGTCCTTCAAGATTCTAGGTGTTGATAGCTAGCGGAGGCGTAAAAATATAAAATATAATATACTCTCCAGTTCGAATCCTGTAAAATTACTTTCTCGCCCTCGCTCAACCGGCCGTATTAGGCCTAGCCGCCCCGGAAAATCGATTACGCCGCCCCGAAATATCTCGCGACCCAAGATTTTCGACGCGCTGAGATTAACGCGCACTCACTACGTTCGCCCACACCCACGAAAGTACGTATGTTTATCGCGATTTTTCGCCCAAACTGACCTCGCAGATGAATCAGCAGCTTAATGAAGTATTTGGGCGGGTCCTTGACTCCCAGTCCACGCAAAACGCCGCCGGCGCAGCCTCCTCGTACCAGGCAACCGATGCACAGTCAACATCTGACGCGCCACTCGATCTCGATCCTCTCGCTGTCTCTGCCTCCGCCGACGATGATGAGGACTATGAAGGCCTTGTTTGGTCGCGCGTACCTAATTTACAGAAGCCTCAATACGCTGCTAAACGTGCCTTAACAAGCTGGGTTTTTCAATACGGCTGGCGCGTATACCATCGCAAGCATGAAGCGCTGTATTGGCTGTGCAAATACTGCCATATACACAAGCAAAACGGGCTGTTTAAAGTGGCAACTTCAACCTCTGCTATCCATCGGCACCTCGAGGCGCGGCGACCTGGCCACGGAGTCGGCAAAGATGGCCCAATTCGGTTCAAGAAGGAGGCATCTATCATCTCCGCCCTACAGCGACAGGGCGTTGATGTGAGTCAAGAGGTAGCAAACGCCGTCGCCGATACCTTTTCGGCGCCCGCTTTTCAGCAGGCGCTTATCGAGTGGGTGGCTGCTGATAACCAAGCTCTGCGCGTTGTAGAGGTGCCTGCCTTTCGAGATATGATCAAGGCTGCTAATCCGCTCGCTGAGCGCGTTTTGTGGAGCAGCCACAACACTCTCCGGTCGCACATTATAGATGAATACAACGCCTACCTACCCGCCGTCGTGAGCTACATAAAGGCAGCCAAATCCGCTATACACGTATCCTTTGACAACTGGACCTCATACGGCGGCAAACGCGCTATTACCGGAATCTGCGTACACCACTTGAACGCAGCGGGTCAACAAGTAGATTACTTCCTTGGCCTGCCGACGCTATCGGGCGACCACTCTGGTTCAAATATCGCAGCAATCGTGAGCTCAACTCTCCACCGGTTTCATATACGAAAAGAAGCCCTAGGTTACTTTGTGCTTGATAACGCGACAAACAACGATACTGCCGTCAACGAGCTAGCGGAGGAGTACGGCTTCAACCCGAGCCACCGGAGATTGCGCTGCAGCTGCCATATACTCAATCTCGCTGCCCAAAACGTTATCTTTGGCCAGGATCGCGACGCGTTTGAGAACTCGCAGGAGAATTTAGTAGTACGTATTGCCCTTTCCCTTCCTGCCGCCGTCTCTCGCGCAGCACCTGCTAACTCGCCCCAGGCAGAGGAACAGTACATGAACGAGTGGCGCAAAGCTGGCCCGCTAGGCGTACTGTTTGATGTCATCGCCTCAATCTGTACGCCGCAGGCGCGCGAGCTTTTGGAGGGATACCAGCGAGATGAGGCAACGTCGCTAAATCTCACGAACTTTACGCCAAGAGAACTCAAAAAGCCAGTCAAAACTCGCTAGAACTCTTACTACGATACGTTTGAGCGCGCCGTCGACCTCAGGGTGCCTCTGGACGATTATATGGGCTACAAAATCGGCGAGAGCAACCGCCCCGCAAACCGACAGCGATCTCGGGCGGGAGCTCGCCCTCCGGAGGCCAGCCAGCCACGCCTGTATATACGTGAGGGAGGGCTTACTGGCAAAGATTGGGCTACTATTACTGAGTATATCGAGTTGCTCAAGCCTTTCAAGGAGGCGACTAGCTGGCTCGAAGGTCGGGGCAAGGCTGGTCGCCACGGCGCGATTTGGGAGGTTATCCCTACGTTTGAGTGGCTCCTCGCTACGCTACAGGCTCAACAGGATCGCGTAGAGGCAGTGGATTACAACGATCCTGACGCGCCTGAGGATCACGTCAAAACAAACCTCAATCTCGCTATTAGTAAGCTGGAAAAATACTACGCCAAATTCAAAGACGCCCCGGCGTATTACTGTGCCCTACGCCTCCACCCAGCGTACAAAAACTTTATCGATACTGCCTGGCGAGTACCCGCCGAATACGATGACGTAGATGGCCCCCATCCCCGCGAGGGGTGGCTAGAGGCAAACAACAAAGGCTTTCAATCACTTTGGGCGGGCGCTAAGCTAGCATCTAAAATCGCCGCCGCCGATTCAGCTACGCCGCCGCCTGCTAAGCGGCAACGTTTTGACTACGCCGTCAACCGTACTGAGTTTATGCTAGCCTCTATGAGAGAGGCGGAGATTGCGGAGGAGATTACTGACGAGTATGAGCTCTGGAGCGCGGAGAAACCAATTGATCCAGCTCACAAGCTTGCTCAGCTGCCAATTGCCTACTGGTTGTCAAAGGAGCATCAATACCCTGTTTTGGCGCGGTTTGCTATGAATATATTGAGTATCCCAGCCTCAGCAGCCGATTGTGAGAGGACTTTTAGTGAATTGGCTGATCTTTTAGGCGTACGGAGACTCAATATGAGGCCAGATTTACTATCCGCTTTACAGAGCCTCCGATCCTGGAAACGCCTTGGGATTGAGCGCTTCAAAACGCCTTACAAACCTACGAACACGTACGATATCACTATCCATGAGATCGACGAATATATTGGGCAATTCACCAATAGTTAGCTTACTAATCAATCCATCCAATCTATCAATCCGTCCACCCCCCAAATCCCTAAACAATCCATTCAATCCAATCCAGGAGAGATTTCTTGTCAATCCATTCAATCCGGGGACCCGGATTGGATTGGACGGATTGTTGACAAGTCTGTCTGAGCGGAACCCGCACCAAGTCATGAACGGTCCAACCTACCAGGGCTTGTTCCCGAAAGTAGCCACACTGCCGTCCAGTGTACAACATTGCATCTGGATGATCCCGGTACCGGTCGTGTATCCTCGTCTCGAATCAATGGAGCATTTCGCTAGTGGCATGGCGACTGGCAAGAAGGCTGTCACCGGCACTTTCAACATGCTCGGAAAGGTAACGAGTTCAGTTGCTGGTGTGGTGGGCGCAAAGTCTGTGGTCGGTGACGGATTCAGTTCGGTTAAGAGGGCTATTGGCAAGTCTGGACTCATGAGCAGCGTTCTGAGCCCTTTCGGTGACATCGATATCCTTGATGAGTTGAGAGACCAGTGGACCCATGAATCCAAGGTGCGTTCACAAATCCTGGCTTGCAGATTGCAAGTTGCTAATAGAAGACTAGGATCTTGAGCGCACGTATCTCATCCGCACACTCCAAGGCATTTCTCACAACAAGTCACTTCGTATGACGTTCTTCTCTGGCGGTGTCGATTGCTGTGGTGCTGGGCTTGTTCATGATCCCTCGAAGCCGCAGGATCATAAGACCATGTACCAGATCATTTCGTCAGCAGTCGTCAACGCCCCACCCAGCAACTACGTTCTCCGCCTTCTCCACAACAATCGCGCGCTGTACGTTCCGGCAAACGGCCATCGCAGCACCCATGCTCCCTCCGACACGAAGGAAGACATGATGGAGATCTTCACTCAGGACGTCAATGGCACGGCCCGGGAGTACAAGAGACTAATGGGCCGAAGGAACTACGTCGCTTGCGTGATCTACGACCCGGAGATTGTCAACGGCACGTTCGGCCAAGCAGTGCCTGGCCAAGGAAGCGGAAAGTTGAGTCTCGCAGTGGACTTCATGGTGCAGAACGAAGGGCCGTACAGTCCGCCTATGAAGTACGGCCCGGTCATCGTTCCGAGCTTAGAGTATGGCAGATAGAAAGGAGGGTCTTATATGGGGGGGAGCTACATCTTCGTGCTTTTTCGTGTGGGCGGTTCATGATGCATAGCCAGCGGGAAGGGGTTTGTGCATGCGATCTACTTCGGGTCTGTCACGATTTGTGGCTTTAGGGCGTGCTCGCGCTCCAATTTTCAGAGAGAATATAGTTATGGAAACGAAATATCACTCTCAAAATACATCGACTTCGAGTTATAAAGTGCTATTGAGCATGCGTAGGGCTAGATGCCACTAAGCTTGATGGGGTGCTCGGACCCCCGCTAGACGTCTGCTTGGCGCGATGATGCACGCCATCGTCGAACTTTCGTCCCGTCTCAAAGCGCACATTACTACACGCCCAAAGCGCGACATGGCGGCCTCCTTGCTGCAGACGACGGCGATACCACGGTTCCTTCTCCCGCAGCTCACATGGGGTGCGAAGACCCTCACTCCGTCGACGGTTGGCGCAGTCTTCGAGGCAAAGCGACACCGGTCGTTTGCAGCGTCTTCACAACCAGCAGCAGCAAGACAGCACACCAGGATACCTCTCCAGCGGTTTTCCAATCGGAGATTCCAGCAATCATTACCTCCTTTCGCGGCCGGCCCCAGCTCTGCACCAGCTTTCCGCCGCCCCTTCAGCGCCACAGCAGCCCCCTCAAAAGACCACCACTTCGACACGCTGAAGTTCGTCCAGCGCCTCAAAGACGAAGGCTTCACCGAAGAGCAAGCCGAAGGCATGATGCGGGTGCTCAGCGACGTAATCGAGGAGAGGTGCGTGCAGCCACACGCCCATGCCCACGCCCAAGTCCAAGTCCAGCCCTTCTAACCCCCCGCCCCCGCCTGCAGCATCCAGAACCTCACGCGCACCATGGTGCTCCGCGAAGACCAAGAGAAATCCACCTACACGCAAAAAGTCGACTTCGCCAAACTGCGCTCGGAGCTCATGACGGCCGACTCGACCGAATCGTCGCTTACCCGCTCCTCGCACGAGCGCCTCACCAACGAGCTCGCTAAGCTGAACTCGCGCCTGCGCGACGAGATACAGCGCACGCAGGCGTCGGTAAGGCTGGATTTGAATTTGGAGAAGGGTCGTATACGTGAGGAGGCGAATGTGCAGGAGTTGAAGCTCAAGGAGACGGAGACGCGTATTGAGCAGGAGTCGGCGCAGTTGCGCGAGCGGCTTGAGGCGGTCAAGTTCTCTACGCTGCAGTGGCTGATGTATGTGTGCTGGGGGGGTTGGAGGCGTGTGCGAGGCTTTGCTAACGGGTGCGTAGGGGTGTGTGTACGGGTACGGCGGCGCTCATGCTGGGTGTTTGGCGGTTGCTCATGTGAAGAGGGAAGTTGGGATGGAAGGTGTGTATATTGGCTAGGGGGGCTGAGTCAGTCAGGGAAATGGACACGGAGACAGAGGCAGACAGCAAGCCCGTGGTGGACATAAGGCATGAGGTACGGTCCAGGTGGTTTGCAACAGTCGGGCCAGCAGAGGTCAGCACAGCACAGGTCACGTCAGGTCCCTCCAGAGTGTAAGATCATTCATAGACGACCCGAGTAGTCTATTGTAAGAGTAAGATATCATGGACGGCAGATGCATTTCCAGACCCTGCTCGGCTCGGTTCGGTTCGGTACTTGGTATGAGGTTGCAGTAGTGCTACAGCGTTGGCATAGCCACGATGGGAGCGCGTACGGCATGATTGGGGGGTTTCCTGCGGTGGACAGGACGGGTGCACAGATAGAGTGTTACGGGGACGGTGTAGATATATATAGCGGCCAGTGAGTCTGCTTGGTGACTACCACCGGTAGTAGATAGTGAGAGAAGTATCTCAGGGGATTTTTCGGTCACAACACGTCGACCTTAGCAGCTGAGGCTCTGATGCATTGGGTTTTCAACAGTGCTGTATGGTGCAATACTTTATTGTGCTGCTTGCGTGCTTGCGTGCCTGCCTGCCGCCACTTGACGTCTGCGTCTGTCCGTCTCAGACAAGCAGGGCACCCGGCAGGCACGCCCGAAAAACAAGATGGCAGAGTCAGTCAATCAAGACGCACAACAAACAACATGACAAGTTAACAGAAGAACAACACTGCTAAGCCTAGGTTACATGAATTACAGGGGCGGTTGCTGTGCTGTTTGGGGGGGTGGAAGCTGTCCGGTTGTCTAGCTGGTTCCAGGCGGCTGCGATTGGCTGGCAGGGCTCTGAGGGGAGAGGGGCAGGGGCAGTGGCAGTGACAGCCCGGTTTCTGGGGGCGGCGGGGGCGGCGGGGGCGGCGGGGGCGTGACTGCCTAGACGGGGACTGAGGCAGAGGCAGGGCGAGGGCAACAGCCAACG
This sequence comes from Massariosphaeria phaeospora, assembly GCA_011032825.1. Classification (NCBI taxonomy): domain Eukaryota; kingdom Fungi; phylum Ascomycota; class Dothideomycetes; order Pleosporales; genus Massariosphaeria; species Massariosphaeria phaeospora. The sequence continues at coordinate 568,854 of JAADJZ010000003.1, read as the reverse complement.
CGGCAACACATGTTTGTTGTTGATAGCAGACACGATAGCGAAAGACGACGGATAGATACGAGTAGAATGCCGGCGAGGGGTCCGGTCCCGACGCAGGCTGCTCACGTGCCAGAGGGGCGGCACTGACGGGGGCCAAGCCAGGCAGCCAGCGCAGCAGCGGACGACGTGGGCAGCGGGCATGGGCGCGCTGCACGACTGCTGAACCGCAGATAGGGAGAGAGATGGAGCTGGCGATAGGTAAATAATCAGGCTGCGCGTGCGGTCTGCCTGGGGCTGCAGCGGTGTCGCTGTCGCTGTCGCTGTCGTGGTGCTGCTGGGCTGCGTTGCTGCGGCGGCGGAATCGCGGGTCGCGGGTCGCAGGTGAGGACGGTCGGCGGTGGCTCGCCAAACAGCGCAGGCACCCACGCCCGACGCCCGACCCAAGCACTTCCTGTCCAAACCTCCATCGTCTCTCCCACGACCCTCCACCTGCACCACCCGCCAACCCCCCCAACTCCCTCACTCCCTCACTCTCTCTCCCCTACCGCCCTCCTACGCTGCCGCCCGCACAGCAGCATCGACCCGCACCCGCAAGCAAATCCCGCACTTCAGCAAGAATGGCGAACGAGGTACGTGCTCCCTTTATCGGCGCCGCGACTCCCCCTCCCTCCGCTTTGTCGCCCGTGTGGCCTGCCCCTCTGGCCGCCGCCTGCACGGCGCCCTGAAGCACCACAGACTACACAGACAATGGCTAACCCTGCTCCCCTCCTACAGCGCGAGAGGTACGCCGACGCTCCCCAGATTGTCTGCCCGCGAGCAGCCCCATTGACCCGCACGCAGCAAGACTTTCCTCGCCCGCCTCTGCGAGCAGGCTGAGCGCTACGATGGTGAGTCGCTGCGACCTGCGCCTGTCCTCCCCCCTCCCGCGCGCATGCTAACAGTGTGGTCCGGCAGAAATGGTCACGTTCATGAAGGTCAGTTATTCCGAGTGCTGCGCGCTTTGTTTTGTAGACTCACGAGCTGACGGTCGTCTAGGAAGTCGCCAAGGTATGTCCACTCTGCGTCGATGCGTCCCGCTCGTGCCCAGCGCGGGCCGGACGACGACGACGATGATTGCCCGTGTACTAACGCCTGTCTAGCTCGGCGGTGAATTGACCGTCGACGAGCGCAACCTGCTGTCGGTGGCCTACAAGAACGTCGTCGGCACGCGACGCGCATCGTGGCGCATCATCTCGTCCATCGAGCAGAAGGAGGAGTCCAAGGGCACCGAGAAGCACGTGGGCACCATCCGCGACTACCGCCAGAAGATCGAGACCGAGCTCGAGCAGGTCTGCCAGGATGTCCTCAACGTGCTCGATGACTCTCTCATCCCCAAGGCCGAGTCGGGCGAGTCCAAGGTCTTCTACCATAAGATGTGCGTGCCCGCCCCTGCGTCTGCCTTCGATGAAACTAACCTGGCTGCTCAACAGGAAGGGTGACTACCACCGTTACCTGGCCGAGTTCGCGTCCGGCGAGAAGCGCAAGGTTGCCGCGACTGCTGCTCACGAGGCGTACAAGGTATGACGCAATCGCTTGCCGTCCGTCGCCATAGACAGTTGACTAACCCCACCACATAGACGGCCACGGATGTTGCCCAGACCGAGCTCACCCCGACTCACCCCATCCGCCTTGGTCTTGCCCTGAACTTCTCCGTCTTCTACTACGAGATCCTCAACTCACCGGACCGTGCGTGCCACCTCGCCAAGCAGGCCTTCGACGACGCCATCGCCGAGCTTGACTCTCTGTCTGAGGAATCGTACCGGGACAGCACCCTCATCATGCAGTTGCTCCGCGATAACCTCACCCTCTGGACGTCTGCCGATGGCGGCGAGGCCGAGCCAGCAGCCGAGGGCGCCCCCAAGGAGGAGAAGCCAGCCGAGGCCGAGAAGCCCGCCGAGGCGGCGACCACCACCGAGGAGCAACAGCCAGCACCGACAGCTGCCTAGACGTGTCAATCTCCGCCCCTATTTCCTCGACCATGATGGCTTATCCCCGGATAGACGCACAGGCGAGTGGACTGGCAGCGAGCGTCTTACGGAGTTGTGTGTGTCTGTGATTTCGAAAATTGGCTTTAGCAGCGAGCGGCTCGGATCCGGAATTCCCCACGACTCATGTCTTTTTATCAGTTTCTCACGACTGGCACCATCCTCGGTCGACATGGACTCTCTACTAGGGTTTTGTGTTTGGCTCATGGCCGGCACATCTGGAGTCTCTCTCGGGAGGCTGGCAGTGTGCTAGCTGGAGCGGAAAGGCTTTGGGGTGGTTTTATATTGCGATGCCCGGTTTCCCTCATGTTTTCCTTGTGCACCAAATCCACGAACTCCCTACCCCTTTGTTGGCGGACGGACGAATGTGCGGGCTTTCTTTGGGGCTAATCTTCTTATACGAGGCAGTGTGCATCATTTGAGTATTTCATGTGGAGTGGGCTCTGAGCTCCCGGGGACTTGATGGCAAGGAAATTCATGCGTCTGCACTCTTAGGATAGATGGGCCAAAGAAAGTCTTCATTTCAAAATTGTGCTGTGTGATTTGCATGCATGCATATGATTTGTGAAGGGATTGATTATTCTACATTCTACCTGCAGGAATGGGGTTTGTCTTGATTCTGGTGATGGTTTTGTAAAATGTGCCCTTCCGTAGTGCCCCGCCTTGCCACGACGCGGCGAGAAAATGTTGCGTCGTGAACCCCGCTTCGACTGACTACACATCGCATACCAACGCACGCACGCAGACACGCCAGCAGATATAATAGGGGAAGAGAGGGGGGTTTTCTCGCTCGCTGGCGCGTAAGAAGCTGGCTCCCATGGGATTGACGTTTTACTAATTACTTGTAGGACTCTTCTGTCTGTCTCGGCGATCGAATCGAGTCGGATCGAATCGAGCAACGATACTTGCTACGTAGCCTTACGATCGCGAAAGGAAGTCGGTGGAAGATACGCGGTGGAAAGTGGTCGGATAATCGTGCCTTTAGACTTCCTTCGGGCTGCGTGCATGGATAGACGGATGGATACATAAAGAGGCTGTTGAGTAGGGTGTGTGGCGTTCGATTTGGTTTGGTCTGATTTGATCTGATCGAGGCATTGGAGGAGAGAGGGAGAGAAAGAGAGGAAGACGAGAGCGCGAGCGCCTGGTGTGGTGTTGTCCCCACGGCTACGGGTCGCGCCAAATCTTAGGTCAAGATCAGAGAGATACGAAGATACAGCGAGCGGCGGAGATACAACGAGTGAGCGGGAGATACAACGAGTGAGCGGGAAATACGAACCTGCGGACCTACGAACCTGCGAACCGGCAACTAGAGATTCGACCTGAAGTGAGCTGGAGTTACGATACACACTGAACTTCAGCTACAAACCCACCCACCTACTGCGACCCCGCGAACCTCCAGCCCTACCTGTCCTACCCCCTAGTCCTACACATACATACCTCGCAGCTCGACTACCCTGCCCTCTTACCTAACCACCTAACCACCCACCCACAAACCCACCAGCTCAGCTCGTCTCCCCACCACACAATCATGGCCCCCCCTCTACATTACCCCCACAACTACTACCACATCCTCGGCCTCGCCTCTCCAACCTTACATTCCACACCCACATCCCCCTCGCCCTCTTCCCAAGCCCTCAAAGCCGCATACCGCAAAGCGCTACTAGCCGCGCATCCAGACAAGACCCCACGAACAGCAGCCGCTGCTGGAAACAGAATTGGAAACGGGATTGGAGATACCAGCGTTACAGCGACGAAGGGCCACGGACACGTAGAAGCCACACCAACAATCGACGCCATCCGCACCGCATACGCAATCCTCAGCCACGCGGAGGAGAAAGCGGCGTTTGATGGGTGGCTCGCCTCCACTTCTACCAGCACCTCCTTCACCACTCCCATGCCTTCCAACGCCACTACTACCACCCCCGGCCTCGAGTCCTTCGATCTCTCCGATTTCACTGTATACCCGTCTACATCCCCATCCCCATCCACATATCCACCTACGTCTCCCCCTTCGGGCGGCGAGCAATGGACCCGTCCCTGCCGCTGCGGCGCCCCGCACGGCTTCCGCATCTCAGAGCGTGATCTCGAGTATGCGGAGCGGGAAGGCGAAGGCGAAGTGCTGGTTGGGTGCGAGGGGTGCAGTTTGTGGGTGAGGGTGGGGTTTGCTGTCGAAGACGAGGAGGGAGAGGGTTGAATAGGAAATGTTTCTTTGACGGTTACAAGGCCTTGCAGAGGAGTTGGATGAGTAGTGTGAATGGCGTTGATGGTATTGTGGAGGAGTAGGAGTGTGGTGCACGAAGACTCGTGAGATGCATGGCTGCATGGCGCTGAGGGGTTTTGTATACTTCTACAGCTACACGTACACGCACCCATATCCACGTAGAACGGCAGCCATGCTCTGCCACTCACTGTCCCCCTGTCCAACCACCCCCCCCCCCCCCCCCCAAACCAACACCCCTTCACCCCCTATCCCCTATCCCACCCTCCTCACCACCGCCACCGCCCTCACCGGCCTACCATCTCGTCCCCAAACAGCCTTACACGGCACCCACTGCATGCCCAACACCTCCCTGACCTCTTTGAGCGGGAAATTCGGCGCCGTGTACAGAGTGCCGTACTGCAGACCAGCCACCACCCTCGCCCACATCTTCCTATCCTCCTCCTCATCCTTAAACTCCAGCGTCACAAACCGCGCCTCTGTGCCCGCCACGCTTGTGCTGGTCGTTGGCAGCGCAGTACCAGGCACATACGCGATGCTGGCGTCTGCGCCGCTGGACAGACCAGTGCAGGCCCACTCGATAGCCGCGCGACGCGGGAGGGAAGATACCTGCGCGACGAAGCAGGGCGGGTGCAGCTGTGTGGCCGATGCAGATGCTGCAGCGAGGACAGCGCGGTCAGGCAGCGGCGCGCGGAACGTGGTGTCGCTCACGGGCGAAGCCAGATTGAGGGCGTCCCACGGATCGGCTTCGTTGTCCTCGCCGTCAGCGGCGTTCGTGCCAGCCAGGCGCGAATCGTGAATTCCGCGCCACGCCTCTTGCGCGATCTGCACGCGGTACGACGCTTCGTCTGGCTCGCAGTCCGCTATGAACGCCACGCCTACAGCAAACCAGCGCACGCGCGTGGCGCGCGCAACGCGCCAGACGTGCTGCAGTGCCAGTGCTGTCTGGTTGGGGAACGGCATTTTGGGCGGCATGAGCATGGAGCAGGGGAATAGCGGAATTTGGCCGGCGAGATGGATGAGGCGGGGGGGTTCGCTGGCAGACGCTACTTCTTCTTCTTCTTCTTCTTCTTCTTCCTTGGTGGCTGGAGCGGGAGCCAGCAGTTGTGTCGATATGGCTTGGCTGTAAGGCCCGATGTTGGCGGGCGCCCAGTAGGATATGGATTGTACGTGTAGGGCTTCCCGCGAGGGGGTCTTGTCGATAGTGGCGGTGAGCATGACTTCGAGGTTGGGCGGCATGGAGCTGCCGATAGCGAGAGTGACGCGCGAGGGCGGGTTGAGCATGTCTTTGAAGAAGGACTGGTAGACGGTGTTGGCGGCCGCGAAGCTGTCCATGTCGCGCAGGATCATGGTGCAGTGGGAGATGTGAGCCTTAGTGAGCGAGCCCGTGTTGTTCAAGCTGGCTTCAATGCGCTCCAGCGCTTCTTTTAGCTGTAGAGATGCGCTTCCAGCGTTGGTGTACGTGTTGTTGGAGGAGACGGCGTTGGCGTACGTCCATGTCGAGGCCGTTTCGCGGATATTGGCGTCCTTGACGCAGGGCGTCGTGCGCTCAAAGTCCACGGGTGCCTCGTCGATGCAGTAAGGGAACTTGTCCAGCGACCTGAAGACGGCGGCGAATTCGTCGTCGAACGGCAGCGGGATGTGCAGGTCTGGCCACGCCTGCGTCTTCGACACGAGCTTTGCCTTGCTGATCTTCATGACGGCAGTGCCGCCCTCTTGCGTCACGATGTCGCCCAGATTGACCTCGATCCTCTTCCCCCAGAGCGCACTCGGCCCGTCGAGCGCCAGCGTCTCGTACTCGCCGCCTTCTCCGAGCAGCGAGCCCGACGAAGTGTCAGCGAAGCGGCCCATAGCCTTGGAGAGCCGCGCGACGAACTTGGAGTCGGCGAGGTTTTCCCACAGAAACGACGCGTCCAGGCCGCCCGAAGCAACTTTGACCAAGCGGGACTCTTGTCCGACCTGCGCCATGTGGTCCAGTAGCGCGGACTGTTTGTACGGCGGCAGTGAAGGGTATTGCCACAGGAACGACAGCGGGGTGAGCCCGAGACGCGACGCCACAGACTCGACGCGCGTGCGCTGATACGTACTCAGGATCGCGCCCGTGGAGACGGCATTGGCGTCGGGGTGCTTCTCCTTGATGCGGTGGAGGAGGGCAAACAAATCTTCAGTTTCGTCGCCATCTTGTTGGTCAGTCGGGGCGAGATACTCTCGCTGCGAGTTCACGGCCGAGCCGAGGATCTCCTGACGGTATAGTGGGATGCCGAGCGCCTCTTCGTAGAGGGGGATGACGCTGTGGCCGACCGTTTGGTACATGTAGCTGTTTGCGTCCTCGTCGCCGTTGGCATCGGTCCCGGAGAGCAGAGGGTGCAGATTGGCTAGCGCGACTATCTGGTGGCCATTGGCGAGACAGTGCAGCATACTGTACAGCGAGTCTTTGCCTCCTGAGACGAGCGCGATGACGTGGAGCACGGGAGAGGCCGCCATAGTTGCTGGTCTGAAATATCTGAGGTCGAAGTTCTGACGTTGCCGTGGTGTGGTAGAGTTGAAGCTCGTCACTGTTTGGTTGATTTCGCTAAAGCGGACGAATGCGCTAACCGCTTTTGTGCGCAGGTCAAGCTGCCGTTTGCTCGAAGAGCGGCGTGGATTCCGTGATTCGGCATGATTATATGACAAGACTAATTTTACAGGTACGTAGACGTGACAATTATATCATCCCCTGGCCGACCTTATCTAATAACTCCGGACGCTCCTGTATGATGCAGAAATATGTATAGCACGCAGACAAATGACAAAAGAAATCAAAGAACGGTAGTAAGGATTAGGTGACCTAACAGCTATCGATGCTAGGCCATTGTGGAAGAATGAAGCAGCCTCAAGAATCTGATACGCACATCTTAAGCGCCAGCCCGCGTATTCAAAAAGTAGACGCCCATGACTCCAAAAGCGTGTTTTTATGCAAAGGAGTTGTAAAAGCTTAGAAATTCCTGGATGGAAGAGGAGCTGGTTCCACAGGCTTAACATAGCCAGCGCCGTTTCCATTCGGGTATCCAGGGTGCATCTCGATCCCATTCGTGTAGCCATTGTCATAGCCGTTGGTAGAGGCATCGTTGGTAGTACCATTAGTGGCAGCGCCTCTGAAATACCTCTGATCGTCTGCCGCCCCGTCGCCCATGCCAGTCTCGGCTGTCGCCATGTCCATCTCCGTTGTACGGCTTTGCCGACCCTTCGACCGCACGGCAGGCATGAAGTCAATGAAGAAGCTCAGAACGTAGAAGAAGTATATGAATGCAACGGTCCATTCCAAAACGGCGGCAGCGTTGTACAGCTTTTGTCGCTGGGTTACCCCGAACGCAATTGCTAGCGCGACCTCGATGAGGATGAAGGAGAGCTTGATCCAGAAAGAATATCGGAGGACCGAGTGCTCGCGGAAGTGGATTCCGAGCCGTTGATACTCCCAGCAGATGAACACGGCGCTGAGCACGTAGCCTCCGATGAAAACGGCCAGGAATATGTTATGCAGGCGGTTGTGGCGCAAGGCGTCGAATATGGATAGGAGGATCAGGCCCGCAGCGCCGGCAATGGCGAAGACGATACTGAGACCACTGTATATTTTTTGCCAGATGGATGTATTGGGCGCGAGTTTACCGGTGTGCCGCAGCCAGCGCTCGAGAAGGAAGGCGATGTCGAAACTGACGACGGTAACCGTGGACATGGCTATGAACAGTGGCTTTAGGCCCTGCGCACCGACATCTGCAGCACCATTAGATTTCCTGCTATTGGCAATACCCGCGTCGCGTGTGCTTTGCGCTCAACTCACCCGATATGTACGCTATGCGCTGGCTCGGGTCCATGGACGAATAGTGAGGGCGTCCTTGGGATGTCCATGTTGTGAGCATGGCAATCAACATGGCCAGCCATACCAATGCTGAGAAAAGGGGAATGGTCCAGTAGGAGAGAAACCACATGTTGGCCGACTGCCTGGCTGGCGCTGGACGAAGGACACACGGCCGCAAGGTATCGAGGCGATCCGCAGAAAGCGTACGGCACGATGAGAGGTGTTGACAACAATTACGGTCCCTGTTGTGCTGGCTTTGGAAGGGGGAAGGGGCGCGCCCAGGAGACAAACACGCGCGACCGGAAAGATAACAGGGACGCAACGGCTGGCTGCAGTCAAGTCCAAGGAATGGAGAGAATCCAGAAAGTGACGAAAAGGACGGCCAGCGCGCCTAATAAAATCGAAGACACCAACACAAATTCTCATGATGTCACTAGGATTATTTCATGCCAAGGCCGGGCCTTCCGCCACGGACGATGGCTCAGCGGGTCGACGCGAAGCATGACGGGTCACGGCACATCACTTCGGCGCATGGCACTGCACTCGGGCGGTAGTACGTACGCTAGTAAAAGTATCTAGCAGCTGATTAATTCATTGTCGCTGAGATCTACGGCCAACTTCGCATTTCATGGGTGTTGGCTGCGTAACCCTTTGAAGAATGAGCCTCAACAGCGCCTACGGTTGCGCAAGCAGTGCGAGCATGCTGCTGTACGATGTGGCGGCTGATCCTGTGCTAGGTGGCATCGATCCGCAGCGAGCTGTTGATGTACCTTTGTATCTAGCCTCGAGGGGACTTCGTCACAAATCCAAGAAGCAGGATCACGCTGTCGGCGGTACATCTCGATCTCGGATTCTCGAGCCCACCAGCGTCTCAGATTGCCTCCGAATTTACCAGCTAGTGTTGACCATAATTACCCTAGATGAGCTCAGGGCACTGCCAATCTGCGAAGCAGCTGCACGAGAGACCCGCTCTATTTACTGCAACTGGCGTTTGCTCCCACAGAGCCGTTTCGGAAGGAGATAAAGCAACCCTCGAGCACGTTGGGGTTGACATCGAATCGCGTGGTCGACTTTCCCATGGCGGGTACTGACATGTCGGTGGTTGGGATGATAGCCTAATTACCGCTACATATGTATTACGAAGCGACGGACAGATGACATTTGGGAAAAACGGACTGCGCGTCTGCCACAATCTAACTCCTACCCCAGACCCGCATCTCGCCATCTCCTACGACGCCCATAGTGAACGGTCCAAGGCACCCTTTGGAAACTCGGTAGAACTGGTTCTGCGACACGGTGATGGCAGCTGCAGGTTGCATACACGGCGACACGAGGCACAGGATGGGGGAGGCGGGGGGGTCGGCGAGGCCAGCTGCCGCAGCCCCGGCATCGACAGCGCTCTATAGAAAGAGCTGAGGGCCGGCCTACATATTCAGTGGGACAACATGGAGGATTTGAAGAAGGCAAGACTGGATATGGATCCGTCTCTGTGGCGCGAGATGAAGCCGGCAGCGGCAGCGCCGGCACGATCTCAGGACGACTCGAGGAGGCGCACGCCTTGAGATCAACCGTAGCACTTCCGGATGCACTCAGATCCCCCCCAGGTTCAGCACACCGGCGCGCCACGAACCCCTCAACCGCGCTTTAACTGGCGTCAAGTGCCGGCCGGCTGATATTATGATTGGCGAACCGGTCGCGATCCTCGATGCGATGTCCGTGCCTCGAATAATGCAGGTTTCACGTCTGGAGTTCTTCCAAGTTTGTTGTTTACATTTGGCGCTCCGCCGTCCCAGATACATGCCTCGTAATCCTAACGGCCACGCCCCCACCGTGCGATCCGACGTTTTAACCAGTTGGCCACCTTGGAAGCAAGGAATGCAGCAATTCCTTTGTCTTTTAAGTGTCCCATGAGCTTTATCTTTTCAACTCCACAGCGGACTTCGCATCCCAGCCCCCACCTCAGTTACCCCAGCTTCCTAAGGCAGCATACAGGGTGAGCATCCTCTTTGCCAACATCTGTCTCTTGGGTCTTATCTCACACAATCTCTAGGTCCACCAGCCTCCCCGCAAATGCCTCCCTACTAAAATAACATCGAGCTTCGTTGCTCCTTGAACGTTTCGCGAGTTCGAGAAGATGGGCAACACACAAAGCGCCGGCTCTCATAATAGGCTCTCGAAGCCGAAGACAAACTCTAATTCTAATTCGCCCTACCTAGCGCAAACGGACGAAGACAAGGCCCCCTCATCGCCGCAATATGCCAATCTCAGCGCAAGGGATCGACATGTGCTCCGGACACAATTGACGTCGCCCATGGAGCCAGACTTTGGAGCGGAGGGTTCGTCCGATGGGGATGATAAACTAGGAGAGATTGCTACGCAGGTGCAGAGGAGACTATCGGTTCTGTCCCGATCAAACTCTCTGTCGTGTTTTGGTAGCGCCAAAACCTCCAGTTCGCAGCTTGCCAGTCTCCAGGGTTCGACGCTTTCCCTTGTGGCCAATAATCGACCAGTGGACCTAGATGCCGCTATCAAGATATTGCAGGAGGTCAAGAAGAATGCGTCTCCAGACGATCTTGAGGCTCTCCACCAAGCTCTACAGCCGCAAATCGACGATGATCGTATCGACCACGAAATTACCACTGTCAACAGACCAACCTCTATGATTAGGCGCCGCTCTTTAATTACCACACCTGGTCTAGCAACCCGATACTCGCCCGTTGAAGGCCGTCGGCGAACATGGAATTCCTGGAAAACACCTCAATCAGAGGCTCAGCAGCGCAAGTGGAAAGTTGACATGATGGGCACTTCGCCGCTCACCCGTTTAGCTGCATTGGATCCTGTTGACGATGGTCGAGAGTCTCCGGTACCACGAGCGATGACTCCGGGCGAGATGGATTACTCCCACCTCGGCTCCCTGAAGCTCGGATCCCTAGTAGTGACCAATGGGGCTACATCTCCATCCCCGAGCACACATACGATCTCACGGCAAAGGTCGAGCCCAGGCTTGCCGAAAGAGGAGGATTACTTCACAGCGTCGGAGGGCTGTGGCAGTCCCAGCCCGACCATGATGCTACATGGAAAGCATCGACATCACTCAAGGAGTAAATCGGCTGTAATTCGTTCGAATCTGGCTGTGCGTCAAGATCTCCGTGCTCCAGCCATGACGAGGCCTGGAAGTCCACTGAAGACTGAAACACGTCATTCAGAACTCCCCAACGACTTCGACCATGAGCCGTCAAAGCGATGTGTGGAAATTTTGGACTCAAATGCGGATTCCCTTGCTGCGAGCTATCGGGACGCAATTCCTGATAGCCCATTTCACTCTTTCACCGGTATCGCCACACGCGAAGATGATACAGGCCTTGCAGTCTCTTCGAATTCTTCCGAGTTGTATCAGGAGGAGGCCCTCCGCATCCTTGACGGGACCATATTCGGTGGATCAGCTAACGCATCTGAATTGCCGGCCGACCCTGTCAGACGATTGAAAGTTTCCACTCAAGACGGCAGGAGTGATAAAGAATCGCCCATCCAGCGTCCAGCTCCAGAGAAGGCCGACTCGGGTTATTCATCTGGTGGTAGTTTCCACACTACACATCGCCAAAGCATCGAACACTATCCGGTTTCGCGAAAACCATCAATAGGTGGCAACGATACACACAGTCTATCTACGTCGGAACATATACTTTCGATCCCCAAGCCGCCGCCGACCGAAGAGGTCGCCAAATCTCTTTCCGTGTCCTTGAAGGCCCTAGAAACCACCTTCAACCGGCCTGTTATCTCTTTTGGAGACATGTCGCCTCAGACCCCCGCATCAGTCACATCTGGAGCTAGCATCGATAGCAGAGCATCTCTGCAAAAGCGCTTGCAGAAGCGTCGGCCATCGCAACCCAACTTGCCTGTAGTCCAGTCATGCCAACCTACTGAAGAAGGGACCATTCCTGATATCCCTGCTAATGTTCGCTCGAGATTCACCCGACGTCTATCGGCTGCACCTGCTATGGGGTGCTTAACGCAGACATACTTGTCTAAAGATCATACAACCTCGGAAGAATCTGTGGTAATTGACACTATGACCACGTCCAGTGAAGCGCCGTCAAACTTGCGGTCTACACTTGTTGCAGACGATGTTATTTTTGATCATGATGATGAACCGCCTACGCCGCCTCTTCATGGACGCAAATATGGCCTATCTCTCTTCCGAACTAAGTCGACAGCTGAGAAGAAACATAAATCCGGTCATGATAGCAGCGATGCAGTGCCCACTGTTGTTGACCTAGGCACAATAGCCACGACGCTTGGAGGGTCCCCGTACGATATCGCCATGTCCACCATACCTCGGAAAATCGTAGTCTCGCCAACCCACCCGCACCAACTAGGAAAAGCACTGCCTCGAGCAAAGTCTATGGTTAGCATGGATGCTCAGACTGCTGCAGAACTCGCTCGCATGCGAAGCAAAGACAGGGCCTCGTTGCGACCTGCAATGCCCAAACGACCGAAGAGCTACCAGGAAATGAACATGGAAGCGGGTGAGGGTCTTGTACTCAAAGGGCGCTCCCGCAATATCTCCTCTGAGGTGCCACCCATGCCCGCTGCCAAGTTAGATCGGTTATCTCCTAGTCAGACTTCTCCACACCATTCGGAGGAAAATTTAGTTGCTGCAGAAAGGAAGCGTGGATCCAACGTTCGGGCTCGATCATCCGCGCGTGGACCCGCAGTCTCTCAATTGATCGACAGGTATGATATGAATACTGAAAGAACCCTTTCGCCGGTTCAGCCAAACTGGGATTCTCATGCGCTTTTATGGGGTCAGCGTTGTAGATCTATCGGAGAAGGTCTGCGGCAGCGCGCCCTGGACTCATCAGTTCCTTCCACGACACCGAGCTATCGAGCCAAATCCCAACCCCCGGAAGATATGATTGTAGTCGACCGATATAGTGGCGGTCTCGACTACGGATACGAGCGTGGATACGGTATTGGTGGCAGTGCAGGCACGCGACAGCTGCACAGCTCGGCCAGCCGAAAGAGCATGCACTACAGCAACCAGTACGGAGTGGATCTGTCAGACGTCCCTGTTTTTCTTCAGCGCGCATAGCATTTGATCAGCCATTCTTTTTACTTTCTGCATTACTTTGCGATACTGGCTGCATGTCGCAATCTCTCTTTTTCATTATCATCGGGCGGCTCTGCAGCGCGGCTACCTACCTTGCATTTTCTCGGGATATTTGGTTACCGGCGTTCACATACCCACATACACGAACATGCATTTCCTTATCAGCATTTGGGGAGCGGCGATTTCGATCGATTTACCGTACTACGATGATATCTTAGTTTTAAGACGTACACGACGGCTCTACGGAGTTCACGCAATAATGGAAACAACAATCAGTATAACTCCCAACTGGGTATTGAGTGCATGTGCAAGATGCTGCATGCCTGCATTGTGACTCTAACATGGTGCTTGCTGTCCGTCCACCGCCTTCATAAGCACCCGATGACTGTGTGTATCGGCGATATATATAGCGCATGCAAGCTGCCTACGCTTTCTACAACAATCTAAAAATGCTGCGGCTGGGTGTCGGATAGCGTGGTGGGGATGACAGCGGTGCCTGAACTGTGGTTGCGGGCGCCCTGATCAGCGGTCAGACGCTGGCAGAGCTGATATGACGGGTGACTGACATCGCTGGCGAGGCTGAAATGTGAGCGGCTCAACATTCACACTTGCGGCTTGCCTTTGCGGCGGCCATGCGGTGGCGCCGGGCGGTCATGATGTCAGGGCTGAGATGGCCCGATTCGCCCGTGCCTGGGGCACTGACCGCCTGCCGGCTATAGCTGGCAGGTTTATTATGAATAATGAGCCATTTCCAAGAAACGGCGACGAACGCACATCTGCGGTGAAAAATTGACAACCACCCCTCTTCCCTCCTCATAACAACCCTCGTTACACCCACTTTTCACCGGTGACAGCCTGTCTATTCTATAAAATACGCCCAACTGCCGCTCCTGCACCTCCAGTCTTCCCTACGACCGCCTTTGGTCGTTGCAAAGGCGCCCATCACTGCTACGGCTCAGACCTTGATCCCCTTCGACCTCCAAATTGTCTTTTCCAAACGCTCGCCGCACATCCTCAACAACATCCCGCCCCCTCGTCCTTTTGACGTCTAAAGCCAACCTCGAGCGTGCGTTGTTTTTTCCGGACGCCAACCCGACCCCCGAGTCCCCCCACCTTCAGCTGCCGCATAGGACACTCTCTGAGGTTCTTCCTCTTGTAGAGGAAGAGTCGGGGAGACCTCGCCCACAACCAAGCCTCGGCCTCGAGCCCTTCAAACCCCCTTAACAGCCTTCGCGTCGACCAAGCACATTTTACCATCGTTCTCACGAGCATTCACCTAGAATCTACTATTCAGGGCATGGCACCATCGGCCGTTACTCCTATCGACGAATACCACCTGTCTTATCAAGACTTAAAGTCTATCGACAGTACACTCGGTACTATCGGCGGCCATGGCGCTGGCAAGTCGAAGCAGCTGATTGGGGAGGCTTTGAAGAGCCGTGTCGAGGCAATTGACCATGATACCTGCGAGGTTGGCGAAGAGGATGCCTTCTTCGTGGCCGACTTGGGCGAGGTCTACCGCCAGCATCTGCGCTGGAAGCTGCACTTGGGACGGGTCAAACCCCACTATGGTGAGTTTTTTGCTCTCAATTGCAGACAGTGGGATCACCACTAACGTGCCATCAAGCGGTCAAGTGCAACCCAGATCCCCAGGTCCTGCGCCTCCTATCCAAACTTGGCGCCGGATTCGATTGCGCCTCCAAGAACGAGATCGAGACTGTCTTGAAGATGGGCGTTGATCCCTCCCGCATCATCTACGCCCAGCCGTGCAAGACCAAGTCCTACGTCCGTTATGCCGCTCAGTCTGGTGTTAAGCAGATGACGTTCGACAACGCCGATGAACTCTACAAGACCAAGCAGCTCTTCCCCGACGCCGAGTTGTATCTACGCATCTTGACGGATGATTCGGGCAGTCTGTGCCGCCTCAGCCAGAAGTTCGGCGCTTCTTTGGATACCACCGCCGAGCTTTTGGAGCTGGCGAAGAAGCTCGAGCTGAATGTGGTGGGCGTAGCCTTCCACGTCGGATCAGGCGCGTCTGACCCCAAGGCGTTTATCAAATCGGTCCAAGACGCTCGCTTTGTCTTCGACCAGGCCGCGAATTTGGGCTTCAACATGCACACCTTGGACGTCGGCGGCGGTTTTACTGGCGACTCCAGCTTCGAGCCAATGGCGGCAGTTCTCTCTACGTCGCTGGACACCTACTTTCCGCCACACATCCGCATCATCGGCGAGCCAGGACGCTACTACGTTGCGACAGCCTTCACGATCGCTTGTCACGTCATCGCGCGCCGCACTGTCGCTGACGCTACCCTCGGAACCACCTCGTACATGCTCTATCTAAACGACGGCGTCTACGGCAACTTCTCGAACATCATCTTCGACCACCAGCACCCGATCCCGCTTGTGCTGAAAAACGGAAACGACGTCTTGTACGACGCGCGTCGCTCGGGCTACGACTCCCCGTCTATGATCGAGTACTCGATCTGGGGTCCGACCTGCGACGGCATAGATGTCATCTCGTCGTCCTGCGCCTTCGCGGAGGGCCTCGATGTGGGCGATTGGCTGTACTTTGAGGACATGGGTGGTAAGTCACATCTCGAACTCGCGTGATGGGATGGATCGTGCTAACGCAAAACACAGCTTACACCAAGTGCTCCGCTACCCGCTTCAACGGCTTCACCGATAGCCACGACGTGGTCTATGTCTGCAGCGAGCCGGGGGCTAGCGCGCTTCTGCGCCTATGATCGAGTGTTAAGACGACGACAACAAAGGTACTCTGAACTTCTCGAGAGTCTTGTCATGGTGTGGATAAGAGATGGACTATTCGAATGCATGTCAATACTCGCATTTGCATTGAGGGCGGCTAGCTGCATATCCTAGAGGCTGGGGGGGGGGGGGGGGGGGGAAGCGGGTTCTTTACTCTGCAGCGTAGCCGTAAAAAAGTGTGCTCGTTCGTTCACCTAGACACAATTCATAGACTTCAAAAAGTTATGGTCGCTGAATGCGGAATCTCGAAGACTGGAATGTTTTGTGCATGGTTCTTGATTGACTGGCCAGGAAAATCTGCAGTGTCACTGCACTTTGCCTGCATTGCTGGCACGGGATGTGTGCACAGCATGAGCTTTAAATTGTTTATTCATGTAGGGGGGGTTGCGCTACACGTAAGCTAATCCCCCTGGACGTCAAGTCAAATGTCCACAGACACGCCCTCACACGAATTATACCAAGGTAGGAGACATGCATCAGAAAAACGCCAGTCGGTCGGGGTATAGATGGATGGGACGCCATAACCAGCGCCGTGAACACCACCTCTCCGCAGCACACGCCCCTGGCCTTTCAATTTATAACCTGCGGTTCACTCCCATTAATGTATGTGCCGATGGAAGAGCCAGAAGCAATCCCTCCCTCCCTATCACCACACACAATACCTAATGACTCTACACCTCCGTCTCGACGCCCGCGCCCCCCCTCTCACTATGCCGAAACAGGCCCTCGACCTTGCGCTCGCCCTTCTCAGCAACATGCTTCATCCAGGCGACAGTGCGCGGCCCGCGCCACTGCATTAGCCCGCGGTTGCGGCGGTGCAGCTGCTTGGCGTGGGTCTTGTACTCCTTGAGGTTGTCGACCATGCCGCGCTTGCCGTCGGCGTCGAGGCTGGAGTTGGTCTTGGAGCGGCGAGAAAGCGACGAGGGGAGCAGCGAGGACGAGCGGCCGTGGCCGTTGGCGTCGTCGTCGTCGGAATCTTCCGATGACGATGAAGACGAGGAGGACGAGTTGTCGTCGCCGTTGTCCCACTCCGACTCGTCGTTGTCGTGGCACGTGTCGAGCACTTCGAGCACGTCGCTGAGATTCGAGTCTTTCTTGGCGAAGCCGGCGTGGTAGCCCGACAGGCCGGACCAGAAGGTGAGGCTCAGTTCGATCTCGCCGACCTTGTCGCCGCACGAGGCGAGCGTGTTGTGCTCGGCGCGCTTGAGGTCGCCCTTCCACACGGGCAGGCGCAGCGTCTGCTCTTCGTTGTCGGGGATGTCGCGCAGCCACAGCACGCAGAAGGCCGGCGTGTGGTCGGCCAGCGTGGCGTCTTTGCGCAACTCGACGATGAGGGGCGTGCTGTAGCGCTTGCGCACGGGGAGCCGGATTGGGCCGTCCTTTTTGGGTTTCCACACTACGTGGCCGTCGTGCTGGTTTTGCTGGCCGTCTTGGGTGCCGGAGTGCAGTTTGCCGCGGGCGAGGTTGGTGCGGATCTTCATGCGTAGGTTCTCCAGCTCTTTGGGGAGGTCGATGGCTTTCACGACGGGGTTGATCTCGACGGTGCCATATTCCCAGCCGAGCATCTTGGGCGGCGCTTGGAGCTGGACAGACCGGAAGATCATGGAGATGCGTGCCCGACCGTAGCCAACGCCTCCAGAGAGAGGGAAGTTGCCGTCGATCTGACTACGCTCTTTCAGTATTTTTTCCAATGGGAGATGAATGATTCCAAGCAGTGGATCGTCCTCGTGGACCCGCGAGTCACGTACTGCGATATGGACTTCCGCATTACGATAATCGGGGACGAAGCGTTCGCAGCCGGCGTTGAAGAATGGCTTCGAGTTCTTGGGTTTAGTCCTTGTCCTGAACACTTTCTGGTGGTTGATGATAATGGTGCAATAAGAAGACGGAAGGTCTTCGCCCTCTTCCTCTTCATCGGCTCCCGACTGTTTCTTTGACGCCTTATTCTTGTTAACGACTTCTAGCTCAAGCCCTGTAATTTGATGGATTTGGACTGAGAGAATGCCCGACGGATATTGCTGAGGTGGTGGCGAAGCGATGATAAGTTGATCTTGTCGGGCCTATAAGAAGAGGTTAGTGCTTTGTATTGGCAGTGTTTCACTAATCTTACCTTCAAATCCTGAGCTTTTTGTTGCTCAATTTCGTCCGTCTCATCTTTGCTCGCCTCCCGCAACTTCTTCTCGCTCTCTCTGTAGACTTTCTCCTTGAGTTGGTCGATGTCTTTGACATCAGGATCTTCCTCTTGTGCGGTGAGCTGATCATCCGTGATCCTCGTCTTGGAAAAGTACCCGACACTCCACTGCAGTTTTCCTGGCATACCCTCGCCTGCCTTGAGAGCCTTGACGCTGTCCTCACGATTCGACATTCTGCCATTTGTCTCTGAGTCCTTCATTAGTTTCTTTAGATCCATTTCCACTCGACCAAGGTCGTCGTCTGCAGTTGTTCGATCGGAGTCCCAAATCTGTATTCGTAGCTTCTCATCCACGTTCAACTCGTCTGGCGTGACAAGAATAAAACAGGTCTCATTCCAATAAGGTTCCATGTTGTCTTGCAAAACACGAGTGGACCAAAGAGGTTTGCCGAATTTTGCCCAACCTACGCTCACATACGGGTCCGCTGATCCGCCTTTGAAGGGACCGAAGCCGGCGTCGCCTTGTTTGAAATCGGAAGCGTGTTTGATCGTTATGGCCAAAACACCTCGGGCATTCGTGTCCTTCTTGAAATCGTCACCCATGAGCATGTCCTTGAGATCCAGTGTGAGAGACTTCGGCGCCACGTACTCGGCCATGGCAGCGTCGACCGAAGATTGTACAAAACTCGAGATGAGGGGAAGATCCATCAGATTCGGGCCTTTCTTGATGAGTGGAATGCATGCAAGGTCGACTCTCGGCTGGCCGAGGAACGTGAGGGTGCAAAGCGAGAAGAACGGCGGGTCGGGGGTGAGCTGAAGCCGGAGACGCATTGTGCCGACCATACCGTGAAGCTCGACCCATACAGCTACACCGGTTAGCTTTGTGTCTCAGACCGAGCACGACGAACTTACGGAGTTTAACGTTTGCGAACATGTAAAAAGCCATGTACAAATGAGCGTTCTTTGCACGCTCCTTCATACCCTTCCTTCCGGTCGAAGGCCGGTATGCAAAGGCGATTTCGACATTGACAAAGTCACCTTCCTCAGCTTCCATGCCCTGGTCAATGTTCTCACCTTCGCCCTCATCGTCTTGATTCTTGTCATCCAAGTCCGACTGAACTTCACCCTCGCCAGGGACAGATCGGTCATTTTTTTCCTCGTTATTGGACTGGAGTTGTCCATCCTGAGAAACGGATTTGGCAGCAGCACCCGTTGGCAACCACCGTACTCCTAGGATGCGCAAAGCCTCGCTACCTTGACCGATGTCATCGACGCTCACCATGCGAACCATTTTGGGCAATGATGCTTGCATGACATCCTATGCTTGTTAGCGATAATACCAAGATCAGTGAGCAGGGAAGCCTCACCTCAAGTGTATCAGACACGCTTAGAAATAGATCGGGATTAATCAGAGGCCAGATCGAGGCAAGCAGAGAATTCAGCCACTGCGCACTCTCGGCGGTCTGGCTCTTTGCAAGTTTCTTGCCTTGTTGTCTCTCAGCATGCCAGACCTCGGTGTCCCAAACACCACGGATCTTGTTTTCCGTCCATTGGCGCACACCGAGTATGACTGCTGCAGACACGCCCAGGCTTACACCGATTTCAACAAGCGTGAAGAAGGCTCTTGACCAGCCGGTTGAGCTGCGCGTGAACTGGAAAAGAGCGACAACGGCAGTCAAACTGACGCTAACAATCCCCAACCCTGCAGTCATGGCTTTCTTATACACATCCGTAAGCTCCTCCCGTGTCACCTCGAAGTCGGGCGGAGGGAAGAGTGCTTCCATGACCGTGTGTGCGTCTTGAGCGTCCTGTGCCTCTTCGTTGAGATCATGCTCGCTCTTGTTCATGGCAGCCCCGCCTGTCGCAGATTGGTGTTCAGAACCGGCTGGTGGGCCGTTGTGGGGTGTCCTCTTCATCTCCTTGGTTGTAAAGTCGTGGATTTTCACAGGTAGATGGGTAACGGGGTCTGTAACCTGTCGCTCTGTGCCGTCGGCATTGAACTTCTTCATGGCCTTGCGCGCCTTCTTGGGGTCTGTCTCGTTCAACATGCCCTCGGTTGTATCCTGCCCACCCCCGCCATCCTCCTGGTTGTTGTCCCGGTCCCCATCGCCCTCCGAATGGCCGACTTGCCCAGTGAACTCGGGGGCGATCTCATCCTCGTGCGCGAGGTTCTTGTTCTCTGACTTGTATGGTTGGGTGCTCTCATTTGGGTTCACGGCTTCTCTGCCATGACGAATCGTTGTGTATCCGTCCTTCAGTCGGTCCAGCTTGCTTCGCTCATCCTGGTTGCCTTCAGCCGATCCATACTTGTCTTCCCTCTCTTGTTTCTCTTCGCGATACTTCTGCACGGTTGGGACTGTGTGATGCGGCGTGTAGGGATCCCTATGGCTTTTGCGAGACGTCTCCGCATCTTCGACGCCAGACATGTTGAGGTGCGGCCGTGCGGTGTCAGCGCAGGCGGTGAGGTTGATTAGGTTCGTGTGAGGCGTTCGAAGTCCTCCTCTAGTAGCAATTCGTGAATCGTGTCTCGTAAGTCGTAATTAATCTAGTGTGTGAATGCATCAAACGAAGGTGAAGCAGGTAGCAAGAGCGCAGAAGTTGGAGGGTGCATTGGGAAGCGGATGCAGGCACAGTGCCCGCCGTGCAGGTTGACGTATCTGGACCCTGGAAACGCGTGCAGGCAGGTTTTGGGTGTTACGGTTCGAGCGTTTCCCCACCTTTCCCTGCCGCAAAAGGCTGCAATCGTCTCCAACGGCGGCATCGTGACCATGCAATCGGGCTGTCCAGCAACGCGATGACGTCGGGTGAGTGCGCCAGGAGCCGAGTTTGTGCGCCTCCCTGACGTGGTGCAGGGGCCACGCCTGTGGCCAGCCGGCTGCACTCCAACACCAACAACACCAAGCCTCTCGTGTGCGAAATCGGCGACCTCTGGACAGCGGTTATAGCCCTTGATTTTACACAGAGACCACGGCTACCGGCTCGAATGCAAGATCCGTAAGGGGGTATACTAATAGGCTCTTCGCATCTACCGGAGCGATGCAGATATGTTTCGTCTCCGACCCGGACGATAACTAGCTATCAAAGTTACAAGTTAACATAGGCGGATGAAGAGAGTAGACAAAAACCCATCATGTCGCCTGCTCGCCTTGGCTCTGATGGAATAATAAGGATTCCAGAAAGAAACCACCTGGTCAGCCTCACTGCGCACTTGTACGGCTTCCGATGTCTTTGAGGGTAAGAGACGTTGAACATGGATTTGACAGAGCCCAGTGAAGCTCCGCTTACCTACTCGAAACTATCTGCAGCATTCGGTGCATGTGCGCATCCACAAACTCCCGGCAACGTGAGCAAAGCATACGCAACAGCCGTCTCCAGCTTCAGCCTGCCGCCCTTTTCACCCCGCCCTTCAGCCTCAACAAGCGAGATGCCCCGTAATCAGACCGAAGAATGCAACAGACTCACACATCAGACTGATACTCACACCGCTCGTTGCTGACCAGCTAGTCAATTACACAACTCTTGAGCTCTGTCAGCTCGATCGAGGCGTGACATACTATGCTAGACACGACAGGAAGTAGATATGTCTCCTCGAAGATGTGGAACTTCTTGAATATTGTCAAGAAGACATTGCGCGTGCAACCCACAACACAAGCATCCACTACCACAACTTCACAACAAGCTCACCAAGCTTTCATGCCACAATCCCATCCCATTCTCTGACTCCTCGTCTAGTCTAGGTACGTATCCCTATGCTAGCCAATCGGCGCTCAACATCACCCATGCACATTTTACTCCGAACGGCGAAAACCACCCCCTCAACGCCGAACCACACTCGGACATAGATCCTCGACCTCACCCACCAACACCGTAAACCCACAGCTCGACTAGGCTGCCATCCCGCACACCAATTAGTAATGCCGTCCTTGTCCTCTGCATCCATGCCACCACGCGGAATTGGGGGCTGGTCGGCATTCGTCGCAAGCAAGCATGCTGCTCGGCTACGCGTGCGCGTTTACACATTTGGTGTGGTGCAGCGTAAGACTCACCGGCGGACCAGTGTAGGGCTACCGGTAGCGTAGTGTACAGTAGGGATGTCTGAGTAAGTGATGGACTAGGTGTTGATATCCGATAATGAGGAGTCATTCCGGAGGGCAGGATCTACGCGTGGTAGGCATAACGTTGGTACGCGTGTCGTGTCGAACGTAGCATATATAAATGCAACGCAGGTTGCCTTGACTTTCGAGACATCAAACAAAACTCAGTTTGATTTCATCCATCCATCCATCTATCCATCTATCTATCTCCTCGAGCCGCCTACCAAGTCTCCGCATTGCACTCGATACTCTTACACCACCACCACCACCGGTATATATACAACATACATCAGCGCCACCGAACCAAACCAAGCCAACCACCGCCATGTCCTCCACCACCCAACCCACAACAACGCCAACAACAACCAGCCCCCCCCGCCCTACACCACCAGCGAATCCGACACCAAATCGCTCTACAGCACCACCTCCGCCACCACCAGCACCAGCATCAAGAAAAACCTCGCGCAAATCTTCCACCGGGAGCGAACCCAGACAGCATCTGCAGCGCAGGCGCAGAATGCAAAGTACGCAGCGAAGGAGTCGCGCGATGCCGCGCGCGTAGCGTATATGGTCATGCGATAGGGGGGTTTCGGTGAAGAGAGGGTGAATTGGAGTGATGGCTGGAACTTGGCTGGATTCTGGGTATACGGGCCTGATGGTGTTTGGTGGAGTTTGCGAGTTCACACGGTAGTTGCATAGAACATGATGATGGTTACTTGAAGCATTTCGATTCGCGTGACTCCCCCGTATGCACGTTGGTATCTATAATAAGTCGTAATGCCCAGACGATCTGCCTGCGCTGTGGCGCTTGTAAACTCCATTGCTGATTCCACCTAATAACGCCATTCACCCAGCCGCCTGCCTGGTATTGTGGCGCCTGTAGATGTCTTTGCTGCTGTTGCAGCCTAAATAGTACAAAAAGTGAAAGCTCTAGAAGGTCTAAAAGATACACTACGCATGGAAGTTAGCACTGTTATTTAGTGAAAATGTAGTATAGAGGCTACATACGGTAGTGTTCCAATTGAGGTTATCCCAGTTGGCGTTGTCAAGCCAATCAAGAAAATCCTCGCTCTGCGTGGGAATAGGCTCGACGCCCTCAAGGCTCGGAATATCAAAGAAGCTGTCTAGATCTTCGACGTTCACACTAGGACCTTCGTAATTTAGTACTTCGTCAAGCACCATAGCAAGCATTTTGTTGAGCTCGCCGCAGAGCTTGTGGTTGCCATCGCCAGGCAGGATAACCCACTCCAGGCACGATATAAGCACTGAGAGATTCCGTATGAGGTCGGCGCGGCGCACGGTGCTCGGGAGGGGCACGTTCTCGAGCGTACACCTTCGGAGTTCGAGGGCCAGAACGCCAGCGCCCGGGAGACAATGGAAGAGGATGATTGTGGGGAAGTGGCGCCGAATACCATAATCTTGGGTACGCTGTTTGTTTATAACGAGCACGGTGGAGAGTAGCTTCATGGAGGTCTCGAGAAGCGCTGGGACGGCAAGTTGGGTTTGGCGGCGTAAAACGCGCTGGAACTGGAATTCCATATGTAGATACTCGATGTATGCGGAAATCATCCGGAGGGCGGTGCCGGAATCACGAGTCGACCACACGACGTCTTCGTTGTATAGATCATAGCGGAGATGGGCGGGGAAGGATTCCCAACACCTGCGACATTCGACGGAGATTTCTCTGTCAGGTTGGTCAACTACGAATACTGAGCGATGAACTTAGAGGAGTGATCATACTGTAGTTGGTGCACCACGTCTCCACCCGTGCGGCCGGCCAGAGACTGGTCGAGGAACTGCTCCTTGTAACAAGACAACTGCCATCGCAGTCTTACCCAGGATGCCGACCAGATCTCGCCGTTGGTGTTCCAGCCGTTGTGATCCAGTCTCGAAAGCGCCTCGTTCACGACTTCAGGGTCATCGCTCGCAATGATGTTATCGTCGAGGTCTAGCGGCTGCCCGCGATCGCTGTACCGATGTGCCATCATCGGCGGTCGCCCGAAGAACGTCGCCAGTGTTTTATCACTACGGTAGGTTCCTGCGTAGATTCTCCTTCGAGACTCGCGAAGGAAAAAAGGCTCGGATGGCTGTTCGCAATGTATGCCCTCGGCGTAAAGCGTGGATATGCAGTCGCTCATTCGACGCCAGACTCCGTGATCTGCTTATGTTAGGTAATTTGGCTCAGCGTAGTTAGTGTATACACACAGTTGTCCCCATAGAAGTTGCTTGTTACGATCATGTTGTTGTAGATCATCCAAACCATGATGTCGTTTACAGCACCATGCACCTGGCAAAGACTGATACAGTCGTTGCTTGCATGGATCATGTCTTCTATGAACTCGTCTCTAGCGAGTTTCTTGCCGTCGTCTAGAGTGAACATGGGATCGTCTGGAGAGGTGAACTGGGCGTTCGACCCGGCCACGATTAGCATCAGGCCCAGCGTCTCCCATCTGAGATTCCGCCCAGTGAAGAGGGTGTGAAAGGTGGAGGCGAGCATTGTGGATGGAACCTTGAGCGGACGAGCAGTGTTCTTGGTGATCTCCGCATATGCCGGGCTAGGGTTGTCCAGTGCGGCAAGATGCTCAAGATCTACGCGAAGCTGTGGGAGAGCTGACATGACCAGCGGGCCTACCAGCAATGAAGCCTTGAACTTGAAGTTCTCGAAGTAGTCGGTAATCAGTCTCTCGATTAAGGAAAATGGAGAGAGTTTCGACAAGATGGAATGCCCGATTCCCATCTGACAGTGGCGGCTTCCTATTACGCGGCTGGGCAATACCGATGGCGTTGCGTGGATTGTCTCTGCAGGTTGTTCATGTAGCGAGTTTGGGAGAGGCTGTTCCTCCGCAAAGACGCTTGCATAGCTTGTCGATCCGAGATAGAAACTCGGGGCAGAGTTGGACCTGTTCTGCGTGGCTCTGGTTGACGATTCAGGGGGTGTCGGCGGTGTCGGCCAGCCGTTAGCTGGGCTTGAGGCGGCGACACCGATATCATTCCGAAGGCTGGTGGTAGGGCTGGCGTGGAGGGGCGTGAGCACCCCGTGATCTCGCGGTACTAGTGAACGCGTCTCGGGGTACTTTGACTTCACCACACGGTTTCGAGGTTCGGGCTGTTTACGTGGCGTTCCGGCTGGTTTGGTCATAGGCGCTGGATGATAGAAACACTGTTTGCAAGCATCAATAACCAGATGCAAAGAAAGGATACTTTGGTATTGCTGACTTGATCAACAATGCCACGAGCTTGGCACTTGTCGCAAGTTGGCGTCCCATGGTCGCACCGAATCTTCGAGACTCGGCATGGTTCGCATGACCTAGACGTTGATAAGCTCTGGTCTCGACGGACAGTGGCTACGCGCCGGAGGGAGATTTTGGGGGTTACGACTTACCTAGGCTTTCCGTTGCGACGAAGCATCGTTGCAAACAGCAACGGGTCGTCAGTGGCAGCGAGAACGAAGACGATGCAATGGCATGCAGTTCAGTGCACATAGGATGAATCAGAACCTTGGAGGGCGCCTTAAGTGCTCGTCCAGAACCGTGACCGCGACCACGAAGCCGCGAACGGAAGGAAGGATGCTCGTGAGTTATCTTGAACTCCGCGAGGGTAAGTTCACTCCGACGACGGGAGCGTCGCCCGCTGATTGGCTGGTGGGGCAGCAGAGGGCAGCGTCAGGGCCAGCCGGAATAAAGTCGTGGACCTTTTTGGTTTAGTGGGCGAGCTGCTCATCAACACCATGGCGACCTCGGGAAGGTCCCTCTGTGCTGCTCCTGCCGTGGCTCTCAACCGCCGCTGCCTCTCGCTGCTGACTGCTCATGTTGTCCAGAGTTGAAGTCGCCATCTCCTTTGCACGTGGTTGATGAGACGGCCTCAACACAAAGGCGAGGCCATCGAGTTTGGCGTCCAGCGAGGCAGAATCCACAAGTTGCGGTCAGCACGCGCCCGCCCACTCAGCGAGCAAGTCGCACAGCAATCTGACACCAAACACCGCCGCCACAGCCCTCGAGAGTCTGAGACGTGCCCGTGGCTGCGAGCCTTTGTAAGCAAAGATGTCGAGGGAATGCCACGAGGGACATTCGTGACGTTTTCTCTACAAGTAGCCCAGGGCCCCTTTCGAGCCTCTACACCACACTACAACGCAGCACTCCCGGCAAGGTATGCGTTGGCGCTGACCGACTCGCCGCATTCTGTAGCCGTTGCGTCTCGTAACTGCGGGCTGCCGAACGCTGCTCGAATGGGAGCAAGCACGCTCGTCAACAGCGCCCTCCGAGCAAACCCTTGGCGTGAGCGCCTCGAGCGCATGTCATCACTCAGGGAGAAAATTCTTCCCTCTCTCAAACCGGTCAACGCAGCAGAGCCGCAGCACCAGGCCAGCTCCACCTCCCTCTCCGCAGCCATGCGTCGTGTGATTTGTTTTGCAAAGGACGGTATCTGAGGTGCACTGGGTGATTGGGCATGGCGGTTAGCGGGCGTGGCGGAGTGCATCGTCGTCGATTATCGAAGCCTGAGGTGTGCCTGAGGCATCCGTCCTCCTCTTCGTCGACAGATTCCGAGAGCTGGAGGGTGGAAAACTAGCAAAGGAGAGTGCTTGCAGGTATCAAATGGTAATGTCTAGCTCCACTCGCTCTGCAGAGGGCCTCTGTGTTTAAATGTTTGGCTTCGTGCAGTGTTGGTCTGTTCTTCTGCGCGACGTGATGCTGTGCAGGTATGCGGCTGGGCCAATCACTGCATGTGCTGCCGGCTTCCTCACCGGTCGGCGGGGTCAGAGTGTGTGTTGCGCTCAAGAACAGTGCGACTCCCAGTCCCAACTGCGCCCGGCCTGAGCTGCTCATTCTTTCAGCTGCTCGACATCTGATCTCTAGTCTGTCTTCTTCTAACTGCCTCGACTCGAGCTGGTGTCCTTCTCTCCCCTGGCCGGACCAGCCGTGTCAGCGCGCTCTTCCACAGCCTATTCCGGTCGGATACGAGCTCTCCTACAGTGTTGTGAAGAGCTGCCAGTCTGTGGATCGAGCGCTGGCGTATCATCCCGTAAGGCAGCTCGCAAGGCGATTGATGCGCGCGCAGTTTGTAAATTCCCTAAATCCCACGCGCTGCGACCACAGCCGTCCGGCGCACCATGACCACCTACTCGCAAATCTACCAATTCCAGGAGCCAGCCCAGGTCTTCTTCCCATCTACCACGTTTACACATGGCCAGTATGAACACCAACGGTCCAAGACGCCCACATCCCTAGTCAACCATACCGGACTATCGCCAAGGCCCCTCAGCACACCGTCGCGGAGTCGACACCCTTCCCAACAGCCGGAGCCACTGCCAGAGCAAATCCCTGAACATATGGTTTGGAATGATGCGTATGGCAGCTCATCCGATTCCCCTAATTCCATCAGCACACCTGACAATGAGACGTTTGAGGTGGACATGCTGGATCCGGAAATGCGCAACTTCTACTCAGACTCCAATGGGAATATGATAACTACACAAGTATCGCATGATTCTATCCCGGCCATGAATAACGATATGCACCTCACTCCTCAAGGCACTTTTACCGACCAAGGTATGATTTGGCTTCACTCTGTACATTTCCTGCTGATAGGTTGAAGCCGTGCAAGAAGCCTTAAACGCATCTTTGGCGTCGTACCCGCTCCAATTGCAAACGCAATTCCAAGTGCAACGTCAACCACAGCAAGCTGCCATGCCAGCGTCGACTTACGACCATTTCTACGGGCAAAACTACACGAATCAGCCAACGCGTCAAGACCCGTGGACCGGTGAAGCACCTCTGCGGAATTCTAATGTACTTCCACACTCGGGCATGGCTATGTTCGACCCCATATCTGATCCGACGTCTACTTTCCCAAGTCTCGGTGTGGACGACTGGATGAACAATAATGGCAACTATGTCATCTCCCCGACTGGCCCGCCAGCCAATGCAACATTCTTCCATGGAACCCAACCAAATATCCCTAGAAACACTCAACCCCAATTCTATAACAATATGCACAATCAAGCACTGAACACCAGTCCAGTTGATTTGATACCAACTCTCCCATCGCCGTCTCCTGACTCGCAGAACTTCATCAATTACAACCAGCAACACTCATTTTTCAAAGAGCATTACAATGCCAATTTACAGACGAACCCCGTTCCATCTGTCACATCTTCAATGGGTAAACAGATACACTTTCAGTACCAAGGTCCGAGCAGCCCTCAGGCCTCCGCACCTAGCCCCAGTAGCTCGGATGGCATATTCTCTTCTTATAACTCCGACTCTGGCATGATGCTCGACCGATTCCCCAATGAACACTTCGATGCCAAGCTACCGTCTCCCCAATCGCCCATGCAGTCGGAATATTCGTCAACCGTGGCTGGACCAGACGGCGCTTTCAATGCCTCCCCCGAGCCCGAACACAGTCGTCAAGCGACTGGCAAAGGCTCTGGTAGACCCGGAGGTAGAGCTCTTGGAACTCACTTGGATCCTAATGTGGCCAAAGCTGCGCACGACATGCGCAAAATCGTCGCGTGTTGGCACTGTGTGCTGCAAAGAGACAAGGTGAGACTTTGGAGTTCCCTCTTCCTTGGGGTAGTTCGAACATTTGGATTAATTTAACCCCAGTGCGGGCCCGGCGACGTTTGCGACCGTTGTGTGAAGCGCTCCCAACGGCCCAATGCCGACTGCGGACTTGGATGCTCCCGCATCAAGCTCATAGAACTGTCTCAGTCGTTCCTGCCGACTCTCGTAACGCAGATGCACGAAGACGCGCACCTCACCCACTTCGTGTCTCAACACATACATCAGTGGGGCAATACAGAAATCTCGCTATACATAACATGCGGTGCCAGGATGCCCCGGATGCAGGTCAAGGTGTATGAATTTCTGCCAAAGGGCACTGAACTTTTGTACCAGATCCAATACAAAACGAATCCTGCCACCCGCGCGCGATACCAGGTCCGGAAGAACAGTCCTGCTCTTGGGATGGTGCACATCAACCACAACGAAGAGAAAAAGTACGACAAGTACATCAACGACATCGTCGACAACCACATCGATGCGTTTGGTAGACTGTGTTGGATGGAAGACGACAACGACTTCCAGCAGAAGCTTTTCAAGCTCTTGACAAGGGTCAAACCTAAGAACGACAACGAGGTACGTATCACATACGTCCCCCACACATATTACTATTCAGTCTCGTCTAACTTCACCCAGGCCAAACTCCTCCACGAGGTCTTCCGCCTCATTGTCGTCACCTTCATAATGTCGCACACCCTCACCATCGCCGAAGACACCAAACTGCAGTCCCTCTCCATGATGCACTCGTTCGCCGGCGCCGACGCCTACACCACCAACTTCACCTCGCCGCGCATGACCAACCGCCAACTCAAGTACTTCTTCTCGCGCCTGCACCGCCAGATCCTGACTGCGGTCCTCAACACCCTGCAGCAGATCTTCAAGTCGTCCAAGGGCTGCGACAAATGGCTCGCCGCCTTCGTCGCCGTCGTCGGCATGTGCATGGCGCACGAGGACCAGCAGAAGACCATCCATCTAGTTATGCAGACAAGGAGCACGACCGAGGGATTTGACGCGCGCGATGCGCAGGCGCGGGCTGATATTGCGTGCCGCGAGATCGATGCGCGCATGGGGTTCATCGGCATGATTTTCCGCTGGAAGTACAACCGCAAGTGCAATCCGCTGCGCGAGCCCGAGCTGGATTGGGAGAAAGAGGCGGGGTTTGGCGATGAGTCGTCGGTGATGTTTGTGCGGCAGGTAGCGCAGTTGGTCAAGGAGAACAGTGAGTCCCCTCCCACCATCCCTTACCTATCTCTCACACTCTTGGCTGTCTGGCGGTGTTCTTGCCAGACTCGACATACATATATCAATGCATACATACTGACGCTTGCAACCTCCAGCCGACTTCCTCCAACTCCGCCAAAACGTCAGCATCTCGCCCGCCAACCAGACGCGCTACACGTCGCGCCTCGTCAGCCACTTCCTGCTCTCGTTCTGGCTGCCCTCATAACAACCGCACTCGATCCTGCTCGGCCGCCAAAAGCGCAATCCACTTCTGTTGCTTCCCTTATACATATCCCCCACGAACCCGCAACGCTGTCCTTGAGCCCCCTTCCTCAGGCCGAGTTCGGACAGCCACCCACCTACCCACTTCTTCGCATTCTCATTCCCTTCGCACTTTCTCGTGTCCACGCCTGTTATCTACCTATCTATCTATCTATCTCTCTATTTATCATTTATTTATACGTATAGTACAAAAACCATATAACTCTCCTTCCCTTACCTACCGCCTTGAATGATTTCCCGCGCGCTCTCTCGTTTCTTTTCTTTGCAGTCCTTGATTGCGGAACGGAGGTAGAAGGGGAGTCGGGACTGTTTCGAGTTCTGTGCTGTGTTAGATGGAATATTTGGGATTAGGGAATAAGACGTTTACAAAGTACACGTGGAGGGCCGGGCAAAGATGGGGGAAATGGACACGGATATGTAGAAGAGAGTGTGTGTAGGGGGTATATTGTGGTAATTTTATGTTATGCATCTTATGTTATATAACGGGGTTACGATTTCTACGATAGTCCAATCTTCACGTTTTTTCCTACATCCGTTTCCTTTACGTGGTCAATCCCATCACTTACAGTTCGTGCTATGGTTTGTCTTGTCCCTGTCTACTTCTCCTCCTCCAACTCCGACTCCCACCCCACCCTGAATTCGCAAACGAAATAACCACCTAGTTTACAGCAAAGCACCATCACCTGCTTACCGAACGAGCAGTTGAGCAGAGCGGAGCTCAATGTCTCGAGCAGGTATTTGGTATGTCGGAATAGCTGGTTGAGTAAGGCAATGAGTGAAGGGCTGGAGGACGGAGTGTCTACCCAACTTGCCGGTCTGTCTAAACACACGAGCAACAGAAAACACCCCTCTCGTGAATGCATCCCTCTCTTATATATGCCTCCGCGAGTAAGCCTATAGTATAAACTTTTGTCAAACACCAAGCCCGTATAGTATAGTAAGTATAGTGCAACGAAACGAAACGAAACAAAAAAATTCGATTCGGTTCGATTCTCTAACTAAACGTTAAGTAGTCGTAGTAGTTATATGTAAGTAAGTCGTTTGATAAGCACTTTTAGGAAAGTCCCAAACACTGGAACCCAACACCCGATAGTCCTAGAGGTGCTGTTGTCTTTGTTGTAGCTAAATGTAGACTTTACGGGTAGGAGATTAAATACCTAAGGAGCCTGCGGCGGTGATATGGCTATAGTTACGGCTATGGTGATAGTCATCAGTTACCTAGATAGGGTGGACGACAAGTATCGCACTTCGTTGCTGCAGTGTTAATCACAACATATAATGTGGAAAATCGCCATTGCTCAGTCGAATCACCTCATATAATGTGTATATCATAGTGCAGAGTAGAGCAGAAAGAACCACAAAGACAAAGTCCCTTGATTGAACGAGACACACGTCTCGAATTGTATTATGTGTGGTATGTGTGGTATGTAGGTACGGGGTATGTACTCTGTAATGCATGCCTGTACTTCGATCCGCATGTCCTTTCTTCCGCATGTATGCGCATGCGAGTTGTCTCGTCAAAGAGAAAAAGCAATGTAGGTGGGTGCTGTTCTACACGTTTCATGATGCAAACTCCGAATCGGCTCAGGCTTCAGCTCAGCTCATTGAAGATCGTAACATGTCTTTTCCTTCTGCATCTCCATAACCATCTTGAACCTGAGTTCATTTCCTCCTATTCACGCTCGACTTACCGTAACCCACCCAGACTCAGCGCTTGAATAGGCCCTTGCCCAGTATGTTCTTCAGCTTGCTCTCCTTGTCGGCCGGATTCAGGTCCGCCCTCCGCTTCCCCTCCGCCTTGCTACTCTCTGGGTTGACCGGCTCGGGCTGCGCGTTCGGCACCGGATCCACGACTTTCAGCGCTTGAGCTTTAGCGTGCCACTCCTGTGCCAGCGTCTGCTGCGACTGCCGCGCCTCGGTGCTGGCGCCCTCGTCCCAGAGGAAAGTAATCATCTCCATGCTGGCGAAGCGGAGGTCCTGGATGAGCCGCTTGTTGTCGCGCGGAATAAGGACGAGGCGTCCGGTGGAGCCGACGTACTTGAGCTGGTATGGCTCGGTCTTGCGGTCGAGGAAGCTGGTGACGAAGTCGTAGAGGCCGGTCGCCGTGTCGGCTTTGCTGATGTCCATCTGGATGAGGGTGCCGTCGGGCATGCGGATGCGGAGGGAACCGCCTTTCTCGGCTACTGCGTTTATCTTTGCCTGGCGGGTGGCTTCTTGCTCGGCGAGCTCTTTGTCAGAGAGCAGACGCGTGTTTCGTGATTTTCCAAGCAGGGAGGCTTGGTGTGATTTTGCGTGCTCGATGGTGGGAGTATAGTCACCCTCGTTGAACGCCTGGCGTGCGGCTTGGGGTGTAGCTGATGCGGGAGCAGAGAAGATTTGCACGTTCCGTGAGCCGGGTTTACGAGCGGGTTGATCCTCAGCTGGAACAGAGCCAGGCAGCGTCGCAGCCGACGGCGGAATGTTTTCGTTCTGCGCAGTCTTGTCGTTGACAGAAGTCATTGCATCTGATACTGGCTCATGCGTCGGCGTCGAGTCCACCTCCATCGCGTCCGGCTCAGGCTCTGCTGCCTTGACCGTCTCGCCTAGCGCAGTCGACGTTGCCTCTGGAGTAGCCTTGTCGGGATCTTGTATCGAGGTCGGTCCAGCTGCGCTATCTGCGTGTGCACCACTCTGGGTAGGTTGGTCTGAAGTCTTGAAGTATTGCGAAATCTGCGCCATTGCCTTCTCCAGCGGTGTGCCACTGTTCCTGTAGGTCAAACGCAACAAAGCAGACCCATTATCGAAACCCAACTGGCCCAGCGTCTTCTGCAAGTCAACTAAACTCGACAGCTCCTGATGGCCTGGCATGACAGTGACGACAGGCGTCTCGTAGTTCAGCCTGCCTGCACCGGAAGCGCCATCTCCGCTCGGTTCTGGGACACCCCTCTGTGTGAAGTTGTAGTTTGCTCCCTCGCCACTCTCGAACTGCCGCAGAATCTCCCATAGCGCTGTGTTGCTGGCAAACTTATGCGTAAGGCGAATGCTCTTTTCGGTGGAGGGTAGTTGAAGCGCCACGGATATGACAGTGGGTGAGCGGGAGGACTGGACGAGTTCTAGTCGAGCGCCCTGGGGAAGATTCGCGAGACGGAACTGCTGAGAGAGAGACACGAGCTTGTTGTTGTACTTCAGCGTGAAGTTGTCCTTGTTGCTGATACTGAACTTCTTGCATGCTTCGTCGCGCACCTCGGTCAGGTACTTCACCGGTGTCGTGGGTATTCTGACTGCCTTGGCAGATGCGTTGACGACTATAACGTGCGACATTATGCCCGGCAGAAGACGCGGTAGAGGCGGTAGGCAACGATAAGGGCGATCGGGGCGTTCACGAATAGGACGGCTCGCGAGTACCAGCAGAACCAGCTGTGTTTCCTCCAAGTCCGGTCGCAGCGTTCGAGGAGAAGAAGGCAGTAGACGATGTTGATTAACCCAGCTTCAGGAACAGTCAAGAACAGATTGCTGGACTCTGCCATGGGTGGGTGGGTTAGGCTCTGGTGGATTGTAAGGCTTGAGTGGGTCAAGACAGGGGCTGAGACCTACTGTGGATAGACTTTTGTAAACAGCAACTTCGCCTGTAATACTAAGCGATAGTGCTGACGCTGATGGTTGTTGTAGGAGAGTGCGACGTTTTGGCTGTGCCAGTAGTTTGTGAGCCTCGAGGATAGGCGTCGATCGCAGCGGCGGCTCTTGGCAACAGGTTGCGCCGCACTTTCCGTTCACAACGCGTGGGGTAGTGATCACGAGCTCTCCTTGGTCGGTCCAGCTCGGTGAGACGTCGAGAGCAAAGCCGCGGTGTTGTGCAGTCTTCCAGAAGCTTCGCTGTAGACGGCGTGGCTTGTGGACGCCTGGTGGGCAGGCAACCGGACCCAACGTTCGTCACTGACGCGCCCTGGTCCGCCCCGCCCCCACCAACGCGATCTGAGCTCGTTCTCTGGCCGGTGGACGCTCATCAACACTCTCGACAGCAGCCGCAGAAGCCTCCTGCGCCGCTCCAGACATGTCGAACATCGTCGAGATCACGTCGGCCGACCAGCTGAGCTCGCTGCTGTCGTCTTCGCGCATCGTCATAGCCAACTGTACGCTGTACCCGTCCCTTTCCTTCTGTTCAGTCACTGACCTGGCCTGCTCCACACAGTCTACAGCGCGGCCACTCAGTCAATGTCGCCCTTGTATGAGCAGATTGCGCTGTCTTCCTCAGTCCCGAACAAAGTCACTTGCGTCAAGGTCGACACGGAGCAGCAACCTCAGATTGCACAGAGCCACAATGTTACAACGTAAGCGTCGCTCTCACATCTGGACTCCTCGATGAGGAGGGGAAACTAATGTGCTTTAGTTCCGACCTCCCTGCCTTCATCGTGTTCCTACAGGGCAAGGTGGAAGACCGAGTCAACCGCGCCAATAACCAGAAGCTCTCCGAGGCGGTCCAAAAAGCGAATGCGGTCACAAAGGCCAATGCAACCACAAAAGCTAATGCAGTCAACAAAGGCAATGCTGCAAAGTCAGGAGGCTCTTCTTCCAGCGGATCCGGCGGGGCAAACGCGAGTGCTGATGGTACATGGAGGGGTGCGGACCTGCCACGAGGATACGGCGACATCACAGAGCAGGTTGACGTTCGCGGTCTGGACTTGCTCAACTCGGATACCGAGTTTGGAGGAGTGCGCACCCTGTTCGAAAAGACACAGCCGAGCGCTCTTGCAGCAGGTAAAGGCAAGAGAGCTGCCAGTGGTTCAACCTCAACGGAGGACTGGGTGGAGAGCGACGTAGATGAGCAGCTGATGCTCTATCTGCCGTTCACCTCCACTATCAAGGCCCATACAATCCACATTACCTCTTGTCTGCCGAGTCCCGACGAAGACGACGACGAGGATGCCCCGATGCGCCCCAAAACCATACGCCTCTATACCAATCGCCAGCACAACTTGGGTTTCGAAGAAGCAGAAGATATCCCACCCACCCAAGTCATCGAGCTGAAGCCATCAGACTGGGACGAGAAGACGTCAACGGCCAAGGTGGAGTTGCGCTTCGTCAAGTTTCAGAACATCTCATCGATGGTGCTCTTCGTGGTGGATGGGGACGGAGACGGCGAGAAGACACGCATCGACAGGCTGCGAATCATCGGAGACGCCGGCGAGAAGCGGGACATGGGCAAGCTGGAGAAGATAGGTGACGACCCATAGGCAGTCACATCAGACACAAGTGGATCTGGGAGGCATTCTACGGAGTAGATCTCAGGCGTCACATCATCGGTGCGGGAAAAATGGCGAAGGGTCCGTGAACTCTTCATGTTAGGAAGGGCCTAGTAGATTTATACAGACACGAAGATGCCAGCAAAAAAATTTCAGATGCGAAGGAGACACTCTCCACGGAGGATAAATAGCCTCCTACACAATCAATCAATCAAGTTCATTCAGTTCAGATGAACCAGACACTTGACTCATCAAAATACACAGTGAACCACATCCATATATCTATACCTCCCGCCCAAGCCATTCGCACCTGCAAATTCAATATGTTCGACCCTTTTCCAGCGAAAGCGCCACTAACGACGACGCCCCCACAAAGTGTATACGATCGATGATGCAATATGTTCGCTCTGGAAGGTCAACGACACCTGATAAGTTCCACAGAGTATTTGGAAATCAAGCAACACGGAGAATTACGATGACCCACGCCGCACGAAGACTCGAAAAAAAATTCGCAGCCGGAACACAAATTTATAGGCCTGGAGCGGAGGTGGGGATTCTCCGGCGCTAGGCTGCGCTGCGTTAGGCACAAGAGAGGCGAGGAACTTCAAAAGTTTTTTTTCGTTGGCCGGGTTTCTTTTCCTGCATGGCCGTTGATGAGATTGTTTACACATTATGATAGGAAGAGGGTGACTTGGGTTGCCTTTGGGCAGCGCGAGACTGATCTCACATCTAAGACTCTGAGGCCTGTTTTTGTTGTGGTGTTTGAGGGAGGAGGGGGATGAAGACGCGACTCTGCAATTCTGCGATGGCAATGGCCACGACGACGCCTTCACGACTGCGGTGTGCCGGTTCGTAGATATGTTTGTCTTTCTTCTCTCTTTTTCCCTCTCGTCAGGCTGAAGCTGCTTTTACCTGATTCTGGCCGTTCGAGGCGCGGTGATATGAGTGAGGTCCTCGCGCGGTGTGCAGAACAGAACACGCACGACGCGAGAAGAAGTGAAACACATTGGAAATTCGCAACTGGAATTCTGCAACGTCTCCAGGTGCGCATGTCCTCGTTTCTTCAGTCTGTCAGATTGTTCGTTTCAGCGCGGTCGCACCATCTGTGGGATGTGTGGGGGTTCGCCAACGTGTTTCGCCGGATGGATCATGGATGGATTGTTGTGGGCGACGAGTTTTGCAGCGCGAGCAACATGGCGGGTCAACAAGGATGCGCTGCGTACCTACAGGCATGCCGCATGCATTGAATGGCCCGGAGAGTGGAAACGTTGAACCGACCGCAATTGCTCCAGGCCGGATGCTTGTCACATCGTAAGCAGAGCTTCATCTCTGCAGTTGCCAACTGCCTCTTCAAACATTCGCCCGAGAGGGACGCCTTTCCGAAACACTTCGTACAGTCTTCATCCCGGAAGCATGTCGTGAGGGTATATGATGATGTTATGTCCCCAACTGCAACTCACTGTTTTCCCACAGAGGCAAATGCCCAACCGTGAATGAAGAGCTGTGTCGATATCAAAGTCTACCAAACTTTGGACGGGCATGCCAGTCTCCCCCAAAGCCGTACGACAACCTCCCCAGCCCAAACCTGGCACAACGTCCAACGACGTCATCATCATTCATGGCGACCGTTCAATTGCGATCAACCTCCTAGCCTGCGATCTACACAGCTCAACTTGACAGGTACACACTTGGGCGTGACCTCAGCTCTTGCCGTCAAAGCGCCGGTCAACCCGTCCGTCCGTCCGTCCCTCGCCGCAATGCAGGGACACATGACGTTGGGGGTTCTCTAAAAATCGATGAAACATCCGGGGTATTTTTTGTTTCTAGAATGGCAGGTTTTGGTTGGCCGGGCCTGCTTTCGACGAGATTGAGATCTGACGGCTTCGTTATGCTTGAGATGCGTTAGAGAGGTGACTGGCGAGTAGTTTTGCGGGCAGGCTTGTGGGGTGCGTGGTTGGAAGGGAAATTTGGCTACGTATGTGTGAGCTTTGGTGCGAGTGGTACTACGAGACGTACCTGTACCCAGTACGTCATGCATTCATTCACTGTGGCGGTGCGCCCCAAGCCAAGCTGAAAGACTGATGAAGTGCCAAAAATGCGAACTTCGCCACAGTCAGCCGGGTTTAGCTCTTACGGTAGTCGCGAAAGCCCCACCTACAATCCACTTCCTGCTTGTCTCATTGTCGTGCGAGGCACTCAACAAGCCATTTCACCAAAATACCACTTCCAACCTCAAACTTGTTTCGCAGCGTCTCGTCCGAAGTCAACGATTGCGACAACCCCGATCCATCACTGAACTCGTCCCGCACGCACGCCCGCCGTTCAGCACCGCCGAACTCAAGCCTCATCAGTGCGTGTGTGGGGAAGACGCCAGAGACAAAAGTCAAAGCCAACATGAACAGGCTCCCGCTCAGCTCGTGCTCCGCTCAGGTCAGGTCAGCGCAACTCGCCGCCGCTGCGGAGGGCAAATCCTCACGAAGCCAGGGACCAGACACGCGGGTAGGTAGGCGCGCTCAGACTCCCGGGCAGCCGGTGAAGCTTTGCGCACTTGAACCGAAGGAGAACGAAGCGTCAAGCATAATCAAAAAAGAGGTGCGCATTTCGCCTGTGCGCTGCTGCTAGGTACACGAGATTCTAAGCCATGTATAAGGTGAGTTAGAACGGCCTTATCGGGCTTGCAAGAACCGTCGTCGTTGCCTCGGTGCGATTGGGCGGGTGGGATGGCGTTGTTCCAGCGGCTGTGGGGGAAGGTGCCGGTTGGGTGATTGGTGTGGATGGTGTTGATTTCGCCGGTGGTATTTGCAAAAGGCAGAACGTGCAAGTGTAGAGGGTCATGCAACATTGACTTCTGCTGGCTGGTAAGTGTCAAGATTCGAGATTCCAGAGGAAGTGTCTCGTGAGTGTGGGACCTCCATTGGGTCGTGCTTGAGAGGCTTCCCCTCCGGCAGCCACCGGCTCTGGGACCAGTGGAGTGAATGTCACGACACGCACGAGCCGAGTCTGAGGGTCCCGACTGAAGATGCGCTATCACACATTGGGCAGCTCTACATATCTCTCCACACAAGTGCCGCGGCAACTCGTGGCGCGAGACACAATGCGGCCGGCATGCATGAAGAGGCCAAACTCTGATTGAGGATTCTGCAGCTGCTTGACACTGGCAGCCCTTCAGCTCGCGCTCCTCGACTCGCGTGCTCTCGACGGTCGAACTTTGAACGACGCATTCCCTCCGCCGGCTTGCAAGACTGCCGAGCGCTCCAATATTTGAATAGTTGGCGGGCAGATCAGGGTAGCCTCCACCGTCTCCACGCAATTTCGCCAGGACGATAAGGTCGATCGGGTGGAGCAACTTTCTGGCGGATAGAAGCCATGGAAGCCAGGCCAGCTTCCCCGGGGCCCCGACTCGCTGGCAAAGCGACGCCCGCTTGAGCCTTGAAGCACTGTTGAAGCGGAAAGCGTTCAGGCTTCCGCGCCGGGACTCTTTGCTGAGTCGTGTGCGGTGCTACCATTCCAGGCTCCAGGGTCTTGCCAGCCGTGCAGGATTTCGGCTAATGAAGGTTCCAGAAGACAAGCACGACTCGCACGAGGAGGCAGCCGACCGACCGTCGACAGACACATGCCATCTGTCCTGTTGTCTGTTCTTTTTTGTGGAACCCTCGACGTGAGATAAGCTGGGAGTGGGGAGGTTGTCATTATTGTCAACAATCTATTTTGAAGATGCGTACCGTACCTGCGCGGTACCTGCATTAGACGTGCGGTTCTCACCCACTGACAAGTGCGCCGTCACTGTGGGGGCATGGGAGCATGTCCAGCGGCGGCGATTGGACGCGGGCCTCGAGGCTATCCACGCCGTTTCTCACTGTAGGCGAGTACGGCGGGCGTTGGCGTGCATAATTCATCTCGAGCTGTAAAAGCAGCACGGCAGGCTAGGCTGCATGGGGATCCACCGGCGGCCGATATGCAGTGGGTGGGTGGTGTGCAACGCAGCATAATTTGCCCCAGAGAGCCCGAAATAGCCGTGGTGGTTGCATATATCATGGCGGGATAAGGGCAGCTATTGAAGGCTGACTGCGACTGGCAGTTGGCTACACGATTGCTCCTCTAGGAAGCTCGACGTGGGAAGGCGGACAAGATGGAAATGCGTTTGCGTGAAACCTTGTGCTGACGGACGGACGGCGGCGACGGCGGCGGCGGGCATTATCGAAGGGACAAGCTTCTCAGCATCATCTCATCTCATCTCATCGCAGAGTCGTGGGCCATGGCGTCCCGTCGTTCGTTCGCTCGTTTGGTTCTGTGCTGCCGGCGAGAGACCAAGGCTGCTATCGATAGAGTTGCAGATTCTAAAACAGCCTGCGATGACATCTGCACGAACTGCTGCACTCAGCGATCCCTCGAGAAGCAGGAGCGTGGTAGAGCAGTGTCGGGACTCGGCAGGCAGGCAGTCTAGTGAACAGTAGGTCGCTGCTGCAATGCAAGCTCCCAGCAGCACACTTCGACAAAGCAAACCAGAGGCAATCGAAACGCCCGGCTCAAGAACCAGCGCGCGACATACGCAGCCAACCGTGGGCGCGCACAACCCTCCATGAAGCCGTAGATATAGTCTGGAGTCTGGACTAACGAACGAAGACGGGGTGCAGATGCAGATGCAGACTCTCGTCAGGGTTCGCGAGCGTGTCGCACCATCGCTGAGCAGCTGGAGCCGTCCATCCATCGTGACATCGCTATCGCTTCCCCACACGCTGGGCCTGATGCGCTTGCTGCTGGGTGAATGTTCGCCTGGTGGGCCGGCAAATCAGGGCCCACGGGTGCCAGCACTTGCCACTGCTGGGTCCTGTTCCTGCAGCAGTAACGTTAGCAGCAGCAGTAGCAGCAGCAGGCCGGCGTTCTTCAGACTGGCAGACTCGAGCAGCGAAACCGCGAGTGACGGGCAAGCGGCCCTGGTGCATTCGCTCGCGCTGCAAGAGAGACGCAGAATCAGATAAGTAGATACAATGCAGACAGACACAGCACGACGCGCTTTTAGATCTCACGCCGTCGGGTCAGCCATGTCTGGACTTGACGCAGTCATGCCATCCACCACCACACTGCCATGATCCATCTGCATCGCCATCAATCCATGCCCGACAAAAGGCCTGTCGTTGCCGTTGCTATCGGCGCCTGGGAGCGTGGTCTGCGCAGTTGCTTCAGCCTTCAGAGTCGCTGTACAGTGTATGGTGTCTTCTGCAGGCCGCTGGTCGAACGGCGGGCCAGTGACGGCGCGCCCGTGGTCCAGCCTCGCGCCCACACGTCGCCCCGCCATTCACACCTCAACTGGCAGTCTTCACAGCCTCTTTTGCCTCTGCCACTCTGCCACAGTCCACGCTGCGCTGGCTCTGGGGGACGGTGGCCCCGAGTGTGGGCCGCGCTGGCAATGCGGCGCTTCTGCATCTCGTCGTGCTACTGTTAGACTGTCACACTGCCCACTGCTAGAGTAACTTGGTGGATGGGTAGAGAGGCGCGGGCGTCGCTCTGGTTCAGACTTCAGCGCCGTGCATGTCCCCGACGGCCGCTGTGTGGCCAGCAGGAAGTTTCCAAACATGCCACATGGAAGGAAGTCAGCAGTGGCAGCCCCGCAGGCTTGCGAAGTGCAGGAACAGGGTCGTGTCCAACGGGCAGTTATCACTATCGATTGGGCGGATAGGCAGACGCCGGGGGGTGTGCTGGAGTGCTCAGTGGTGTGTAGCACAGGCTGAATGCAGTGCCAACGGTGCTCACTCGCTGCTCCGAGTCTCTGTCTGTCGAACGAAACACCTGCCTGCCTGCCCACATCCAAGTAAAGTGCCCATGATCTTCGGGCGTGCCTGTCCAGTGCCGCGGCCGCCCAGACGGCTCTCCAGATCACACTTCGCCCGCGTGAATCGTCGGCTTCACCACATCTGTCTCTGCTGGCCGGCTACTGGGCAGTGGCCGCTCCTCAGCCCCCCCAGCGGCCGGCCCGCTCCACGCCAGGCGCTCCATCGTCACCCACGACGCCAGATGCAGATGCAGCGCTTCGAGTCGAGCCGAGTCGAGTCGGGCACAACTGCCCGCCCAGCTCGCACTGCGTATCGATAATGGGCGCGCCGTGTAGCCAACCACACGGCAGGCGTCTATAGTGATGTCCATGACGGGGGCGAAAGCAAGCCCTCTGTGACGCCGGTGTGCAGCCTGTGTCGGTCTTCATTTCGCGGCCCTCGACGGCCGTCACGGCGACGGTGCCAGTGCAGGCCAGGCAGGCCGTTGGCGGCCAATATTAGTGCATCCTGCAGCATAGTGCACAAAGTAATGCCGCGCGGCGTGCTGCCCTAAGCTGAATCCCACGAGTCAAGTCCTAGGCGCAGAGCAGAAGCAGTGCATGAGTCCGCGCAGGGGGGTCATGTCCAGGGTGCGGCCGCGTGCATGCCCCCGGCGCTGGTTGGCTTCTGTGGAGTCCGGTGCTGCGCCTTTGCACGCTTCCCGACTCCCCTCCCACACGTCCTCTCACCCAATTCCGCGCGCCCGTCCGTCTGTGCCTGGTCATCTTTTCTTCTTCAGACCTAATCCTCGTCTCGTCGCTCGCTGATCCTGCTACTTATCCACGGCCAGTCCCTTCGCTCGTTGCCTTTTCCTTGCTCCAAGGTTTATCAACCTCTTTCGCTTGTCTTTTCTTCAGCCTCGCCCTTCTTGATCCTTCCTTTTTGGTATACTTTCGCACTGTCGCGCTGCCGATAGTGTAATTGTTGCCGGCCCCTCCTTAGGACGTTTCCACCTCGTCAACGCACGACCCTATGACATCTTCCTCGCTCCAGTAACTACCTATTAGTAGACGGTGTCGTTATCACGCACTGTTGTCCAGTCACTCTCTTGACAGTTTCATATCACCTGTTCCCGCTCGCGTTGCGGTCTACTATCTCGACTGTAACCATAATTCACTTCACGCCTACTACGACCCGACCCCGAAAGGACCTCGCGCCGTAGACAGTACTAGTGTACCATACCATACATTACCTTGTAGAATACTATTGGTGAGTAGACCCCAGGTGCACGGAGTGGAATGCAGGCTCTAACATTCCGTGATGAAGCAGAATCACCACATACGCAATGGACGGAACATATCCCATCCACCCAGCCCAGGCAATGGGTCAATCGCCGTTC
Organism: Massariosphaeria phaeospora; assembly: GCA_011032825.1. Classification (NCBI taxonomy): domain Eukaryota; kingdom Fungi; phylum Ascomycota; class Dothideomycetes; order Pleosporales; genus Massariosphaeria; species Massariosphaeria phaeospora. The sequence continues at coordinate 526,266 of JAADJZ010000003.1, read as the reverse complement.
TACTACTACAATCCGGATCCCACAGGCGAGACGACGCGCCAGCACGGACATTTCACACCTCATCCTCATGGCCAGACATTCCCACAGGCCCAGGATGCGTACAGCAGCTCAAACATGTTCACAAAGCGACCTTCATCCGCCAGCTCGCAAACATCGTACCCGCACACAGCCTTCGCAAACCACATGCTGACACCAGTTGCCTCACCGCGGCCGATGTACCAGAAGCCCACGATCCTGATTCAGCCGCAGGACTCGCCGTACCTTCACCCGATCGACACCGACTTCTCTGACCTGCGATTTGCGCCTGCAACGCCGCCCCTGTCATCGTCCGGAAGCAACATCAGCAGCCCGCCATCAACATGCGACGTGCTGCCCACTCCAGTGAATGCGTTCTTCCCCGGCGAGGGCATCGAGGGCGTGAAACAGGGATGTGAAGGCGAGGTGTTCTCTGAGATTCTGGCAGCGGGTGCGGACTGGCGGTCAGCGTCGCCGCCGATGACACCAGGTAGGCTAACCCCTCGTGCACGTGACGTCCCATCCCATCTCGCAGGCGTCCAGACGACAGGCGTCCCAGCCCCGCAATCACACAACCACAAATCGCGCAGTGAAACAGCGTGTTGACGTTCGCTTAGTGTACATCCACCCTCCGTCGGCTAGTCAGGGGTCCTACCTCCTTTCCGCAACCTCGTGCCCCTCGCTGTCGCCCTCGCCGTCGCCTTCCGCGCGCGCCTCCTTCACCGACACGGAAAACAACTTTTGCGACCCGCGCAACCTCACCGTGGCCTGCTCCTCGGGAGAACTGCCCTGCCTGCCCACGCTGTGCCCCAGCGACGACGACCACAAACTGGTGCTCCAGGGCGAAGAGTTTGCCAAGACTGACCGCCTCGAGCCCTCGCACCCCTTCGATTTCTCCGGCCTGCCCACCTTTGAGCCCCTTTTCGAGCTCGACTCGGAGGACGACTTTACCGGCCTCGTTCAATTCCCCGCGACCGACAACGCCCATTTCATCGGCAACAAGCGCCAGCGCACCGATCTGCTGCACTTCGCCCCGGACGACGAACTGGTAAGCGACGAGAGCTTCACCGACTTCGAGGACGAGTTTGCCATCCACGGCCTGCCGCTCACCCCCAGCGACAGCGACTGCTTCTCCGTCGCCGACGTGGACAACTCCCTCCTCAACGAGTGCAGCCGCGAAGACATGCTTCACGAGCTCTGCGACACCGAGTCCGGTAAGCGAGAGATGTCTGGTGGCGAGTCCACCCAGTCCGCCGAATCTAGCCAACAAAATTCAGGTCGCGCGTCGTCGAGCAACAACGAGCACGACAACGCCATGGCCTCCAGCCCCGAAGCCGACGGCGGCAGCCCCCCGACGGCCTCGTCCGCACCCACCAGCCGCCGCGGCCGCAAGCAATCGCTCACCGAGGACCCGTCCAAGACATTTGTGTGCAACCTGTGCAACCGGCGCTTCCGCCGCCAGGAGCACCTCAAGCGCCACTACCGGTCGCTGCACACGGGCGACAAGCCCTTCGAGTGCACCGACTGCGGCAAGAAGTTCTCCCGCTCCGACAACCTGAGCCAGCACCAGCGCACGCACGGCACCAACGCCGTCGTCATGGGCGTGCTCGACGGCGGCTCCGACATGGCGACCTCGCAACACGGCTTCGGCCACGGCCACGCGCCCTCTAACGTCAGCTTCGACTCGCAGGACCCCGCCATGCTCGGCCAGATCCTGTACGACGCCGCCGCGGCCGTGTCGTCCAGCAGCGACAGCTCGTCCGAGGCTAGCTACGAGGACATGCAGATGGCCATGGAGAAGCGCCGCAAGCGCAAGCGCGACGAGTGAAAATATCGCTCGCCCTGCTTCCTTTCTCCCACACAATTTTCTTTCGGACTCGGCTCGCCTCGACGCGCCTCTTACGACCCGCCACGATCTTCTCTCTCACTCTCTCTACGTAGAAGGCGTTACGCTGCGTCGCGCTGCGCTGCAGCTCCCGCGGATCCAGACTCGGATTCGCCCATTCTCATTTTCCCAGTATTCCTCCGTCTGCCTTTACCTTGCACATGACGTCGTCTACGCCAGCGCGGCTTGCGGCACACACACACATGCACACACACACACCAACGTTTAGACTGGGCACACAGTGGGGGGTTCAGGTTCGGCTCGGTTCATCTCGGTTCAAATCCGGCGTGCTTCGGTTCCCACATGATGGGTTTCTTTTTCCTTTTCACTTTGTTTCTTCACTCACGCACACACACCATACATAATACGTCCGTCCGTCACACAACCCAACCCAACCCCGCAGGCCGCACGAACACCCTTATACACACACAAAGTACCTTTTTATCCCCCAAAAAGTTGCGCCCCTAATCGCTTGCTCTGCCTACCATCCCCCTTCCCTTCTCTCATGTCATTAGCTAGTTAGACCCCGACCGAGTGCTGGCCACAAAAATGCTATTCCGAACCTTTCAAATTGACAATATGTGCCGTGGTGTGTACGATGCCGTGATGTACTAACCGATAGTGTGTAAAGGATATAAGGCTAGAATAGGGTATGTAGTCCAGAGCATCGCCAAATACAACAAGATATGCATCCGATATCCGCTGTCACGGGAAGCATAGGGGAAACGCCGTGCTGTCGAGGGGTGTAGCTGGAGCTATTACATGCATAGTACGAAACTCAGCCTGGAGGTATACGGTGTGTAATGTCACGTCATTTGGACTCTGCATTATCCATCCTGAATTGCTACAGCTGGTATTGACCTTTCTAATCATACACCCCCCCAACCCCCCCCGACGCCCCCCTAGCGCCTCTTCGCCCTCTTCCCCGCATCCTCCAGCTTCACCTCCCCAGTGACCTTGTTCCGCAGGACTACGGGATTGTAGGGCTGTTTTGCAGCCCAGGCACCAAGCTCCTGCCCAGCACCCTGTTTCGCGCCAATTCCCAACAGTGCTGGCCGCTTCTTGATTTCCTTGGGCGCGGCTGCAGCTTTGCCTTTTGAGCCGATTTCTTCACCATCTTTCCATCCCATTCCCCGGAGTAGCGCGGCGCCGAAGCCTTCCACGGGGGTGGCCTCGTAGGCCTGTAACGTTGGAACGTCAGGAGCATCGTGAATTTCGCGTCGAAAGGCAACGTCGTCGTCATCCTCTGGGAGGGGTATGCTTTTTTGGGGCTTGGCTGGTTCGCCCTTCAGAATGGAGTCCAGGGCTTGTTGTTCCAGACTTTGGTCTTTGCTGGATGCGTTGGGTGTTGGAATAGCTGGCTGAGTGGTAACAGGGTCCGCAATGCGCTTTTTCGGAACCATAAGACCATACATCCTCTTCTTCACCTCCCCACCAGGAGCATTGCCAGCCATGTCCTTGTTTTGCAGCATCTTGCCATCCTCCTGCTTCACCTCTGCATTAAGAGACCGGTTTGGTAGCGACGGGATGACTCGCAATTTTGGCTCGATGACTTTCACGGCATTTCGGTCCAGCGCGCCGCCTGCTGCTGAGTCCCAGCCTGAAATCTCCTGTCTCTTGTTGCTGGGCTCCTCGGGTTCATCGTCGTCGAGGGCCAGGCGTGGGCGCTTTCCGGATGTCTTCGCATTCTCACCGGCCTTGTTCTTTGCGTTGGTGAGAGAGAATTTGAAGCCGCCGACCTTGTTGGAGGCCATGACGACGGTTCTTGTTGTGGTAGGCAGGTACCGATGTAGCGCACTCGACGTTGCTTTCACTCAGGTAAAGGCGGCGACGGGCAAGCTGCGCGTTGCAAGCAGTGTGCGCGGTCGCGATCGCGATCGTGATGGTGGGTGTGGTCGTAGTCGAGATTGTGACGGTGTGCGGGGTCGTGATCGTGACGCGGCGGTCGTAACGAGCTTTCTTCGCCAGCTGGTGGAGGAGGAGGAGCGGCGACACCGTACGTGCTAGCAAAGCTGTATTCGGGTGGAGGATTCGCAGAGTGATCGAGTAATCAAGTGCGCAAGTGCAAATCTGCCGCTTGGGTGCGGTAACAAAGAGTCTGGGTGTTGTGGTGAAGGCGGCGTGGGGGTGTAGAAGAAGAGCTGGCGATGGGCGACGAGGGGCTGCGGATTATCTGCAAGTCGACGCGATGACGCTCGGCCTTAGTGCCGCTAGCGCCGCAGTAGCGCAGGCAGCCACCTGCGCCAGGCACCACTACTTTCACGTGATGCGCACTAGCCAATCACGGCACTACTGCGTGTAAGAGAGAGTGTGCGCGAGCAGCTTGTAGCGGAGCCTCAGTTATTCAGAGCCATGGGTCGACAAGATGACTCCTACTACTGGGTGTAAGAGAGAGTGTGCGCAAGCAGAACCATCGTCCAGCAGCCTCTGCAGCAGTTCGGTTCGGTTTCTACAGTACTAGCCCACCCCCACCCACCATCCTAAACTTGTGTACAAGGCTAAGTTTTGTCACTGCGCCCCAGCAAGCATCGTAGCTACCGCGGAGAAACAAAGCAACAACGCTTCTTAATTCGCAGCGAGGCTTACTACCAGTTAGAAGTACTCATCAGAATCTCTCTGTTAACAGACCTACTGTAGCTACGTAGAGTGGCGAAGTGACATTATGTACCCTGACCAAGTAAGCACTCTTATGCATTCTATCCGGCTACTCAGACGCCCATCTCAGCCGAAGACGCCCATCATATCTATCATTCATAGTACAATTCGAAGAGGAGATGCATCACCGCATCACATGTATGCCGTGCTTATCATAAACCCACTGAAAGTGAACCCCAATCCAGTCCAATTCAGCTATCCATCCATCCAAACGCCATGTCATGACATGACCTACGCCAGATCCCCAGACGCCGCAAGACTCCAAGAACACTCCCAGGTATTCTGCACAAAGAAACATTCAGAAAAGCATTACGCCCAGGTTATTGCAGTGATTCGGTCATGCGATATTGCCCGCCAGTCCCAAGAACAGCGCCTGAGCAGCGAGCTGCAGAGTCCAGATGCCGACCTTTTTGATGCGGCGTTTGCGCGTGCCGTCGTTGTCGAGCACGTCGCGAGCGAAGGCGACATACATCTAGTACATAGTCAGTAAATATACTCTTGCGCGGTAAGTGGTGATGCAGCTGATTCGTACCTCGCGCGATATATCCTCCATCAACCCGCTGTCATAGATCGTCCAGCTTCCATCAAACTCGGTGACCCGCTTGACGACCCGACAGTTGACGGGGATGAAGGTCTTCTTGGAGTTGATATACGCGACAATCGGCCGGACGAGCGCGTTGTTGACGTATGAAATGTCCCTTGTGAAGATGGGGACCGCAGCCCGTACATCGTTTAGATGCACCCGCACGTCCATGATTATGAATCGTTTGTCTTGCTCCTGGTGACCTTCTATCGACTCCTCGTGATGGTCTTCCTCCAGAGCGTGCGCTGCGTGATCCGAGAAATGCTTGTGGCCGTTTGACGTTACCGTGGCCTCCATCCGATCGTACATGTCCGACATGACTTTCGCGATGCTGCCGTCAGTTTCGTCAGGTATCATCACGTCGGCAACAATATCCACGTTGCCTTCGTGAATCCACGAGAATGGTCCCTCGTAGCCCCGGTTCAGGTGGTCTATATTGAGTCCGTCGATCCTGATACGGCTATGCTTCTTCCACGCGCTGCCGTCTTCCGTGTCCGCGCCGTGCATTAGGTGGGCGCCGACTTGATTGTGGATCTGCCGTGGGTGGATCGTGAACAAAGAGTTGTCAAAAGACCCCGACATCATGTTTGCCGACAAGAAGTCATAGGAAAGCCATTGCTTCCGTAGTCTCGGAAGGTCACAAGAGAAGATGCTGACAGCGAAAGGCCGGAAGTTGTTGGGTTGGTAAATCGTCACCAACAAGTCCTCCATCTTGAACGAATCAAGTTCAAAGTCGCCAGGGTTGTGCTCGTGCTTGTAGCTCCGGGGATCTACATTAGGAATCGTGTGTACTGATGTTCTATCGACCACTCCGCGGATTCCTTTGATCTCCACATCCTTGAGAAGCCCTTTTCCGTTGAACCACTTGGAAAACGATAGCGTGACATTGACAGTGTCAATTGAAATATCGAACTGGGTGTAGTTGGTATCCTCTTCTTGAACAACACCGTCGGCAATGTCCTTCTCTTTCTGCGCAATAGCAGCAGCAGCCGCCGCCGCGGTCATCTGAGAGCCCTTGCTAACTTTTGAACGACCCTGGCCTGGCCTGCGCGAGACGAAGACCTTCCGGAACGAGATGACGCCGTCCTTCCATTTCGGCACAACAGCAGACTCGAACACCACCTTGATGCCAGAGGCACTGGTCAAATGGTTGCCGATCCACTTGGCCAGAGTCTCCTGCGCAAAGACAGTGTTAATCATGAGTATCGCCAGGGAGAAGAAGGTTGTGGTTCCGACGATGATCCAGAGCACATGCGCCGCCAGTATCCAGGAAAACAGGGCGTAGATCTCGTCGGCGTTGAACGGCCGCGTGCTCCTGATTGTGAGCCATTTGAAGTGCACTTTTATCCGTGAGAAAAAGCCTGACGCCGCCGCCAACAGCTCGGCCTTGCTCGGTCGGTATAGGTGTGGTAGGGATTGAGGTAGTCGATCGAGCAGGTGCTTGCCGGAGCCCGCGGGGCGCTTTGACTCGGATTTGGGCGGTGACTTGGGGCCCTTCGCGGGCTTCGGGGGTGCCTGGGGTTGGGGAGATAGTTCAGCTTGCGGAACAGACGGTCGTTCGGCTTTCCGGGGGGAGCCATCCGTGACCGAGCTCTTGTTCCGCCGGTTTGCGTTGGCATTCTTCTTCGCTCCTTTCGAAGCTTTCGTATGGGCGCTCCTCCTCCATGCGAAAGATGCAGCTAACGTGATGCTCTTTTGAGGTCCCGCGGACCGTGGCGAGTGCGACCGTAAGGACGAAGCGGGTATTGGTTCGAGAGGCGGCGAAGAAGTCGAGAAATGACTACACGCGTGTGACCGTGAAGTAACCCCCCTTCCCAGTGTCCGCGAACCTCGTAGTGACGCCGACCACACGCTCAATTCGAAGCGCGGCAGCAGAGCGGTGTGCTGGAGCGGCTGGCCGACTCGCGAGCACCGCAAAAGCGCACCCACCGTGGCGCCTACATTCCGACTCATTATAAGTGACGAAGCGACATGATCGAAGGGCCGCAGGGGGTGGTTGGCTTGCGCAGACGGCCGAGGACGGAGCGGCGGTCGAGAGGGAGCCGCAACGACGAAGCACGCGGCCGGGGGAGCTGCTGGATGACGTGAATGCGAAAAAGCGAGCCACGCCAAGCCTCTCTCAAGTCGAAAAATTGACGATGCTTATCGATAACCGCCCACCACCGTGAAATACACCACAACACCCGCACCACGTTATTTAGCCAGGGCAGCAAGAGAAGGGACTGGACTTTTACCAATTACAGCCGCCATGCCCGCCCCCACTGCGCTCCTGCGCCAGCCGGAAGCCCTCGCCGACGACCTCGCCATGGCCGAGAGCGTCCCCCTCCCCGCAGACGACGACACCGAGCTCCTCGACATGACCGCGCTCCCCAGCGACGCACCCAAAGACGCCCCTCAGAATGCCCCCGAAGACGCCGCACAAGACGCCGTCATGACCGACGAGACGGGCCGCCCACGCTTCGCACCTTCGAAATCCGTCCCCATCGCCTTCCGCCGCGAGGTGCGCAAAGTCGCCGTGCCCCCCCACCGAATGTCGCCCCTGAAATCGTCGTGGAGCAAAATATACCGTAAGCCAGCCTCCCGCCCAGTTCCAGCGAACCCCGTGCAAAGAGCCCACGCAGGTCGCCGCGCGCACAAACACTCAATCACTCCCCGCTAACCTCCCCCCTCGCAGCGCCCCTCGTCGACCACCTCAAGCTCCAAGTGCGCATGAACACAAAATCCAACACCGTCGAACTGCGCACCAGCTCCGCCACCACCGACACCGGCGCCCTGCAAAAAGGCGCCGACTTCGTCAAAGCCTTCACGCTGGGCTTCGACGTCGACGACGCCATCGCCCTGCTGCGCCTCGACGACCTGTACATCGAGACCTTTGAGATCAAGGACGTCAAGACGCTGAACGGCGAGCATCTTGGGCGTGCGATTGGCCGCATCGCTGGCAAAGACGGGAAGACCAAGTTCGCCATCGAGAATGCGAGTCGGACGCGGTATGTGGCCGGCTCCAGTCTACACACGACTTACTTCCTTGCGTCCCTGCTAACTAACACCCTCCAGGGTCGTCCTCGCCGACCAGAAAATCCACATCCTCGGCGGCTTCAAGAACATCCACATCGCCCGCGAAGCCATCGTGTCGCTGATTCTCGGCGCGCCCCCGGGCAAGGTCTACGGCAACCTGCGGACCGTCGCCTCGCGCATGAAGGAGAGGTTTTGAGAATCTGACGCAACCATATGAACAATCTGGTCGAGTCGTATGTGCGTGGGGAGGAACGGAAGGACGGTAGCAGATACCAGTGGGCATTTCAAGGCGTTTGAAAGGAAGGTCGACATGGCGAGAAATACCAATGGTGACGCCCTTGCAATGGATGACTTATGAAGGCTTGGTCGCGTGCTTGCGTTCTATAGAGATTGTGCGTGGTGCAGGTAGATACAGAATAAGGCGATGAACCCTTGCAGCGTTCGAGCAGTTACCGGCGTCTATTCGAGGATAGCCGACTCGGTTTTGTCCTGCGTAAACTTGCAATGCTATCCAAACGGCCAGCAAGCGAGTAAATCTAAAGCTGTAATGAAACTCCTGCTATCCGCCCACTTTTGCCTGCCCCTCGAATTATCTGGCTGCTGTCCCCTGGGAGCCCTTGACAAATATTGCAAGTTTTACAGTAGCCATAATGTCTACCATCTCACCAATAAGACTTATGTGGACGGCTTCGAGAAAGAAGTCACAGCCTTCGATGTGTACCTAGATGCTTATAAAACATGAGACAAGCGGACGAGCTTCAAAATGCTACAAGCACTTGCATTCCTCACAGCTGTTCACATCTCAATCAATTGCATCACACATTCAGTTCGATAAAGGTCTCATTGGGCGTGAACCGATCTTCACATTTCATTCTAGTTGACACTGATACTGCCAGGTATTCTGAACCTCAATTGACCGTCATAGTGGCGCAGTTTGCCCTCCGAAGGTCGTGCCATCCGTGTTGTTTGATGTCATGCTTTCGAAGTCGTTTGAATTCCGACCTGCCCAAGAAGAGACCGAACACCCAGGAAGAAGTGGAAAGTTATCCCCGTGTACACCCGTCCCCTGATCATTTGCTTTTCGTTTAGTGACCTGCGCGCCTAGACTCAGCGATGATGTTGGTCATCTCCTCAACCTTCCTCTTCGCACGGCCGAAAGTGCCGAGCTGGAGTGTGTCAGTATGGTTGTCCATGGGTGCGGGGAGGTATGTGTGCACATACCCTCTTCTTCGCCAGACGACGGGCACGCTTGTCCTTGGAGTTTCGGAGTAGTTCGATGACACGCTTCTCGTATCTGTGCAACAGTGAGTGTGTGAAATCTCGATTCCGGGAGGAGTATTTACGGTGCGAGGCTGTACACGGACCAAAGTTAGCGTTGTTCAGTCAATTCAGGCAGGCGATGCGGAGGCCTGAGATTACAGGCGCAGATTGTGAAAACCCTCTGCCGTGCATCTCAAACCCCACGCATGCCACATTGGAGAGAGCGAACGTACCCAGCAACTTCACGGGTGATTTCCCTCACGAAAGCCGTACGCTTAGACAGATGACCCTTCCTGCGCGAGATGCGGGCAGCCGGGGTCCTCGGCGTGACCTCTGTTCGTGCAGCGCGATTAGTGTCTATCGCAGCGGGGGAGGGCGGTCGTCGCCCGGAATACGTACTGTGGCCATGATTGAGGCCGAGGATGAGGCCTGCGTTCGTGTTAGTGGTCTATCGCAATGCAGAGAGCGGACTGTGAGCTTACCAGAGCGCTGCTTGACGTCCTTCGGCATGGTGGCGGTTGGTTGTCGAGTTGTCGGTTGCTGGAAGTCGGAAGGTTCGATAATTTGGGCTCGGCTATGCGTGGTGCGCGCCAAGCCGCCTAACCGCGCTTGGCCTGGCGCGCACGTGACGTGCCTTAGGCCCGGGCGCTGCAACCGCCCCTGCCCGCGATCGAAAGGTTCGCTCTACACACTCGGGACGAAAAGTTGAAGAATTGGATAGTGCACAAAACAGCAGTTCGCGCCCACAAATGCACCGTGCAGAGCCTTCAAACTTTAGACGCCAATTGGTACGTCGATTTGGGCTTAGTTAAGCCTGGCGCATCTTGAATGCGTCAAGGCTCCATCTATAAGAAGAGACACGCGTGGCAACCATTCGATCATCTATATCATCGTCTCTGGTTTGCGTCTCTCCGCTATATTTCGCGATGCGTCCAGCACTAAAGAAACATGATGGCTCAGGGCCACCAAATCCCCTTCCGCATCATGGACATGCACTTCCAGATCCATTCTCCCATTTTTGAGCTTCTTCATCTGCACCCGCACGGCCAGCCACTTGGCCCCCTGAGCTGGTAATGCTTTCTTGATGTCTATGTTCAGCAGCAGCGTTGGATACCAGAACGGCCCTTGGCTCTTGTCCCGGTACGCCTCGACGATCTGGGGGAACATGTCGGCGACGAAACCGATGCTGCTGTTCGTGAACTGTGAGCCGTCCGCAAAGCACAGCCATTCGTCGGCGAGCCCGATCGCAGCTTGTCCGTTCCGTGGAAAGTGCCACTTCACTTTTTGAGAAGCCTTCCTGAACTTGGAAAACGGCATCTTGTCTTGCACTCTCCAGTTGGGATCCATGTCGTCTTCCAGCTTCACCAAGTCAACCGCGGGGGGAGGAGGTCGCAGCTCGTAACCGCTCTCGAATGAGACGCCCTCTTCAGTGTCCATGTTCGAGTTCGTCACATAGGCTACCACTTCCTCGCGGCCTTCCTGAGACATGTGGACATGCACGACCGAGGTCTGCCTCCCAAGCTTCACATTGTCGACCTTGAAGAGCGCGGGTCCGGCTTGTGTTCGCCGAAGGAACTCAGCGTGCAGGGCGATCGTGTGGGGCTGGTTCTGCTTCGCGAGCGCGGTGCTGAAGTGAGTCGCGACGACCTGGAGTATGCATCCTGTCACGTAGCCGCCATTTGGAACTATGCTCTTAGTTATTAGTCACCCTTCACAAGATATAAGCGCGTTCTGATCCTACCACTGCCAATGCACCAGTCGTCGTACAGGGTGCACGAGTACGTCTTCGTATCGAGTTTGTGCACCGTGGTCGCCTCCTCCCACGATGGCATCGTGGCCAGCGCTGGCCTGGGATTTGGTGGACGTTTTCGTGCAGGGCGATTCCTACCTACATGATGGGGTAGCTGGCCTGTCAGAAGATGACGGGACGGCCGTTGACCTCGCAAGGGACCTCGGGAGCCGTCTCGCGCTAGCACAAAGACCGAAAGAGCCTCGGCCATAGTTAGCTACCCCATACGACCCCACCCCCAGCTGGTTACTCCGCAGCCAGCCTTCCTTTTTCTTACCTAGGCAGACCGTGGCTCATAGAGCCGCGCAAGTCCACCTGATTGTTAATGGCTGAGGCAGTCCTCGCTCTCCGCTTTTTTCTCACTTGTTTAAATCCCCACCTTTCACACAGTCTAGACGCAACATACTTCGACCATGCCTTCTGAGTCCAAGTATCCCAGTATTCCGATCCCGACTACCGATCTATGGGCGTTTCTATTTGAGCGGAACGATCGGCCGTATCCAGATGATCATGGTACCGTCATACAACCCTCTCAACCAGACTGCGCCTATTGACTCCGGTGAACAGTAATCTATCTCGACCCGTACACCAAACGTTCATATACCTACGCCCAAGTAAAGAGCACTGCCATTGAGTTTGGAAAGGGACTGAAAGGTGCGTGGGAATGGCAGAAAGGCGATGTGCTCGCACTATACACCCCGAACTCCATTGACACACCTGCTGTCACGTGGGGCTGCCACTGGGCTGGTGGTATTCTCAGCCCCGCGAATCCAGGATATACCGTGGACGAACTTGCGTTTCAACTCAAAGACTCAGGTGCGAAAGCTCTTGTTACGCAATGGGCCTTTATCAAGAACGCACACGAGGCGGCCAAGAAGGTCGGCATGCCGTTAGAGCGCGTTATCCTTATTGGCGACGAGCGGGATCCAGATCTTCTCGTGAAGCACTTCACGAGTATCCGAAATATAGATGGAACGGTGCGATACCGGAGGACGAAACTGAAGCCGGAAGACGACCTCGCTTTCCTGGTCTACTCCTCGGGAACGACAGGTCATCCAAAAGGGGTGATGCTCACACATCGAAACATTGTTGCGAATACGATGATGATAAAGGCGGCCGAGGGTGGACGACTAAAAGCTGGGGACAAACTAATCGCTTTTCTGCCTTTCTTCCACATCTATGGTATGTTGCAGCTTCCGCATGGTGCCCTCGGTTGATCGTTCTGCCTCGTCCTTCGATGCCAAGTTTCGATCAATCTAACATAGACGCAGGGCTCACTTGTCTGATACACCAGAGCATTTACTCCGGTATTCAGCTCGTAGTAATGCCAAAGTTCGACCTCGAAGACTTTTGCAGGTTTATCCAAGATCTCAGGGTTGACTTCGCCTATGTCGTGCCTCCAGTCGTGCTTCTGCTAGGAAAGCACCCTGCAGTCTCAAAGTACGATCTGAGTAGCTTACGTATGATGAACTCTGGCGCCGCACCATTGACCAAAGAACTGGTGGAAGCAGTCTACGACCGCCTCAAGATTCCGGTGAAGCAAGGATACGGTCTATCGGAAACAAGCCCTACGACGCATACTCAACCATGGGACGATTGGAACACGACCATAGGTTCAGTGGGTACCCTTCTACCCTATCAAACAGCAAAGTACATGTCCGCGAACGAGGAAGAGGTACCAGTAGGACAGGTAGGAGAACTCTGGATCAAAGGACCAAACGTCTTCAAAGGCTATCTCAACAACCCCGAAGGAACCGCACAAGCCCTCACCGCAGACGGCTACTTCAAGACCGGCGACGTTGGCTACCAAGACAAAGACGGCAACTTCTTCATCACCGACCGTGTCAAAGAACTTATCAAATACAAAGGCTTCCAGGTGCCGCCCGCCGAACTCGAAGGCCTCCTCGTCTCGCACCCGAACATCAACGACGTCGCCGTCATCGGCATATACGACGCAAGCCAAGCGACCGAAGTACCCCGCGCCTACATCGTGCCAGCAGGAGGATTCGGAAAGGGCGAGAAAGAGGGGCGGGAAATCATCGAGTGGTTGAACAAGAAGGTCGCGAATCATAAGAAGCTGAGGGGTGGCGTGCGGTTTGTGGAAGAGATTCCAAAGAGCGTGAGTGGTAAGATTCTGAGGAGGATGTTGAAGGTCAAGGCGCAGGAGGAGGAGAAGACCAAGGCTAAGCTGTAAAGGCCGAGTGAAAAGACCTATATTATGGGTGCTATGTTCGTCGGGCTTGCGTGGTTGGATGCTGGGGGTTTTAGGGTTCTGTTGAGATGGTAGATCGCATATGCGATGCGAAATGCAGACTCTGGTGCACAATAAGACTTGTTCGCACCGGTAGGTCCACGAATACTGCACTATGGATTAGTTGCATCAAAGCTACTTGGGCATGAGGCTTTGATGCGCGTTACAGTTGTAGTATCAGTATCAAAACAGCAACTATATATACTAGCTTTAAATACAGGTGCCAATGGGTAGGTAACTTTGTTATTTATACTTCTTCGTCGGAGTGTTTCGAGTGTAGCACCACCGGCCTGTAAGAGTTAGCTATAGGGCAAGGACAGCCGGACTGTCTGTACGCATGGCTGCTTTGGAGTTCTAGTCATAGTGGTAGGATAGTACTGTCGTTTCTTGTTATGGCTTTAGTTTTCCTGTCAGCATGGCAATCTTATGATAGGTTATGGATATCAGGCGTGGTCAGAAGGAGTGGAAACGTAAGGTCAATGGCAGATGTAAGGTAGGTACATAAACACTGGATGCTAGAAGACACATGCTGACATCTAGACAATAGGTACTTTTCATTCGGGCACGCTACAGAGAAGAGTAGGCCATATTACATCGCACACAGACGCCGAACACCGTACATGGCATTGGATCAGATCATCGCACACAGACACGCCACCCCCTCTCAAACCACCGGATTGCTCGCCAGCGGATTAGGATGCTTCCCCCCAAGAAGAAGAAGGACCGGGCCGCCATGCCCCTTGGCCTTGAACTCCGCCGTCGTCGACCACTGCTTACCGCCCTGAAGCCGCCCCTCCCCCTCCCCTTCCATCTTGAAGCACAAGCTGTTCAGATCCGTCACGCCGCCACACGAGCACCGAATCCCACAGAACCGCACCCTCACATCCTCCGCCTGCACGACGCGGATCTCAGGAATCGGCGCCAACGCCGCTGTCTGCCGCAGCGCCGCCACGCTCTTCGTCCGGCGCATCGAGCCCATTTTCCGAGCGAGAAGGTGCTGGTGGCTCGCTTTCTTCTTCACCCGCTTGCTGCCGACTTCTTGCACGCGCCACGAGAGCCCGCAGGCTGCGCACACGGCGCCGAACGCGATGTCGTCGCCCGGGACTGGGGCCTGCACGAGCGCCGGCTCAGCGCTGATCGACAGGAACTGCTTGACGGATCCCGCGAGCGTGCACTCGCCACACGGCTTGTGCGGGCAGCTGCAGGAGAGGGCGCCGAGCGGGTGCGCGCCTTGCTGCGTGAAGAGGGGGTGTTGCGTGCCGCAGTGGCAGCAAGACCACTTGCCATCGTGGGCGGGCGAGTCGGAGATGGAGGAGGAATTGGGGTTGGCGGCCATTGTGGAGTGGTTGGATTGCTTCTGCGGATTGCGAAGGTGGGAGCGGGCTTTATAGGAAGATGGTTTGCGGCGTTGGTGGTGCGTTGTGAAGAAGGTGGGTGTTGTGGCGCTGAAGAGAAGAAATGGAATGGCAGCAGCAGGAGAAAAGAAAACTATCGAGTGGGTACGATAGGTGCAGTACGGTGAAAGGTACAATTTCGGAAAACGCTGGAGATAAGCACTCGGAACCGGGTGAAAAGATGGTTGTTTGCTCTATGGGAGTAGATAAGGAAGGCACGCCCACCTTTCACTGCACAGCCAGGGCAGGTGCCGACCTCGAGACTCCGTTTGCACCCGCCGGCATGTTATCTACCTGACGGATAAGAATGGATTACAACGGCTTTTGGCCCAGTGTTCAGCTAAGTTCAGTTCTATTCAGCGGGGAGGTTTTTGATACTCCACTGGCCGCCGGAGCGCGAAAGCGGAACGCCAGAGTCAAAGTGCTCGGTCACATCGATGCGGATTTGACGGCCTCGCATGTCCCGCAGGACGAGTACACTACGCGTATAAATACACTCTGGCTCGTCGTCGGAGGGCTCATCGTCGGAGAAGTCATCGTCGGAGGAGTCATCGTCGGAGGAGTCCTCATCGAAGCTCTCTTGAGCACGACTGCTATTCGCCATCCGCTCTGCCTCCCTCGTCCCTCGAAGTCTCACTTCCGATTCGGAGACCGGCTCTGCCTTCGCACGCCGGCCCGCTCCGCGAACGAACGGCCTGTTCGCTGCGTCGGTACCGGCGGACGCGATGGACGAACCGGCGCTGGAGGGAGTGCAGGTGTTGGAGGAGGTGCAGGGGCTGGCTGCTCGGGATTTGGTCTGAAGATCATACGGGGTTCGCGCCTGAGGGTGCCGATGTTGGTATGTGGGTAGTAGGGTTGAGACATTGTGGTGGGTCTGTAGAGGCTTGAGGTGGGATTGCTCATAGCTTGGGGAGGAAAATGCTAACCGGGGTTAAGGTGCGTCCCTAAGTAAAGAGACATACTATGTCCCGAGACAGGTTGGCGGTTCGGGCCTTCGGCGCCTCTATTGCGAGAATTTATAGAGCTGTCATTCACACAGGGTATTGATAGACTAATTATTCTTCAGACTAATAGGCTCCGATGAGGATCTCTAAAGCGCTGGCCGTGTTGTCTATCGTTTCGTCGACGCTGTCGGACGACCCTCCAGCGATAACCCCCTGTCTACTCGCGATTTCGACAGTTTCTCTAAACATCAGAGGCCTTAGGTAGAAGAGCGGTTAACGAAGACTATATTCCTAGACTTTGAAGATCACTTAAACGTAGGAGTAAGCTCGCCGGAAGCCTCGAAGAGCGGGGGAGGAGAACCCTGCAGCGAGACCCAAGCTAACGGGACCTGCCAACTAAGTTTAGGCTGCATTAGCGCATCTATTAGCTACTTAGTAATCTACTGTAATGAATAAAGCGCTATGCCTATTCTATATTGGCCTGGAAATAGATGTGGCGCATGCTAACAGCTTTCTAGGAGCATCTTCCGCTGTATGCAAAGGACCGTACCCCGTGTCCTTCTGTGCGCTGACTAGAAGATGCTTACTATGCGCCTTAAAATGCTTGCTTAAGTTAGAGCCTAATCAATGCTATTCGGACCCTAGAACAATTGTTGCGGTTATGAGGAGAAGCAGATCACGTGATAGTGTTCTAGTGCTACTTCCTTACTTATCGAGTACCTCTTACCTCAGCTGGATTACAGATACGTTATGTAAATAGACCCTGCTGCTGGCCCTTTGAGAGGGCAGCACGAACACAACAGAACAATACACAATACTTTTGTTTTCACTGCATTCTACACTGCGACAACAATATTGCCTTCCTAATGTTAATAAGCACCTGTATTAAGCAGCGTCTTGACTACCTGCTTGTGGCCTCTAGCTAAAGCCGCCTGGAGTGCGTTGCCGTAGAATCCACCCTGCGCGTTAACCTCAGCGCCCTTGTCAAGCAGCGTCTTAGCTACCTGCTCGTAGCCTCTAAGTGAAGCTGCCTGCAGTGCGTTGCCGTATCTTCCACCCTGCGCGTTGACCTCAGCGCCCTTGTCGAGCAGCGTCTTAACTACCAGCTCGTAGCCTCTAGCTGAAGCCGCCTGGAGTGCGTTGCCGTAGAATCCACCCTGCGCATTGACATCGGCGCCCTTGTCGAGCAGCGTCTTGACTACCTGCTCGTGGCCTCCCTCTGAAGCTGCCTGTAGTGCGTTGCCGTAGCGTCCACCTTGCGCTTTGACCTCAGCGCCCGCGTCGAGCAGCAGTCTTGTAACTGTACTAAAGCCTAACAATGCTGCGTAGTAAAGCGGCATAGGTATGCTATCGAGACTTTTCTCCAAGTTTAGCTCCTCCCACGGGCGGTCTGGATCATGCAACTGGATCCAGCTGAGATATGCCGGCTCTTCCCTAGCCATTAAATCCATCGTTAGCTGACTAGCTTGTCCTATCTCGTCTCCTGTCTTTCGAAGATGGCTGCACCAGAACTTGGCTGTGTACCTTGCGAGCGCAGACCCGTCTAGAACTCCCTTTGATAGTGGTTGCTCTAACTGGATTAGGTACTTTAAAGAGCCTTTTACTATCGCGTTGTGACATTTAGTCTCTTGCATGCTGTACTGCTTTGCTAACCCTTGCTTAATCCTGTCCGAAACAAGATACTCTTGCACTGAGTAGTGTGCTAGAGCAATTATCTGTTGGCTAGGCCTTAATTTTCCGTCCGCTTTGTTCGTTGTAATAGTGACCAGACTTGAGCAGATGTTCAGCGCTTCTAGCGGGTCTTCTAGCACTTCATCACGGTCGAACGCTAGGTCGCGCGCCACGTCGATAGCGACGACTTCGGCAATCTCTTCAACGGACAGCGGCCTGGCAGAGAACGCCAGCCACTGCAGAATGCGCATCGCATACTCAGAATATTCCTCGCTTATCGCGGAGAGAATGCGGTCGTATGTCTGGTCTAACGTCCGCGGCAGAGTAGCAAGAGATTTGCGCAGCATCGCTTGATTGCAACACTTTGCTAATGTGTCTAGCTGACAAACAGCCCATTGGAACCTATACTATCGTCAGCTTTAGCTCTGCAGAGAACTGGGTGAACGCACGTACATCCCACAGGCTCCGCGCATTAGTACAGTCTCAATCTCTTGCCTAACAGCAGCGTCCTTGTTCCATTTTGTCAAAGTCGTATCTTTAGATAGCCTTCGTTGAACGTATCGCTGTATATCTTTGTCTACTACGTCCCTTTGAAGACAGAGAGTATCTTCTTCCTTAATATAACTCTCCAAGGACGTCTCGATGTCCCGCTCTTTCCGGCTGGTTATAAGCAGGTGCACGTTGTTAAGCTGCCACCCAGCTACTGTCTTAAGCACGTCTATTAGTTCCGACCGCTGCGCGCATTCGTCGAGAGCATCGAGAACGAGGTAGACCTGCATGAACTCCTGCGCTGCTTGCCGTGTCACTTCAAGAACCGCATGCAGTGACGGTTCTCGTCGTCCGTTTTCGCAAGACGAGTACAACGCGTCAACGCCCTTAGGTACTGTGAATAAACGCTGCACGAGCTGGCAGAGCAACGAGCGAAGCATTAGCTCTGGATCCTGTTTCTGTGTATCGTTAAAGTCGAAGTAGAAATACGCTGTCACCATGCTAGTATCATCGTGGCAGTGTTGCAGCAGATGCTCGACGATAGTAGAGCTCAGGATAGTCTTGCCACATCTTGGAATCCCATACAGCCACAGTCGCGATGCTGCACTCTCCTTCCATTCTGCGAACTTTGCGCTTTCTAGCAGCCAGAGCCCAGTGTCAGCCTGGCGCTGTTTGTGCGCTTTGTGGTAGTTTGTGGACGGGTCAGGCGTTGAAAGCCAGCTGCAAATCTTGCCAAGCCTCTCTTCTTGGTCATGGCTACGGCCCTTATGTTTTAGAATAGCCGCACTTCTCAGTCGGTCGAGTGCGTTCTCTTTGCCTTCGCCATAGATTAGTGGTAGGTGGACGCCGAATATGCCGAACAGACAATACGCTCCATCTTCTTCCTCTGTCGTCTGCCGATTCGCCGCCCAAGAGAAACGCTGAGCAACGTCAAACTCGGACAAGTCGCTTCCTAACAGAGCTTCGATAGGAATTCCTGTAACCTCGTGTATGAGGTGCTTGAGCGAATCTTTATCGCCCAGCCGCGCTCCGTCTTTAGAGAAGAACTCGACGTAGTGGGGAGCAAGAAGTTCCTGGAGGGTCCAGCCTCGGTTGAACCACCTGCTCTGCCTGAACACCGACTCGCCATTACCTTCTAAAGTGTCGTTCTCGACGTCTGAAAGGAAGACATAACATCTTTTGGCGCTCTGGTACCATCGGAACATGGAGTTGATCGATTTTGACAGTTCTGTGTTGTTTGCCTTGTCGATGCAGCAGGTGTCAACCCAGAAGTGGTTCAGACCGTCCCGCTCAGCCTGTTGCGCGCAGAAGCGAATCTTCTGATATCCCTCCTTGCTTTGTGCGTCGATGTCTTCTACGTTTTCTATATCTTTCAAATCATCGAAGACCACCTCCTGCTCCCCCCAAGTGTGCGAGAGGATCGCATAGGGAGGTATATCCTCGTTACGAACAATGTCCTTTGTCCATCTGAGTTTCCCATCGCTTGCGGTGTATAGCAGTCGCATCGGGATGTGTATATGTATGCGTGCGTGGGCGGTAGAAGGGAGTCTTGGAGCCTCGAAGCAGGCTGAGGGAACCGATAGCGCACGGCGGCTCGCTCGCACAGGGCATAGAGATCGTAGCTATCGGGTTTGTTGCGAGTGCAAAGTAACTATTCGCTAAATCAGAAGTGAGAAGACTGGCCTCCAAGAGCTGCAGTGCGGCAAGCTGATTGTTGGGGCAGGCTGTATCTTCAACACCGAGGGCAGGAGGCGCAGCCCACCTGCGCGGTGATGTACCGGTACCGTGTCCGTGCACCCAATGCACGGATTCAGCCAATGCACGCCGAACACCATAAACGCTCTATTAGAAATAAGGCTGTAGAGCCACCCACAATTAATATTATCACGAGATATTCTAGTAGAGTACTATATTGATACTTGCGATCAACTTGTGCTACTTATATTTATCTGGAAGCTTGACGTTGCGGCCGCTACGCGTTAGAATAGCTGGGGCAGCAGATACGCCCTCTAAGGCCTCCGCAGCATCTCTAGTATCAACGCTGCGTTTGTAACGCTTTTTGCTCTGTAGAGATAGCTGCGGAGCCTTTCTTTTACCCTTTTGTAAAGATTTTAGAGCTTTTGTAGCGTCGCGAGCCTCCTTCTGGCGAGCGCGCTCTGCTGCCTTTTCTGCCTTCTCTCTCTCTCTAGCTACCTTAGCTGCCTCCCGCGCTATACGCTTCTCCTCTGCAATTTTCTCCTTGTATAGCTTAGCTGCCTTATTCAGCTCTGCTGTCTCTGCTTTTTGAAGCTGCTGCTCTTTCTCCTCTTGCTCTCTAACAGATTGACGAACACGTGCCTCCCTTATCTTCCTTGGTAACCAGAAGACTGCTCCACCATGATATTCCTGGCGCTGTTGGAGATCTAGAGCTTTGCCCTTCTTCTTGCGCTTCTCCTTGATAGATAGCGCCTGCTTAATTCCATCCATCTCATGCTTAAGTAGCTCATTCTGAACAGATAGGTAGTGGAGCGATCGGCGAAGCTTCTGTGTATCTTGACTACCCTGATCCTTCACTGCTAATCGTACAAGCCTATCTATCTTTCTCCAGTCATGATCGCTGAGCCCTGATGAGGAGCTATTGCCTAATTCTTCATCCTGCGTGAACCTATCAAGGATAGGCTTAGGATTAGGTAGTGATATGCCTGTAGCTTTAAAAGAGCTAAGAATAGTTGATTCCTTGAAGGAGGCCTTCCACGCATTCCAGAATAGAGGAAAGAAGTCGCCTTTAGTGATAGAAGCCAGGCCCTGGCTTCTATGAAGGTATTCTGATAGCTTTGCTGAGTAGGCTGTTGATAGAGGCTTGAACATTGCTACATCGAGTGGCTGAAGCGTATGAGTCGAATGAGGAGGTAGAATAGCAAGGAGAATCTTGTTCTGATCACAGTAGTCGATAAAATCCATAGTGATATGGGATCCGTGGCCATCCAGGATCAGGAGTCGATAGGATCGTCGGGTCTTCTCTCTTGTACAGCGATCAAACACCTGCTCAAGCCAGGCAAGTCCAATATCGTTGTTCGTCCAGCCAGAGGGTGATGAGGTGATAAATACTGGGTGTTCTCCTGCCTGGATATCGTCTACCCAGCTTGATTGAATGCCTTTGTTGGCAGCCTCATAGATAAGGCTTGGAGGCAGAGCAGATCCATCAGCGCATATACATGCTAGGAGCGTAATCCATGCACGATTTCCATCTTGGATTGATGCCCTAACCTCCTTCTTCTCCCACATTCGTCTACTAAATATCCTCTTTGATCTACCAATAATGCCGATTAGGAAGCCTTTCTCGTCCATATTGTAGGTATGACGAGGATCTATCTGATATTGCTCAATCTTGCTGTGTAGAAGATGAAAGTAGAGGCGATATTTATCCTCTGAATCAGCTTTGTGGCGATTGCTGTCCATGCCAACTGTCCATTGTGATATGAGATGAATGCTGTGTCGGTTGATAAAGCGGGTAACCCAGCTCTCGCTGACTAGCTCCTTAGCTATTGTTGATGCAAAATTTTGTATCATCTCTCTTGTAGGAGGTATATGTCTCTCTGTAAGTCGTTTGATATATCGCACAAGCTCCTGCTCTTGCTGTGGGTTGAGCTTTTGTTGATTGTTTGCAGTGGCTGCACGCGACGCTGTAACACCTCGGTGTCTTCGCGATAGTGTACTGCGATCGACACCACGTCTAGTAGCAATTTCTGTATATGAGAAATCTTCTCCTGGCTCTCGCGATTCGATTTCATCAATTGCAGCCTGAATAGGGTCCATAGTGGTGGAGTTGTCGCGTGTTGAAGATTAGGGGGTTTTGACGTGTTTGGTGTTCGGCGTGCATTGGCTGAATCCGTGCATTGGGTGCACGGACACGGTAAGGCTGGCCAGGCAAGGCTGACAACGTATCATCGCGCGACAGCCACCATGCTGCAAATCGAGAAGCAGTTCTTGCTTAAGCATGCGATCTATGCTGCAGAGAGCGCGTTTCGCAGGCCGTAGTTTACTGTAAGAGCATATTAGGATGTCTGTGCAGCGCGTGCTGTTTCGTGCAAGGATTGCAGGCCGGAATGCAACGCAACGCAGCGACGACAGCCCGACGTAGATGCTTCTAGAAAGCTATCAGCATGCGCCACGCCTATTTTGAGAGGCATACGAGACTGGCATAGCGCCGTATCCTTTACGATAGGATACATCAGGCGATAAGGGCGCTAATGCCTACTGGTACATGCCAAGCCACGCTAGCGCACCCCGCCAGTTCAGTTCTCTCTGAAAGAATCTCCTCATCCCTACAACGGAGCTTCAGGTATAAACGCTGCCATGTCAAAAAGCTTTTAAGCCTTCAAGATGTTATCTTGCTTTATCGCACATGTTGCCTGACTCTCTGAATTCTTGAGAAGCAGTCAACGCTATGAATGAACAACGGGTAGTCGCTTGGGAGTTGATTGAAGACGTTGACGAAATAGCTAATAGCCTGGCCAACACCACGGCGATCTGTCTCGGACGTAAGTCGACCTAAAGAACAGAAGCTGGAGAACTATCGTGTGTTAGCTATATCTCGACAAGTCTGAGAAGAAGCATCTCCGGGTGTCCGAACCGTGAACCTGTTGTCTCTCCACCCAGGGACGCACCTTAGGAGGTGTGGGTATATATTTGGAAGGAGGAGAACCTGGAGCGGCGACGGATGTTGTGCTAGTATGAAGTGGATAAGGAATTGTGGGTGCACAATGTGGTGAGGACATGATGTCACAGACTGGGCGCAGCTCTGGGCTGTAAGTACTCACTTGGTTAACAGTTCTGACCGTACGTACAGTTGCTCCTGTACCAACGCTATATACGACATACAGCATTTACAGTTCGTCGTATACATCCGGAAAACACACAGTTTACTCGAAACTAGAACCGAAACCGCTAAATCATCCTAACAACAGTTTATATTATATACAGCTACCGGAGCTGCATTCCCTGTGATCTACTGACTAAACCTATTGTTTCAGACTGCCTCCCCGTACCCAAGCGCCGGCGCCCCCAAATCCAACACCGAAATATCACCCATCATACTATTATACAAGGGCTTCAACAGCGGCGTCTTTGCGCCGGCCACTTCACGTACAAACGAACCTTCACACGATTCAAAAGGCACAACGGTCTCGGAAGCATCACACGACGATAGGAGCACGTCACTGGTGTCTTCGACAAAGGCCGAGAAGGCTGGCGAGGGCAGCGTGGGCACAGCTGGGGACTGGGGCTTGCGCGGGAAGAGGGCTTTGAGTTTGGTGGCGAGCGTGTTGGGAGAGGAGGTGGAGCTGCTGGCGGGGGTACTCAGGAGAGACATGTTGGTGGCGGCGAGGAGGCGGGGGGCGTCTCGTAGTGGGTATGGGATGGGATGGGATGGGAGAAGGAGGTGAGGAGGTGGTTCAAATATAGGGGTAACGGAGTATGCATTGTTAAGCTACGATAGGAAGAACTAAGAAGCTAACTGTATTGTGTAGGAACTTTCCCAATTTTTCGACAGCAATTCGAGTAGCTGGATTCCCTTTACAACGTCCATTAATAAGTTTGCTTTTAGGAGAATGTCGACTATTAGTGAGACATAGTATCATTAGCGAGATTGCCTAGCTTTGGCCCAGTCGAGCTCTAAAAAGAGTAAGAATGTATGAAGTTCTAATCTTGAAGGAATCACTGTCCGAGGTCCGTAAAGCGAGTACATCAAGTTCGAAAAATGTATCAATAGAAAGATCAGTAAGTATAGAGAGCCGTCGCGTTTCGTCAATCGGATACACATGCTAAATATCAACGCAGCAGGCCTTTCCCATCCCGTAAGCTATCCTGTATCCGCAATCAAAGACTCCTAGATACGATACCAGTCCAAAAGATATGGAGTCCACGAGGCCGCAGCCGCTATTCTCAACTCCCATCCACTTCCCTCGTCTTGACTTCTACCGCATCCCGACTTCTTACTTCAACATACCTGCCCCTCTCCACCTCCTTCGCCCCAATCTTATCCAGCAGATGCTCCCACCGAAACCACCGAAACATGCACACCAGGCCCTTCGGCCGCGTTTGCTTTCCCTGCTTGCAGTAGGGGACGGGGTCGGGTGTGGACTGGGTGGATTTGCTGGGCGTGTTAGTGTTGTCGTCGTTGGCAGCGTCGCAGTGCTCACTGTCTTCGTCTTCGCCGTCACCTTCATCATCACCTGGGCTCGAGAAGAGCCGCGCACGAATCCCATGAGACCTCCGACGCGCGTCTGCGGGGCAAAGTAGCCTGTCGTCGATTCGGGGGGGCCTGTAGGGCGCAGGGTCTTCGTCTCGGGGCGCAGTGATCATGATGATGGGGAGTGGAGCTGCGGGTGGGTTAGTTGGCTCGGGCATTGCTCGGGAGGGGGCGCGCTGTGTAAGCCGTAGAGAACGGAAGTTGCTGCGTAGAGATCGGGCCATGGTAGTTCGAAGTTGTGGTGGGAGGAAAGAGGTTGGGAAGGGTATAAGTAGAGAGTGTGTTGGTGCAGTATGAGCGTACAATGTACGCTGGTGCTAAAGACGCTCCTGGCGTAACGCGTTATTCGTTCACTTGGGTATTGAGATTTGTGGCTGCAGGATGGTGTTCTGTCTAGTTCGCCATGTGCTGCGAACTAGCTTCTATGCCGTCTTAGGACGTCTGCTAGGATCCCAAACGGTGCCCTGTATCAGTGTGACCTTACCAAGCTCTAGCCAGACACAGCGCAGCAGTACAAGAACCACACACGTCAATTTGTCACATTTTACCTCCTCGTCACCTCCACGCCCCGATACGCCTAACCGGCATATCCAATCCTTCCCTCTCCCCCAAGTCTTTTCGTCATCCAAACCTACTCAACTCCTCCCCCTACCCCAAATGTATGCGTCAGGCGCCCCTAAGTCGGAACCTCTTGTAGAACACCTGCATACGGGCCCTCCTGCCCAACGACAAGATCGCTCAAGGCCAAAAGGCCCGCGGAACGCGATCCCCTTGGATGGTCTCTCTGTCCGACACACTTGAACTCGGTGCCGTCACAACGATGATGGGGGTTGGTGGCGGCGCGGGCGGCTCGTGGTCACGGGAGAGGAAGCAGGCGAAGATTTTCTTGAAGATGGCTTGGATTGCCATGGTGGTGCGCGGTGCGGTGGTTTTGGCGAGAGGCTTGAAGGACTGAAGGCGCGGTGCGGTGCGATGCGGTGCGGTATAGTGGTGATGGTGATGGCGATGGTGTATGGTATGTGGATGTGTTGTGAGGATGTGTGCGGCCAAAGAGCGAATATTCAGTGCTGGATCGACCTATCGAGCATGGCGGTCACGTGAAGCAGTGAAGGCAGATTGAGCAGCGACCATCTAGTTTAAGACTGAGCTAGCTAGATATCTTCACGCCCTTGTCTGCCTACTAACACGATTCCTCGATGTGAAATATAACACTAGGTGGCCGCGGCGCAACTCCATCGTCCTGGAAGACCGTCAGCTTAACCACCATCTTGTTGCCAAGCCACTTCTTGTGCTGCGTGAGAAAGAAGCCGATGCCGCTGCCGTTCGGCGATCCGAGAATGGCCTTGCCTTCGTCCGACTCCGCGTCGAATTCGACACCGGGCCACGTCTTTAGCTCTTTCTTGGTGTTGGCGAGGGCGCGCTCGATGAGAGACACCGATTCCTCGTTTTCGATGGGCGTCTGTAGAATGTAGTCTTGTATCATGTTAGAATTATGGACGTGTGAGAAGGATTGCTCCTGTAGAAAGGGGAAAAAAGCTCACTGATGTTCTTGGTAGAGTCGCCCTTCCCACTCGTGGCATACCACTGGAGGAATGCAACATCACTCCACTTCTGCAGCTTGGGGAGCAATTCGATGGGGGGGTCTTTTTTCTTTGCCCTGTAAGCTGGACCATAGTTTCCCCACGCGATTATAACGCCGTCTTCGGGATTGAAGATGTTGAGAAAGGTGGCCCCAGTCGGCAGGTACTTCTTGCCGTCAATAGTGACCTCGCTCTCGTGCTCCCAGTTCCAGGCACGATTGGGTCCGCCTTCATCTTTTTTCTTTGCACTTACGCCAATATTTTCTAGCGCCTTCTTGATGGGGATAGACCATTTGAAATCGTAGTAGTCGTCATACTCGAGTGAGCCATAACCCCACTTCTTGAGATCGCCTTTAGTCCATGTGAGTAATTTGGCAGATGTAGTCTCACTAGAAGAATTCAATTTACCTACCAGGGTAGTCAAAGTACTCGGATTGTATACTGTCGTCACTGAGCATTGCTGCGATGTGATCGCCGCCTTTACGAACAGCCTTATTCCAGACCTCGTCTGTAACGGGGTCTGCCCGAGGGATAAGAGCTGGATGTGCTTGTTCAAATCGGGCTGAGGCGGCAGGGGTAGTGATGTAACGCTTGTGTCTGATGAACGAACTCCCAACATTGTGGTCGGCTATCGTGGGTTGGAGAAGGGTGAAGCAGACTAGGATGCTGAGAGGCCATGAGAGGGGGTTGAGGACCAGCAGCTTCATCTTTACCAGATTGACGAAGGTCGTCACGAATAACGAAGGGGTGTAACGTTGCGCCTCAAGAGTTTGAAATGGATAGAGGTGATGTAGATTCGGAAGATCTAGGCTGGTGGTTGAAGTTCGCGGATTAAGGATACACGACGGCTTATCAACAGTTTCACGAGGCGTATCGGGCCGACTTATAGCGTTGGAATCGTTGGGAACCATAGCTGTTGCGCTTGACGTTGTTCGGTAGCCAACATAGCGAGCAATGACTAGACCACTCGTGTACAGTCCCCCCTGCGGAGAGACTTCATGGTGCAGCCACCTTGAAAGGGTGTGAGGGAGACCACTAGGGGGGGTCACGCTTCTTACAATCCGCACACGCTGAGTGGTAGATTGCTCTCTTACAAACCACATCCTGCCTATATACACGGTCAGCATGCTCTCACAGGCCACATTCTAGCGTTGTTTACATCCTTACGGGCCCACACAGACCCCCTAAAGGCCTCTCTATCAATCTCTCAGCAGCGACTTGGCCCTAGCCGCATATCCACAGAGGTTGGAAGGAAATTGACGGATTGGTTAGGACCGAAGTCGAGCCGGGGTAGCGTAGGAAATAAGGAGCTAGACTGAATTCAGTAACCAACACGTAGAGCAATCTTGGTGACCAACACCTAGAGAGGTCTCGATAACCAACACTTAGATTAGTCTCGGTAACCAACACTTAGGTAGAGAAGTCTTATGTTGTGAATGTTGTGAAAAGGAAAGACAGGCACTGTAAGAAATGACCGTCCGTACCGCGTGGCGAGAACAACAAACGCTTCACCCACCATAGGGCTATATCCAACGAGAAGTAGTAGGCAGACTGAATAGATTTATGATCTTTCACGTAGAGTTTAGAGAAAGCGCTCAAGAATATGAGAAGCCAAGGATATTGAGAGTGAGACTGGAAGAAGACTGATGAACCTCCGGGATTTTGCGAGAGCTCTGATGTGTAGGATGCCCTCCAACTACGCCCCCGAGTCAACGTCCAATCTTGGTATGCAGCCACTGTAGCAAATGCACACAAGCGGTGTGAGAAGTGGGTCGTGCACGAACATCCTGTTCTAAGCTCTGTCCAATCAAGAAGAAAGATTGACAACGAAGGACGAATATGAGCTCTGGTTATTGCAAGTTGGAATATATAGCGTGATATGAGAGAATTGTGGACGTCGGAATGTGAGATCGAAGAATGAAATGCAGGGCAGATAGATGCGCCTTTCTCCGCGCTATTGCACGAGTACAGACCCATTGACGATTTGTTCTGTCCTTCGATCTCCCCATGGGTACGCCCGGATTGAATCGCGACTCGATTTCGTGCGGAAGTCTGTGGAGTCAATGTGTTGTAGATGATGAGTCGTGCGTCCTCTGGCACCGATCCCCGTGCTAGCTATCGTTGGCTGTGCGGCGCTATATGATTTCCTGACTTCCTTGGGATATTGTGTTGATGGTGGGTATGAAGATGACGGATGGTTTCTTGCTGTATTGCGTATCAATGCATTTGAGATTATCACCGGCTGTTGCCAATCAGCATCAGCAGTATAAGTCGGCTGAGACTGAGGAGTTTCAGAATCCCGAAGAAATGGATAAGTAGAAGCGCCCCTTTGTTGTAGGCCAGGCGATGGACGTTGACCAACCCGGTTGCTGCATGCCGCGCGGTACGATTTGTACGATGACGGAACTGGCCACTAATCTCTGGTTGTGGTAAGGACAGCACCGTCCCTCGACTTCGGGATCGCATAGAATTATGGATAGCAATTATCGAAAGCAAATACCGTTGTATACATCGGTCGAAGTCAGTTGGCCGCTTTAGCGAATCATAGCTGTTGCGTTTTAGTCAGCATAGTCAGCAACAACTTGAATGGTGAAACTGACAGATTGACATGAATTGACATGCCCTGGGTTCGACGCCAAACAGGACAGGATGACGTGCTCCACCCAAAGTCCCATGATGGAGCCAACCCGTAGCCTTTGAACTACTGTCTTGTGTATGGCTTGATCGGCATCAACGGATCCATAAATTTTGTGATGTAACCAGGTGCACCACTGAGAAGATGTAGATCTTCTGAGTGCCCGTTTCCAACGTAAACTTTTCCCCGCTTGGTGAGACTTTCAATAGAATGTGAACTAGGTAACTTTCTGGATTCCGTCAGTGAACGTTGCAAGAGCGCCTGCGCTATGAGATGTGCTGGTGGTATACAGCGTATTCCTAGGTAAGCCTTACATTCAGACGCATATATAAAGCATGCGCGAGTACCTACCTCAGTTCCATTCTCACCTCTTCCATCCTCGATCAAGCATCGACTTCAAACTCATCTCTCCCATCCTCTATCAAGCATCAGCATATCTAATCCGACATGAAGGCCCTCAATCTCCTTCTCTCTTTGCTCCCCTACGCTCTGGCAGTTCCGGCAGTCTTGCCTTCCCCAATTGTCGGCGAAGTGCTTGAGTGGGATGCCAACGACGTGTCTGTTGTGGTCCCACCCCGAACCCTAGAAGAATACACGGACGAGCTGCTCTTTAGCCTCAACACCGAGGATTTCGTTAGCCGTCGCCAGAACATTACCGATAAGCCCAGCGGGTATCACCTTATCTTCGAGTCCAACAGCTGCGGAGACGCACCCAACGATCCACTAAGCTTCAACTTCAAAATCGCTTGTGACCGCCTCTCCTTCGGTATCCGCAACTACCGGGCGCAGAATCGACTGACGCCGAAAAACATCAACGCAATCAACGAGCAGTTCCTCGTTGACATGGAGAGCGCCTGTGACGCGAAGTGGTACCGAAAGACTTACCTTCTCTGTCATTACCTGGCAATGAACTATATGGCAATCGCGAACGACTATCCAGATTTCGACGACCCGAATGTGGAGGATATTTGGGACTATTTTCTGGACGACGTCTATGACAAACTCTTTGAAGGGTACGATTTCAGATTCGTCGACCCTGAATACAAGTGATGATCATGTGGATTCTGCACCGAACATAACTCTTTCGAGTACTTGTGGTGGGGTCGCAAGCATTGCAGGTGGATTTGCAGTGGAAATACTGTCTCGAGGACTTAGAGACGGAGCTTGTAGTGAATGAAATTGGAATTGATATTCTCCGGATGTGTGTTGCCAGAACCGCAGTGTTGTGTTCGCTAGGCCCTCTGGTCGAGTGATGCGTGTGTGGCTTCTCGTTGACTGGCAGTCGGCTCATCACTATGGCTGGCATCTGTCCTGACTCTTAGATGGCCCGGGGGACGTCCGTGGGCGCTTTTGCACTGCCCAACTGCGGACAGGCCTGTCTCGGAAGAGCTTTTATTACGACGATAGATGTTGCGAATTGGAGGCCTGTGATATTCGAGATACACTTGGGCATTTCCAAAGCTGCCAAGGCAGATGCCGTCGACACAGGGTTTTCGGGGTTTGTTGTTGTAAGGCGTGGCTCTCGGAGCGAAGCTGTGGATAGAAGAATGGTGACGATGGGGTGGCCTTACTATCGATGGGAACGTTGGAGCTTTGCGGATCTGAGTATGCAAAGCTTGTCAGTGGTATTTGCAGGCCATGGATAACGACGTAGCCTCATCGACTGCGCCGTATTGTGAGCCGTCGCGCATTAGGGGGGCGGCCCTGGATCGTCTCGGAGAGG
This sequence comes from Massariosphaeria phaeospora, assembly GCA_011032825.1. Taxonomy (NCBI): domain Eukaryota; kingdom Fungi; phylum Ascomycota; class Dothideomycetes; order Pleosporales; genus Massariosphaeria; species Massariosphaeria phaeospora. The sequence continues at coordinate 496,148 of JAADJZ010000003.1, read as the reverse complement.
TGGTCGTGTACTGGAAATGTGGTAGATGTGTGCAGAACACAACAGCATGCTGAGCTTGCGTTCAACTGCTCGAGCCTCTCGGGGGTGCGGGTGCGGGTGCCGCAACGTCGAATATGGTGTCGTCTCGTCGGACGGACGTCGCGTTTCCACTCCGAAGCACAAAACGGCCCGAGGTCGGGCGCCTGCAGTTTTAGCCTGGCCTTGGCGACCCGGACGCAGGTGTCGTCTTTCCTAGCTTAGCCCCTAGCCCCTAGCCCCGTCCTGTCCCGACTCCCAACTACCTGCCTGCCTCCATCTCGACGTCACAGTTATTACAGCTCAATGGCATGTCCTTTACGGATACAGAAGATGACAGCTCTGTATTTCGACTCACCATCCTGTTCGTGCGATGACACGGCTCCGATCTCTCCAGCTGCGCTCTCTGCGCTCAAACCGCAGCGAAACGCTTGGCGTGAATGTTGTTTCGAAGCCGTCGAACCGCCGTTCTCCAGTTGCGTCGCTGTCGGGCAACTATTGCTAGCTTTCAAAATATATCCACGCATCTCCTAAAATACTGTGCTTCATATTTCTGTTGCTACCTCTCTGCCGCCATTCTCCCGGTCGAAGATTCCAACCCAGATTTTATTCAAGAGTTTCCTATCCGTTTTCGACACATACCTTCTTCTATTTACACTGGCCTGCTGGAGGATATGATAGAAGGATATGATAAACAGCTACCCGATTTGTTTACTCCGGTTCGGCCAACTTCCCTCAATACGCGCACCACAATGGACGACCTGGACCAGATCCGGCACCAGAACCACATACACCATCGACGCGAGTCTAACAAACGTCTCAGTCAGCTTCTCTGGCTTGCGATAGCGGCTACTGTCGCCGTGAGGGTAGCTCAGAGGAGCTTTAACTGGTGGAGTCGTCGATGGTGAGCAAAAACACATGCTAACTGGCTTACAATGTTTACTGACAGGTCCGAAGTCATCGCAAACAGCAAGCCTCGCGGATAATTCCTTTCTACATCCATAACTCTATCGATCGAGTGTGCGCATACTTTACTGCCCTCTGGCTTTTCTCTGTCCCGCGACCGATCCGATCCACTTCAAAGTCCCCCGTGACGCTCGGGCGTCTGTTCTCGCTCACCGCATATACCTGTATCATCGCGGCTCTTCTTGTGTCCGTAGATGCGCCTAGCGCATCCCCCAAATTCATCGACGATGTCGCCTTCCGCGCTGCCTGGATTACACTGGCCCAGCTCCCCTTAGTCCACTTTCTAGCTACCAAACGTGGCCCGCTCAATCTTCTCGCTGCCGTTTCATACGAGAGAATCAGTTGGTTACATCGGTGGATGAGTCGTGTTCTCTTCTTGTCTGCTAGCATTCATATGGCGATCAAGATATCGTCCATCTCAATTTCTGACGCTTTCCAATCGCAAGAGAAGGTCGGGATGATGATAAGGTATGGATTAGGAGCATACGCACTTCTTGCTTGGATTATTTTAACGAACATTCTGCCACTACGACAATGGAGTTATTGGGTGTTCTACCTGAATCACTCCATGTCGACTCTGGTCTTACTTTGGGTCATGTTCAAGCACGTACCGAAATACGCGCGAACACCAATCTACATGGCGGCTAGTATAATTATTGTTGACACATCCATGTGTCTTTACACGTTCCTGTGGAACAATGTGTCTATCCAGCTATCGAAGAGGAGGTTTGCCAAGTTCAGAAAAGGTCCGACTCGCGAAGTACTGTCATTAGGATACCCGATCAAAATGATCGCGTCCCATACTACCGATTGCTCTATTGGTCAGCCGGAGGCGACCACAGTAATTCGTATAAGCGATGTACCCTTCTCTTGGAGACCCGGCCAACATGTCAGGTTATACATACCTAAGCTGGGTCTTATGGAGTCGCACCCATTCACACCCGCTACCTGCTCTGAAGGTTTAGCACTCTCTCAACTGTCTAACGAGCATTCAGACCTCGAGGCGCATAGCCTGTTGTCTTCGACTTCGACATCAGTCTCTAACGACATGTTATTCTTTGTACGATCGCATTCTGGGCTCACGCTTCGTCTGGCCCAATATCACGCTAGATGGCTATCCGCGCCATGTCCTAACTCAACTCAGCCTTCGACATCTTTGACTGCTTTCGTCGATGGCCCTTACGGGACACCGCCTGCGTGGGAGGAATACGAAAGCCTGGTCCTCCTTGTCACCTCGACTGGAGTGTCGTTTGCGCTATCGGTTCTGGGTTACTTCGAGCAGCTATGCTTTGAGGGACAGCAAAACTTACCAATGAAGCGGATCAGATTTATTTGGGTGGTGCGCCATATTGAACCACAACTAGAAAGTACAGTTACTAGCATGCTCACGCAGCACAGTAGCATTCTCATGGACGCCGGAATATCCATTTCAGCAAAGTTTCACGTAACGTGTCCAAGCTCAAAAATAGGGCAGAATACTGTTGGAATGCCTGGATACGACCCATTTGCGCATCTTCGTCAACCTCAGAAAAAGCCACAGTCCAGGAGAACTCCGCTTAGGATACGCAATCCGAATGCGACGATCGAGGAAGATGAAGACATGGATGCGGAAGAGGAGGCTCAGCAGGCTCTGATGGGACCTGATCCGCAAATGAGCGAGCTTGATTCTCGGTCCAGTTTCGAAAGCGGTGCGTCGTCCACGCTGCTTGGTGAAGATGATATGTGTGGTGTTTCTGACTTGGATGCAACGATCGATGAGTTGGAAACGTCGTGCTGGTCTCGTACGACGTTTTGTAACACAAAGCACAATCAAGCGGCGTCTTCCTTTCAGAAATCTTGCCAATGCCGGATGCTTCAGCTCGAGCGCCAAAAGACCGCGCCAAAGTCCTCCAGGCCTGAGTTCATTGTTAGGTCGTACGGCTCTCGTCCGAATCTCCCTCATATCCTCTCATCTTTGGTCCCGACTCTAGCAAAAGAGCGAACCATGATAGCTTTGTGTGCGAACCGTGAGTTGGCCACCGAGGCTAAGAACGTCGTTGCGATAATGAACTTGGATTTCGCTTTGGGGAGACGGGAGAGAGGTGTCGAGATCTTCACGGAAAGTTTTACATAAAGGCCTGCAGTAAGATAACATGAATGTATATACCCAGTACTCGTTTTATTATCAAGCAGTCCAGTCATCATTTGCAATCCAGGCTGCGGGCCATAGCTTCATTCCCGGCGTAGACTAGCATTCACAACGCGGCAGGTTAAGCTTTGCGGATCGTCGCCCCGCAACCAATCACGGACCTCCACTCACCCGTAGCGCATATTTGACCTGTTGGCGAAGCTTCGTCAGCGACGAGCGTCAACTACTGCATCAAAACATCATAACCCGCCGCTTTCCCACCTCCGCCAACCTCGAGTGTGATCTCGCACTTCTGCGTCGCACGGGCAATTGCCGAATTGCAGGGCACTCTGCCGCCGCCATCATGCCGGCTCCGGCCCTTGGATGCCAAATCGCGCCGCATTACGAACACGATCAGATCGTGTCAGACAGTGATTCGACAGTGAGTGAAGAAGAGGAGGAAGAAGAGCAGGAACTTCACAATGAGTCTCCTGCGCAGGATGGTCAGGAAATGGACATCGAGAAGGCCGAGACGCAGCGGGACGCTGGGCCAACGCCAGCACCAACGCGACCGAATACGCTACAGAAAGGTCGAACCAAAAGTTCCCGGCGGGAACCTGCTGCCCCTGTGGGATTTTGGCACTGGTCGATGGTATATGGACTTGCCTTCGGCTGTTAGCTCTAATACTGACAATGACAGGCGGGCGTGCGGCTACACGTGGTCAAGCTTTGGTTACGGACTAGTAAGAAAGACTATTCCTCGCTCACAGCTACTTGGGAGTTCTAACAAAGTGAAGACCTCATCCTCTCCGTCGCCATCATGGGCTTCCTCTGCCTCTTCTGGGGCGCGCTCTTCCGCCAAGAGGACCACATGCATTCGCTCGGCATCTGGATCGTAGACTTTGACGCTCAAATCGCACCATACCAAAATGTTGAACCCTTCATCGGCCCCTTCGTCACGCGCTCAATACAAGACTTGATCGACCGGGGAGGAAACCATCCTGGCTACACCTTCCGCGCTCCCTCGGACTTCGACAACGATCCGCTCAAAGTACGAGAAAGCGTCTGGGAGTTCGAAGCTTGGGCTGCGGTTATCATCAATCCGAATGCGACGGCGCTGCTGGAAGCGGCCGTGCGAGAGGGCAACGCGAGTTACGACCCTCTCGGCGCTTGCCAAATCATCTACAACTCGGCACGCGACCAAACGACCACGGCGAGCTACATCATCCCCAGCATGACCACTATCCAAAAAGCCGCCGTCTCGACCTTCGGCCGCGCATGGCTCACGCACCTCCTCTCGACGCTGTCCCCCTCCGACCTGAACCTCGCCATCGCCCCGCAAGCCATTTCCCCCGGCATAGAATTCACCCTGTACGACCTGCGCCCCTTCGGCCCGCCCGTCGCCACGCCCGCCATCAGCATCGGCCTCATCTACCTGATCGTCCTGTCCTTCTTCTCCTTCACCTTCTTCCTGCCCATCCACATGAAATACCTGGCGCCGAAAGGCCACCCGCCGCTGCACTTCTACCAGCTGATCGTGTGGCGCTACACAGCGACCGTGGCCTCGTACCTGCTGCTGTCGTGCGTGTACTCGCTCGTCAGCCTCGCCTTCCTGCTGCCGTTCGCCAACAGCCCCGCGTCCCACGTCTGGCCGGCGCGCAACCCGAATGCGTATGGGAAGGCGACGTTTGTGGTGTATTGGATGGGCAATTGGATTGGCATGACGGGGTTTGGCCTCGCGAGCGAGAATATGGCCATGTTGTGCGGTGAGTTCAGTCTTTCTGGAGATCGATGTGACGTTGTGGAACTCGTCGTCCCCGATGCGGAGTTGAACTGAACTATGCTGACTGACTCCCCCCTCAAGGCACGCCGTGGACCGCCCTATGGCTCATCTTCTGGATCATCAGCAACGTAGCCACGGGCTTCTACCCGTTAGAGCTAGCTTCCCCGTTCTACCGCTGGGGCTACGCCTGGCCCATGCACAACGGTTCGTCCATCTCTCCCCCTCCATGTACCCCCTCCATGTACCCTCTCCAGCTACCCCCTCTACCCCCACCCACTCTCCCCCTCCCACACCTCCCCCATACTAACCCCCCTCCCCCAGTCGTCGAATTCACCCGCGCCACCCTCTTCGACCTACACCCCCGCACCACCCTCAACATCCTCATCCTGCTCGCCTGGTGCCTCGTCGGCACGCTGCTCTTCCCGCTATGCTGCTACTACATGCGCTGGAACACGCTGCGGGCGAAGAAGAATGCTGTGGAGAAGGAGCGGGAGTGGCATGCGCGTATGGAGAAGCAGAGGGAGCGGCCGTCATTTTTGGCGAGGGTTACGACGCTGGGGAAGGGCAAGGAGGAGTAGGGGAGAGGGGAGAGAGGGAAGGATGGGAGGGAAAGAGGATGGGAGAGGAGGATGGGAGGGGGTTGGGTGGGTGCGGATGGTGCGGAGATGAGATAAGATGCGATGTGAGTATAGTAAACTAAACTAAACCAAACTTCGCGTACTGCGAATCCCTTACACCACTAAACAACCTCCCCATTCCGTCCATCTAAATCCCTCTTCCCCCCATCGCGCACCTCAAGCCAACACCCAAACCCCACCACCACACCAAAGCCCAAGCAAAAACCCCCGCTAATACACCAAGTCCCAGCCATCGCATCACAAAGCACGCCCGCCTAGTTCTCTCGCGTTTGTAAGAATACGGCAAAAGTACTGTACTTGCGATAGCTACGTCTCTGTACGCACGCAAGACCTATTTGGTTTAGTTGAGTAGAGTTGAGTTGAGTTGAGTTGAGCGGAGTTGAGTGTTGTGTTGTATAGAAGGTAGGAAGGTGCAGGATAGTTAGCAAGGAGGAGTTGAGTGTTGTATAGTAGGTAGGGAGGGAGGTGCAGGACAGTTGGCAAGGAGGAGTTGAATTGGAGTTGTGTTGAGATACTTCATTTGTTTTGAGCTTGAGCTTAAGCTTAACTAGGTTTAGCCGCTAGCGCTGTGCAGGAAGGGAATGTTGCGGGGTAAAAGGGTTCTGAAAAGGGAAATTTATATTTCGAGTACAGAGGAGTTGCGGGTGCATATCTAGAACCACACCTCCCCCCCTTGTACCGCGCACCAAACTCCTCAACCTGCACCATCCCACCTATCCCTGTTCCAAAGTTCCAACCCCCTCTCTGCAAATTTCAATTTCCTTTCCTCGTAGCCGCTAAGGCCGATATCCCGGCCCGTGGTCGAGAGAATCATCGCGGTGGCGACAACTCTCGTTGATGGTGTTGATTGGATAATCAATATGTACTGCCTGGAAACTTAACTTGCTCAAGGGATGTTATCTTATTGCGGTTGATAAGAGGACGCTGGGCTTGTTGGTTTGTATGAGATGGTCGCCTACCGTACGTATCTCGAAAGGGGGGTTATGGGTTGAGGAGAACTGAACTGAACTGGGGAGCGGGTATGATGGATATGAACGGGGGACAATCGTTGAAGGGGCAGGTATGGAGCGGGTTCGTGGGTCTGGAGATGGAGGGCAGTGGGTGGTGCTCGAAAGTTTTCACTATTCTTATTGGGTGGATGGCTGTTCGGAAATGTTGCACTAGAATCATTCATCCGGCAAGGCAAGTACGCAGTCAGCGGCGTAGACGAAGTTGGAGCTCTCGATGTCGCGCTCGCGCTCGCGTGGTGTTTCCATGCGCTTTCAACGCGCCGTTCCTCGTCAGCGCCCGTCCGCAAACCTAACCTACCATCTCCAGCTTGCTGCACCACCATCGCGGACGCAGTTCGCGTCGCAGACCTACCTAGAATCTTCAAAACTGAGCCTTAGTTGTTTCTATGGTCGCGGGTCCAGTTTCCGAGCGTCGTTTTTAAAGTTTGCCGTTTCTTTGGTACAGTGATACTGCGTCTTGGCGGCGCAGCGCAACATTATAAAACCTTCGACTCGCGATACCCTCTGCTTCTTCTTTTTCGTGCTGCCCCGTCTCTGTGTGCAGAGTGCGTACGCGTATCCAGGGCCGATTTGCAGGTAATTTGGTGCCGTGCTTGCGCTGCGCATGAGCTCTTCCACTGTGGCTGCTACAACACACAACACCTAGTGCCGTCGACGAGAGGCCGATAGGGACACTGACCTACGCGTCCACGATGGTGAACCACGCATCGAATCACAGGCCTGCACCTGGACCAGACGACAACGCCATCTACTCCAAGAGTTTCGAGGAATGGCAGCAGGGACGTGGGCGCGCCCCGGACCCCACTGAGCCGCCGCTATACTATCCGTCGGAAACCTCAGCTCTACATGGACAACCGTGCAATCTCGACCGGGCCCCGGCACCTGCCGACGCTGGGTCTCGGTCGCCGAAGCTGGAGCAGACGCCACCAGGGGTTAAGGTCTTGCCGTTGCCCCCGAGCGCGATAGTCCCAGGCGCACCAGGGGTTAAGGCCTTGCCGTTGCCCCCAAGCGCGATAGTACCAGGCGCACCAGGGGCTGATGGACTCCTCTTCCGCCTACGCGCATCAACCCAGATTGGAGGCCGACTCGGTGAACCGTTCCACTTCCCAGACATCCATGGGAAACGGGCGGCGGTCCTTTTCCAGGAGTACCCATGGCCGAGTTACGTGTTCCGGGCAGGGCAGCTCAAGGGGCAGTCCCTAGATTCCCTTGAGGCCAAGTATGTGCAGCTTCTGGCAGATGGTGGCTACAACGGGATTGTGTACAGCGATAGAGGCTTGCGCTTGATCCTAGAGAGGCTGGGTCATCGCATCACGCCGAGACCAGAGCCGGTTCATGTACGTATACCGGGTGAAGCCAAATGTGCCTTGACTAACAGACCTTTGAAGCTCCCGTTGAACGACCCAAGGGGATATAGCGGCACAGATCAGGCATCGGGGTCCCTCCTTCAAGGGAAATTTGTCGGCGGGGAGCCTGTACGCTGCAAGGCCACGGCACCCGCCTACACCAAGATGAAGGTGCCGGTCGAGCACGGTCCGAGCGAAGAAGAATCGCGCCGGCTTGCGCATGTCTACCCGCATGGCGAACGGGTTCTTGCGCCTAACATGGGTTATCCGCCGAAAACACCGCGCGTGCCCTTCGACAACGAGCCCCCCGAGTACATCGAGCCCGTCTTGGTCGATTCCGGATCCTTTGACGCGTCGCGGCTCCGGAAGCTGGAGTTGTTCTGGAAATAGGAAATTGGAATTTCGGGTGCATAGCTGTGCTGAGGAAAGTAAGGAAATGGCACACCACCTACAATACCTACCAAACTAGAGACAATAGGGCTTTATAACTGTAGAGGTACACTATCTACTGGGCGCTAAAAACTCGCAGGCTGGCAACAGGATCGCCCGAGGTGTTCTTCAGTCGTCGGCGATGAATTCTGCTAGGTGCAATCGGTCTGGACGTCGAATTCTTGGAGGGAGGCCTGGCGGGTTGCTGAGGGAAGAATAGTTAATACGAATTCTAGGATAGTAATAATGTAATAACGGCTTGGGGGGGGGAGGAGGTATCAAAATCAAAGCACAGAGTGGTGTCGGAAAAGGGTTCTGTCGTCGGTAGAGTGATCGGACGACTTGCGTGGGTCGGGACAATGGGATGGATGGGGTGGATGGGGTGCGCACTAAGGCATAGATAGGCGAAGCTGACATAAGCACACCTCGACTTCACGCCTTTTTGCGCATTCACTGCTTCTCCGCCAGCACGCGCCGTTTCTTCACCATGACGCGCCCCGCGCTGCCTTTCCTGCGACCCGCCCGACCCTGTGCACTGTTGCCGCCCAGCGCCCGACCATCGCGGCGCCACCTTGCCACCGCCAGCAAATGTCCGTGAGAGGAAGCCGTGCACGCGGTCGAGGGCGAGGGCGCGCCGGCCGGCCGCGAGGCGCGAAGACGCAGATTGTACGTGTGACTCAGAGCCCGAGGGAGGCAGGCACGGCTGGCACGGCTGGCACGGCTGGCACGGCTAACAATCGCACCTGCAGTGGGAGTGGGAGACGTACACGCCCGCGCCTGCCGTCTACGAGAGCCTGTTCCGCATCCGCCGCGCGCCCGCCGCCATCACGCCCCACCTGCCCAGCGCCTGCCCCATCCCGAACGCGCAATCGCATATTGTCAGCCGCCGCCAGACTGACGACGGCTGCATGCGCCAGTACTACAACGTGCACATTGCGCAGCTGCCGGCCGCCGACGACGGGCGCGGGCGCACACGTGACGACGAGACGGTGCGCGTCGACCTGGGCAGCATCCTCAGCTACGTGTCGCGCCGCGAGCTCGAGCGCTTTGAGAATGCCGAGTTCAGAGACGAGGCCGCGGCCGAGGCGACGGCAGCGCGTGTGGAGGCCGACGAGCTGGCGCGCCGCCGCCTCGAGAAGAACGGGAGAGTGCCGGGCGTGGGCCGCGGCAAGGGCAGCCGCATGCTGAGCGGCTTGGGCTTGGACGCTGAGGTGCGGGCCCGGGGCAGACCGCGGGGACGGGGTCGCGGTCGCGGGCGCGGGCGCGGCAGGGGCAGGGCAACCTGGCACGCAATGGGTGGACTCGGGGCAGTCGTCGAGGACCAGCCAGCTCACCAGCCCGATGAAGATTCCGTGGAGGTTGACGAAGCCGAAGAAGGCGATGCGCCGGACCGCGACGACGAAGACGAACTACAGCCCATCATTCCCGAGTCCGAGTCCGAGTCCGAGTCCGACGACGACGACGAGCTGGCCGAGTTCCCCAGCCAGCCGTCGCCCGATCTCGCGCGCTCGTCCTTCGTCGCCAACAGTGCTCTCCCGGCCTCGCCCGTCGCAGTCGCAGTCCCGCACCGCCCCTCCATCGCCACGCTCGCCCACAGACAAGTGGAAGTCGCCACATCAGATGACTCAGCCGACTCAGCCGAGGAGCGCATTTCCATGTCAAGCGCTGCCGCCCAGCTGCAGGTCGAGGAAGGCTTCTACGGCCGCCCCCACCCCCTCGAGGCCGACACCGACGACGACGACGACGACGAGAGCCGCCACCGCGCCAAGCGCCGCCGCACAGAAAGCACAGGCCCGCTCCAACACCGTACGCCCGCGCCTGCCCATTCTACCTCCTCGGCCTCCACCTTTGCGCACGCCCCCGACACCGACGCCATGGACACCAACGCCCCCGTCTCTCCCACCACCCACCGCAACGGCGCCAACCCAGCATCCGAACCTGAATCCGAGCCTGAAGACGACGACGACGCCCAGGAATACGTCGTCGAGTCCATCCTCGACCACTACTACGACAAGGGCGTCAAGTGGTACCTCGTTAAATGGGAAGGCTATGAGGATGCGAGTGACTGGCTGCCCGAGGCGGATCTTGAGGGCGCGGTTGAGGCGGTGACGGAGTATAAGGAGAGGGTGCGGAAGAGGAAGGGTAAGCGGGCTGTGCGGTGAGGTGAGGTGAGCTGGGCTATGCGGTGGAGTGTAGTCGCAGATAATGTGCTTTTTCGGGGCCTTGATATCAAGGTAAACATCGCGATATCCACTTAGGCTGGGCTGGGCTTGGTATCGCAGCATCGCATATAAGGGGATTTGCATATCTAGTTCACTCTAGGCGATATTTCCATGGGCATTTCGTTCCTCTGAGCCATCGCACTGCACCCGCTACACCGCATGCCATTATCTATTTCGGCTCAATGTCAAAGCTTAATGCGGCTTGCTCAACTGCAGTCAGCCAATCGATCGATCGATCGATCTTTACTCTACTCTACTGTATCTGTGCCTTATGGGCGCTGCGTGAGTTTGCGTCTGTGACGCAAGGCGAGTCAAGTCGAGTGGAAGTGCCAGACCCGGACCTAGACCTAGACTCAGACGCCTAAGCGGATAATGGATGGATGGCGTGATGGGTCGTCGTGTGTGCTGGACGATATGAACTGAACTGAACTGAACTGAACTGGGCGTTTTGACTGCGTCTGTTTGTTTGGTGCGGGCGTGTGGCGGGCGCTGGGGAGCGGGTTTTGTGGGTTGGGGGGTGAGGAGGTACGGGGTAGAGCTGTGGTTTGCGAGGTTGAGAAGACTCGCTGAGCTGAGCTGAGCTGCGTAGGAACGTTTACTTTTTCTTCGTCTCAGGGTGTACCTTCCGCGAGCTTGTTGAGATTGCGCGGTTTGTGCCGTGTGCTACGTACGGACTTGGGTTCGATTCGGCAGCACACAACACACACGCAAAACCCATTTCCATGCATATATACATGTGCCTTCCATGCCCACCCGCCTCTCGCCCTATCCCCTCTCATACGCACGGTTTCTACGAAAGAAGCTATTACTTATCCTGCAAGCTACATACATACCTGTATCCCACAAAATGGCCACCCATTCAGCTTCCACTGAATACAAATGAGGTTCCCCTTGAGCATTCGCGCAAACTTTTATCCATACCTGTATCAAGCGTACAGAAATATGAACTGTATTTACAAAGATGACAGCTCCAAATACCGCAAAGCCTGCGTTGTTGAGCTGTCTGTATACACTCTCATCAGGTACGCGTAGCATGTCTGGGTCTCACTCTCCGCGTTCCCTTCCAGATGAGAATCCTCCGTCCCCCTACCCAAACGTCGAATTCAACGGCCCCGACCGAATCGCGCTAAACGTCACACTCGCATCCGCATTCTTGCTCTCCACATCCGCCGGCGCCCCACTCCCAACGTCGCACTCGCCCCTCGCCACCCCCGGCGTCGCGGCATCCTTGTCCGTCGGATAACTGCTATCCAGCCACAGCATATTCGAATAATGGTCGTCCCACAGACTCATCACCAGCACCATGCCGTTCTCCAGCGCGCGCGCCATGTTGGCCGTGCCGCCCTTGTCCTTGTACGTGTAGACGTCGCCAAACGCCTTCTTCTGCGCGTCGCAGAAGGCCGTCGTGATGCTGTTGCCGGGGACGCCGGCGATCTGCGAGGCCGAGTTGGCGATGACCTTGTTGTTCTGCACGTAGAAGCGCTTGATTTCCAGGGCGTCGCCGGTGCCGACGAACTGCGTGACCACGGTGAATTTCTTCGATGTGTCGACCGTTTTGCCTTTGCCGTAGAAGGTCTTGTCGCCCATGCGGTACGAGTTGAAGTCGCAGCCATCCGGGTCGCACACGCCGGCGTAGCGGTCGGCCGAGTAGGTGCCGCCGCACTTGTCGCCGTCGCAGCGCGATTGCTCGATGGTGGAGCAGGAGTGGGGGGTTACGGCGGTGGAGACCGAGTTGGCCTGGTATTGTCAGGTCTGTCGTATCGTGAATACGACTATCTTACCTCCCAGATGTCCATTTCAGCACAGCAGGAGCCGTGGCCACCGACCCCGGCATTGGCGTCGTTAGCCGAGCCGGTCCAGCCTTCAACATTGCCCTTTAGGGTGGGTCAGCCCATGCTTGTGATCAAAGATTCATGACTTACCTCTCCGTTGATGAATTTGAGATCACGGGGACATTGAGCGTCGCAATATCCTGTCCCAAATTTGGCACCGGCCTTGTTAGTCGAGTACTTCTTCAGTCCGCCATCTGAGTCCATGGACACGAAGTACAGTGCCCCGTTTAGTCCGCAGGGGAGGTTGGACAGGTCCACGTCGAAAGTGAACTCGTTGTTCGGGGCTAGCTTGAACATTTCATACGTTGTGTCATCCTTCATCAAATAGGTACGTGACCCGATATTGGTGGAGTAGGATCCCTTAGTGACAAACTTCAATTGAAGCGAATTGCCACTTGCAGTAATGCCATATGTGCTCTTGTAGTCCGCGCCATCGAGTGCACAGTTTGCTGCACATGCTTTGTTGTCAGGGCAGGCGGTAGTGTTCCACTCGTTACCGGTGTAACAGTTGGCGTACCTAGAAAGAGTTTAGCACGTTGACATATGACATGTGGACGTCAAGGTATCCATGTGCTTACCCGCCCTTGACATGCAACCAGCGCCAATTAGAGTCAATGACAATCTTTCCATTCTTGTTCGTGCAGCTCCCCTTGGCACTGCACTGCTGCCATGTCATTCCCGGATGAGTTTCGGTCTGCTCCGTGCCAACCAGTTGGCCTTGCGCTACAGCGAGCAGCGAGGCGGCGAGTGTGAGTGTTCGGTACATGGTGAAATATGGTCGGCTCAAGCTGGAGAAAGTTGCGCGTGCAGCTCATGGCGAAAAAGGAAGCTTAAGCTGGAGGATATATGGTTTTATACTGTGACTGTTTGCAATGAGCCAAATTGCGAATGATCTCTTTGGAGATGCGGAGAATCTGGGTTTCGCAAATCAGGAATGCCGCTCGGCTCTTAATGTGTTAGTATAAAATGTCCAGAAATTGGACTCCTTACGGGACTCGACGGTCACCCAGTAAGACGAAGGATAGCATGATGGCCTGCCACACACATGACGAAAGGCAATGGACTTACTCATGGACTTCATCTGGAAAGTCTATCAAAGCCAACAAAGAACGGCAGCAGTTAAGTGCCAAGTTAGACAGTAAGACAACACCTGATAAGATGCAGTCGGGTTCACATCACCCCTGACGTGTCCAAGCCCTTGATTCGGCAGTCGAAGTCTACAATATGAAGGGTGTCGAAGTAGGAGGGGGTGAACGAGACGAGACCCAATATATAACCTTGCCATTCCGAATCCATACCCGTAGACGGACTCTAGGAAACAGGCGGATGTCGGTTGAATAGTCGGTCCTCGAGGTAAAAGCGCTGCCACACATTGAGCGAGTGAGACACGGATCCAGCTGCGTTTGAGGAGCTGCTTGTGTGGGTGCTGCTATTTCCATCTGTAGTTTGAAGGACAATGGTAGCTACATCGCTGCCTTGGGATGTCTCCGTTCGCATGCGTTTCGTAGTCCGTCATTCTTCTCACTATACATTGGTGAGCTAGTTATCGTCAGCACGACGTCGTAAAAGAAAGCATTGCCGCGCTCGGTAAATCTGGTAACTGTCAAGCCTATTGGTTATTATGGCAGGAAACCTGGGCGGTCTCTGTCGTGGTGTCATACATGTTCATGTCGGACGCATCTCCGGTCTGGTAGTTTGACGAATTTAGATCGTAATATATTGCATCGTGAGGAGAAGAACGAGTGAACAAGATATCGGCAATGTCCGTAGGTCAAATCTGGATTGGATGTGGTTGACTTAGCCTAGGCCCATCATTTTGCGGGGAAACAAGGATTCCCCGCATTCTTACTCCGCAGCAACCCGACGGGGTGATTCCTGCACATGGCGCCCCTGGACTTCTTTCTTCTTTCTAGAGAGAGCCACGAAGAGAGTGCAACTGCAATCATTGGTTGATGTTCCGTGATAGGAAGCTGGGTAGAAAAATGTACGTAGAGAGGGCGAGGGCGAGGGCGCAGAATGTGCCAGCGGTTCGAGCATCAAATGGGACCCGTTGCTTGAATGTTACGAGATTGTAGTTGTAGCGTGATCAACGACGAATCGGATTTTCTCGCGTGAGTTATGAAGCGAGGGTCAGATGGGCCGCTACAGGTAAGCTCCGGAATCAACCACATGAATTATCCAGCAAATAAATATGCCCGTCGATGAGAAGGGTCGCAGTCCGTCGCCGCCAGGGTACACGTCTTGACGTTTCTATCTTGCGATAGTGGTGTGGTGTGCAAGGTTTGCATCCAAGGGTCGCGCGCTGTCCGTGAGAGAGGTATCCAGAAACGAGTCTCTTTCCGGCGATATCAGGCTCTGGGTGGGATTCCTACTCTCAGTCAGAGGGAAGAGGTGGGAGCATGCTATCCATGTAAGTCTACCCATCTTAAGTGGCCTCAAGCTTTCGTTCATCACCCGCGGTGGAACGAGGTAGTAAATCAATCCTCTCGTCGAGGCATCAAAGCACTGCGTCTGATTAAGTTTTGTATACTAGACCTTGAAATACTGAGTGTAGACTGTGGACAGAAGCAGACGGATATATGAACGTTCTTGCCGGGTCGGAGCCCCACGGCCGGGTCCATCTCACTTTGTACCCACAGCGTGGAGTTTCGCCGGTCTGATAGGAGTCTGCGGCACATGCTACAATTGCAACTCGAAAGGTAGTTACACCATCGTAGGCGGCTCCAGTTCGAGCGATCAAAGCGGGTACCTAATAGGTTTAAAGCCCTGGGTGACGATGCGAGCTCGAGAGGCGAAGGGTTACAAGAAAGATGTTCGGTTGAGCATACTAGACCAGCGCTTAGGAAAATCGGAACAAAAGTGATGACTTTTGATGAGTTTGGTGGTGGAGAGACGAACCCGTGGACGCGCCCGACTGTGACGTGCGCGGATGATTATGTAAGCATCATCACGTGGGCTTTCATCCCGAATGGCTCCGGAATCTACCACTACGTGAGGCATCATGCCAAAAACTCTAAACTACGTATTTCCAAGTTGCTATCCCCTATTCTGCAATCCAATATGTAGTGTTGAGGGCACAAGGCATTGGTATTGTGTATTAAGCCGTCCGCAACATCTACCCTTGGAACAATCTAGCCTAAGACCGACCCAGGGCCCCGTCGTACGATTGTACAAAAACAAAAGACGCTGCTGCCGTCTTCTCGTTGGCTCAAAAACTCGATGTACAACGCGCCCTAAACTCGTTCTCGTTGGATCCTTCGGCTGACTAAGGCTCATTTCCGGCAAGACGCGGTCCGCTCTATTTCAACGTCGCGCCCGCATCTCCTCATCTCCATCCCATCTCCGCCTTGTCCGACCGTTATCCATCGGTTTTGCTCCCCACCTGCCCGCCATGTCGAATCAAGATGCAGAGTCGCGCGATAATTCGCCCGATCCCGCGTCCGAGAAGCGCGCCAGCAAGAAACGGAAGGTCCTTTCGTGTTATGCGTGTCGCGACCGGAAGATGAAATGCGACCGCGTCTACCCGATATGTGGGCGATGCCAGAAGACGGGACGCGCCGACCAGTGCTCCTACGATCCCCGCTTGCTTGAAGACCTGCACATGAATGGGAACAGCCACGGGGATCACGCTTCGCATTTTGTACTCCCAGAGTCCGGCCTGAACGGCGCGCATTTGCCATCAACCGCTTCCTCAGAGGCGCTGACGTGGAAGCTCAGAGTGCAGGAACGACGGCTCGAAATGATGGAAAAGAAGTTCGCCAGATGGGACAAAACCACCAGCGATCCCTGGGATGCGCCGTCTTATTTGGAGGATGTCAAGCCAGACGCAACGAAAATATTCGAGCAGACCATGTTTCGGGGGAAAGGCTTCAAGATCCAATTCTACGGTACAACGAGTCCGTACAGCCTGATTGCGAAGGTATCCTTAGGCTAGATTACTCGTCCCTGGTCTCTGCTGACACGTCCCAGTTTGGGGAGCTGCAAGCTTTTATACGAGAGGCAATCGCCAACGAGTTCTCCATGGGACGAATTCGCAATGACTTCAAGGTGTTCAGACAAAGGCGAAAGGCTCTCGCACAGGAACGGAAGGGCCAAGGCCGTGACGACGATGTCATCGCCCTTGTTCCCGAAAAAGGTGTTGTTGAAGCCCACGTCGCACTGTACTTCCGGCATATCGAGTGCAGCTACCGCATCCTCCACGAACCTACCTTTTGGAAAGATTTCCAAGCCTTTTGGAACTGCCCGGAAGATGAGAAGCCCTCGGCGGGCTTCGCTGCCATCTTAGTCTTGATGATTGCTACAACCAAATGCCTGCACACTGACCCAATCAACGAGTTTGTAGGCGATAGCTCTGCCGAAAGAGAGTCTGCGTTGGAGATGACCGACGCCATGGATACTTGGATCGCCCGCCAGTCTCGCAAGAAGCTCACCCTACATGTCTTCCAAATCCATTGTCTGTCACTACTAGCCAAGAGGCTCAACTGTTTGCAGCTAAAACAGGATTGGACAACCGCAGGAGATGTGGTCCGGCTCGCGATGGCTTCTGGTCTACATCGAGACCCCGCCCTACTGTCTTGGGGAAGAATCACAGAATACGAACAAGAGATGCGAAGGCGCCTTTGGGTGACGATGATGGAACTCGAACTACAGTCTTCAATCGACCGTGGACTTCCATCTTCCCTGTGTGGGCTGCATTTCGACGTGCGGCCGCCGGCGAATGTCCCCGATGACGCTTTTACACCCGAGTCGCAAATGGCCCCAGCAGGCCGACCAATGGAGCACTTCACAACTTCTTCATACCTCATCGTCACCCTCAAATCGTTGCCGCTTCGGATCCATCTTATGCAGCTTTTGAACAACCCGACGACCGAGCTGAACTACTCCGATGTGTTGCACTACGATGCACAGCTTACTGCACTCCTGTCATCGTTGCCGACATGGGAAGACTCGCGTTCGGCGATACCCTCGGCTTTGCTCGATCTTCAGCTTCGGCAATTTCTGCTCGTGCTCCACCAACCGTACGCAAAACTCGCTGCGAAGAATTCGCAATTCCAATACTCCTTTACCACCTGCATCAGCGCGGCCAATGCCATGCTGTCCGTGCACGATGCACTGATCAACAAGGGAATCTTCCTGTTAAGCCACCTCCGAAACGATGTAATGCGGGCCGGAATAACTCTTGCTCAAGTAGTGTACCACAACTGCCATTTTCCTCCCCAGATCGAACCATCTGCCACAGCACCCACGCCAGCCAGCAGCACAGTCGCCCCCTCCGACGCCCCCCTCCTCAACAACCCCATGAAGAACCCGTCTCCCCGCGGCCCCGAATTCCGCATTCCGCAGCTGCCCATCAACAACTTCATGGCCGTCACGCTCTGCACCTCGGCCATCGACCTCATCGAGCGTTCGCGCACCATCTTCGAGCACAAGTGCCTGCGCCTCGGGACCGGCTTCATGGAATACTTCCTGCTGTCCGCCTCCATCAACATCATGCCGACCAGCACGGCCAGCGCGCCCCCGACGTCCATCTCGGCCATCACCACCACAGACGATCTGCGCGCCCGCTGCTACAAAGCCGTCACCGGCATCACCAGCCTGTGTTGCCGCGTCCTCGCGCTGCAGAAAGATCCCGGGACGGCGTTTGCCAGCTCGCTGCGGAACACCATATCGACGGCGAATGCACCCGGCCAGGACGCCAGGACGCAGATGGCGAACCTTGTCGTGCCGGTCGGGGCATCGCACTCGTTCGACGGAGCCGGCGGGGTGTCGTCGATGCCGACGCCGATGTCGGGCCATGGCGCGATGAACATGCCGCCGGCAATGGAAGACGTGAATGGGATGCCTGCGCCGGGATCGTGGGATGGCATGCACGACATGCAGGTCGACATGTCGGGGTGGACGTTTCCGGATTTCTGGGCTTTCGACATGGGCGGCGAGTTCTGAGCGAGGGGGATATAGACGCTGGATTGGGTTGGTTTGGTTTCGCAGTCGCTGCGTGTGCTGTGTTTGCGTGGCATGATACCTCTTTTGTGTCTTGTCGTGAGTGTAGGACTTTTCCTTCCCCCGCAGGCTCGAGATACGGCGACTCAATCTCTTTCTCATCTTGTTCTCGCTCGTAGTTTCTGTGCCTTTTCTTCTCCTGTCCACACGATGGTCCCTTGTCTCAAACCTTCCGCCTTATCTACTAGATACCCCCCTCGTCTTCCATGCTCTCTTTCCAAGACTTCTCTTTCTCAAAATATTCTCTCAGCTCGCCTTTCTTGCAATCCTCCAACCCCGTGCTCCTTGTACGCCGGCAGCAGGATCACGCCGAGCGTCTTGAAGCCATATAACCTTGGGCCGCGCACCGAGAGCTGAATGTGCGGTTTCGTGCGCGGTGGTGCGAGGCGCGCTAACGGGAGGAGGGGGTGCGGCGGCTCGGAATGTGAATTGTGAGGGCGGGGTGATGTTGCCGTGTGTGAGGCCGTCGCCGTGTTTGTGACTATCGCCATTTGTCGTGTCACCGGCGCCTGGTTTGTCGCCGTTTGCCGTTCCCGCCGTCCCTGCCGTCAATCATCGTCTGTAGCTCTCGCTCTCACTCTCCTCAGACAGCAGCTCCAGGTGCCACGGCGGGTCTTGTACCTGCGAGTATATGGACAATTCCTTTCGACTGGTGGCGCGGATGCTTGGTGGTGGAGGAGGTGGGGGTGCTCCGGCGGTGTAGGACGCCAGGGTTGCGCCGTCGCCGTCGCCGTCGTTTGCAGCAGGCACGACTCACCGTCATCTGCTCCCTAGCTCCTGCCTTCCTCCTGCCGCCACGTCAGCGCATCTCCAGCGCTGCCCCTCATTATCCGCCATCTGGCCATCTGGCCAGTCTGACCTCGCCGGCCGACGCGGCCGTTTGGTGGAGGAGGTACGGCGGCGGGCTGTGTCGGTGAGCGTCGTGTCGTCATCTGTATCCTCCACTGCCGCTATCGCTGTTTCCTTCTTCCTCGCTTCCGCTGCCCTCATCTCGATTCTCCGGCAGCAGCTTCAGCCGCCACGTTGTGTTACCAGCCTGCGAGTATGTGACCAGTTCGCCCGGCGCGGGCATTTGGCGGAGTCCGAGGTGCGGCGAGGCTGGGTATGAAGAGAGGCGTGGTGTCTTCGTTGTCGTCGTCGCTGTCGACATTGTCGACGTGTTCTCCCTCGCTCTGGCTCTTGGGCTTCCTCCTCGCCGGCAGCCGCCACGCCCGCTCATCTGGCTACAAGTATCTGGCCAGCCGGCCGGAGACGCGGCTGTTTGGTGGAGGACCAGGTGCGGCAGCGGCGGGGTATGAGTGTGAGCGCGGTGCCGTTATCTTTATCCTTCTCGCTGTCGCCGGCTTCTTTTCCCTTACTCTCGCTCTCGTTCGGACCGGCAGCTGCTCTGGGCGCCGCGCCAGGTCATCTGCATGCGAGTATCTGGAGAGTTCGTTGTCGCTCGGGGGAGGCTCTGGCGGTCGGCGCAGGCATTCGCGCGGGTGGGCTGCTCTGGCCTTTTCGTGGAGGAATTGTGGCGACGGTCTAAGAGTGTGAGCGTGGTGTCATCTTCATCGTCGTCGTTATCCTTGTCGCTGCCATCGTCTGCTACAGCCTTGTTTGCTACTGTGTTGACGTCGTTGTTATTACCATCGTCGTCGCCGTCATCTTCTACCTCGCTCGCGCTGGCTCTCCCTCCTGGCTGGCAGCCCCCGCGCCATCTTATCTACCTGCGAGTATCTGACCAGCCGGTTGCGCGGCGCGATGGGCGATTCGTGGCGAGGTGCGGTGGCGGCGGAGGAGGATGGGTGTGCGTTCGTTGTCGCCGGCAATGTCGCTGTTAGGGTCGCTGTCGTCTGCTCCCTCGGTCTCGGTCTCGGTCTCGGTCCTGCACCTCCTCAGGCTGGGGTTTGGCGCGACCATTCGCGCCGGTGCGCGAGGCTGACGTTTCGCGGACTCGTTCTCGCCAGCGGGCGGCTCTCGACGGCGGGCGGCCAGGCTGGTCTCGGGGACGCGTCGACGCGTCGCCGCGGTGGTATGGAGGACGACAGGCTGATGATGTCGCGCTTGGAGAGAGCCGTAGTAGGTTGCTGGTGGAGGCACAGTGTTGGGCCGCGGCATGAGACTCGACGCCTCAAGATCTCAGATTTGGCGTTATCTGATTGGCCGGTTGCAAGAGGTGGCATGGCCGGTTGGGTGGTTGGGGAGGGAAAGAGAAAAGTTCAAGTGAGAAGGCCCGACCCAACCCGAGAATGCGACTCGCAAACCCGCGAATTTGACGGGTGAGCGAGCACGACGAGATGCTGGAAGAGAGGGATTGGATGGCAATCTGACCCGGCGAACAAGTAAATGCCTCAAGTATCCGAGGCGCTCGCGCAACTATGAGGCGCCAGCATACCCACCTTCTTCGATTTCAATGTCTCCTTCCTCAAGCATCCGGCACGCCAGATGACTCAATGAAAAAAATATGTGGTGCAGGATGGTCAGTCCTGCAGGCGTCCTTACACGGGTAAGGACGGAGGAGTGGTTCGGTTCGAGGCGGTCATCCTCTACACCGGCAGAGTGAGCACATTCTAACCAGTATATGGCTGGTGTAGAACATGATATCCGCAATCGAAGGCAGATCTGGGCATAGCCCAAACCTGGTCAGTGGACACGTCCGCCCGATCCTTTTCAGGGAGCATCTTTGGGCTGACACCGGTCGGCAAGCAGTGAGAGTTGCTCAGGCTCTGCACTGGTCCAGGGATCAGAAGCGGCCCATCAAACAAAGCGTCTCCTGGCATAGACATCGGGGCAGACCAGCAGGAGGGCGAACCTATGATACTGGCCTGATCAGTGGGCAGCAGAGCCGACGCGACGCCGAAAGGCCGCGCCATTTCCTCGCCCATGAAAGAGCAGCTGGGCTGACACCGACCGAGAGGAGGGGGAATATTGGGAGAAGACTCGCCACGTTCGAGTCGGGGGACGGAGAGGGCCGTACGTGGATGAGCAATGAGAGACAAGTGCAGAAGACCGTAGAGACAAGCGAAGGAAGCAAAGAGCGGAGAAGAGAGGGTGTAGACCAAGTGAGAGAAAGGCAAGGGTTGAGATGCGACAAGCGGAGTTGGATGGAGGAGGAGAGAAGGAGAGAAGGAGGAGGGCGGGCGGCGGGTTTATGAAGTGGGCGCGAGAGGCCCGAGCGTCGCGCTAGGCCGGAACCGCGCGACTCGGCATGGATCAACCGACTTCACTGGTGGCGTCGCTGCCTCGCTGCCTCGCTGCCTTCCTGCTCGCCTCTCAAGGTGAGAGACGCAGTCCCCGGACGAGGCGGTGCAGACGACGTGGGAACCAATAGGACGAGGGCGAGGGCTTTCGCAGCGCGCATGTGGGTCGACGCTAGGCCCGAAGCGCGTTGCTTGGCATATATCGAGCGACTTCACTGCTGCCCTTGCCCCTCGAGGTGAGAGACGCAGACCCTGCCCGCCGCGGAGCACATGACGTGCGAACCAGTAAGAAGAGGGCGAGGGCTCTCGCAGCGCGGCGGTGGGGCGCGAGGACCAGCGCTCGGCCACGCGAGGGTGGCTTGGCAATATCAAACAGCTTTCACTCTGCCCGTCCTCGACTCTCAAGGTGAGAGACGCAGACCCCGGACTAGCCGGAGCACATGCTGAACGAGCCAATGACAAGAGCGCAGTCCAACTGTGTGGTGTGCCCGCTACAGCACTGAGCCCTGGCCTTCCTCCGTGGCGGGCTCGGGGAGCCTTCACTGCAGCGCGCTCGCACTAGACGGACTGCCGGAGCACATGGAAGACATGGATATGGGCGATATGGCTCTGGTCGGCTCGCGCTGTGGCGCATGAGCGTCCCACGCTAGCGGGCAAGATTCGATATCTTGGCGTTCGCAGGTCACCTTTACCTTGGGATCAACGTGGTCAGAAAAGACGCACGACGAGGGGAAGAGATCGCTTAGGCCGTCCTTCCAGCCTGCAAGCTTTTTCCAGCGCCAGCCGCCGTCGCCCCGCCACGAGCTGCCCGACGTCTCGACCACACTCGCAGAGACTGCCCCGCCTTTCCAATTGCCCCTCGAGCGCGCCCTCCCAGCAACAGCAACTCCCACGAAAACAGCGCCTCCAGCCAGTACGACGTTGCCTATACGACGCTCGTGCCCATACCCCCCGGCAAAATGAAGGATCTGCTCGGGATGCCGGTCGAAATTCTCACCCTTGTGGCCGAGTGTGTCGACGACGTGTCGCGGCACTCACTACTCGCTCTCGCTCTATCTTGCAAAGCGCTCCAGCACACATCCGGTCTTATACTCTATCGCTCCATCGTCTCTGTCGACATCACTAACCTGGGCCGCCCCGGTCACACACCCATCGAAGGCTTCGAACATATTCTGAAGCGCACCCGGATCTTATCTATTCGAACGGCTCCAAACCTCCAGCAGCGCTCCGAGAAGAGGCAGGTGGAGAAAACTTTCAGGAAATTCATCGCAGCTCTCGACCTAGGTCAGCTTCACCTGTTCACAATGACGCCAACGAGTGTGGTTTACAACTCCATGTGGACTGAATTGGCGGATCTTCCGGCCATCTGTCCTGCGTTGCGGCATCTTTACCTGGGACCACGGCATCTGCCTTCTGCAGGAGGTGGTCACCGCACTGCCAGTTGCAGCGCATTTGTGGAACACAAGAAGTTCGAGCTGGGGTTTAGTCACCACGCTAACCTTGATACGATTGAGACTATTCTGGAAGAGCGGGCTGAGGGCAAACTTTCTGGACTCTCGATCATCGGATCTCGCTTTGTGCCTAGCCTCAACCGATTCCTCGCAAATATCGGTATCGCTGACAAGCGTGACGTTACAAGTCTTCATCTAGTGGAAGTGGACACGGACATCAACAAGGAGCCAATGTCTCTCTCGAGCCTTGAATCTGTTCAGCTTTACGACTGCAATAACACGCCTGAATTCCTCGACCTCCTCAAGGATAACGCGCAGAATCTCCGAGTCCTCCATTTCGCACGCATCTACCGGGCCATGACAGATCACAGCGCAGTAGCTGATGGATTGATTGAACTCCTGAAATCGAAGACTGAGCTAACAGGCCTAAACCTACAGCTTCCTGCGATCAACGACGAAAACGCACAGGAGCTCGCCACCCACATTCCCCGCACCCTCAACTATGTCGTGTGGTGTGTTGGAGGCCTAGATCTATTCACTATGCCAGATCTGCACCAATTGATCGCCCATTGTCAGTCTCTAAACGGTCTGGGGATGCACTTTGCTGAACAAGTATGGACTGGGATACCACCCACTCGATTATTCAAGGACTATTGTCGAGCTCTAGGTGTAAGTGTTCGTATCGCGAGTGGAGAATATCAAGCTAATCATCTATTCTAGGAGGAACTGAGCCTAAGTAAGAAATTGCGTCATGTCCACTTACTGATCCCGGCCCCGCTCCCACGAAGTGAGGCCGCAAGGACCCTACGGATCCATCCTGACTTGGCTTACAAATCTGCGGCTCACCGCATTTTCGACCAGCTCCACCTCGACAAGGGCTCCGGTATCAAGACGCTGAGCTTGACTCAGTATACCACGGACCCCCTGCGCGGCACTCGCGACCGAGCTCGCCGACATCACGTGTGCGACCTGTGGGGAGAGAAGGGGAATACGGAGCTCAGTCAGGAGGATGAGCAAATTCTGCGCGGATTAGACTGCGACCACGATCTCTCTGTCGGCAACCTGACAGCGCGCCTTGGGAAGCCGCTGGTCGATCTACGTCCCGAAAGGGATATCATCCCAAAGCTGGGCGAAAAGTGGGAGAAGAAGTAGGTTAGGGGTTGGGGGATGACGAGACGGGAGCCGTTTGCTTTGAGATGGAAACGCCGTGCGCTTTATCAAGTAGCATCGGCCCTAATACAATCATATCCGGCGTGACTACATTGCCCTGCACCATGGTGACATGTCGCTTTCCCTCCGCCGATTGCCCTCTGCAATATGCTCCACAGCCCCTTATAAGGCGCAATGTCTCCGAACATGCCCTCTGTAATAGGCTCCAAAGCCCCTCATGAGGCGCAATGTCTACGCACACGCCCTCCGCAATAGGCTCTATAGTCCACATGAGGCGTAATGTCTACGAACACGTAGTACACCGTACACGTGCTGGATAGGAGGCCCTGTGCTACACCTCGTGATCATGAGCCGTTCACATACCCCACATATGCCAACGTACCTGCTGTCGTCCTATATACAGCCTCAGAAGCCTATCCTCTTGGACCGCTATCCTGAATTGAGGCTTCACAGGGAGTACGTCTAGGAGCTTCGTGATAAGGGCTCTTGTGGTTACGTGCGGTGTAGCTGGGAGCGTGTGGGCGCGTTGTTTCGAGATGTTACTATATGAATGCGCAATGGTCTGGCCAGTTGTACGTATCTGTGTTGGCTACAATGGGTTTTGTAGCGGTCGTTGAGAAAACGGTAGTAGGGTATGTAGCTACTAGAGATTCTTTCACCAAGGTAGTTGGAGTTGGGAATGTTGTGCTCTAGAATTGCGGAGGATGTAGATGTGATCGTAAATATACCCTGTTTACGTGTAAAATTTGACACTATTACTAACGTTGAATAGCACGAGATATAGTATTAAATGCGCTATGCTAGATCTTGGAATATTCACGGATAAGCTACGATTGACCCCGTAGCAGTCTTACCCCATATTGACTCTGTAGCAGCCTGATCCGCAATGGACCTCATAACTCTAACTTCGAATGCGAATCTAATCACACGCCACAGTAACTGCCATTTTGTCTAGCGCGTTTATCTTCGCTCTGGACCAGAATATCGTCGCTGATGTCCAGCGAAACATCATCGCCCAATTCGATTCAATTGATAAACTGCTCTAGCTCTCAGTGGCGTTTCTTCTCGCAACCGCAAGCACCAATCTATCCTGGTAGGCTCCCACTCCCCTTCGAATCTGTTCCTAACGCCCCTTGACAATCACTAATGGTGGTATTTTCATGAGACGAATATACAGTCAGTTCATTCCCAAAGCGGTCTGTGTGCTTTGCGAAGTAGTTTTCGAGGTTGGCTCGACCATATGCGGAGCGGCGCCCAACATAAATGCACTGATCATCGGACGTGCTCTGGCCGGCCACGGCGGCGGAGGCATGTGTCTGGGAGTGATGATGATGCTGAATTTTTTCACTGCGCTTGTTGAACGGCCTAATTATATCGGCATCATTGGCGTAGTGTTCGGTTTCAGTACAGTCCAAGTACCCTAGCTCATTGTCGAAGTAGCAGACATTCGGAAGGTCCTATGACTGACCATGGCAACTTTGCTACAGCCTCGGACCTGCAATCGGTGGCGCCTTCGCCGAAAACCCAGCCACCACTTGGAGATGGCCTTTCTACATCAACCTCTGCATTAGAGGCGCCTTCGCTTCGGCATATTTCTTCCTGCTTCCGTCGCGCAATCTCCGACCGGGTGTGAGATTTGGCAAGAAGATGAAAGCGGTTGACTAGATGGGGAAAACGCTCGTCATTTATGTCTCTGGCCTTAGGGCCATTTCCTTCGGCGGTATAATGTACGCGTGGAACAGTGCCCAGCACATCGCTTTATCCTGCGTCTCAGCCGTTCTATCCACCTGGTTCGGTCGGACCCGCACAACAGGATGTTTCCGGTGCACTTGCTCGGGCACAAGGGCCGTCTGATATAGTTTCTTGTGGAGGCCTCGGCGGGCACGTCCTCCTTTGTCACAATCTGTTTCATCCCGGTGTATTTTCAGTTCGTGCAACACCAGCGTGGCCAGCAGTCCGTAGTACGGCTACTAGTGGGGTAGTCAGCCTACGCTACGGCCCGATTGGGCCTACGCTACGTACGCGGTGGTGAAGGTTTGGGTATGGGAGGCTGTCGTAACCGTAGGTACTGCCGTAGGTACTGCCGTAGGTGGCACGGGCCGCCTATTGACTCGGGGTGACGTTTTGGGAGGAGCTGAAGGAGCAGGGCAAGGCGGAATCGATCGATCCAAAATCGCTCGTTTTAGTGAGGCTCTCCACCTGTTTTGCGAGCTCCGTGATACTGCTCTTCACAACGCCCTTTTTCACCTAGTTCTTCTGCAATTGTAGTGCCTCGATTGTGCTGCTGCTAAGCCTGTTTCGGTCGTCGGTGATAGTTCGTCGCGCGGAGCTGAAAGCGCGCTCGCAGTCGCAGCTCGTAGATGGGATAGCGAGGTAGTCGGTAGCCATTTTAAAGAGGATGGGGTACCGGTTACGGCCGTGAGCTCGCCACCACTCGTACGGCTCTTCCAAAAGCGGTCTCTCTCTCTCGTTTGTGGTATTAAGGTCAGCGCAAAGTGCTTCGAAGTACTCATTAACCTGCCCGAGGCGTCGCTGCCGTTTGTTTTTGCTGCCGGTAAAGAGGTGAGTGTCGACGGCAGTGGCCCGTAAGTAGAGGTCGTTGGCTAGGAGCTTGCAGCGTGATGGAGGTGGTTCTTAGAGCTCGTCGTTGTCGGCTGCGGCGTCCTGCTTTACGTAGTCATCAAACACCTTCTTGAGCAACTTCTGCGCCTTGGTTACCCACTGGGGATAGTGCTTTTACTGGGTTTGAAACCAGTTCAAGCGGAGCGCTAGGTTGAAGGCAGTGGCGATGGTGTAGTAGCTAACGTCAGGCTTATAGATAAGAGTTGTAAAGTAGGTGTTGAGCTTCTCGAAGCCGAGAGCAATCGCAGAAGCCATGTACTCACTGTGAGGCTGCTCGCGAGCTTTCTCAAAGTGCACCTACAAAGCTTGCAAGTTCGGCAGTGTTTGCCAAAGTAATCCAAAGCTATTGCCGCTGTTGTTGCCCTCTAGCTGCTTCGTCATCTAGTATAGAGCCTCGAGGAAGTCGATAAGATCTTTTACGTTATTCTAGTCGTCTTTAGTAATCGTGTCGTAGAGGGCGCTGTAATCGAGCTCGTCGCGGGAAGCTTCATAGCCGGCGAGCCGGCGAATGAAGCGATTGATATGTTCCTTAAGTTCGTAGCAGCGAAGGAGCATAAGATAGACGCTGTTCTAGCGAACGCTACTATTTTGACGAAGCTCTAAAGTGTTGAATAAGTACAGCAGCTTGTTGTTTACCTCTAATTGCACCGTGTTGAAGAGCTCGCGACGCTTGTAGAATGCACACACTGCATTCACGAAGTTGTGAAGCTAGCCAACGACACTAAAGTTTCTCTAAAGCTAAAACTGCTTACTAGGAGCAGCTTTAGCTAGTCGCTGTTCTCACTCGCTCACTCCCTTCCCGTATATCGTTGCCTTAACGACGAGGTTGATAATATGGCCGGCACAGCGTATGCGATTGTTCGCCGTAATGTTGATGTTAGAGTGCAGGTTGAGGCTCGCGATGAGCTTGCCGTCGTTGCTGGTCGCGTTATCGCCTACAAAGTAGTAGAACTTTTAGGATATTTCATACTTATCGAGAACAGCGCGTATGATAGTTCTTTAGGCAGCCTTGGTATAGTCTCCGAAAAGGTTGCAGAAAGCAATAATAATATCTCGTTGTTTGAGGTTGGTATCTGCAGACGCGTTAGTTGTTTGTTTTTCATTAGAGTCTACGTTAGCTTTATATTAAAACTCGCTTAGGGCGATGCAGCTAACAAGAGCAAGCGCTAAAGACCTAGTAGCTGCTCTCTCGCGCGCTAAGTGTAGGGAAATCTAACACTTTGAAGAACTTACTAACAAAGTAAGCTACAACACTAAGAAAGCTTAAGTAGTTAAATAACGTTCAAACGTCTACACTTACGCTAATCTAACTCTAAGCTGCTAGCAGCATCGCTTTTACTTCTACTATTCTCTTTTGCAAGAATTGTACTACGTAACCGGCTAGTGTAGTGTAGAAGTTCGGCAGCGCAGCAAGAAGAAGCGCCCGGTTCTAGGTAAGCAGAGCTTTTATCTTTAGCAATACTGCAACTCTAAAGCTAACGTTCTTTACGATTACTAGGTCAACGAGCGCTGCCTAAAAAGCCTCCTCTTGCTATAGAGTGTAAGCCACTAGCGATCCCAACTCTGCTACTTTTGCTGCAACTTCCTACGGCGAGAAAAGCTTTGCCGGCGTCATCGGCAGTAGCCTAGTAGCCAGATCGATCTTGTAAACCTTCTTAAGGTACTCTACAATATAAGCAGTTCTGTTCACCGTTTTGGCGTCGTTAAGTTGCCAGAAGAGGTGGCATTGCCGGCAGAGCTAGAGCTTAGAGTAGGTAACGAGGTCATTCTCAAGGTAAGACAACTCAACACTATACTTCCAGATAGGAGCAACCTCACGCTTGCTCTTCAGCTAACTCTTGTGCCTTACCTAGTACGATAGACGCGCCGCATAGAGGCGCCCATTGTAGCGATGAACCTACTCAAAATCCACCTCAAATGGCACCCCAACGACTGAATAATTACCCTCCGGCAGCTCATGAGAGCCATGGCCCGCGGCCGACGACGACGACGACGACGGTGTTAGAGAAGCTTCAACTAAGGCCGTAGCTCGGGCAACACGCTTGGAGGCAGCAGAATGAAACAAAAAGCGGGCAACAGGCACAAAGGGCAGTTAAAAGCGTTAAAAGCGGCTTATTTTGGAGGTACGTAGTAACGATTTGGGTGCGTACAGCTGCTGCTATATACGTGGAACGTTCACCCAGCCCCTTCCCAGCCCCGGCTTGGCAGCCGGCCGGCACGGCTTGTCTAGGATTAGTATGGCAGCGCCAACAAATTTGAGACAGGCCCAGGTTCCCCAGCGCCGCAGCTAGGCCAGCAGCAGGCTCCTGCTCCTCTGCCTACCCCTAAGCGTCACCCCTGGCCGTAGTACGGCCGTACTACGCTCCCAAACAGTCACCACTACGCCTACGGTACTACCCAATTCACTGCTACGCCCCGACTGCTTATATAAGCCGTACTACTGGCCGTACTGTTGCAGTAGTACGGGCTGTTGGCCACGCTGTGCAACACACCACTAGCTCTCTCTTCGCTGGTGTGCAGTTATTGCCTTTCGTTGGCTCACTGGCGACTTTTACTATGCTGAACGGCCACTTCATGGCACGGTCGGGTTACAGTATGCCCTGGTACATCGCTGGCTCACTGCTGGTGATTGCCGCCACCAGCATGCTCTGCACCATCGATATATCCACTTCCAACGCATTCTTTCACGGCGCAATGGTCCTCAATGGAATCAGCGCCGGCATGTTCCTCAATGCCCCATTCGCCGTTGCACAATAGTCGGCGACATCCCAGGAGATATCGAGCACCGTCGGCTTCAGCATGTGTGCTCGGGGAGGCGGACTTGCCATCGTACTGCTCATTGTCAACGCCATCTCCTAAGACCTTGACTGCTACTCAGCAGCAGGAACTCCTCGCAGCTGTCGTGTTCGCGATCAGTGATGTGTTCATCACGTCGATCGCCTCGGGCTGCTTTTCTCTGTGCTTGTCGCTTCTCATGGATCGCAAGAAGATTAACCTAGGTTAGTTGAGAGTATGAGGATTATGTAGATGATAGAGGGCATTCTATGCTGTATCTACATCGTAGCTAATGTTAGAGACAGATTTTAACATGCATATGATAGGGAGTAGCACAGGCTCTACTAAGTAGATACACGGTCCAACTGCGTTTCTTCTACCATTTTCGATCTCCAGCCGCTTTTCCCGAGAAAATTAGCCTATGGAGAAGCTCCAGCGTCAGTGATGAGCCTGCTTTTCAGTGTGCTCAATATCCAACAAGCAACACGCGACATCCGCGACCGTCTCAGCGAGAGTTCGGAACTCCACTCCCAACAGTCTTTTTACCTTGGAGTTGTCGACCGAATATGCACCTGGAGGCAAGGAACTTGTTCCAGGTTTACCTAACGGCGTGCGATCACTAAGCTCGGCAAAGCGTGATCTGAGAATATCGCAAATGTCCTGGCAGCCGAATTGCTGGGCGCAGACCAGGAAGCGTTGATTGCCTGCTTCCGGAACGGTCATAGCTTTGAGCTGCACGGCTGCAAGATCCTGTAGAACTTCAGTCAAATCGAAACCAGAGTCAGACTAGGCGACTTACCCGGACATCGACGTAAGTGTGTACAGGGATGTATGGCATGGGAGCATCCTTTGTCGAGTCGAAACACAGCTTCCACAGCCGCGAATTCGATTCATTCAAGTCGCCGATGCTGGAGATTGAATGTCGCAAAGGCCCAAAAGTCGCAGGTGGACATAGAGTCACCAAGTCGTAATGCGGCTTTTCTTCCTTCATGAAGTTCCATGCTGTGCAGATAAGCAATTGCAAAAACAAGCCAAGGCGACTAAAGTACCTTCCCGTTCCGCGAAAAGCTTACTAGCCCTGTAAGCCTTCGACGGATCCCCGTGCGCTGCTTCTTCCCATGTGATAGGGTTCCAATCCTCTTCTGTATAGATTTTCGGGGGGTCCGAGGTAAGCTGGTCGTAATCGATCACACTGGCGCAGCTACCGGTCCAAATGACTCTCTTCACGCTCGGCGCGTTATCTTTCACGGCTTTTAGCAGGTTTAGCATGCCTTTGATCGCCGGCTCGAGGAACTCAAGATTGTTCTGGACGTCGCGGTATGTGAACGGTGATGCGGCGTGGAATACGGTATCGAATGGGGGTGTTCCTTGCACTGCGTCGCGGTATGCTTCCGGCGCAACGATATTGGGGACGATTGTGATGGCAAGCTGATCCTGCTGTACTGCGAAATCTCTCAGGATCTTGTCGCCCTTTTCCTGTGTTCTAACAGCACAGCAGACGCTAAACCCGCTGTCCAGAAGCTGAGCCAGAATGTGGGATCCGATGAAGCCATTACCCCCGGTGAGAAGGACGCGACGGGACATGTTGGTCGTAGATGGATTGCGTGGACAATGAGTTGGCCGCTCGTGGAAACATGGAAGGGAAAGTGACGTGAAGATTTGTGTTTAAGTAGAGGAAGAGGACGAAGGATTTGGAAGGAGGGCGGAGCCCGTTGTTAAATCCGAGGTCCGGGTCCGGACCTCCTTCGGGCCTATTTTAATCTACACCGAATAATCATCGTGTTTATAGTACCTCAAGTTGGAGAGCGAGAACAATTGGCAGGGAGGCATGTTACAGTCCCCTGCGTATGAACTTGGAAATCATCGACGTCCCCAGAAAGGGGAGGGGATCTTACGTAAGCAATTTCGCCTCGGGATCAGGCTTCGTTGTTGAACTTTCACCACCCGGCAAGCCTTGTGAGAGGGTTTGCAGCGGCTCTTGTAATTAGGGGCTCTGCTTGCGTTGATTATCTCTCAATTTGTGATTCCTACGCTCCAGGAGCATGAGTAAGGTTGGATCTCGCAACAAATGGGTCCGAAAATCGGCAACTACTTGCTCGTCCTGGCTAACAGGAGGGGTTGAGGAGATCTGCTAAGTTATCTAAGTGCTTCTCAATTGTATAGTGAGCTCTCATAGAGAAGGCATTCGTAGGGTAACAACTGGATGCTAGAAGCTCGAGCTCCTACCATGCTTGAAGCGTACCGTGACTGTTCTTCCGCAGAGAACTCAAGAAAAAGCCCAAGGAACTAAGTGATAGTTCCCGTCTATCTCATACATGCCGTTAAAAATGAGAGACTGAACGTTTCTGAGACTCCATAGCTTCACTGACCGATTCCTGACCACGAGTCTCAGCTCCGTTATGTTCTTTTCCGACCTTAGGCAATTGTATTCGTTCAGACTTTCCCACGAAGAGCGTTATGAAAGGAATGCAACTGATTTGCTATAGACTTAGCTGGCGGAACCGAGCTGAACCTTAGAGGCGGTCCCGCTGATAACCGCAACCTGTTCTACTCACGAATAGCAGATTTTGTGTTATCTTTCATCCAACTACGATCTTCATCGGACTCGCTATTAATACACGAGAGCCTGGTCTAAGATAAAGTAGACCTGATATACTACAGTCCTTAGAAGAAACCGAATTATTAGAGGTCGAACATGCACAGCATCGGCGAAGAAGACTTGGACTCTCTTTCATTAGAGGAAAAACTACGTGTAGTAGGACCGGAGCAGTTCTGTAACACTATTTGTGTATTTAGCGCTTCTAAAAAAACCATAGCAAATTTAGCAGAGCCACTCCTATGTATGCACAAGAACTTACCTCTACGTGTTCGATATTGAAACATTAGCTAGCAAATACTGAATCGATAACGTTAGAGGGAGTAAAGAGGGAGCTATTAACTAAGAGAGTTCATTTAGATCTTTAGAGGATTGCGGTAGTTACAGCGTACTTCTCATCGCGCGATTAGTTAAGTAGTTCTAGCATAACGTAATCCACCACTAAGTGGAACACCCCACTAAGTGGAACAGTTTCTGCCAAGAACCTCTACTCCCTCATCAACGCGACATGTCTCAACAACAAGACGCGCAATTATCTAACCAAGAAGGCAGAATTCAGCTTGCCCTTTCTGCTTATAATAGCCAACAATTCCAAAGCCTTCGACGCGCTGCTGAGGCATTTGAGGTACCTCTTACAACACTCTCTCGCCGACGCAAGGGAGTTACGCATCGCCCTGAAACTCGCCACGCCCAACATAAGCTCACTGCGACTGAAGAGCAGACGATTGTTCAATATATCCTCGACCTCGATTCGCGAGGATTTGCGCCCCGGCTGTGCGAGGTGGCAGATATGGCTGATAAACTGCTGGCTGTACGCGGTGGTGAGCCAGTTGGCAAGCACTGGGCTAAGCGCTTCGTGACGCGTTCAGCTGAGCTTAAAATGGCCTTCAATCGAGCAAAGGATAGGCAGAGGATACTGCAGGAAGATCCTGCGGTTATTGGCGCGTGGTTTAAGCTGGTAGAGGAGACCAAAGCCAAGTACGGCGTCTATGACGACGACGTGCACAACTTTGATGAGACTGGCTTCCAGATGGGCGTCATTGGCTCTATGAAGGTCGTTACAGGTTTAGAGAAACGCGCTCGTCCTGAGCTGGTCCAGCCAGGTGACCGCGAGTGGGTTACAGTGATCCAGAGCATCTGCGCTACTGGGTACGCGATCCCGCCTTTCATCATCTACAAAGGACGCGTCCACATCTCAGCGTGGTACGAGGAGGCTTCAATACCGCGCAATTGGAAGCTCTCAGTCTCTGAGAACGGCTGGACCAACAACGCGCTTGGTCTGGAGTGGTTGAAGCACTTTAACGCGCATACAAAGGCGCGCCAGGTGGGGGCATACAGGCTGCTTATACTCGACGGGCACGAGAGCCACCTCAACCAGGAGTTCAAGGACTATTGCCTTGAAAACAAGATCTTTACTCTCTGCATGCCACCTCACTCGTCGCACATCCTCCAGCCACTTGACGTGGTCTGCTTCTCGCCGTTAAAGCGCAAGTACTCTCAGCGTGTTAGAGACTTGGCACGCCGGCGCGTCTTCCATATCAACAAGGAAGGCTTCCTGCCAGCCTTTAGAGACGCGTTTTTCGAGGTGTTTACAACAGAGAACTGCAAGAAAGCCTTTGAGGCCTCAGGGCTAGTTCCTATCAACGCGCAGGTAGTCCTTAATCGTCTTGAAGTACGGCTGTGTACCCCGCCACCACCCCTCGCACCAGAGACGCCGTGGCAGTCAAAAACACCAAGCAATACGCACGAGTTTGGATCTCAGTCAAAGCTTGTACGCGAGTCCTTTACTCGATCACCTGTTACAGCCCAGGCAGGCTTCTCCCAGCTTATAAAAAGTGGTGAGCTGATGCTGCACCAAAACGCGCTTCTTGCTGCCCGCAACAGAGAGCTTGAAGAGCAACTGGCAGAGATAACTAAGCGAAAATCGCGCAAAAGGAAGCAGATCCAGCAGGGTGGTACTATGGAGTATGAGAGTGCTGCAGCGCAGGTAGCTGCCGAGGCGTCTGCAGGGCCTCAGCGATCAAAGAAAGCTCGTGGTGGTAGTGATCAAGAACGAGCCCAACTAGCTCTACGGCGCTGTAGGAACTGCGGCGGGACTGGGCACAATGCGCGAACGTGCAAAAAGGATACAGAGGCATTTTCTAAATCAGATGCTAGCACGACGTACGTAGGCTCTTTGTTTGATAGAGATGAAATTAAAGATGCGTAACATGAGTTGGTTATGCCAAGGCTTTTTGTTCCACTCAGTGGGGTGTTCCACTCAGTGGTGGATTACGTTAAACCACGAACACTCTATATATTCTGCTTCTCCATGCACGCCATTGTCAGAGGCCATGTGTAGTCCGCATTGTGACTCAATAGTAGTTCTCTATCTTAAGACTTGTAGCTTGCGACTAGATCTCAGCTGAACTTGGTGTTGGAAGCCGAACATTTCGAGGACGTCTGGATCATCGTTATAGTATCCGGCCGTTCGTTTGGGTAGCACGAGAGAGAGCAGCAGCAGAATTTCGATCGTGGAGTAGACCCTGATAACCATCTCCGAGTGATAGGAACCTCGAAAAGAATTGTTTGAAAATTGAGAGAGCGTAGGTAAATAAAAACCTTGGAAAGTAGACGATTCGATCGAACGGGGACCTGCAATATAACAGGTACGACGGAGTGTAATGTCCTTAAATTACTTGAATAGGATTGCAGTCTTCTGCTGGTTGAAAGTGTCCCGGCGCGCGGAATTACATGCTCTCCGCTTTGGCTGGAGTTACTGAAGTTTCCGAAATAGTATAATGTGTAAAATACTATAAAACATCGGTAGGCATATAATTGATCTCTGGGGTTCTTGATAGTTGAATCTTCCTCAACTTACTGTGCAAAACCCATAACAGGATGTGGTTTAACGGTATAGTATCGAAGGTTGTGAATTTCTCTTTAGAGGAACATTTTAACTCTTTCCCTTGGAAGTCCGATTAACTCGTGAAGATTTAGATACGGTATACCCTCGATAACTGAGATAGCATAATCCGAGTCTGCATAGTAATAACCTCCATTGTGTTCTCTCTATTTTCCATTTTGGTCTTTTCTGATGTTGTCTAGGTCAATCTTGATTGCATGCGCTGCCTTCGTTAAATTGATTAAGGTAGTTGAACGATAACCAACTCGATCTGAAATTTACATCGATCTAGGTGGAAAAGACCGCTCGGTATGATCGCAGATCGCAGGATGTTATGGATTGAATGGGCTCGAATTTAAGACCAACCGGTATTTCTGGCTCGGATAATTTCGGCTCGTTGCGAGCTAACTGAAATATTCCCAACGATCGGGATGATTGATACATGCGATTGACATGGAAAACCGTTGGGGAAACGCGTAGCGAAGCAAGCTCGTAGAGCGAGTAAGGCGGACGACCGATGTAGGGCTTGCTAATTGCGTCGTTGGGAAATAGGACTAACATTAGCTTCTCGAAATTAATACGACTCCAGTAGCTTGAACATGAGACTCAAGCTGAGATACTCGTACAGGGGAAACAGTAACTCGCCGAGTATAGAAGTGTGACGCCGTGCGTTTTGAACTCAGTGTATGGTGGTATCCGCCCACATAGGGCGAGTGTCATTATCTTCGCATAGGTTCGAAAGCTGGGAACGTTCCTACTACAGTGCAGATTAATTCGTACCGGGACGTGCGAGAGCATCTAACCCATACGGCTTTCGCCGATCAGCACCCAGTGGCCGCTTCAAATTGCGGTATCAAGACTCGTATCCAAGACTAGACCGACAGCATTGATAACGATGCTCGCGTCTCGATAACGGCTTGTACCGGAACCTTGCCATATGGAGGTACCGAAGCCGCTCTGAGATTTAGATACTTCATGGTACTGTATAGGAGTCCTAGGAGTATGGTGTAGGCATAAGTTCTCCGTCGTCGCGCCATGGGTTGAGACGTGAACCTTGAGTTCATGAGGGCTATCCTTTTACAATCGGAGGGCTACCGGAGTCGTGCAGAACCTGTTGTCGTACTGGTCAGCTAATTTATACACTTACTTAAGCAAAAATTTACCACGCATGAGTGCCATGTCGCTCTGTCTATTGTCGTACAGCTGAAACGCGCCATTTTGGCGCTGAAAAAATACAATCCGCAGTATAATGACATGGATGTTGGTAGGACTTTGAATGGAAGAAAAGGTGAAGGCGGTTTCGGATCGTGACCCGCACTTCACATCGCCCGTCTTGGCATTGAGCTCAGACCACCCCCGCTCTGCTTTTCGTTGCGTTTGCTTCGTCAAACGAAACCTCAACCACACCCACCTCAACACCAAAACAGCCATATTTCACAATGGCCAACAACAACGGCAACAACAACAGCGGTATGTTTCCTCGCAGAGCTCAGCTTCTCCCAGTGGTTCTTCATCGTTCAGTGCTAATTCTTATTTGCTCTTTAGATCCAAGGACCTCAAGCTCCAATGCTGAGGGGGTGCGGGTCCCAGACCTGCGATTGCCCGCGCGCCCTCCTCCCCTCGCAGAGGAGAGCGTGAGGAGGCACCGCCGGCATGCGTGGATGCCGCTCCCTCCTCCTCCTCCATCCCGCGTCCGCGCCCACGCCCAAGCTGGTGCCGGTCTGCCTCGCAGACCCAACCCCTCTTCACAGCCGGCCGCCTCGCGCGGCTCGCGCGGCCAAGTCACTCGCCGTCGAGCCGGGATGACGCGCCCCAGCCCTGCGCGAGAGGCTGCGGTGCGGGCCGCCCAGGTGCCAGCCAGCCTCGGCTGCAGTGGTAAGTTCTCTTCATCTTGACTGACTTGATCAGTCGCTAATAAGGACAAAGGGTGCGCAGAGTGCGTTGGGTGCGTAACTTGCACCAACTGCCAACGCTGCCGGCACTGTGTGAACTGCGTCGGCTGCCGAAACTGCCTCCAGTGCACCAACTGCACCAACTGTGTCAACTGCGTATGTATTGCATTCTTGGCTTTCGGAATCTAGCTAATACGTCCAGATCGACTGTGTCAAGTACGCTCATTTCCCCTCCTCCATTCGATTCACACACTGATACAATAGCTAGCTGCATCGATTGCGTCGACTGCGTTGGCCTCCAGAACCGCACCGGCGCCAGGAACGAGTCCGCTTGAGCTTGACACATACCTCTTTCGATGCTCGACATTCACCATGGCAACTTGGGCTTCTTGCGAGTGGCTATCGGCGATGATCCACCTTCTCTGCGGCTGTCCTCGCTTCAAGTTTCTTCGGGTCTCTCTGAACTTCGCGGTGGCTGTCCTGTCTTTGGGATGCTCTGCTGCGTTGCTTCTCTCGAGATTCTCTGCGGCCATACTTTCTCTGCTTCTTCATCCGGCGGTCATTTCCTGGGTTTCTCTACGGCTATATCTTCTCGGGTTTCTGGGCGGTATCGATTTCTTCGGGATTCTGTGCGGTTTGGTTTTGGGGGGTCTCTGAGCGACAATGATCTCTTCGCGATGCCCGGCGGCCATACCTCTTTAGAACCTTCTGCGGTGGTGTTCTCTTTTGCTGCTTGTGTAGTGGCGTTTTCTCCGGCTCGCGCATGGCCGTGGTCTTCTTGGTGTTTTTTGCGGCAGTAGTTTACGTGGTTTCCCACGTTCCAATGCGGCAGTGCTTTCTTGGGGGTTGTCTGCGGCGATACTTACTGTGGCCCACCATGGGGCGACGCTTTGGCTGGGTTCGATCTGGGAATAGTACCGAATTGCAATGCATAAATTAGATGAAAAGTGGCAATCATGACGTGCACATGTTGTTCAAGTGGTATCTATCCCACCGCAATGAGTTCTATCTTGTTGTTGAGCATTTCAAATGGCCATCGTCACTTTGCATTATCATACTAGAGAAGGTGTCGACATGTAGTGTCACCCTGTCTAGTCGAATATGATAAGCTCCGTGACACCAAGTTCCCGACTGTCGACTCTGCACTCACGAAACCCTTCTTCGCACACCCTGATCATGTCTGTTTGCTCTCGCGAACGAACTGGAGGTACGCCGCTAACTCCCTATCGTACTCAGTCTCACTCGTAGTGTCGTCCCCATCGGCCTCATATTCGGTGTCCATTGGTGCGAAATTAGACATGTTATCACCCTCGTTGAGCTCCGTGATGACAACGTCGAGGTCTTCATGGAGATGTTCAGGAGCTAGCTGATGCTGCTCTTGATGGAGACGATCTTGTTGGAGCCGGTGAATTTGCCGATGGACCCAGTAAAGATCTTCGTCTGGGTCGTATCGAAGTGCGGCACACCGTAGGCACTCCCCAGGAAAATTGGGATCTGTATCGTGTTACTACCGTGTCGTGTCCGTCTAAGATGGATACTTACCCCACTCGAAGAGCGCACCATCACATACGGCGCCTGTGGGTGCCCTGTGGCAAGTCTTGTCCTCGTTGCTCACCCAGGCTACGTGCTCGAGACAATACTTGAAGTGGCGTGCTTGGAAGCACGAGCCAAAGTCGAGCGGATGGAGACAGTTCTCCACGGGACTAAGAGGTCAGCTAAAGTCGACTGAGAAATAAGACAGCTTCTTACCAGCTTTGTCGCAGGTAGATCCTGTTGACCATGGTCATGTCGATAATGAACGCGTTGACCAACTGCGCGTCATTTCCAGGCTGCATGTGGTAGACTGGGAAAACAGGGGGCTCGGTTCCTTGCTGGATCGCGGCGGCCTCGTATTCTTTCTTCTCGATCTCGTTCTGTACGTCAATGTTGCGGTTGACGAATGCGAGGAGCAGTTCGGCTTGTTTTTGCGGGAGGAAGGCCATTTTTGAGGATAATAGCTGCGAGGTTTGTGGGTGGGTGTTTGGCGAAGAAGTTTGACGAGTGTCTCTGCACAGAGCGAGATGACGCCAAAGGGGACTGTCCAATCACTATTGCAGGTCGGGGAAAAGTGGGGAAAAGGAGTAGTGAAGCAAATTTTACAGGCTCGAGGAGTCAAGTATTACGGTGAAGGCTAGAGTCTGTAGTGTCGAGTCCTGGCAACTCTTCCATTGTGTTCTTAGGAAGGTTCTCTTGCTTGTGATATTTGCACTGCACTAGGCATCTTGAAGACTTCAGACATGGATGTTGATCAGAAAAGTTCACTTTGCCATCATCTACATCCGAGCGGCGGCGAACTCTTGCTCATGTCGGTAGGGTATCCAGCAGTCTCCACCATGTCTTGTCCGATAGCTCCTTTCGCCGCAGCGCGCATGATGTGCGTCGAGCTCCTAGATCTGAGCCAAATACCCAAAGCAAACCCGGACGCCAATCCTACCCGCGGCCCTAACCCTGGCGAAGAACCAGCTGCTGACGCTCCGCGACATCTTTGAACATGTTAGTGGGCTTGATCTTAACTAGAGGGTAGCCGAACAACTTACCAAGTCGCTCCGGAAGATCGCCGCCGAAGCGTTCGATTTGCACCTTCATCTCCTCCATGTGGTTGGTGAAGGGGAAATCCGGGTGCCGATCGCAGAAATGCTTGAGGTTCCAGTAGGTGCCCCAAAGAGCCACCATGGTCTTCTCGACCAAGTTGCGCATGCGCTTGATCGATTCGCGCAGGGTGTACTCGTCGGAGGCGGCCCAGATGTTGAAGTCGCGGAGTGCGGCCATGTGGAAGACGTAGCGGCGGAGCAGAGCTCGCTCACGGGCAAAGGCGGGGGCGGGGAGGCCGGCGAGGGCAGGGGCGAGGAAGAGAGGGAATTCGTTCATTTTGTGATGTGTTTGCAGGATTTGTGGTAGTTGAGGTGGTTGAGGTTGTTAGAAAGAAAAATCGGGAAGAAATACACTGGAAGGTAGCTCTGCGGGCAGACTTTCCGAAACAAGCTAGGCCCTCTCTCCAGATTCCACCTTCACTCACCCTCGAAATTTGCCTCTTTGCCGACCTCGGACCACTCTCAAGCGAGCACGGGGTTGCTGGCGAGGCAACGGCGCTAGTGGCTGCCCCAGCTATAAGAGCTGCTCTCCGCAACCTTCTCTCCACTTTCATCAAGGGACCTTGGTCGGAGATGGGCTCTTCCTGCCCTAATCCTTTGAAAGGTCCTAGATCAACTCTCTGAGCATTTGCAAGTCGTTGTGACCGTCTGGACTTGTCTGGCTGTTCTGACAAGCATTTGACATTAAGTTGCTTCAATGAAAACCTATTTCTTCCGTAACCTCTCTTCTATAAATGCTTGTGATGTTTTGTATTCTCTAAGTATGATGCTTCTTGGGTGAGCCTTATCTTCGTGCGACCACGATACTCTTTCGTAAGTGATCTGTAGAACGAGCTTTTACGTCAATTAGTTACCACGCCAATGAGATCAACGCTCCACTGACTACTGCCATACTGTTCCGTTTCAAGGCGCGCTCGTCTATAGTACACACATCTAGTTTGAATGGCTACTAATCGATAGGTTTCTAGTAGAACCGCTGCTTTGACGTCACACGCGCTTCTCCGGGCAACGAAGTGATGCGCCCGCAATAACACGCCACCCTAAAAAATGAGGATCGAAAACCCATGGGAGTATACCCAGAACCGAGCGAGGTGGCCAGAGCTGTCACAAGGTGGCCAGCCGCGTAATCGTCGGGTTAGTTGTGCGATTTCCCACATAAGTTACAAAGACTACCTCAAGGCCAGAGGATCGGTTAGAGTGTATCAGATATCAAGGCGGGCAGAGTCGCTACGAGGTACCCGGCAATCAAACGCGCAAACCCCTTTGCTTTCTCACATGAATACAACGTTGATTGGTTGAGCTATAAGGTTGATCCAGGTGCTCATTACCGCTTCGCTAGGAGCTTATCACCCAACACCCGGAGAAACACGTTGAAGTGGTGGATTGGGCTGCGATTCACGGATCAGACGGCAGATAGGGTCATCCACTGGGTAGCTATGGCGCTGTTGAGCCAGGAAAGGTATTAGTCGGGCGTCCTGGAACTAGCTTGTACATTGGGGAGATTCCCCACCGTTTTTCTTCCAGTGAATTAAGCGGGGTCCTTATGAATTCTCTTCGCAGCATACCGCCTGCACGTACAATCCCAAGAGCACGCAGCGCCGCTCTAGGAGACGTTGTGACTCCATGAGATGCAGGAGATTGAAGCTCATGATGTGGAAAGATAATCAGTAGGGAAGAATCTTCGTATCTGATTTCCGATGTTCTCATAGCCTCACGATCGCACAACAAGTCGGAGAGTAGCGAGGGGAACTTATGTAGGTTTCCAACGATGATGGACTACAACACTTAAGCTGCCGGCTAGGTACGATATCCGTTGGTACCTCGGGCGTCGCTGTCTGGTGGGATTCCATAGCAAAGATTCACAGGGCTGTACCCGCCGAGAACATGGCTAGAAGATAAGCAGCTGAGCCCGGTTAGGGTATGCGACACCTATGGAGGCATCTACAGAATAAACCAACCATGGAAAGAACGTGGAATTCGGTACCATGAAAGTGAGAAAAATACAGTATACAGAGCCGAGATAGTTCGCCCGCCTTTGACCAGGTTTCTGCAGGGACTTCAGCAGGTTCAGGGGAGAGACAAGCTTTTCCAACGGTGCAAAGCATAGATTGAGGACGGCGGAGATCGACCGGAGCTTCAATAATTCGCTAACTGCGCGCCGATGTAGAGCATGGAGGAAATGATGTTCGCGGGTTTTACAGCATCGTGAGATGCGCCTCATCAGGTTGAACATCTAGACAGTACTAGATAACGACGGACAGATGTAATTTGGCCGACGCTATGGGACGGAGCAGAGATACATAGTTTCAATAAAGGGTTCCGCGACTGAAAAGTGACGACTGAGCGCTCCCAATGTACCGGCCGGGAGTTTCTTAACAGGTTTTGTAGCTTTACAATGTGAAATCCAACGTTCCTCCGCTACAATGCCTCGGTTCCCGCACCAGATGCCCGAGTGAAAACGCCACTGACCTTTCCAACGGTAAACGGTCAACAACGGCTCAGTGAGCTGCACGCTTGGTACGCAGACTGCAGAACTAGGGAAACGCTCTCGAGACCGCTGCCTCTAACACACACCTCTCCCCGCTGCACCTCCATTCTTGTCAAACACACAACCACTCGCACCACCTCCAACTTTTGAGAACAACTCGGACACTTCTCAACCGCGTACTTCCATCTCCAGTGCTTTCGTTGCCCCTCTACCCGAATCCGCACCACCACCCCGGAAGCTCCAAGCTCCCAAATAAGTGCAGCGACAGTCGCCAACCGCAGTTGTCGCGACACTCCGTCAAGCCGCGAGAACACCAATTCGACGAAACCTTCTGCCTTTGTCCGAACAGCACCTCGAACGACCGCTTTAATACAACCTGTACCTAAATCCATCGCAAGCCCATACACAACATGGCCACTCACAATCAAGTCGGCAGCTCCAACACCATGTCCGAAGACGAGCTGTTGGCAGAGCTGACTGCCGAGTTCAGCCCGGGCAGTTCAACGTCGACACCTAACCTGGCCGAAACCCAGCGCGAGGATTCCCCGACGGCTGCCACTACTCCTGACGCGACGCCGATCGTTAACTTCACAGTGGACGAGGACGATATCTGGAGCAGGTACGACGCCGCTCAGCGTGCCATTGAAGACGACGACGACAACGAAGAAGAAGAAGACAAGGAGGAAGACAAGGAGGAAGACAGCCAGGAAGAAGGCGGGGCCGCCCCGGGCTGGCAACCAAATCTTCACACGTCTACCTCAGATAAGGAGGACGACAACCGTGGAACCGTTCCCCAAGACAATGAAGAACTTCGCAACGTGGAAGTCCCTAGTCGGGGAAAGTCACCGGAAGCCGAGAGCGAACAGGAATCGCCGGTAAGGGTCGATTACAAGCGGCCTGGCAAAGGGGCTCAAATGGGTTCGAAGAACGCGCCGGTGTACGGCCAGCGGCGTCGTGTGGGGAAGACTCAAGCGAAGAAGACGCCCACAGCCGGTCCCGCAGTTCCCGCACCTGCTGAACCCGAGAGATTGGAGCAGATGACAGAGCAGGCCACTGTTTCGCCCCCAGCCTCTGTACCGCGTGAGATCTGGGCGCCCAAAAAGATCAAAGGAGATCGAACACAACCGGAGTTGCACGAGCCCATCCGTGAGAATGAAGACGGGCATGGCACCTACCACAGTTTTCTGGTCTTCGAATCAGAGCCCTGCCCTGAGAAGTACCAAGAAGTCAAGGACATACTCTGGCAGCAACACAAGCTTGACCGAGGTCACCAACGAGTGGGAATGGACGGTGACCTGCTCAAAAAGCGATACACAAAGGATATGGCTTGGGACATCATTGCCGACGACCTGCAGCGCCTGAGTGCTGCGGAAAAACTCGATCTTTGGCGGACCGAGGTTTTTGCAAAGCTCAAGGACGGTGAGATCCGACGAGCGCCTCGGAAGATGAGGCTTCTGGAGCACGAACCTTGCCTCAACGATACCGAGGCGGGTAGATGGGCTTCCAAGCTCAAGGGAATTGGACAACACATGAAGTACCGGTTCCCGGACAGCCACATCACCATCGTCACCTCGATAACGCCTTGCGATTTTCTCGGACGCGGGTTTTTCCGCACATATATGGAAGAGATACTCCAGCTACTCAAGGATCGTCCTCACAACTTCTACGTCGAACTCGAGGACGAGACTATCCTGACAGCTAAGGCTGCAGATTACTACCCACCACCCAATCGGGGCGAATTTGACCTCAACAAAAAGCGGGAGGAGCTGTACAGTAGAGGACTGGAAGATCTTGTGCAGACGAAGCTGGGTAAGCGGCAAGTGCTTGATGAAAAGGTACAAGGCGCCTGGAAAGATCTGGAAGACAAGAGCAAATTCACAGACTATAACAAGTTTGAGGATAAATACATCCTCAACTGGTTCCAGGAGACCGTGGACGAGATTCTGGCGCGGCTCGCGCCCGAGTACGAAAAGCGTTGCCGGCAGTACGACTCCGAGTTCGAGTTCTGCCGCGACTTCGTACGAAAGGTCAAGCACTTCCAAACCCATGGCCTTCTTCCCGGCGAGACTGAGAAGCGCTACGAGCGGATGAACGACGAGGAAGCTCGGAAGAGGAAGAAGCCGGTTGAAATCAAATG
Organism: Massariosphaeria phaeospora; assembly: GCA_011032825.1. Lineage (NCBI taxonomy): Eukaryota > Fungi > Ascomycota > Dothideomycetes > Pleosporales > Massariosphaeria > Massariosphaeria phaeospora. The sequence goes on along the minus strand of JAADJZ010000003.1, from coordinate 451,973 downwards.
GGCCCTCCCAGATACTCCTGTGATAATCCCTCTCGATGAGGCGAAGAAGCAGGTGATACTTCTGGCCACGCATGTACCGTGGATGCCGCGAGCCGAGGTCCTTGAGAGGGCATCGAGAGCAACGAAGGCCTCGCTTGAAGAGTTGTCGGCTGAGTGTACGCTGTCGGAACCTCCATACGTGGTGTACGTTCCGAGTAACGCTCCAGAGCCCGCGGTCGAACCCGAAAAGGAGTCTGAGAAAACTCAGAGCAAGACCAAGAGGGGCCGACCGAAGGGATCCAAGAACCGCAAGAATGCGGCTTCTAATGAGGAACCGGAAGGTAATGTCGACACGCGAGCCGAGGTCTCGAAGCCGAGCAAGCGGAAGCGAGCCTCCTGTGAGGCAGAGGGAGAGAAGGATATGGGTACGCCTAGTCAGAAGAAAGTCAAGGCAAATCCGACGAACAAGCGAAGACACGGCTCAGAGGAGGGCTCAGAAGAAGTGGAAGATTCCGCCGCGCACATTCAAAAGAAGGCTAAGGGCCAAGTCGCAATCCCGAGGTCACCAGGGCATGTATCCGGCAGTGGGCCTGTAACCGCAGAAGTCCAGCAACCGGAGGCTCCTCAGGCTCGCAAGAAAGCCGTGCCCAATACGAGGAAGCCGAGTGTGTCAGCTGTCGAGTCCAGCGAAGGTACTGGAGCGGCGGAAGTCGACACCACGACGGCTCAATCTCCTCGAAAGAAGGCCGAGCCGAAGTCGAGACAACCACGGGCTTCGACCAATGAGCTCAGTGGTCCTATTGGGACTGTGGATAGTGTCAAAGAGAAGGCTTCGGGAAAGATGCCTACGAAGAAATCGGTCCCACCAGCCAGCGAGCCGAATGGCGGTCCCGTCCTCGAAGCGGGTGGTCAGAGTGCAAAGCGGAAGCGCCATGGTGGAGATGACGCAGAGATTGGCGAGCAGACGGATGGGCAGACTCGAAAGAAGTCTCGCGCCAACTAGCGGTCCCGGGTTTAGAGTCTGGAAAGATGTGGTATATAGATAGGGTCGATAGGGTCAGACGGACACAAGACTGTCCCGTCAGCCAGTAGAGGTGGCGGCTATATACCAGGACATAGATGGCCATAAAGTGTGTTACAGGCACTTGAATCAATTCTATTTTCATTGAATGAAGGTCCCATATCTAGTCGATTTGTTTGCTCGAAAGCTCCGATGAACTTTGCAATTTGACTCTACAAACAATATCTCACGAGCCGCCGTCATATGGCTATCAAGCAGTAAGCGTGATATGGATACATGTGCAGTTTGATCAGGCGCTTGAATGGAGGCAGCACCATATGGGGACAGGAAAAAGGCGAAAAAAGATAATCTGGGCTGCCTATTATCATGAAAGGTATCACGAGAGGCACCAACATGCCGAAATGAAACCACGAGCACTGTATCATGCCCCAATCCGTGGCTTAATACTCAAGTATATATAGGCCCGCTCTATACTTGAGGAGGCTTTCATCAGCTCAAGCAATGCAGAGCAGCTTCATCGAGCTGGTTCAGACCCTGGCGCGTCCCCATGCACGAAACCTCACAAACCGCATGAGTGCGTGTGAACACTATCATGATGGCCCTATATACTCTACCGTCTCTACCTAAAGTAATTAAAGAACCTCTCAAAGCCTCCCCAAAGGCCCCAGCCATCGCCGCTGCCGTGCGAGCCATGAGGGTGCCCGGGACAACCGTCCAGACCACGCTAACCCGCATCCGTCAGTGCAAACGCGCTCGCCATGAACGCAGATAGCAAAACGGCCAGCTAGATAAGGCAATGCGTCACTTCGAGAACTAGCTGGAGCTCTCATTGGTTGAAACCTGCTCTCGAAGGTTCTGCAGGGATCTTTTCGCCCTGCCCGCTCGCGTGGTCAATCTTTCACTACGACTTCGAAGCGAGGCGGGACTTGGCGCCCGCTCCACCTCTTATAGCAGAAATTTCTGACCGGTCACCCAACCTCACGACCGACACATCTAACTACCTACTTGACATCTTTGCCTGCCACTTTCGTGCCACTGCAGCGATTTCTTCGAGCTCTTCAGCCGCTTATATACCCACACAATAAGCACTCTCCCTCACTCTCAAGCCACGATGTCCGCCGGAAAACGCAAGATTGACGAGGTCGACCTGCAGTCCGAGGAGGAGGAGTTTGAGGACGTTCCAGGTACACAGCGAGAGGTTCAGGAGGACGAAGATGACGGTGGACTTCATGCCGCGATGTTCGCCGATTTTGAGGGCCAGGAAGATGAAGACGACAATGGACTTCAAGAGGCAATGTTTGCGGAGTTTGAGGCACAAGAGGCTCCAGCGGAGGCAGCGGAGAGCAGCAAGACCGCCGCGAAACGTCCAGTTGAGATCGATCTCACTGGTGAAAACGTCGACGAGCCTACCGCAGAACAGGTCGGCACAGTCGTGCAGTCCTCTCCGTCCGCGATGACCAAATCGGCGTACGATCCAATCCGCCATGCCCCTCTTTCCGACACACCCCTCCCCGATGATGACCCAGAGCACGGCAAATTCGCTAGCCGCCTGGTCTTTGAATCCGACCCCTGCGACGACGAGTGGAAGTACTTCCTGCTCTCTCGTCTCACCGATGCCGCCTACCAGAGCAAAGTCAGCAAAGGTGAAAAGAAAATTAGGCTCACTGGTGAAAGCTCAAAGAGGCGGTACACAATGACGGGCAGCGCCATGAAGAAAGACGCTGTCCCTCGCCGCCTAAGTGCTGCTGAGAAGTTCTGGCTCTGGCGTAGTCAGGGTCCCATCTCCAAGGACAGGATTGAGCGTCGCAAAGTTCGCCATATCACCCTGCTCATGGGACCTCCTCATGGCCCTGAAGGGGAAGGTGGCCACTGGGCTGGAAAGGTGAAGAGCTTGCGAAACATCTTCACAACGTTCATGCCAAAGAGCGTGATCAAGTTCTTGACGTCGATCCCGCCTTCGCCTTTCGCCGCTTCCGGCCAATTCCGCGAATACATCAAGGAAATCCAAACTCTCTGCAAGGATTTCCCAGATTTCGTGACCGTCGAGATGGAAGATGACAGCATCCTGACTGTCAATTCATCCGACTACTACCACAGGGCCACTGCTGAAGATATGCTGGACCTCATGACCCAGCAAGAGATCTTGGGCGCCATGGAAACCAGCGATGAAGCCCTCTGGAACCAGGCAGATGAGCAAGGCCTCTCCCTGGCTGAGGTTGAGGCCAAGTACACTCAGCTCATCGCTGACACCAGGGCGAGGTACAAGGCGCTGAAGCAAGGCGTGATCGACTCGAAACGCGCCCAAGTCGATGCGGAGCTCGCCTTCTGCCAGGCCTTTGTCCAAGAGAACAAGGGCTCCAGTGCTGAAGACAGCATCTTCATCCCTGAGGATTGAGCCTTCGGTGCCGTTTGTTTGGAAGTTCTTGCTGCTTTGGGGGTGTTTCTGTTTTCCGGGCTTGTATTTCACGAGCTTTTCTTGGGACATGCATTGCGGGCGCGTTATACCAGGCATTGGGATGGGAGTAATGGGGGCTGTCGACGCATCCTAGCAGCCTGTAGCTAGATATCAACTGACATCCACCACAATGATAATCTCTGATTCTGGTGATACCTTCGTGAATACATGGTGTTGTTGTCGGCTCAATTGAGTAGTGCGTAATACCTAGCCGAGACTATAGGTGAAGTACCCGATGCTAAGTGGACATCGGGATGTATACCGTAGTCAGTGTAGCTAAGTGAAGTAAGAACAGACGTAAGGTCACAAGGTAGGCTTGGTCTGTTGTAGGTAGGTTGAGAGGATCGAGCCTGTAAGCCCATACCTACTCTGTCTAATGGATCCTTAGGGTGATAGCTTAGACCCGTACATTAGGCTAGAGCTTTGTATACCAAGTGCTTATAGGTAAAAGTTTGCGCGAATGCTTAAAGAGAGCCTTGATAGATAGCTATTTTGTAGAGCCTCTTAGAACTATAGTTTATTAAGATAGCTCTAATAAAGTCTTTACTTTTTTTATTTTTCTTATCTCTTTATATACACATACGCAAAATTTCTATTATAGCTCTAATACTTAGATACTACCTAGCTAGCAGCGCTTTTTTATAACTATAAATTAACAGGCTGTTACGATCCAGGTCCCGCCGAGCGGGGCCACGTCAGTTTATCAGGAAACACAGGCTTACTAAGCATCGAGGACCCGAAGACCATGTGTCAGCAGATCACGTGACAGACTACGAGTCCCAGAGAGTCCCGAGCGACTCTGGGACTCTGGGACGTCTGGGACTTCTGGGATCTCTGGGACAGGCTTAGTATATAGTCAAGACAATGAACCCTTATGACTCATTGTCTTCAATCTCTCAATCAGATCTCGATCTACCAAGTTGACTCTCACTCTGACTTTGATACTCTTTGCAGAACGAAGCCCGCTACTGCCTTAGTATTGAACGCCATACAATCCCCTCTGGTCTATCGAACTCACTCATTCCCCGAGAACCAACCCTAGCTTGATAAACGACTCTTCCAAGTCCGCTCAACCTTTACACCTACATACAGGAGTAGAGTAAGTATAGTTCTAAAGTTACGACAGAGACGTAAGAACGTTGGACATATAGGCGTACACCTATGAGGTTTACTACATCCTCCTATCAATAGCTTAGATCTGCGCGTTGAGCTGGAGAATCCGCATACTAAATCCTTGTAGCTATGAGTGAGGCAATCGAGGACGAGCAGATCTTGTAATAGATTATGTAACCTGCACGTAGGAGTGGTACAGATATAGGCGTGGCGTTATAGAGTAGATATTATCTAAAGTAGGTAGATGGAGAGGATAAGCACCACAATCCTACATCTAGATCATCCGGGGGGTCGCCGTGGTGATTGCTTGGATCTGGGTGTCAAGCTAGAGCTTCTAGGAAACGCAGGATCACACGACAAGCATATCAACAAAGCAAGCACCTGCGGACAATTTATCTATAAATCATGCACCTATCCACATATTTACACAGCTATTGGCTACACTGCAAGACCAGAGCCGGACGGAATATAATGTTTTAAATTCTCATTGGTTTCAAAGACTGGTATGACGAGTTGAAAGTGTAGCTTAGGTCGTGCCTGGAAGTAAGCTACAGTTTCATAGACAACCGGACCTCTAGCCACAGACTTCTCTGAACAAGATCTTAGCCCAAATAAGAGTGCGATGAGTGTGCTCGAATGACATCGCTCGCTGCGCTGCCCGGAGGAAGCTCGACAATGAGGACAGTCTGTCTCGCGTGCAGTCGCTCGAGACCACGGAAGAAGAAACACTGGAGCATGTAAGAAGCCGCAGACCCGAGGAATCGCATTGAAGGGTATTCGGAACATAATAGCGATGGTAGGTCGCGTCCCTACATCCCAACAGGGCTCGACCAGCTTGGGAAGAGCCTGCGACGAGCTCCCACTGTTGACCCGACCAGATGGGTGCAGGCGGCGTTACAGACCACTGCCCCAGGGATCGAACGAAGACAGGGGACTGCCTCTAAAGTAGAGATGAGACCTAGCAAGCTCTACAAGATGGGGAACGGGGCGGCGCTCGTGCAGGGAATCGTGGATCAAGCGCGACACCCAGAGCGGGAGGAAAACACCAGATCCATCAAGCAAGTATACAGCTATTACGGCATCTTCTACTGCGGGTTCATAGGCCAGGCTGAGACTACTTGCGAACGATCCGGCAGTCTCCCCGAATATACACCCACGCGTACCCTGCGAGGCAAACACAACATTGGGTTTCCAGATCACGAAGCACACACAGCACGAGCTCAACGCCTCAGGAATTAAGCACGAAGAAAACAAGTCATAAAGTCAATCAAAAAAGATATCACGAAGCAAACTACGAAGTGAAGTCACGCATTTACAAGGATGTCCCAAGACTTATAAACCGCAACGACAAGAGTCTCAGTCGAGGCAGTACTGTGAGCGAGGGTCAAGTCGAATATGATTGTTCTACGCTTTCCAGCACAGTTGTCGAATGCGCAGGCACTGAACAGCCAGGCGTAACTGTGGATTTGGAAAGCGAGGTTGTATCTGGAACTAAATAGAGGGGCGGGGACAAGAAGAGATTTTATAGTGAGTTAGCGAGGAAGAGCCTGATGAGTCAGCGAGACGCGTTGACGGGCGAAGTGTGAGCGTGGGTGGAGCAGAGCGCGAGGGAAGTAAACACAACACCTCCACGAAGTCAACACGAAGTCAACACCCCCACGAGGAAGTCCCCAAGTAAACACGCATCTAGGAAGCAAGTCACCTCAACGAAGCAAGCAGAGAATCACAAAGAAACCATCACACATACATCAGTCACATGCACATAGTAAGTATGTCTCCTAGCTTTGTAGCGCAACGACAAGAGTCTCAGTCGAGGCACTTCAGTTGCTTGTGAGTCAAGACACGAAGCTCCGAGAGTACTCTTTGCAGAGACCCATCGAAACCCGACCTTGATTATTCTACGCTTTCCATATACAACAGCCCCGGCACTGAGCAGCCAGGGGCGGCCTAAGTTTAGAAAGAGGGTAAAGTGTGAAGTGAAGAAGGAGGAAAGCAGCCGGAAGATTTTGTGTTGTAGTGCGGGCCCTGGTGGGGCGGGCGTGAGTCAGCAGGGTGGATCTGCTGGCGGGCGCCGGTCGGAGATTAGATCACGTGAGACCCCCGCGGGAACCGGGAGTCGGCCACGGCGCTGAACGCTGGATGCGCCGATGTTCTTCACACTATAGCGCGATACCTATGACACCTATATTCACCGACACATAACGCTCTCAGCAATCGTAAGTACTTTACACGGCCCCGAGCTCACTGTCCTTGCCGTTTCGCCCATTCACCTGGGTTCAAAAGTTTTCTCCGCCGGCCGGCCAAGATCTCCAGCCGATCAATCCGCTTCCAGAACCTATCCCAGAGCCTGTCTCTATGCCTGCATCGCCATACAATTCCTATCAGCCCTCACTAATACCAATCTAGCCGCCCTCGCAATCACGATGACCAACAACCTCCCCGAGCAGCAGGCTCCCAAAATCGAGGCGCCCGAGTCCCGCCAGGAGGGCCACAAGTTTCTGCGTCTCAAGGAGCCGCTCAATCAGGATACCGGCAAGAACACCGTCGCCGACCCTCCCTCGTCCAAGGTAGGTGTCAAAATCCCTTATACGCTCTTCAATACAAGCTGCAGAATACGCGCTGATATAGTATAGCCCGCTGCCGCGAAGAAAAAGCGGGTGTGAAGAAGCCCTCTGTCGCCAAGGTGGTGACGGCTACGCCAATGTCCGAGGTTCTGTAGAAGGTCCAGGACACCATCAAGAGATTGGAGACATCGCAGGGAGAAAACAGCGACAGGGTTCAAAAGCTGGCAGAAAAGAAGGCGCTCGCCGACGCGGCGCTGGAAGCAGCCCGAATCTCTGCGGCCAAGAAATAGGTTGGCTGTACCTGGCGTTTGGTGGTCGGTTTTCGAGAGGATGGCGAAATACTTAACTTGGACTGGCTGGCAGCATCGAGATGGGCAACGCCGTCCAATGGCAACCACACATGGTCAAGCGCCTGCATCATCTGCCCATCACAGTCTGCAACCCTCGTCGCGGACACTGGAACACTAGCATCATACCCGCGAAGGACGACATGGACTTCAAGACACAGGTGGAATGCTCGTGCAGCGTGGTAGTTAGACGGCAAGGTCGTTAGACACTGGGGCTCGGCGGGGTCAAGTAGATAGGATTCGGCGAATGAGACGGCGGCGTGCTTGCTTCGGCTGCTGCGGCAGTGAGATCATCGTCTCCCTATTGAGAACTTGCTATGATGGTGTAGCTCTTGATGTTTGAAGTGAAGCCGCGTCTCGAGATGAAGTACTTTCCGTCGCGGTCAAACTTTGTCCTGATGGTCCCTAAAGTTCTGCACGCTGGTCGCTTGCTCGCTGTGAAGTGCTCTGTATCCCTGTAAGTCCTCTACCCAGCGAATACCTTCAATTGACGCTACAGTTCCGAAGTTTCTGGCATGTCCAGCCAGAGTGCTCAGGTGGCTATCTCAACACCTTCGTATGATACACCCTCGAAGCCGTGAGCTACATCTACTGCCTTTAGCCAGCCCTTCCGACCAATCTACCAGTCCTCCATAAGCTTCTCTGAACTCAGCTTGACTACACCACACGCTAAACAATGCCCTTCGCCTCGCTCATGACGTCTATCCGCGAGCTGCCCGAGCCACCCGGCAACCCAAAGCTCAAGCGCGAAGCCTCCCCTTAACCATCACGAGCTCCCTCGTATCCCACAACCGCTTCAAACACCCAAGAACTTATTCTCCTGCCACCAAGGCACTGTTTTCTTGACATTACCACCACCCTCGACGCCCAGTATGCCCAAAATCTCCATATCACACCCGTTGCTCGAAAGTGTAAGAAGACGGCTGGCCGCATGCCCCCTTGGCGAAATTGCTCGATACGGCCATGGTGTGTGCGGCGCGGCAGCGAATGAGATGCGCGCCATCGTCATGCTAAAATAGCGGGTGTCCTAGATCCCGCATGTCGTCCACGGACGCGGACATGATTGGCGTCGGTCGCGAACCATGTTTCGACGTCGATCGGGGGCATCGATGACCGGAGGGGTGGGCGGCTTGGTCCATGGGTAGAAGGGCGATGTGGCGATGGTAGAGGTTAGAGGTTCGGGCGGGCGTCTGCGATAGATGGGGTGACATTCTTGGTCATTTGCGCGGGACAGAGTAGATGGGAGTGCGATGTCGATGCCGTCCTCGGGGTGCGCAGAGTTGGGATGACGTTGGTGATGGTGCGCGTCGTGGAATGCTTGGCGGTGGGGAACGCGGGGCAGCAACAAGCTGTCAACCCAGACATCATATTCCAACAACAGCTACGAGATGCAAGTAGACTCGGAAGGGACTTCTTTGCTCCATTTGTTACTCATTGACCGACTCGGATGCTCGCACGCCTTGGATTCCACCAGATGCCGCCCACACGCGTCTCGAAGATACTGCGCCGCGCGAAAGGTCGACATGCGCGAGTCTGTCGCTGCCTTATGTTCTAACGGGACTACCATATCGTTTTGCAACTGTGCAAAGAGCTGCAGACTCCCTGTATCCCTCCTCGCTCCTCGTTCCACCTGGCGACGTTATCGCAGCCTTCCGCGTTGATCCCGACATACTTAGTACGCGGCCCCGAAGCATCACCAACGCCTTCTTCGATTGGACAGCTAGGAAGGGAAAGAAGATGGAATAGTTGCTATAAGAGAGTATGGACTCGCCTAGATACCCAATAAGAATCCTGCTCGTTAGCATGACCAAGAGAGATGGGTGACACGACGGCGACGGCAACGGTCTCCAATTAGGCTCCTACAAGTGACCAGGCAGTCGAAAGAGGCACGTATTCTAGTTCTCCCATTATACGCATGCGGTACATACGGCCTCTCGTGTGGACAGCCGACCTTTTTCAACATGGACGCCCAGCCGGTTCCCTACCCCGTATTCCGAACTCTGGGATTTCCACGTGCATTCCCAAAGCTGATCCATACTGTAGGCACTTCTCTGCCCAATCGGAGTTCTAGTGGTTCTGGGCGCATGGGGGAATAGATTAAGACTCTGCAGATTAATTTAGCCGCAGCTCCAGGCCACCTTGACAGAATCGTCTTCGACGGACTACAAAACATAATCCTGTCTCCATTCGCGAATGTAACAACACAATACTGCCATCATTGTAACGGGCACTTCGGATCTAATGACCAGGGCGTCACACGCTAAACCCGTTAAATCATTTCCGGAGGCCGACACTGAGAGTCCCCACTGCACAGTTTAGCTTCGTCAACTTGGAATCTCTCTCCTACCAGCGCAGGTATTATGCTACTCCCGAAGAGCTTCCATAACAACTACGAAGAATCGCCGGATCGGTTGAAGGAACTTACGGAAGACGTCAAAAGCGAAAGAGGTCAGCAGCCGAGTTCACGGGCCTCGCCAGATGCCCTTCTCAAGAATCATGAGTGGCATCTACAGCTGTTCTCAGACGGAAATCTTCCGATCAAAAACTTTATCTTGCCCCTTCCGTATCCGCCATCACGAGTGTCCATCGGAGACGAGTCGAGCCTGAAGGTGTTTGCTCCAATTGCCCCCGCATCAATGGTTATGCTTACATGCGTTCAAGGTCAAGATCCGGAATTTGCTAGTTGAGAAAAGAGAACCTAAAAGGTTCCTCATACTCCGCACTATCACATCGCCATATATCCATTCCTCCACGGTTACAATCGCTGAAGATGAAGCCGGCGACGCTGTGAGACTCACTGTTTACAACCTCGAGGATAACATTGTCGACCCTATTCTTCCCAAAAGTACTAATCTCGCCATCAAGCAACCTTGCTGGAGTAGACTCGAGGGTGGAGGATATCACGTTCGCGTCGACCATCCCTCTGACCTGGTACTCATCGACTCACGGGATGCGTCTCTACCGGAGTCATGGAGAGCTATAGAGAAAGTAGATCCGACAAAAGATGCTTCACAATGGAAGAAAGAAGGTGACATGATGTTCCTCAAGAAGCGATTCCGGTCAGCTCTAAAGCTGTAGGTCCACCTCTCACGTATTGGCGCTCGGTGAAACCCACGCAATTAACTGACACAATCTAGTTACGACCACGGTCTCGCATACCTCACTGGCCACCCCGACCCAACCGCCACGATGGATCTATACCGAAAACGATGCGGTGTCAACATTGTGCTCCTCCGTCTCAACGACGCAGCCAAGGATCTATCAAATGCGATCGCCATCCATGCACAATCCACCCCTTTTCTCACACGCGGGCCTGTTTCTTTCCCATCCACGAGTCTATCCTGGCTTCACAACCACAGCACCGACGATCCTTGGGCAATCGCCTCGAACATCCCCCGTCCGCTCAAAGAGCTAGCCGCACGGATCAAGTTCGACCTAGGCATATACGAAACCGCCCCAAACTATGACCTTCCCCTCATCTCCTCAAGTATAAGCCCACTCACGCTACATGTTGACGCCGCGAACTATACATCCGAGACCGAGGTGCGGCAAACGGAGTCCCATGGGCGAGGCCTGTTTGCGAAGCGCGACTTCAAGGCCGGGGACTTGATTTGCGCGGAGAAGGCTTTCGTGTTGCCGGGGTACTTCATCCAGGATAGAAGCAGCGACTGCATGCTGTACAGTCTCGGTGATGGGACCGCGGCTCCGCGACCGGGCGCTTTGCTGTTCAAGGAGCTGGTGCAGAAGCTGCGGTGGAACCCGAGTCTACGGAAAGACTTCTTCGAGCTGAATGACGGCGGATACTGGAAGGCAAACGGCTGGGAGGTCCCGGACGGCGAAGACATACCTGTCGACATGTAAGTCACTCAGTCACGCCCAGCTCCACACGATGCCCTTCCCGCCCCGTCTGCCATTACTCTAATACCCCCCAGTTTCCGCACCGAGCTCATCCGCCGCTACAACTGCTTCTCCGTGCCCCTCCGCTCCGCCACCCTCCTCACCCTCCCGCCGAACACCAACCCCGAACTCCGCAACGGTTTCTGGACCCACGCTTCGTACATCAACCATTCGTGCCTGCCCAACAGCGCGCGCACCTTCATCGGCGACATGCACTTCCTGCGCGCGACACGCCCCATCCGCGCCGGCGAGGAGCTTACACACCAGTACGTATCTCCGGACCTCGACATCGACGCCCGCCAGGCAAAGTACAACGCGTCGTGGGGGTTTACGTGCGATTGCGAGTTGTGCGGCGTGGATGGAGGTATGGAGGGTAGTGTAAGGAGGGAGCGGCAGCGCGTGTTTGAGGAGTTGAAAGATGCAGTGGGGAGGGTTCCAGCGACGGTGACGCCTTCGCGGCTTAAGAAAATTGCTCGCGGGCTGCGGGATCTCGAAGCCCTGTATACGAATGATACACCCACCAGCGACGCCGCTGCCGCTGCTGATCCTTACGCTCATGATCCTTACACTCACCTCCCACGCCTCGCCCTCATACACCCAACTCTGTACCTCACCGAAGCATGGCGCGGGCTCGGCAACACGGACAAAATGATCGAGTATGCGGAGAAACTGTTGCGTAACTTCGGCATCTTTACGTGTGTGAAAGAGAACCGGTTTGTAGTGGAGAGAAATTGTGGGTTGGTGAATGTAGAAGGGGTGAGGGCGTTGCTATATTTGGCTGAGGGATATGGGGCGAAGGGGCAAGACGGGTTGGCAGGGGAGTGTAGGGCGTTGGCGAAGGTTTGGTGGGTAGTCGTTACGGGGGAAGAGGGGGGCATGGAAGAGTTGGTGCGGGTGTAGCTTTAAACTCGGAGGGACGTCGGATTTTGACTGTGGTTTGGTGTCACTGCCATCACGACATTTTAGGTGCGAATCCTTCATTATTTCTCACTTTGCAAGCAACAGCAGTTTTCAACTTCAATTTCATAGTCTTTTATCTACGATCGCAAAATGGCCCTCCTTGAATCGCTCTCCGGCGAGCCAGATAAACTGGCTCGCCTACAGACCCCCCTCGTAACATAACACAGGAGTATAAAATCAGAGATGGCGCCTTTCTCTTTGCGGGAGTCGTGACGGGCGCGCTGTTTGGGGGTTTGTTTGGTCGTGCCCCCATCTCCAGCAGCTTCCGGAGGACGTGAACTTGCATCTCCCTCGAAAATCTTGACACCTTCAGCAGTGTGATTGCTCACGCCCACCCGGCCACTGGAGACGGCGGAGGCACTGTCGAGACCACACAAATCTGCGTTTGGACCCGTTCAGAAGCGTTCGTTCGGCTCTATTTTGTCCTGTTTTCTTTAGACTCCCCTTGTTCACATCCTTCATGGCGCGGTCCATCAGATTGATATTTTCGTGCCAGGCAGGGTTTGGCGGGATACCCGTTTGGCGAGTATCCAGGATAAATAGTGAATCTTCCTGGGTTGCAGCTTGCTTGTGGCTGGAGCCGAAGGTACTAGTGTGGTTGGACCCGAAGGTATTATTGCGGTTGGACCCGAAAACATCTGCGGAATTGGTGGTCTTCTGGGTATTCCTCTGGCTCTGCTGGGCCTTAGAGCAGTTTATATTGGTACTCTGGGCTGAGTTAGCAAGAATGAAGAACCACATCGGTGGGCTTACCAACCTGACTGGGGTCATTCGACTCCTGGGGGGCCTCTGGAGTGGACGAGGTCCGTTCCAGTCACCATTAGGAGCTCCGCCGACTCTGCCACAAGCAAAATGCGTCCTCCTCGGAGCCCTAACCGTTTTCTTTGAGCCATTGCTCGTCTTTCTCCAATTGCCTTACGAAATGAATCTCGCTTACAGGGAGGACCTCGCCGAGTTCGTCCTGAAGCACCTGTTTTGGTACCGAGTCGCCGAGATAGGAGCGCAACGCCTGTATCGTGCCCTCCACGTTCGATGGCCTTCGGTCGAATGTTCCTGTCCATCTTCGTATAGGGTGCTGATCGCCTTGAGGGCCGGCGATATCTCATACGCCATTTCTTTTGGCAGGGTCCAGATCGCTGGTACCCCCGACGCAAGATCTACCCTGATAGATTTCTTGACTCAATTTGCAGTGTGAGTTCCGTTGTGGTCAATCGACCAGGTCGCCTCTAGAAGAGGGGAGACTTCATACGCCAGCCCTGTGGCAGCATCCAGATAGATCTCTTGTCTCCGCTGCATCATCAATCCAGGTTGTAGACTCGCCCCTGCCTCACGAGACGGAACTTGTACAACGCTGTCTCGGGCTTGACGCACCTGAACTCAACCACATCGTAAGTCCATCGTAGCGTAAGCCCATCTCCTATCCAGTGAAACTGAGGATGTTCTCGGACCTTCGGAGTACCTAGGCGTCCTGAAGCCGCCCGCGATGGGATCCACATCGACTTCTCGGGGCGTAAGAGCGCTTCTACAGATAATTAGCACATGATCAAATGCTGGCGTGTTGAGGTGACTTACGATAGCCATGACTACTTCTGCGCGTCTGCGACAGGTGGGATCCGTTCTGTGAATTGAAAGGCTTGAGGAGCTGCAGATATCTGACTGGGTGGCGGTGGTGTTAGCTTGTGAGACGCAGAAAGTGAAAGTCAGACTTACAGTGATACGGGCGGCTGGACTAGATGTTTCGATAGATGGTTCTGCGGTCGTAGTGACCAGTGCAGGCGACAATGCCGATAGAGACACAAAATCTCGCAGTGAGAGAAGGCGAGAGGAGTCCTGGAGGGTCTCAGCGCTGGCAAGTGACTCACTTTGGCCGCGGGGGCTTCAAACCCGAGAAAGGCGTTTCCAAGGGCAGATCAGAAGGAGAAGGAATGTAATACCTGATCCGCTGGACTGGACGTCGTCGCTATGATAGAGAAGCGCCGCATCAAATAGCGGACTCGATACGTTCGGGGCTTTGGCGTGGGGTTGAGGTAGGTAAGAATTTGCCCACAGCGTCAATTTTCCCGTGGGTGTATTAGTAAGCAGGACGGTAAAGGCCGGTGACCGCCGCTCGACAAGACTGCTGCGTCATCGCGTCAGACTCTTCCACACCAAGTGGCCCGAGCGCCTGCTTGTTTTGATGCTGCTCGATCAGGACAAGCCCAGCGCGCGCCTGCCCCGCCCGACACAACCATCGCCTTCGGCCATTGACTTTGGCCATCCTGGCCTGCCGGCCGCATTGATACACCGAGCAGGTGAGCAATTCCATTTGAAGAAGAAGACACTGGCGATCGTCTCACTGACTGACTGACTGACTGCCGAAACAGTAACTGGTCGCTACGACCCTAACATCTACCAACCGACGCCCGCCCTTCGTGAGCAGACTTGTCAACAATCCGTCCAATCCAATCCGGGTCCCCGGATTGAATGGATTGACAAGAAATCTCTCCTGGATTGGATTGAATGGATTGTTTAGGGATTTGGGGGGTGGACGGATTGATAGATTGGATGGATTGATTAGTAAGCTAACTATTGGTGAATTGCCCAATATATTCGTCGATCTCATGGATAGTGATATCGTACGTGTTCGTAGGTTTGTAAGGCGTTTTGAAGCGCTCAATCCCAAGGCGTTTCCAGGATCGGAGGCTCTGTAAAGCGGATAGTAAATCTGGCCTCATATTGAGTCTCCGTACGCCTAAAAGATCAGCCAATTCACTAAAAGTCCTCTCACAATCGGCTGCTGAGGCTGGGATACTCAATATATTCATAGCAAACCGCGCCAAAACAGGGTATTGATGCTCCTTTGACAACCAGTAGGCAATTGGCAGCTGAGCAAGCTTGTGAGCTGGATCAATTGGTTTCTCCGCGCTCCAGAGCTCATACTCGTCAGTAATCTCCTCCGCAATCTCCGCCTCTCTCATAGAGGCTAGCATAAACTCAGTACGGTTGACGGCGTAGTCAAAACGTTGCCGCTTAGCAGGCGGCGGCGTAGCTGAATCGGCGGCGGCGATTTTAGATGCTAGCTTAGCGCCCGCCCAAAGTGATTGAAAGCCTTTGTTGTTTGCCTCTAGCCACCCCTCGCGGGGATGGGGGCCATCTACGTCATCGTATTCGGCGGGTACTCGCCAGGCAGTATCGATAAAGTTTTTGTACGCTGGGTGGAGGCGTAGGGCACAGTAATACGCCGGGGCGTCTTTGAATTTGGCGTAGTATTTTTCCAGCTTACTAATAGCGAGATTGAGGTTTGTTTTGACGTGATCCTCAGGCGCGTCAGGATCGTTGTAATCCACTGCCTCTACGCGATCCTGTTGAGCCTGTAGCGTAGCGAGGAGCCACTCAAACGTAGGGATAACCTCCCAAATCGCGCCGTGGCGACCAGCCTTGCCCCGACCTTCGAGCCAGCTAGTCGCCTCCTTGAAAGGCTTGAGCAACTCGATATACTCAGTAATAGTAGCCCAATCTTTGCCAGTAAGCCCTCCCTCACGTATATACAGGCGTGGCTGGCTGGCCTCCGGAGGGCGAGCTCCCGCCCGAGATCGCTGTCGGTTTGCGGGGCGGTTGCTCTCGCCGATTTTGTAGCCCATATAATCGTCCAGAGGTACCCTGAGGTCGACGGCGCGCTCAAACGTATCGTAGTAGGAGTTCCAGCGAGTTTTGACTGGCTTTTTGAGTTCTCTTGGCGTAAAGTTCGTGAGATTTAGCGACGTTGCCTCATCTCGCTGGTATCCCTCCAAAAGCTCGCGCGCCTGCGGCGTACAGATTGAGGCGATGACATCAAACAGTACGCCTAGCGGGCCAGCTTTGCGCCACTCGTTCATGTACTGTTCCTCTGCCTGGGGCGAGTTAGCAGGTGCTGCGCGAGAGACGGCGGCAGGAAGGGAAAGGGCAATACGTACTACTAAATTCTCCTGCGAGTTCTCAAACGCGTCGCGATCCTGGCCAAAGATAACGTTTTGGGCAGCGAGATTGAGTATATGGCAGCTGCAGCGCAATCTCCGGTGGCTCGGGTTGAAGCCGTACTCCTCCGCTAGCTCGTTGACGGCAGTATCGTTGTTTGTCGCGTTATCAAGCACAAAGTAACCTAGGGCTTCTTTTCGTATATGAAACCGGTGGAGAGTTGAGCTCACGATTGCTGCGATATTTGAACCAGAGTGGTCGCCCGATAGCGTCGGCAGGCCAAGGAAGTAATCTACTTGTTGACCCGCTGCGTTCAAGTGGTGTACGCAGATTCCGGTAATAGCGCGTTTGCCGCCGTATGAGGTCCAGTTGTCAAAGGATACGTGTATAGCGGATTTGGCTGCCTTTATGTAGCTCACGACGGCGGGTAGGTAGGCGTTGTATTCATCTATAATGTGCGACCGGAGAGTGTTGTGGCTGCTCCACAAAACGCGCTCAGCGAGCGGATTAGCAGCCTTGATCATATCTCGAAAGGCAGGCACCTCTACAACGCGCAGAGCTTGGTTATCAGCAGCCACCCACTCGATAAGCGCCTGCTGAAAAGCGGGCGCCGAAAAGGTATCGGCGACGGCGTTTGCTACCTCTTGACTCACATCAACGCCCTGTCGCTGTAGGGCGGAGATGATAGATGCCTCCTTCTTGAACCGAATTGGGCCATCTTTGCCGACTCCGTGGCCAGGTCGCCGCGCCTCGAGGTGCCGATGGATAGCAGAGGTTGAAGTTGCCACTTTAAACAGCCCGTTTTGCTTGTGTATATGGCAGTATTTGCACAGCCAATACAGCGCTTCATGCTTGCGATGGTATACGCGCCAGCCGTATTGAAAAACCCAGCTTGTTAAGGCACGTTTAGCAGCGTATTGAGGCTTCTGTAAATTAGGTACGCGCGACCAAACAAGGCCTTCATAGTCCTCATCATCGTCGGCGGAGGCAGAGACAGCGAGAGGATCGAGATCGAGTGGCGCGTCAGATGTTGACTGTGCATCGGTTGCCTGGTACGAGGAGGCTGCGCCGGCGGCGTTTTGCGTGGACTGGGAGTCAAGGACCCGCCCAAATACTTCATTAAGCTGCTGATTCATCTGCGAGGTCAGTTTGGGCGAAAAATCGCGATAAACATACGTACTTTCGTGGGTGTGGGCGAACGTAGTGAGTGCGCGTTAATCTCAGCGCGTCGAAAATCTTGGGTCGCGAGATATTTCGGGGCGGCGTAATCGATTTTCCGGGGCGGCTAGGCCTAATACGGCCGGTTGAGCGAGGGCGAGAAAGTAATTTTACAGGATTCGAACTGGAGAGTATATTATATTTTATATTTTTACGCCTCCGCTAGCTATCAACACCTAGAATCTTGAAGGACCTCTGTACGCAAAACAATCAATCCGTAAACAATCCGTCCAATCAATCTGGGACCTCTGGATTGAATGGATTGCTAGTAATCAAGGTCTCGGATTGATTGGACGGATTGCTTATTAATCAATCCGTCCAATCAATCTGTCAATCCGGACGGATTGTTGACAAGTCTGTTCGTGAGTGCCCGCAGGAATCTTCGAACTGTGACATTCATCCCGTATACGACGCTCCTTCTTCTGCCATCGCTAATACAAGCTTTGTCGCCTCGTCGAATAGGCTGCTTCACATCCCGTCGACTGACCTCCAGGCTTTGCCCCGTTCCTTCCCGGAAAGGCAGCCAGCCTGGAGCTGAAACATCGCAATGTTTCATGGACAGCACCACGCGAGGTATACCGCGCCCACTCTCTTCTTCTCTTCGCCTACCACCGAGTGGCACACAACGAATTACCACTCTGACGGTTCAGTCCGTTCACTCACTTTTTCGTAAGTCACTCCCGTCAGAACTCCTGAGTCTTCATCTGGCTCCAACGCTCCGGGCCCATGCATACTCGATCGCGCTTTCTCATAGCGCGCTCAAATGCCTGGGCCCCATATCAAGATCAAACCACTGCTGTCGGCTTCTCAAGTGAAGTTCCTGTTGGACACACAAGCTGCGTCTTAGGATAATCACATGGAGAGAAGCAGAGCACCGTATGGCATGACGCAAAGCGGCAGGCAGGCAGTGTCGATGCGAGATAGAGCCCTGATGGACAGCTTTGCTCTGGTGCTCGGCATCTGTATAACATCAGTTGGTTGTCTGCGCTCGGACATCTCTCTTTTAAACTTATCGGGTTTAGAACCTTGATAACGTTCTCCAGTACTCCTTCCCTTTCTTTACATCGTAGCGGCCTCATGCATACACGGTCACGCTTCCCTATAGCGTACCCACATGCCTGGGGCCCATATGAAAGCAATCACTCCTTTCCATTACAAAAAACGATATAGAAGATTAGCAAGGGCCCCCAAAAATGGGAAAGCGTGGAGCAGCACGCCTCTGAGAAGCAAAAGTCAAGCGGACAGGCAGTGTCGACGCGAGATAGAACCCTGGTGGACAGCTCTGCTCAGCAGCGTATGACATCAGTTGGTTGTCTTCGCTCGGACATATTATTTTTCGTTTTCCAGGTTTGGGAACCTTACTAACAACGGTTTTGGTAGCACTTCTATGGGCGATCATTTACAGCGCTTCCCTTATTGAGCCCTCGAACCCTCGATATGCTCACAACTCCGGCTAGTCCGCCCACACTTTATACCGTCACGCTACCGCACGAATCATCAGACACACAATTGGGCATCACCATCGATAACAGATAACTCAGCTCGTAGTGGCGTGAATTACCAATACAAGCCATCTCATCAACAAAGTCCTAGCGGCATTCCGATCATAACTGCCGATCTCAGGAAACCAGCGCATACGAACACTAATCTGACTTACGAGAACAGCTTTTTACCTAGGTGCAGCCAACCCAAGCCTACTGTACGTGGTCACGTATCGCAATCTTATAACAGATTGATCAAGGCTCTAGGTG
This sequence comes from Massariosphaeria phaeospora, assembly GCA_011032825.1. NCBI lineage: Eukaryota > Fungi > Ascomycota > Dothideomycetes > Pleosporales > Massariosphaeria > Massariosphaeria phaeospora. The sequence goes on along the minus strand of JAADJZ010000003.1, from coordinate 432,735 downwards.
CCAAAACACTGCCTATCCCAGCGCTCTCCGTAAGGTCAGTTCCACTTCTCCTCCTCCTCCTCCTCTCATTCCCCTCTCTCATCGCGGCTTCAAAACCATTCGACTTTACTTCCTCATAGTGAAATTACGGTTGTGAAGCCAACATGAATGATCGATAGCGGATCCTTGGTCTGGTACTCAACAGGGGGTTGAGTTCTAGTGTTCTGCCTAGTTCGTGGAGTGATTTGACCATTGGTCGTGGAGCAGCACGACATGAGGGATCTGGGGGATAAAAGCCAAACTAGGATTGCGATGACGCAAGATAGAGCCCCGGCGTCAGCCCTGCTAAGCCTTGCGTGGCGTCGGTTGGTTGTCTGATCTCATACATTTTTCTTTTGTCACTTGTCGCGTTGCGTTGGTGCTCGGGAGGACGAGACGAGGCTAATTTTTCTCTAGATCTTGCTGCATTGACTATAAACTCTTTATCCATCGGCACCACTTACCCGTGCTCCGCATCTTCTCGACGCTTGTTCTCCGTCAAGACGCCCTGTCCTTTTATTCCAGCGAACCCGACCAGACCACACAATCGCCCACCAGCGCCAAACACCCAATACCCCTCATCCCTCGCCGGCACCCACCCACAAACCCAACCCAACACGCCCCTCACACATCCTCCACCCCATCCCCACTACTCGGCAGGAGCGTCCCCCCGGTCCCGCTCCCCCATAGCTTGACCCCGACCTTCCTGCCCAAATGAACGATCGATAGCGCACAGCCCAAACAGACGGGAGGGGAGGAGTGGGACAAAAGACAAGATACCGAGCGGTCATTGCACACTCTTTACGCCGCTAGGCCGTGTGGCAGCGCGTGCCAACCTTTTTGTGGATTCTGGGGGCTTGATTGTGTCTGCGGGCTGGATGCGATGGTGCAAGATGGAGCCCCAACGTTGTCGGCGGCTGCTTTCCGTGCGCGTTGCGTTGGTTGGTTGTTTGGGGCCATACATGTTTTAGATACGGAGAGAGGTGAATTGGATTGGATTGCATTAAGTGAGCTTTTCGAGTGTAACCTGTTGTGGTGGGTGTGAAGGCTGACATGTGCTGTTGTTGTTGATGATGTCTTGTATTTCTTTGTTGAACTGAATACATCTCTGTACCTGGCTATCTGTGTGTAAGAGGTTTTGATAAATGCGATGTTGTTGATATTGTATATCTCTTTCTCTGCAGTGCGCTTTGCGAGAGCTACTACTTCTCTATACTAAGACTGTGATACCGTCCTCGTTTGGTACACCTTCTTATAAAATCAGAGAATATAAACCTCGACGCTTCGACAGTTTCGTTCACCTTGGGCTTCACTATCTATGCTTGGTAAATCTCATGAATTTCAATTCGGACTATCTGTCCGTATATACGGTTTACAGATTAGGTGTTGATATCAATTTGTAACGTGCAAACAGGGTCTAGTATAGTTACTTGAAAATCGCACATTTCGTAAATTCGACACTATCTGTCTAAGATTCCTATCGTAAACCCCTTTGCGTACATTACACGTTTTATCCTCTCGCAGTCTCGATCTTTACGCAGCAGAGTACAAGGACCCCGGTACCTAAGTATACTACCGCGTTAGTATAAAATTTGAACCTCGGGCTGCGAACGTAAGAAAAGACAACTAACAGCCGCATGTCAACTATTAGTAGAGAGAAGTGCATATAGAATGGATCGGTGTTCTAGATTATAGCCGGCAGAAAGTTGCGGTATCTCCAAGAGTGTAGAACAGAGCTTTACTAGACTCCAAAGTTGTCGTGTAACTGCGCAAAAGGGAATGCGTGGATACTAAAACTTGCATAGTAAAAATGGAGTCTCTTATAGTACAGCAGTTAGATGAGAGCGAGGGCTAGATCATTGCAAATTGGCACAGCTTTCGAATGTTCTTGTCTTGGGTAATCCACATCGAAATGATCATTATCACAGAGTTCTACTTAGTCCTTCTCCTTTATCCAAACCGCATTCCTCCTCCCGGGAACCCCACCCTGTTGACATCGTCCGTGACTACGAACTTCTCCGCCCATCAATTCTCTTACTGTTTTCTTCCAAGTTCGAAAAGGTGCACCAGCTTCATGTTGTCAACCTGGAAGGCCAAGTCGCATGCGTTCCAGTCCTCCATGGTAGCTTCAGCGCCGTCAGGTTGCAAACTGCTGATGAGACATGCCTTGCTGAGTCTGATGCAGACGCTGGGCTACTAGAGCATGGGCTCGCTGCTGAGCAACGTCGCCATACGAAGCTGAGTAACCGCCATTCTGACCAGAGCCGTACGTCGCATGAGCGGGTTCGTAGCCGCGCTCAGTCTTGACAGCAACGTTGGGGAAATTAACGTGATCCTGGTTTCCCGATACAGCGGGGGAGACGGCAGCATCCTTGCCACCGTTTGACAGCATAATAGCCACGTCCACTACGACCACGTGGGTTGTATGGGCGTGCCGTGTATTCTTTATCGCATCCAGGCTGGTGTGATGCCTTTCTCCTTGCACTTGCGCTCACTGTAGCCCTTCTTGGACTCGACATAGAGCACGCTGTCGTTGAACGATGGTTTCGGATCAAGAGCCAAGAACTGTTTCTGCGTATCTTCAAAGTCGAACTCAACGAAGACACTGCCCTTCTAATCGCTGGTCTCTTTATCGCGGCGCTTGCGCACCATGATAGCGCCGTACGGCTGGAAGAATTTCCCAAGGGCGATTTGCCCCGCCGCGTCCTGGTCCCCGAATCCACTTACGTAGATGCTCTTCTCCATCGGAGCCACTAATCTATAGAGGCCTATTCGTAGATGGTCTCACGATTTGTCGTTGCGTAGGATGGTTGGAAGAGCTTTTCCAGGGCGATTTGACCCGCCGCGTCCTGGTCCCCGAATCCACTTACGTAGATGCTCTTCTCCATCGCATTCGTGGAGGCGCCGCCAATCCATGCGGTCTTGTTGCTGGGAACTCGATGCGTGAGGCTTCTCTTCTCTGCCTTCGAGGGCAGAATCGATGACTACGACGGCGCTCTCTTCGTATTTAGGCGATCGATAGTCGTCGTATGCCGGGAGGGAATCGGCGTACGACGACTGCGAGCCACCACGGTAGAGAGCGGGCGAGAACTTCTCCATTCGTAGATGCTCTCACGATTTGGCGTTGCGTGGGATAAGGGCAGGAAGGTGGGATGGGTCGGATAGAACGAGCGCGAGGCCTCGTTTGCCCAGGCATAATTTGGGCGGGTTGACGTATTGAACCTGTTCTGCAGCTGGGTAATTGTCTGCTCAGTGAGATCATCAGTGTAGTTGTAGTCGGCTTCAGAGCGAAGGCCGAGGCTGTCGAGCGTGGACTTGGTGATGTTCTGTACACCCGGCGAGAACTGGGCATGGGCCGGTGGTGGGAACACACCCTGCGTATGAGGTCCAGAGACGGGCGCGAAGTGAAACCCCGGGGGAAATTGGGCATGGGCCGATGATGGGATTGTACTCTGCATTTGAGCTCCAGAGACGGGAGGGGGGTAGAAATACGGAGAGGGCTGAGCATGACCTGTCGATCGGGTCGGGCGACCCGATCACAGTACCAACATAGTCCGTTAGAAATGATCAAGGCCGGCAGGGCCGGAGAACCTATTTAATCCCCAGTCGGGGAACTGCGACGAGGAATGTCGTAGTATGGGCCATGGAACCTAGTCCAGAACCCAGCCTGCTCTCGGATATTGACAGTCTGTTGGGTTGAAGCAGCTGCCTCCAGAGACGTGAAGGAAGGTTGCTTTCCGAAAGCCTCAGACCAAGGTCCATCCCCAGTCGGGCGACCCGATCAATGTACCAACGTAGGAACCGGATGGCGAGTTCGTAGGAGCCTCGTTCGTATCGGGCTGTGTTTAGGGCGACTCCACACCCATCATCCAAACTTTGGAACCGGATGGCGAGTTCGTAAGAGCCTCGTTCGTATCGGGCTGCGTTTAGGGCGACCCCAAGCCCATCTTCCAAAATTCAAATCTTGGAACCGGATGGACAGTTCGTCAAGGGGAAAGTTCGGCTTTGTGAAAGGACTATAGCAGTCCCAGTGTATGATGGCCGTCTTTTAGCACTTGGCTTGAGACGCCAGGACCTTTTGGGTGAAGCTGACATTTTCCTCTGGTCGTATATAAACAGTGTCGTAAATATCGCTGCAATATAGACAACCGTGTTGATCCACGGAATGTCCAAGATTCGCCTCTTCGTCATCTCCACGCAGTTATATAGCATCCTCTGAGCGGATTCTAGGCATTTATCCAGGTTCGAATTGATCACCTCAATTTCCAAAAGGAACAGAGTGCGCACGTATGCTGCGGAGGAAAAGATCGTAGAAGTGGATTGTCTCCTCTGGCCGTACGTGGTCCGGGCTTCTGGATGATCCTGGCATACTTGCGGGATGCGAGGCGGCTGTCATCTTCACTCCTGGCTCCGGTCACAACCATCTTGCCACTGGCGAAGACCAGCGCCGTGGTCTTAGGCTCACGAATACGCATGATAACGGCTGCGAAACCGTCGTGGGGTGGGGGAAGGGGAAGTTTGGCTACAGAGTGTTAGTATTCAGAAGCAAGTGTGCACGGGACGACGAACCATCGTGGCGGCAGAGGGCAATGTTGTGCGTGGTATGTCGCGGACCGCGACGTACCAAGGGGCTCGCTAAGTTTGCCGACGCGTGTTGGGCGACGTCGCATCCTGTTGTCGAGTCGTGTCGTGGATGAAGGAGGAAGGCGGGAGCAAAAAGGCTGGAGCACAAGGTGGGGTGGCAGTGGGTTGAGAGCCACTAGCAAACTCTGCTCAAGGCGTGGGCGTGGCAGCACAACAAAGCCCCACTCCACGTCTTGGCACTCTTGCTCGGTAACCTGCACGATGGGAGAACCGTTAGCAACGCTCTTGTTATTGACGGTCCTGGCCTCCGATCGCCAACAACAGATCTTGTCACGGTTTAGAGTCTCTCCTACCTCACGTGTAGTGGCGCCTCACCTACGCTGAGGTGCGACTACCTATCCTGCACTAGCGCTGTTTACAGCCACTCATGTATATCTACGTTCGTAGCTACACACAATACAACCTCAGTTCAATCCTCAATTCCCTACGCACTGCTTGCACTCACCCTGACAGATCTACGTTGGTGTTTGTTGGCGTGCTCAAACTTTCTAAGGCTCTGAGCTCCGTATCGAAATAGGGCCGGGCAGTTGTTGTGGGTGCAGTTCAAGCACTGACGAGAGTCGCTAGCGTAAGGGACGCTCGCGGGCTACACGGGTACAATAAGACCCGCAAACCCCCACGTCGCACTCCTTTGGAGTCCGCCGCCACCCAGACCCCACAGGACGTCCGGTTTGGAACGTTGGGGGGAGAACATGGAGAAAAGGTTTCGAGTCCCAAATTCTGTGGCGAGAGATGAAAAAGTGTGATGATGTCAGGTGTGGGGGTTGTTACAGGTGAAGTTCCGACTTGCAATGGCGCCGGTCCGTTTCCATGGGCGTAGTAACCAGGAAAGTGACCAGAAAGAGGGAGACCTGCGGGCGAGACGCGTAATCCACCATGTCGCGCTGCCGTTGACTCTGCCACAACGACGTCGTGTGAGATATCCGCCGTGAAACGTTTTAGAGGAGAAACTGAAAGTATAGAGAAGTAGTTTCGTAAATCCAAATTAGTTAGGAGAGCATGAGTGTTCGTAAAGTTGCGATGATGATAGGTGAAGGGGTTGCTGAAGTTCTCTCTAGGCACTGCGCCGCCTATTCAATGAAGCTCCACCAGATGCCGAAATCACCAAGTCGTGCTCCTGTTTACTTTGCCACCACAACGTCTTGAGATGTCGCCTCCCCCTTGACACTGCATAGAGATAGTATCAAGGAAGGTGGCATCTCCCAAATCGAGTTCGCGCTAAGCGTTGTAGCGATTGAGGGAGGGAGTAAGATGATGTTGAATGTATAGTTGTTGAAGCTCCGTTTGAGAATCCTGCTGGATGGTTGGCATGGCGCTGGGGCGGGCGTGGGCTTACGGCACTCAAGGGCCGCCACTAGACGCAGAAACCACGAAGTCGAGCTCTTGGACTCTCCCGCCACGACACAGTGGGATGTCCGACCTGCCCCTAACGATGCGTAGAGATAGTACTGAGAGAGGTGGCCTCTCCCGAACCAAGCCGCGCGGCAATATCGTGAGTGATTGAGGAAGTACGGTGGTGTCAGGTGTAGAGGTTGGAGAAAGTCCAGCTTCGGATAACTCCGGAAGGCTGTGGTGAGTGTACGCCTTAAGAGAGTTGGACAAGACCCGGAAATCACGTCTCGCTCATGTTGATTTTGCGGCCGCGATTCCGTGAAGCTGTGTGAAGAGAATATAGATAGAGGGATCATCTCCGGACCAGGTTTTGTGGCAAGCTAGTGAGTGATTGTGAAAGTGTCATGACCTCGGGATGTCAGATGTAGCGGTTGCCGAAGTTCCGACTCGGGACAGCGTGGGTGTAGGACCAAGAGAGATGACGGGAACACTGTCTCGCTCCTTGTTGACTCTGCCGCCACGGCGCTGCGAGATGTCCACTTTGCTCCCTGATACCGCGTAGATAGGAGTATCCTGAAAGGAGCCAGCTCCTAGATCAAGCTCTATGGCAACTTGGTCGTGAGCAGTTGAGGAAGTGCGATGATGTCAGGTGTAGAGGTTGGTGACAACGCTAGACAGTTGTTGTAGGTGTATGATTCAAGGGAATTGATACGCATACGGCAGATGACCCATAGGAGCTCTTCAGGGGTGACGTCGTCAGAGAGGATGTCAATGCCCACGAAAGGGGTGCGGAGTGCGAGGCAGATCGCGGGTTTGGGAAGGCTGGTGGGGAGCGGGAGTTGCCATTGCTTGAGTGCCGGCGCGAAATTCAGAGCCATGTTGAAAGACGCGGAAGCACTGTCTCGCTCTTGTTGGCTTTGCGGCTACGCCGCTTTGAGATGTCTTTCCTGGCGCCCGAAACCGAGTAAGGGGAGACTGAGTAAGGGAAGCATTAACAAAGGAGCATGTATAGTGGGTGATGGTGAAAACATACTGACCTCGGGATATCAGGTTAAGAAATTGCCGAAGTTCCGGACGGCTGTTGAGTGTGTGGACTCGAACAACGTTGCCACAAGACGCTGAAACCACTATCTCGCTTCCAATGACTTTGATGTATAGGAAATGGGGCGAGAGTGACCTTAGGATCATGAAGGTTTGATGTTGTGAGGTGAGGTGCAGAGGTTGTCAAAGTAGCCGTCGTAGGCGCCCAGGGAGCAGGCGGTCGACTGAGTCCGCTAATCGTAGCGGCAACGCAGCCACGTCGATGTAGGTCGTCCAGCCCAAAGCTCTGTCAGGAGATTATTGCGAGTGGTTGTAGAGATGTGTCATAATGTGAGGTGTAGAGGTCCCGAAAGTAGCCGTTACAGGTGCCAAATCAGCGGCCGGTCGAGTGGGTCGGGCGAATAACCACGACGGCGCCCGCTGAACAACGCAGCCATCACGAAGTAAGCTTTCCGCCCCAGGGCTTGTTGGGAGAATCCTGGGACTGTTTGTAGAGGTGTCTAAAGATGTGAGGTCGGGCGGTCGAAGGAGTCGGCAAAGCACCACGGCGGCGCCCGCTGAGCGCTGCAGCCATCTGTCCACCCCCAGAGCTTCGTCAGGAGAATCCTTGTCGAGGTGTGTGTAATGTGAGGTGTAAGGGCTCCAAAAGTAGCCACGGTCGCAGGAGTCAGCAAATCACCGCGACGGTGCCCGCTGAGTAACGCAGCCACAACGAAGTAAGCTCTCTATCCCATATCTTCGCTAGGAGAGTGTTTACTGTGGAGTGTGTGATTTGAGGTGTAGAGGCTGCTAAAGTAGCCGCCAGATGTGCCGAGAAAGCGAGCGGTCGCGGGTGGTCGTAAATCACCGCGGCGAGGCCTGTTGATCGACGCAGCGATCACAGAACTTCGTCAGGGGAGTGTTCGTCATGGTGTGTATGAGGTGTAGAGGCTATCAAAGTAGCCGCCAGAGGTGCCCAGAAGGCGAGCGGTCGTCGGTGGTCGCAAATCACCGCCGCGACGTCGTTTGAGCGACGCGGCCACAACGAAGTAAGATGTCCACTCTGAGACTTCGCTAGGGGAGTTCCTTCAGTGTAGGCGTCGTCCCCGGTCGAAATCAATGAGGATATAGTATGTGGATGAGGAGATGAGCTGTTGAGAGCGGTGATGTTGCGAGGATTGTGAGTGTCGACAGCTGAGGTTGGTGAGGGTGCTGGAGGCTCGGGGCCCACAAATCACCACGCCGGCGCCCAGTGAACGGTGCAGCGACGACGCGATAGGATAGGCATACCGGAGCTTCGCGAGTAGAGTCTCATGGGCGTATCGATTGTCCGCAATGAGTTTTCATGAGTTAATGTTGTGGTGTTGTAGAGATGCGGCGTTGTGAGGTTCCGCCCCGCAAGAACCGTGAGATTCGCCACCGCGGGGCGGGAGCCCGACTGCAGCCACAACGGAATAAGATATTAATTTCGGGATTTTGGCGCAGTGATAACAGAGCTCTGTGAATGCACCGTGAGAAGTATCATGAGTATAGATTGTGGGGTGGCTGAGATGCGGCGCTGTTAGTATCTCCCCCGCGAAATTCATGAGAATCGCCACCTCGGGCCGCACTTGCCATGGCCGCTGCCCGTGGGAAACTCCGCATTACCACTCACCCCCCGACTGACCTCTGCAACCACAACACAATGGGATTTCTATCTTGGAGATCTGCAGCCAGAGTATATCGACTACGCGCATTCACCCCATCGCAGTTTTATGCCTGTATCTGCGCTGGGCGTGGAAATATGGCATCGCGGGCGTTGACCTCGCAAAAGGCGCGAGAGTCGCCACCAGAAGCCGCCCCGCCCGAGGCCGCTGCCCGCGGCAGTCTGCCTCACCACTCACACCCCAACTGAGCTCTACAACCACAACACAATGGAAGCTTTGTCCCGAAACTTCACACGGAGAGTATGTCGACCACACTCATTCACCTCGTATAATTTTCATGACCGTATCTGCTCTACGAGTGGAGATACGGCGTTGTCGGCGTTGGCCTCACGAGCGCGCCGCTAAAGGCTGCCCAAGGTGGGGGCGGTCGCCCGCAGTTCAACCTCACTCACTCCTACCACCAACAACCTCCGCCGAACTTTCCATCCTCAACCTTCAACAACAACTTGAGTAGCTCTCTGACAACAATCTCCTGCGTGAGCGCATCGTGGGCATCTGCTCCTCGCGCGAAATGCCATCCTATGGCAATGGCGGCGTTGAACTCACGAGAACCGCCACCGAAAGCCGTCATGAGGTGAAGGGCGATTTGTGGGCCCTCGCCTAGCAAGTTTTGCGGTTGGTGGGGCCGCTCACCTCGAACCTTCCGACACTCAACCCCGCCGCAACACCACCAACGCCTATCCACGACACTCTTGAGCTCTGCAGAGATCATGAGACGGGCTTTCCCTCTGAAGCCGCCAGCCGCACTTCCAGACCATAAACTCTTCACTTCCCCGTCACGCTGCTCTGGAGGACCTTCCGGAGGGGCTACCCGCTCATGGATCTCCACAACACCCTAGAAGTCACCTTTGGCTCTTGCAGGACCTTTCGGAGGGGCTACCCGCTCGTGGATCTCTACAACACGCCCTGCCCTCCGACCTCAACTCGAAAAACCTTCACTTTACGGCTTCTCCAAATCTCCATCGGCCCTCGGGACCCCGTCACGTCTATCTCGTAAGTTGCTCCTTCAACCTTACTGTGCCTTACGGTCTCGACCTCACACCCTTTTCACTATCTCCACCTCTTGACTTCGCCATGTTAACACTCCTGCCCTCTCTACCCTATCGCATCTCATCTATTGCGTCTAGCTCCCGAATTCCCCCCGGCTCTTCTTAGACCGTGCCGAACCAACCAACTGACAGGCTCGAAGCGTGATCACCCGCACGCAACCTACCTCACCTCGCCGAACCACCTACTCGGAAGCGTGATCGTACGCACATACCCTAGCTCTCTCTGGGACCACCACGCGGACACAAACACTGGAAGAGGTAGCAAGACTATACGAGCATTTCTAAGCGCAAGGTGCGCTCGGGAATCGGTAAGAGTCAAAGACGGTTTAAATTTTCCATGCATTGACCCAGATGTTTAGTTTCGACCCTACAAAACATCGTCGCGACCGTCAACCTTTCTGCCCGCCTTTTAATCCAGTGTTTCAGTGCCGACCCTCCAAAATATTGTCGCGACCGTCAACCTGTCAACTCGCCTAGAACTGAGGACCGTGGCTCCCGGGGTACACACACTCGCAATCTTGGAAAAGGGGGTATTCTCCGCGCTTCGTGAAGTACGGTGCCGAACTCATCGAGCGCAACATCGGCTCGCCTGTAGTCAACACCATGTCATCCGTCGGACGACGGACGGGTATGGAACAGAACCTCAAGAGGTATCGAGTGGATCTACACCGACGTCCCAGCGATCTAGAACAAGGCGACTCAGACACTACGCGCAGGCGACCGCGCATCAGGACGACAGCGTCCCAATGATTCACTTGGATCGCCTGCGGCAACTTGGGGCCCAGGGATACAGGATGATGAGGGATAACGGACGGGTGTGGAACAGAACCTTAGGAGGTGTGTATCCATCATTCAGGCTTCGGCGAGTTGGCGCCGGTCTCGACACTTGCCACATCTTCGCCGCTGGCTATGATTTGCGAACTCCCGATGCATATGCGGCGACGATGAAAGAGTTTGATGATGTGATTGGATTGAGTTATCTCAAAGCCATCTACATAGATGACAGCAAAGCGCCCTTCCGATCTCAAAGCCAGTGTGGTATGTCGAACAAACACCCTTGGCATAGTTTGACCGAATTAACAGTAGCAAGGCAGTTCTCCCCCTGCACGGGGCAATGTTGAGTCGAAGCCAGCCTGGCACGTCAAAGCCTCGTCGATAACTGCTCTATGCGCAACCTCATTTCTACAGGGGCTGGCACTCGCGACTTCTCGCCCCAAAAAGCGGTTGCGGCCTCTACCCTCCGCACCCACACATGCGCTCACGAGCGCGCCCACCGACCGTCTACCTGGCATTGGATCGACTTCTTTGCTTCCCTGGCAGGGGAGCTAGGGGACCAACGAATGGATCATGCCCCACGACGTGGAGAGGAAGCTGTCAAGGTTCGAGATGCACAAGGACTCAGTTGCACTTGTTGCCAGCATGGTCTCTACACAACATGAGCAACACATCATTCAAAGACAGCACAGATGCTAACAATCAAGTCTGTTGCAACCACTTGATTGATCACTTGATTATGTAACAAATCAATCAAATTAATTCACTCTCTTGAGATTTTGTAGGCAAATCAATCAGTGACGTCTTGATTAATTGGAAACTTGGATACAGATTGATTGTTTTCTGCAGGAGATCTCTGAGGTGGCCGAAGACTGTGTATTGTACGGTTTGACGTGTTTTTGAGGCTGTACAGTTTGGTGTAGAGCTAGTTCGTGATAGGATTTCTGGAGTTCGTTTTTGGCCATAATCGACCGGATGTACGAGTCAAGTAGTCAACGCACGCCCCCTGAGTAGCCAGCACCTGAAAATTTGCGCCTATCTCTGCCCGTTGCCTGTATTCACTTTATTGCCCGTATTTATGGCCACCCAACGTTCCCATAGCCGCCGCGGCGCGCGCGGCGCCGACTCGCAGAGCACTCAAACATTCGAAGATGAGATAAGAGAGCGCGTCGACCCATCGCCCGCACCTGCTGCCACCTCTGTTGCCCCGTCTGCTACAGAGGGTGAATTGCCTCCTCCCGACGCCAATTTCGATGCGCGATTCGAGGATAACTTTGATGGGATCGACTGGGCGCGCCTCCCTGATTATATGGCCCCCCTACGTACACAGAAACACAAGAAGTCATGGATCTATCGCCACGGCTATCGCGTTTGCCTCCGCCGGTTGCCGCAGCGTATATTCTTCGTATGTGCGTATTGCCACAGGGATAAAACGATTGATAGAGGAGGCACTGGGTTATATGACGTTACGGCGTCAACTTCTTCTGCTGCCAATCATCTCCAGGCACAAAAGAGAGGCCACCGTCTCACGCCTACAGGTGAACGGATTCCCCTCCCAGGTAGCCAACGTACGCTACAGCAAGTTATACAAGGCGGCATTATTGTTCCACAAGCAGTAGGCAACGCGCTAGGCAACTTTGACGTATAGAGATTTCGGATAGCAGCTATCGAGTGGCTAGTGGCAAACAATTACCCTCTGAGAGAGTTTGAGACGCCTGCTTTCTGTAATATGCTAGAAATGGCCAATCCGGAGGCTCTCGGAGCACTATAGAAGAATCATCAAAGTGTAGCCCGATATACTATGCGACTGTTCAACTACCTGCAGCCTTGGGTTATAGCAGACCTGTCTACGGCGCTAAGCAAAATACACCTATCGTTTGACGGGTGGACTGTAAAAGGAGGCAAGAAAAGCTATCTCGGTGTTGTTGCTTACTACGCGGATTCGGCCGGCCGCATCAAAGATCTCTCGATTTCATCTCACAGCTATCTGGTGCCTACACAGGTGAAAAGATTGCTCAAGTAATACAGAAGACTCTCCGGAGCTTCAATATTAGCTCGAAAAAAGTAGGTTACTTTGTATTAGATAACGCAGGCAATAACAATACAGCGGTGGACTGTTTGGCAGAGGTGTATAGCTTTGATGCAGATTATCGGCAACTCCGCTGCGGCCCCCATACACTCAATCTCATCGGCCAAACAGTCATGTTTGGGGTAAATAGAGACGTCTTTGAAAACGAGGAAACTTAGCATGTTCTTGAAAAGTGTTTGCTACAGGATTGGCGTAAACATAGCCCTCTAGGTGTACTCATTGATGTTCTCCACTACATCAAAACGCCTCAACAGTACGATTTGCTATACGGCTTTCAGCAGAAGGAGGCAGAGGCTACAGGAGAGCTATACAAACCGATTGAGCTAATGAAGCCAGTAGTAACTAGGTGGAACTCTTTCTGCTCGGCATTTGAGAGAGCCGTTTAGAAGCTCAAGAATCTGCTAGATGCCTATATACAGTACTACATCGAGAATACGCGTACGGCCGCAGCGTACGCCTCTGCCCGCGGGAATCAAGTAGCTGAGTCTCCAATGTGGATAACGTCAACTGGATTGAGCTCATCAGATTGGGCTGTTATTACTCAATACATTGAGGTTCTACAGCTATTGAAGATGGCTACAAAACGCCTTGAGAGCAGAGGCAACAGTAGGAGATTTGGCGCGTTACATGACGTTATCCCCACATTTGAGTATGTACTCAATGCGTACGAGCAGCTTGCGCAGCAACATAAGGCCGTTGATTACAACGAGGCGGACTCGCTAGAGGATCATCTCGCTATCAATGTACGGGCAGCGTGGCAGAAGCTTCAAAAGTACTGGGGAAAGCTTGACGACTCGCCGGCGTACTACGCCGCCACAGTACTACACCCAAATACGAAGTTCTACTGCCAAAACTCATGGGCAGATCAACCAGCCTGGATTGCCTCATCAGATGCCGCTTTTCAGGCGCTGTGGAGTGAGTATAAACCGGATACCCGGAAGGAGATTCGCCCCCGTAAGAAACTCAAGGTCTCCAATATCCAGGCAAGCATTGATCTCCTCACAAATCCAGTACAAAACCGAGCCACCGTAGATAGCAACGACGAGTTTGAGCTATGGAGAAAGGAACCGCAGCTCCCATCAGATCACCCACACTCTATTGATCCGATAGCCTACTGGATAGGCATGAAAACGCTATATCCTTATCTCAGCCAGCTAGCTATTGACGTATTATCTATCCCAGCATCTAGCTGCGAGTGTGAACGTATGTTTAGCGAGGTCGGCGATCTCCTAGAGCCTAAACGTCGGGCTCTATCTTCTCAGTTACTCGCGGCAATTCACTGTGTACGTTGCTGGCTACGCCATGGCTTCAAAGATAAGGGGACTACTACGCTTACTAAAGAGGCAATCGATCAATTGTACAGCATATGGGACTGGGTGGAGATTGCCTAGCAAACCTTATACAAATATAACCTCACTCCTTTCCGCTAGCAATCTCTCTATTGACTGTACAGTTAATCTCTCTATTTAGTATACAGTTTGCCAATCAATTCACAATCAACCAATCTGATCTCAATCAAGTTGAGAGCTCCGAGACTACCAAATCAATCAATTCAATCTACTCTCCAGAAAATCGCCACCCAAATCAAGTGGGGGGACCTTACTTGATTGATTTGATTGATAGCAACTGTGGCACAACCGTCCTCACACTGCCTAGTCCTGCCAGCCCTTCCGTCGACGAGGCGACATGGTTTGGCTTGTTTTGTGCGAGACACATGTCTCAAAACGAGCTTGTTTCCCCGGTTCCACCTCGAGGTTTACTATACGACCGACGAAGACATAGATTATCTTGTATGTTGCTCCTCTGTAAGGTAGATGAGAGGCCATGCGGCTAGTAGATCATGTAGCTACCCTAGCAGGTTTTTCACGCGGCATTGAGACGTCGAGACACTCAACAGTCTCCAATCATCACGCACGGAGCTCAAGTGAAACGTCATATTGATTCTGTTCCGGGCCAGTGGTGACCCGGGTGTGATCGTCGGGCCAAGATCAAACAAGCACATATCCACCTCTGATGTCGTTGCCAAGGCATGAACCGTAGTATTAGCAAGAGTAGCTCATAGCGTAAGTGCGATTGATATACTGTACACTCAACGGGAAGCCAGTGGAATACATTTCCAGTTACCACTGCTCTCTTGCACTTTCCCGAGCGCTTTCACTGCCCTGTAGCGTTCGATCCACCCCGTGACAAGTGCACAAAACTTGAGACAGACCGAGGTCTTGCCTGTCCGGCAACCCCTGTTGGCAGTGCAACCGAATTTACGTTTCCGAGATGTGCCCGGTGCAGATTTTGTCATCGACCCGAACTCTTTACCTCCGAACGAACGACTCTCCTACTGCGACCAAAAAGCGCCTCGACCACAAACGTGAGTCAATCCATCCCGGACGTCTTTTCAGGCCCATTCTAACTGCGAGCGATCCTATTCAGTGCGACTCTTCTCGTCCAGCGAAACCGTTCCCGTCCAGCGCGACCTCCCAATCCAGGCGCGTATACACCTCAACATGGCCTCAAGCACCTCAACCAACAACGCCCGGTCGTCCGCACCCTCGCGTTTCGACCGCTTCCTCGCCCGCACCTACCTTCGCCAACCTCCCCGCTTCCGTATCGTCCTGGCCATACTCCTCACTCTCGTCTTCGCCGGTGCCATGATCTGGGCCTTCACCACACTCTTCAACAACCGCCACCCGGCGGCCGACCTTCCCGGGGTTTACCTCGTGTCGCGTCACGACGGCTGGCTCAACCTCGCTGCGTTCGTGGTTCTGCTTGCGGGCGGCTTCTGGATCGTTTTCGTCCTCGTGCAGTTCTGGCTGAGTTTAGCGGGCAAGTGGGATGTGTGGGTGGTAGGAAAGCTCAAGGGGGATGCGAGGAGCAAGAGGGTTCGAAGGAGGCGAGACAAAGAGCAGAGCGTGAAGATGCTAGACAGGGCCGCCGCCTAAGGGCCGGGGGTGAAGCAACAGACAACAACCTGGAGGCACATTACTTTAGAGATTGTACTCGGGATTTGCGCTCTGATATTTGCGGCGAGAGAGATGCTGGGTGCCGAAAGCATGGATTATCTTAGATTATGAAGCGGCATTAATGACAGTCCACACAAGCAGGTAGTGACTGATAAATGGAAAGCATACAAGCCCATCAAAGTCTTGTATCCTTACCTAAGACTTATTCTTTACTTTTCCCAATTTTTAGACATTGCGTCTCGCTTTCACACTATCGCGACACTCCTAGCAGCTCCAACCATCAATTGTGTTTATGCGCGACTCCACAGACCTCGTCACTCCAACTGTATATGCAGACGCCGAATATAGAGGGGCCGCAGCAGCCCTCTCGCTCAACACCTGAACTACTTAGTGTTAGTCTAGCGGACTTCGTTGCCGACTGTAAGAGTTAGTTCATCCTATCGAAAAAAATCAATGATAGCATAGCTGACGCCAGGAAACGAGCACACTCCGCCGAGCATGAATAACAAGGCAATTAGCTTCTAGTGTGATCAGGATTGGGGCGGTCTCCTGGTACTTAGGCCTCAGAATGTGTTCCCATGCTTGTTAAGTATCAACATCAGCCAGAAAGCTAGACAAGGGCGGGATAATGATCTAGGGCTTGAAACTTGAAACACTGCAACTCTCAAGTGAAATTCTCTAGTACCCTGTACGCCATAGATGTCTCTTCTGTAGTTATGGACGCTAAGCACATAGTAGCACAAATGCGATCTACGAGAAACAGCTGAGGACCCGTCAGCGCACTGTTCACTGCTACTAAAATCAACTTTCAGTAATTTTCGAGGTTAGTAGTCAATTCTCTTATTTTTTACCACTGACCGGACTCTGAAGCAATATGGCACGAACAAACAAGTGTAACGCCATGCTATCCGCCTGGTTGTTGCCCTCAAGATAAATGCAGACCCCTATGCATTTATTCTTACGGCAGCGGCTCGTCGTGGGGGTCTTCCATGAGGGTGTATGCAAGTTGGATAAGATACTCAATATAGCGAGCAATAACTGGACGACTCTAATTAATCCATTGAACCAAGCTAAAGGAGCTCTTTATGGATTGAATCGATACGAGAAACTCCGTACAATATGCGTTACGGTTAGTAGGTGTGAATGACATGTTTGCTTGCGAGTTAGACTTCAGCCCTTTCCTCTGCGCTCGTCATAGATACTCTTTCAAACCAGGATTGCCTGGAATTTCGTTGATTGCAGTAGCTCAAGCGTTACTCGGTTCGTCTTCGAGTATCTTCAACCCTAGGCCAACCAGATCGCATTCAGCCGGCGTGCCCAAAATCCTTGAATGGTAACCACCTGTCGAAGTTCCTACCGCTCGTGGCAGGAACTCAGCCCATCAGTTCGCTCTACGTCTGGCTAGGCCTTCTAGTGCGTACAGGCTCCAAATCAGTGTAAGTCGCAAGTGTGAGCGCTGTTGGCAGCAACCTGTTGGTCAGCTACATAGGCCTATGAACTCGGCAGGGTTTTGTGTCTGGTTTTGGTCTCGGGGTTTTTCTTGTACGCATTCTCCGCCTGCCTTTTGACGACATCCTACTCTATTGCATCGTTGACTGCAAAGCTTAGAAGGCTCTTTAGAATAGATACAAGCTCTTAGAGTAACTTGCAATGCCGACCAAACCAATGCAAACTTCTCAACTGGATACATGTGCCTCGAAGAGCAGACCTAGTGCAGGAGAAGTTTTCGAACAAGTACAAATATCCTCGAGGACTGTAGTGCTAGTAGCCGGGAGTTTCGACTGGTTGACATTCAATTGCATGTCCGAAATTAAATAGCCAAAGTCTAGGCTCATCGTTACAAAGTGCTAACGCATGTTTCTCGAGAAACGACAGCTGTAACAGGCTGCTCTAGTGCGCCGTGTCCCAAGGGTGTTGTGAGGAAGGGTGAATATTCTGTTTGGTTTGAGTCTCGTGTGCTGTCTATAATCATATTCAACGAACTTTCATGCTCTGATATTTAGGATATAACATGAACGAATGATAAGATTTGGAATCAACACAGATTTTCGAATATCATCTTTCGCGGAGGTAACCTAATTATCCTATGATTAGAGGTTGGCGGGAGATCGAAAATATCAGTGAACGAATCACACAATTGCTGAACCCTCTGTATGCGACATTGTATCCGTACTAAATGCCACGCCAATCGTTGAAATTGTTCGTCCTCAAATCCGTACAAAAGAAAGACGCGGGGCCAATGCTTTTCAATTTGGCTACATAGAAAATACCTCCGCTACAGTATCGACCCAGACACAAGAAACTAGCCCTATCGATTTGCCGAATCTAATAGGCTGCGGCGAAGGAAACAGAGGTGCACAAAGCTGTAGACTTACTTTCGTATCCAAATATCCAAGCGCCGCAACTGGCTTATTGAAATACCAGGTATTCCTTGGTTCGATGCCTGTGGTTGTAGACAACGGGTTTGTAATTGTGATAGTGGCGAAGGAGGAGCGCATGACCGAGGTCGTGGTTTTGATGAAGGTAAGCAGGAAGGGGACGAACGCGCTGTGGTGCCAGACTAGTTTCCTACTCGGTTGGAATAGACGTAGATAGCGAGATAAGTGCGGAGAAGCTCTTGCACGCGTATTCGAAAGTGGGACCAACCTGATTGCGTTGAGCACGCTTAGAGAGACCGAGATAGACCCGTCTTCGTGTTTTGCTAGTCCATGGCGTCAGGGACCACAGGCGCAGAAGCCTTTCGGCCATAATCAGTCAACCTAGCGGCGTTTTCGATTGTGTGAAGCTCCTCGCTGGTGGTGGGTGGGATGATCGGGGGGAGGACCTTGACCGCTGGTTCAGGGCTTGCCGAAACCTGAGGCTCGTCTAAGCTTGACTGCAGACAGCTTTGTGCATATGTAGGCGAAAATTCGAGAGCAAGAGAGATGTTGCCGAGTTTGAGGAGTGTGATGGGAAGCACACTGAGCGCGCCCGTAACTTGCAATAACGTCCGCAAGGGCGAAGAGGACATACTCCCTTGAGTAGAGAACGCAATTGATGTTGAATGAATAGGAGACTGTAAGTGATATTAGCTTTGATAGCTAGAGAGGGCCGTCAATCCTGGAATTTCGAAAGCTTACAGTATGCGAAGATCTGATGAGGTCGACATCGAGATGGAGCCAAAAGTTCTGGACAACGCGGACGGAATAGGCGGCGGGGATTCGAGTTTGTCGAACGTCTGTCAATCACCCACAACTTCTGAAACATTTCGCAGAGCATCCAAAAACGTGGCGATAGATGGAGAACACGTCCACCACACTAGCAGTGGTGCGTAACCTGATGTTGAAAGAATAGTAATTTGCGAGTGCCGTAATATGAATAAAAGACTGCGAGTGATATCAGCTCCAATCAGATAGAGATGGCCGTCATGCCCTGGGGTTCAAAGCTTACAACAGGGGAGACAAAACTTCTGAAACGTTTCGAAAAGCATGCGCAAAATGCAACAATGAAAGTGTTCCCTACGTGAGTAGGTGTAGTTGATGTTGGATGAATAGAAGTCCTTGAAGTGGTAGCGGCTTCAGCGTGTCAAGAGTACCGGATGTTGAAAGAAAGGAAGTCTACCAAAGGTATTAGCCCTTGGTCGGTCAGCAATGCCGGTTGAGCCTTGGGTCGTGAAAACTTACTCTGAGCGAAACCGAACTTCAGACACGTTTCGAAAAGCTTCTTCGTCTGGCTTGCCGATAGGCAGTTCTTTTCCAACTGGCGCTACATGCGTCCGTAGATGTAGTCATCCTCCTCTAGCGTTCTAAATCTACAGAGCTTGCAGAGATGTTGATACGAAGGGCCCCAGAACAGTTAGTTGTACGTGTCCGGCTTCTTCTGGTACTGGCGAGCTCGACGAAACAGCCGCTTCTATGGTCCTGCTCGATGCGCTCGCTGGAGAAGAAGCTCAGAAGCTGGAATATTACTCCCTTCAACGTGTATGCCTATATACAGCCGTCGTCTGTGTTGACGAAAGGTGATCGCTTGACCATACGCCGCATCACTTCTGATCGCTTCCCGGAGTTGCCCAAGGGTCGGCTCTTCGCGGAGCAAGCGACGTTTCTTTTTAACCTGCCCTCGACCATCCGCTGTTCCAACCTGGGAACGCGCGTGTTTTGTCGCCAACGCGGCTGACGAGGTTGACCGTATACGCCAGTTGGTAGAGCAGCGCATCGAGGTGGCCGTACGCCGTCTCTTCGCGATGTCGTCAAGCGACATGGCAAGTTTGCCGGTCGACATGCTGTCGGTTGAGTTGCTGGTTTTGGGGCGTTATCTTAGGGTTAGGTTAGATTGAGACAAGTTGTCTTAGACGTGTCCAGTAACTTTTAACAAGGCCGAAGGAGCTTGAGGAACGGAACAAAAAGTTGATGGGTTCATGAATAACATGCTTATGGAGTCAGTGGCTGGGTGACTGGAAATTCGGGTCGAGAGGTTGTAGAGTCAGAATCAATCCCGCTGGCAAGGACGCGCATTGAAGAAGGTGCAAGAGAACCGGGCCGTCTTCATCACCAAGATTCCCAAGGATCTTACTCTGATCGAGCTCACCGAAGAGTTCAGCGGTTATGGCATCATCGACCAGGGCGTGGACGGCACCAAGCAGCCGCCCAGGAGCCAGAGCAGCCGTGCGGTCCACCACGCCGTATTAGACCTCGTTGGGCGCGCAGCCTCATCAGCAAGCTTGATGCCCAACGATTTCCTCTTGATCTTTCACCGTGTTTCGCCTAACCACTTCCTGGATTCGCGCAAACGTTGTCCTGGCACTTCCGACAGAGCAGCCTCTGATTCCAGAAGCATGCAGAGGACCTCTGCGGGAAAAAGAAATAGCTGGGCTAGGAACTGGATGTGCTCCTCGCTCGCATCGGACAGTTTCAGTTGCTGGGCAGCCTGGGCTTGCGACTGCAGGTACGCTAGCACATCCGCGCCAGTGGAGTGCGGGGATGGAAGAGGGGAAAATGCAGTGGGGGTGGGGAGGCAACCGTGCGCGAGAGCGGGGGTGAAGGGTGAATTACCGTCTTGTGGAACAGTGGTGGTGTGGACCCAGCAACAAGCTTGTTTCGCTTCGTGTTCATCGTCGGAATGTATATGCTTGATCTGGTGAAACGTGTTCAGGGGTCTCGGGCTGAGCGTACCGCTGCGAGCGATCTGTAGAGGGATTATATAGCTTGTGGAGTGGTTGATGGCTGCTTCGTTAGCGGTGCGTTCAGTAATGCAAGTGATGTATGACTTACTCGAGGATGTGAAACGTCTCTGAGTGTCTCCCAATCATGCATCTTGGAGCGCCAACAAATGTATCATCCATCCTGCATACTCCAACAGACGGTTGACCAGCCGTCCCGCTTCGTGGAAAAACAAGGAGGGTGCTGGTAGGCCTGACCACACGAAACTCCGAGATTTTTGGAAAGCGTCACGGTTGGCCATGCCGATTTTGGAGTTCCTTGTGCTCCGCCAGCCATGTTCGTAGAAAATTGCTAGACCGGTATCTCTGTATTGTCGCTGAGGGTATAATTGAATGCGGAACTGAATAGACTCGTAAAGGCGACGGCCCAAAGAGGATGTGAACGAAGGCGCGAGTAACTCCAGGTGACGATCCTGCGCTTCGCAACCATCGAGAGACTGGTTGACCACGTTTTGGGTTTCCGGGAGCTGTTTAGTGATAGATTAGCAGATTGGTTTCGAACGTCTCGGGAGGTTATAGGAGGTACCGACCTTGTCTTTGCCGCTGGACGGCCCAGTGTGGAAATGAGGGATCGAACGCCGAAATTGAGATAGGGATTGAGACTCTGAGGTCGTCTTGCAAAATGCAGTTTGAAGATTCGTCAGGCGCGGACTCGCGGCTTTGAGAAGTCAAAAGCGAGGATTGACATTGAGGTCAAGGTTCGCGACGTCGTCTCGCAGCTCAAGGCTTGTGTTGAAGATTGAGTGGAGGTGTTCTTGCCACGCCTGCCCCGGTTGCGGCTCTGAGAAGTCCACAGCGAGGAGCGAGATCGAAATTGGACTTTATGAGATCGTGTTTTAGCTCAAGGATGGGGCTGGGGGTGTTCCTGCCACGGTCGCGGGTCGCGACTTTGAGGAGTCGGTGAACATTCGTTTTGGGATCGAGATTGAGGTTTCCAAGGTTGTTTTGCAGCTCAAGACGTGGGATAACCCTTGGTAGGGGCGTTCCTGCCGCAGTTGTGACTCTCATAAGTTAGCCGCGGAGTGTAGCGAAGATTGAGATTGAGGTATCGTGTTGCAGCTCAAGACGAGTGTTGGAGGTCGGAGGAAGCGGTCTTAATGCGCCTGCGGCTTAAGAAGTCAAACCAAGGTTGAGCTTGAGACTGAGCTCTTGCTGTAGCTCAAGGAGGAGGTTGACGGTTCGGCGAAGGCGTTCCTGGCGCAGTGGCGGCCTTGGGTTGCAGCTCAAGGCTGGCGCCAAATTTTCGGCTGGGGTATTCCTGACTTCGTGAAGACGAGGATTTCCAGATTGAGGCTGAGGTTTCCGAGGTGGTGCCAAGATGGTTGTTGCAGCTCAAAAGTCGGGGATGGAGGTTCAGCAGCAGCATCCTTGCCGCGTGGCTCTGATACGTCGACAGCGAAGATTGAGATCAAGATAGAGATTGAGGTCCGTCAGGTCGTGCTGTAACTTAAGGCGGGGTCAAAGGTTCACCGGAGGCGTTCTTGCCCTGCTTGCAGCTTTGCGAAGCCAAAAGCCGAAGTGGAGATTAAGACTGAGGATTGCGAGGTCGTGTTGTAGCTCAAGCCTGGTGTTGAAGGTCGGGCGGGAAACGTACCTGCCGCGGTTGTAACTTTGAGATCTCGCAGCGAAGATTGAGGTTGGGGTCTTGGTTTGCAAGGGCGTGTTGCAGCTCAAGCGGAGGCTAACGGTTCGGCGGAGGCGTCTCTATCGCGGCGGCGGCTTCGAGAACCCAACAGCGAAGATTGCGATCTTGGAGGTCTTGTTGAAGCTCAAAACTAGGGATAGAGGTTCTGCTGGGGTATTCCTGGTCTTGAGAGCGAGATTGAGATTTTCGAGGTGGCGTTGAAGTTCAAAGCGGGGGTTATCGGTTCAGAAGAAGCATTCTGCCGCGCTTGCTTTTTAGAGTCGTCAAAGGCGAGAGACTGAGGTTCTTGAGGTCTTGCCGCAGCTCAGAGAAGTCTTCGCGGGCTTGGAGCAGAGCCTCGTTTGGGTTTGCAGCCCAAGGCGGGGGTCGGAGGTTCAGCAGCAGCTTCTAGTTGGGCTCGCGGCTCTGAGAAGTTAAAGTCAAGAGAGTAAGGGTTCTGGACCGTGTTGCAGCTCAGAGACGCGTTCGAGAGCTCAGATCGGAGCCTCGTTTGGTGTTGCAGCCCAAGGCAGCGGTTGGTGGTTCAGGAGAAGAATTCTGCCGCGCTTGCGGCTTAGAGTAGCCAGAGTCGAGAGACTGAGGTTTGTGAGGTCGTATTGCAGCTTGGAGAAGTTCTCGCGAGCTCAGGGCGAAGCCTCGTTTGGTGTTGCAGCTCAACGCGGAGGTGCGAGGTTCGACGGAGGCGTTCCTGCCAAGGCAACCGCGGCAAGTCAAGTGAGGGAAACCACGCACCCCAAATCTGGTGATGCGCGTCTTTCGGCTGCAAAGATGGCCAGAAGTTCAAAATTTGCATTTTCACGCCAGCGAAACCGCCATAACACCTCAGTGACCGTCGGGATGCGCTGCAGCCCCTGACCCTGCATGTACGGCAGCCTTTGCTGCAAATTTGAGGCTCGCCTGGATTTTCGATACAAGTACGAAGCCCAAATCGACAGAGCGACCGTCAATATGCTCGGCAGGCACGGCAAGTGCCGCTGTGGTGAAGGTGGCCGCGCCCGGCTTTTGGTGGCCGCTCTCGTTGGGCGGAAGCTCACAGCGATATATCTCCACAACAACACGTCGCAAAATTATGAAAATTGGCACGGTGGGTGCATTCACTCGTCGCATTCTCTGTACGGAATCTTGGGTCAGATATGTTATTGCGCCGTGGCGTCAGAGCTCAGTCGGTGTCGGCGTGGTGAGGCAGACTCCCGCGGGGAACATCGCTGGCGCTAGGGCGGTCGCCACATTCAGTCGGGCAGGTACCTCCACCACCTTTCAACCCCGTTTTCCCTCTACATCGAAAGCCCATGGTGCTTCGCAGTCTCGCACCGGCAGTAAATCGACAGCACACAAGTTCTTTCACCGTTCACGACACTGCAGAATTTGCCAGTGAGCTCGCAGCTCGCAGCTCGCCCAGGCGGCGGCTGCGCCAGCAAGGCCCAATTTGCCTGACAGAGTACGCATTTCAGTGGCTCATGGGCCCTTTGTGGGCTTCTGATTTACGCTCAAGGCTCAAATTCGAAGCAAATCGATTTTCGCAGCTCCTGGCAGACATTTTCGTGGTGAAGGCGAATCTGCCAAGCCAAGCGAAAACGCGAGCCTCGCCACCCCGCCACCCTCACAGAACCTCTCTCGACTGCCCCCACCTCCCTTCGTATCCGCATCTATCTACTTCATCGTTCTCTCTTGGTGGCGCTGCGTCAGGCACTGACGGGATCGTCTCCTGCCCACTGCGCTATTTTCGTAAGTACGCTCCTGATTATTGTCCTTAGGCGCTCGCGGAGGCTCATAATCCGCTCTGCCGGGTGAGGTAGAGCGGCACTCCTGATTGCTCTCAAGCTGACTTTTGCTTACAGTGGCACGATCGCGACTCCGAAGTCCATGTGCTCGAACGAAGGAGTCTCGCCCGCTCTACACTCGGCGACAGGATCGGCCAAAACGCGGTTTAGCATAAAAGCCGATCGAACTAACATACATACCCATGCATTCCCATCGGGACAAACCTTTCGCGAGTAGCTCAAGCGGAGCCTCATCGGTTTTGCATACCCATCCATACCCATGGCAATACGGCGTCTTTCACCCACCACCAATGACATTGGGTCCGACGTTAGCCCTCGCATGTCCGCTACTTTCCAAAGGACAAGAAGAGTGAAACGACGGATATTGGTGGTAGCGCTCCTGGATTACGTGGGCGTCTTTCACGTCCATCAGCGAGAGAGCTCCCGGATCATGTCGGTCTTCCAGGCTCACCAGATAGCGCTCATCGGCCATCCCGCCTACTCGTCCTCCATCGAGGGATCGGGAAGAGTCACTCAACAAGCCGATCTCGAAGAAGCAGCTCCCCTGACGTCTTGGAGAGCGACGCAACAACCCGATTTAAAAGAAGCAGTTCAGCCGAAGCCCTCAGAGAAGAGAGTGGCTGCAACTGCCCATCAACAATTCTGGAATGGACTTTTTTCCAAGCGACCAGGACTTCAACCGCCCCTCTTGTCTCCATGTTGCCTTCATTCCCGCCTTCAGAAACATCATCAACCCAGGCGTGCTCAACTGCAACGCTATCGTGGGAAAGCTCGATGCCTTGGTTCTCTTTTACTTTCGACAATCACGCCACCTAGCTCTCATGGCTAGACTCGTCATGGCTACGGAGGTATGTTCACCACATCACGTTACTCTTGAGCTATCTGCTAACAAGACTCCTAGCGGGCTGACATGTGCGAACCTGCTGGCGGCTCCGGGGCTCTACGTAACATGCGTGCCTCGAGGAACAGGGAGAAGATCCAATAACGGGATCTGTCGGCTCTCACGAAGACATGCACTCCCTGGATTCGCGAAACGAAGGGCAGTATTTGAAACCAGATTGGCGGGACGAGAGTTTGGGGTAAGTGATTACCTACCTTCCCTAACCTTTCTGAGGGGAGACCTTGAAGCAACAGAGCGTTATGGTACTCTTAACACGTTAGCTCATACCCCACTTTCCTGATTTCGGAGTTTTATCACCTCGCCCTGCCTGCCGAATGTATGGTCCACTTGTACCTACAGCTGACCATTTCAGCAGTGTCAAGGAACAAGTTTTGGTTTCCTCCGTCACCTTTTTCCCGGCTTATACTTTGATCAATATTCAGTGCGTATATCACACATGAGACCAACGAAGTACAACTGTCTGACAGTCTAGAGTACCCATGGATTGCTCGACTAGCCATGCGGCGCGGGAGTTTCTCTCGTCCGCTCGTCGATCAATGTTACACCAATCCATTTATTCTGGTGCCAGAGCACAAGTGCTACTACATTAAGCGGGCTCTCCAGCCAGCCCGCATGGATCAAGAACACGCTCCATTGCGAGCACAAGTTCTACTACATGAGGCGGGCTCTTCAGCCAGCCCGCATGAATCAAGAACACGCTCCCTTGCCGCACGGCGTTGCCCGTCGCAAACGCAAATGTCGTCAACCAGAACGCGTACCAGGGTAACCGCCCTGTATGCACTCGATGTTAAAATATACTTGCTCAAGCAAACCGCCACGCAGAATGCTCGCAGACGTCAGAAGACCGCCCCCTCCAGGCGCCGGCTGTAGCAGTTCCAGCAGCTTCTACAACCTCCACAAACACCCGTCAGCTCCGAGCAAGCGAAACCCCTCCCTCTACCCCTGGAAACACTGTACAGAAAAACTTGACGGTGCAATCGCCTATTTCGCCGGATTCCACAGCCGTGTCCTCGAGCTCGCCCTCAAGGTGCGACACGATGAAGGCGGTGGTAACCGCCCCGTACGCACTCGTTGTTCAAACATACCTGCTCAAATGAGCACGCCGGCGTTCCCATGGAATACGACTAGCTTCTCGTCAGCTCCGGGCGCCTCGCGAATGAAGGAAATGATCCCCTCGCCAACTTCAACTCAGCCCCCCACCGATCGTCTATTGTCATCGAACACCCGCATCGAAGCTGACGATGGCATTGGCTTCTTGCTGAATCAGCAGACCTCGGTACGGAGGTCGGTACGCTCCCAGCGTATGACCCGATCGTCGTCTTATTGGATTGAAACGGGAAGATGTGGACCGTCGCGGCGAGTGGTTAGGGACTCGTAACCCGAGCACTGGGATCTGGTACTACGTCCGCGACTGGACATGCGAATCTTGGTCAGTCGATTGGGCCAACGGCGCCGCGAGGACCTTTGTAGCCAATTACTACGATGAGCCCACTTCTGTCGTGGCCAGCCAACTAGTACCATGAACCCTGCCAAAGTCGGGTGATGCCGCTGAAAGATAGGGCATCTAACCGCAAGGGGCGAGAATCGGTCCTCTTCACCGACGTGGTACTTCTCCACCGTGGTGGCCACAGCTACAATGAGACCGACGTGGTGGATTCGCTTACGATCGCAAGGCGGATTTCAAGCCGAAGTATGTTCACTTGCAGCATTGAGTTCGACAATCTTCCAATGTCAAGCGATCCTGCTGAGATTCGCGCACAGGTATGATATCAATTGTTGCGTTGAAGACCAGCGTACTGACATCATACAAGGTTGAGTTCTACTTCTCCCTGCAGTTCACTTGCAGCATTGAGTTCGATAATCTTCCGATTTCAAGCGATCCTGCCGAGATTCGCGCGCAGGTATGATATCAATTGTTGTGTTGGAGACTAGCCTACTGACATCATACAAGGTGGAATTCTACTTCTCCCCCCAGAACCTCCGCGGTGAACAGCATCTATTCCATAAGATAGAAGGCCCGAGAAACATCCCGGTCTCTATCAAGCATGCGAAGAGCCCCTGCACCATATAAGAATGCTGCCGAATTGGAAGTCACACTTTCGCATCTCCAAGACGAACTACAAGGTAGAAGCCGTGGTATCCATCAAAGTCAGTACCCTTCTGGGACCTTGTGGTTCGTCATCTTGAATGGAAGATCCCGGAGGGTGCGTTCAGTCGAACAACATCCGCACCAGGTGGACTGAAGAGCATGGCAAGATGTCACTAGGCCTATTCTCGGAGGGCCGGCAAATCTTCATAGCCATCTGCTCAACAACCCTGCAAACAGTTTCGAGAGGATCCCATCGAATCAATGGCAAGTATTATGTACTGTGTCACCAAACCCACAGGGTGTATGAGGAAGAATACTAGATCTATCCACATACGTGAGAGTATGGAGAATTCAAATCGCTGTTCTACTTACTCACCTCGTTCACTAATTTGATCGGACTGGTCAGTCGCCACTTAGCCCGCGCACGATACGCCAATTCACAACACACTACTTCGTAAATTACGTTCTGAACACTAGCCATTTATTGCTCTCTTGGACTTGGGCAGAGTATTATGCCATGCGGATTGGTTGGTAGATAGATATCCGAATTAAATTCGTCTTCTTTTAGCTTGATGTCATACATTCTTGGACGTAGTCATTGACACCGTGAACGTCTCTCGATTTCTAATGCTAGATGATGCCCTCTGTACGAGCAGCATATGTAGCTTCGCATCGATTGATTACGGTTTGAATTGTGATTCGCGTGGTGGATTTCTCCTAGTATACGTAGCTGGTGTTTGTTCTACGAGATCTAAGATTAGTAAATACGGATCAGTCAAAGTAGTCTATTCTACGAGAAGCCCATCTAGGCAGATAGATAGGGCGACATTTTGAACATGATCGTGAAGCTAGAGAAGGCTGAGGTATCGGTATGTATAGCCGCTGCGGCGTTTTTTCTGCTTTCGGGAGAACTCTAGCACGATCTTGTATCAAAAGCTTCATATCCGAGGTTATTCTACCTCCGCTTGTAGCTTTGTTCATCATACTTAAAACGCTGTAGGTTGGGGTAAATTAATGGCTTCGGTAATTCAATTGGTGAGTGAATTGGAGTCGTCTATGTACAGCTGACTACGCTGAGTACAGGCTTCTGCAAGCCCACCCTTCTCTTACGGCTTGAGAATCTATCTTTAGGTGCTGAGAAGGCTATTCAGATGCAAAGCAAACATGTTAGAACATTCTGGACGTCTCTTCCGTGCAGTTCAAAGCAATTATCACATGGTACGTTGGTGCAAATAAATGTGAGGCAGCATGTGATGTATTGCTCAACCTCCGAGAACGGCGCGGAGCGCCCTAACAAACGAAAAGAAAGAAGCAAAGCAACGAAATCCCCCAATGGGCACAAGAAATTGGTATACACGGTTGGCGTCAAAGCCCGCAACGCTCGCCCCAAAGCCAAAACACCCCCAAACTCCGCCGAAATCAAAAGCACCGAAAAGTTGTTCTACAGGTGGCATTTAAGCCCGCAACGCCAGAAGCCAAACCGAAGCACCCAATCAGCGCCCCAGAAGCCACCGACCAAAGCCAAAAGATGATCGATCCCCACGAGTCAAGCCAAGCCAAGCCAAGCCAAGCCAACGAAAGCCCCGCCTACACGGCAGCACGCCAATCGCCCGGGCTCTTCCACGGTTTCCAGAGGTCGTAGGAAACCCAGAGGCGCTCCTTCTGGACCAGATCGGCGAGGAGCTGCTCCAAAGACTGGCCATGCACAAGCATGTCGCGGAGAGGCATGTCGGCCGTGACGTTGTCGAAGGCCTCGTAGCCAGGCGCCAGCATGCGGTTGACCGAGTCCGCAAGCCCAAAGACGCGAATGACCTTCTTGTAGTCGGCGTAGTCGGCGTCGGTCATGCTGAAGCCGACCTTGTAAACAATGGTCGGGATGAGTCGGTCGTGTTCCATCACGACTTCCCTGTTGGCCGGGCAGACACGGCGGAGAAAGTTGAAGATGGGCCGGAGGGCCTCGGTGCGAGCCGACTGCACGCGGACGATGCGGAGGGGAGCGGCGAGGATGGTGCGGGGACGCAGCTGAGTAGAGTTAGTATAGATATCAGCAGAGTGAGTGAAGAACTTACCTCGTTGGCAAGAGCAGGTGAACCGAGACCGGGAATGCGTTCGCCCGCTGCTGCAATCTGGATGGGGTCGAAAGACCCGAAGCTGATCATGCGGGAATGGGCTGCCCGCCCAGAAGAGCTTCCCGCCGCAGCGAAACCCTGGCCGATCGTGCCCACATAGTGAGCTGGACGAGGAGTGATGGCTCGATCCGCCGGGTTGACGAACTCCTCTGCCTCACCCCGCAGAGGCGATGTTGGAGATATGGCCGATGAAGATGCGGTGAAGGTGCGGCCCGCACCCCAATTGACCTCGTGTGCCATTCCCTCTGGGAAAACAGGCCGCGAGTAGTAGTCATCATTAGACATCTTTGTGATTAAGATGTCTAGTGTTGAGGAGAGAGGTGACGGTGGAGTAGGTGTGTTTGTGAGCTTGGGCGAGGCTGAAAAGCTGGAAAAATGGCTCGAGGGTTGAGAGTTGATAGGTTGGTGGTGCTTGAGGAAGGAAGGGTCGCGGGGTGAGGGAAATATATAGTCGGCCAAGGTGGGCCGTGACGTAGCCACAATCTCCCTTCCCCCCTGGAGAGACCTTCACCTCACCTTTACCCCTCACCGGTGAGGCTCCTAGCAGCGGCGGCCAATAGATAAGACCTGATAAGGCGGGGTATTGAGTCTTTGCAGGTAATATAAACGTGGGAAACAATAGTAGAGGGGTCAAGGCGAGGATCGTCTATCGAAATGACAACGGGTGCAAACGGCTACGCAAACGCTCGCTGCGCCTGTGACACTATAGCAAACGAACGAAACCCCACCTCTTCACTCACCCCGCTACTCGGAACTTCACAGTTTTAGTCACTTTATTCAAGGCTACCTCCGGCATTAATAGTTATGGACTGCATTTGCACTACCTACGGGAGCGAACATGCCGGCTTAGGCTTGTCCTTACGGGCTGTTCATGACAGTTTGCTGGGTCGCCTCTCCAACAGTCTTCTTGGCCTTGGCGTTTCCTCCGCGCCCAGCTGGTCGTAGATCTCGTATGCCGTCACTTCCCGGGGTCGGCTGTCCCCATACGACCTAGCATTGCCTTCGTGAAAGCAATTTGTGAGAATTCGGACTTTGAGCTCGTCCGGGAGGCCATTCCAGTCGAACATCGCGAACTGAGGCTCCGAGGCCTCGGCGAAGCCCCACGGGCGGGGTTGTATTGACAGTTTGCTGGGTCACAGGCTTCTTGGTCTTGTTCGCTCCTCCATAGCCGCGACCGCGGAGGCGAGTGGAGAATTGAGCGGCCGGGCTGTTCTCGATATCGGCCTTACCGATGGTATATGATTGGAACGTACTGACTTCCGCACCGAAGTCTGCTGGTTTAGTAAGAAGCCGATGCCGTCGCCCATCTTCATGCGCCGGCTTAGGCAATTCGATCTGCTTGAGCTGCGAAAACCCATGGAGAGAGCCTAGGAAGCCACAGTTGGGATCGCGTGCTCGAGATTCCAGGATTTTGGCTCATCGTGGCCACGGCCGAAATCACGTCCACGGCCAGATGTCTTGTTGGCGGTCGCTGGCTTCGGCGTGTCCTTGCGAGCTCACCATTGCTGTCGTTGTTGTTGGCACGGTGAGGGAAGTAACCTTTCCTCTCCTGATCCATCTCCTCCACCGTCTTCTTTGACTTGGTGACTCCTCCGTGGCCGCGACCGCGTCCACGTCCAGATGTCTTTGTGTCGGTCGCTGGCTTCGTTGGCATGGTGTGGGAAGTAATCTTTCATCTCTTGGTCCATTTCCTCGACGGTCTTCTTGGTCTTGTTTGATCCTCCACGGCCGCGACCGCGTCCAGGGCCGGAATCACGTCCACGTCCAGAATTCTTGGTGGTAGTCGCCGGCTTGGGCTTGTCCTTTCGAGCGGGCCTAGGCAGTTGTTAGTTACTAGCCGCGAAACAGAAGGAAGTAGACTACTTACTGGACACGGGCGGCAATGCTGGGCTGCGCGGTCGTAGCAGGGACGTGAGCAGCGGGGACCACCATCTCGACCTTGATAGGCTTGCGATCGATCTTCATGCCGTCGAGCTCGGCCATGGCTTTCACAGCCTGCTCCTGCTTGAATGAGTGTGAACACTGTACTTTGACATTGGCCATTCGCGCTGTGGTTGGTGACCACAATACCCGTCACCAACAAAGCCCACAGGACCAGGAATTGACGATGAGTCTTGCTCGGCTTTTTGTGCTTGGAGTACGCGGGTGGCAGCCTTGTGCTTCCGACCCTTTGGCATTTCATTGATAGGCATCATGAGACCGCTGTCGAGGTTTGCGGCCAGGGCGTCGATTTGAGCACGTATGTACTTGTCAGCAATAAGCAGTGCATCTTCGGCTTGAGCAGCCTTCGCAGCTTTGGATGCGTTCCAGTGCTCTAGAGCGTCGATTCGAGCACGCATGAGCTTGTCAGCAACCGGCTTGACGGGCGCAACAACGATTGGCTTTCCACCATGCCTCTCCTGGATACGTCGAAGCTGTTCCTGGACGTTCATGGTCTGCATCTGCTGAAGACGGACAGCGTCCTTAGCCGGATCGGGCTGGCCGTCGTATGATGTCGCCGCCTTCTTCCTTCGAAGCAGTTCCTCTTCGGAAATGGGCTTGACTGGCGCGACAATGACTGGCTTGACTGCCACGACAACAACTGAATTGATCGGCGCAGGGGCGATGGGCAAGTCCTCGCCGTCGGACCAGTCGATTTCATCCTCGGTGTTGATAGTGTTAGAAGAGGCAGCAGCGGGGGGCCTCAACCGGTCTTTTACTCGTCATCGTTCTTCGTGAGGCGGACCACCAAGCAGCAAGCAGTGAATCTTCGGCGCTCGCAGCGCTCGCAGCTTTGAATGCGTTCCAGTCCTCTAGGGCAGCTTTAAAACTATGCCCCAGATACAGCAGTCCAGCTCATGCTTGAAGAAGGTGATTGTGGCGGTGCCGAGGCTGCTGTGTGACCGTTGTTGATGACCGACTTTGGCGTCCGACTCCACTCTCAAAACTGCCGTAAACACAATCCGCTGGAAGACGTCGGAGGATATGCCAATGTCATAGTATGGCTCTCCAGCCACAACACAATCCGCTAGAAGACTGGGGAAGAGATGCCAATGTCATAGTATAGCTCTCCAGTCACAGGTGGAAATATCCTTGCCACACACTTGTCTCTGACCGCATTGAAGTTGGCGGATGCATCTATAAAGGCTTAAAACCTTTACCCCTTGTTTGGGGCTTTAGAGTCCATGCCCCAGATGCAGCAGTCCAGCCTGTGCTTGAGGTTATGGTGAACACCTTTGTCATAGCGCGCATGTTGATCTGGTTGTCGCTGAGTGGACGGCCAGCAAAGAGCATCTCATCTATCTCAGAGTAGGCCTTGTCAATAAACTCCTTGAGGTCCTTCTGGGTTAGACCACCAGCACGTGGCTCCTCCCGAAATCTCGCAATGAGGGCCAAGAGTTTACTTTGGAAGACTTCGTCCCAGTCAGTGGATTTGATGACCACCAACTTGGGCTTTCCAGTATTCATGCCCCAGATGCAGCAGTCGAGCTGGTACTTGAAGAAGGTAATCATTGCCGTGCCCAGGCTGCGGCCATTCGTGCCGTAGTTGATGATCACAGACTTCGGCTTTCCGGTATCGGTCGCGGTGCCGAAATAATCCAAAGACTCCATCCTTCAATAGACCTCACGGTCGAGCTTTAATAGATCTTACGCTCGACATCTGCAAGCACTAGAATTAGCTTCTTACACGATTCGCTAGTTCCGCCTTGATGTTCGCACCTTCAGAGAACTCAATGCGAGGCAGACCCTGTCCAATCCAGTTGACGGTCCAGTCTGGGAGTATTTTGGACACCATGGACTCGTTACAAGCAGCTTGATGAAGTATCGGTGTGACTTAACCAGCAAGTTCGCGATCGGAAGAGCCTCCAAGCCATTGCGTTCTTGCTCACGAAGTTGAGAGAGACTCTTGACCTGGTCGCCTAGAAGAGGGGTGCGTGTTCTCTTGGGTTTCTGAGAGAGCAGTGGGACGCCGTGCGCTGAGGGATCGTGTTCTTGACCCATGCGGGTCTGTATGGAGCATTAGTCACGACACTCGTCAAAAGTTTGTAGGACCCAAGAGGACTCTTACCTATAGCCTTGAGGATAATTCACGCACCTTGAGGACCCGGGTGAATGTCGTTGAGCAGAATCTTCGAGCTTCGACTGCGAGATGCAGGACCATGGTCGGTGTAGTCCGCTAAGTCGTGCATCCAACGTGCGGCAGTCGGATCTAATGTCTAGATCTCATGGCGTTCAGCCACCCGGTCACGTTACTAGGGATGTATAAATTAAGGCTTACATTGCAACTTGGAAGACTCGGTTTTCCACCGTCAGAAGAGGGAACATACTACTCCCCGAACAGGCTTTTTGGCTTTCGGCTCGAAGGATGGACTTTGCGAGCGGCGGTAGCTGTGCACTTAGTCCGAGTTAGCAATCAAGGCTGCAACAGTTAGGTTCATTAGACTTACAACATGCAAAGTGTGCGTGCATGCCCTCTAATAAACAGTGTGACAGTGATGTTTTGAAAGTGTGAAGGTAGACTTTGAGAGGAAGGAAAGTAGGCTACCCTTTCCGTCCTAGGACCATCCAGGACGCCATGCAATGCTGCAATTGAAAACACAAGATGATAAAAAAAAGGGTGGGATTTGCTCGCAGACGCAGATCGCAATCGATGAAGAACTTGAAGGACCAACAGACCGAAGGATCCGCGCAGCATGAGCCAGTCGTTAAGACTGGTGGAGTGCAACTTTCATGTCGAATGCGGATATGGAACATGTGTTTGGTGTCTTGAAATTCAAGTGTTGCTTGAGGAGCCGTACATTGAAGTTGCATGCATTCGCAGAGTGAGGTAGCTTGTAGTGGCCCTCCCACCGCTGCACTTGAGAGGCCGTCCATCAACGTTGCATCCACTCTCGGAGTGAGTGTCCATCTTGATGAAAGCGAAGCCACGACTCAGGGTGGGTGGCTTGTGAATATGATGCCGACGTCTGCGAGTTTTCGAACCAACCAGGATTCCTGTAGGGCACTTATGCCCGTCTCTTGATCTCCGAAAAGCTTGGTACGGTAGGAGGGGTAGTGGTGTCAGAAGTCGAGAGCTTGTTCGTTACTGGCGAGGGCAATTGGCCCTGACCCTGCTTGAGGGGGGTGCCGCGGTCGCTCTAAGCGTGCTGTTTGATCGCCAGGACAATGCCTTGGTTGCGGCTGCGATAGTTGTCGTGGTGTTTGTTGCCACGGCCGTGGCCTGACCGTGGTACCAATTCCACCACGGCCAGGTTTGAAAGGGTGTGCCGGTGCACTTTTGCCCTGACGCAACGAAAGGCTTGGTGCCCCAGAAAGGGAGTTAGGAGGTGACCTTATAAAGGTTTGTTAGCAAAGATACATGATATCAAGACGTTCATGAAGGACTAGCCGGGGTGGGAAGCTCTTGAGATAACTTCGCACGAGGAATTTGAAAGGCAGGCACGTGCATGACCTGAGCTCATGCTCGTGAAGCTCCTGATTGGATTGGAATACTCACACGCATGGTATTTGCAGTGGCGATGATGACCGAGTTGGCACGAAAAGCTGCCTTTCACGAGATCCATGGCACTTGTCGTGCAGGCCGAGGCCTGAGAAGGTCATTCTGAGAAGATCGGTGCTCTTGTCACTGCCTTCACCGACAAGGTCAGGGACTCCGACGGCCCTGTCGTATGCGAGGAGGAATCCGGCGTGTGATGATTGTGAGCGATCACGAGTTCTGGACGGCCTGGTGGCGGTTCATCAATCCATCAACGTGATGGCCTGTATGAGCATGCTACCCGTATTAGCACAAAGAATTACTAGACTCTAGGTCAGCTCGAGGCTGTTTAGCATACCTTTCTGATGGTGAGGCAGGGGCGAGCGACCGCCTTCTGACTTCGGAAATGGGCAGGAGGGAGTCGACATGGCTTCGTCCGCCGGTGTGCGAAAGACGTCGTAAGCTCTGCAAAAAATGAAGCTCATCAAGAGCGCTTGCGAGAAGATCTCGAGTCGTGAAGGTTGTAGTGTCGCTAAGTGAGTGAGCTGCCAAGCGGGGTTGTGAGGTTGAAGACAAAAACGGGCCCCGTGCGTCACAACCACGCTAAGCCCGCTTCGCCTAGCGCCTCATGGGGTGCCTTCCCAAACAACACCACGGCGGCTTGAGGCAAGACCAAGTCGACATTCAGCTGCAAGATGGCCGAATCCAATCGCGAAAGCTCAGCGGCGACACCGAAACCGCGCAAGAAGAAGCGCCATTCGAAAAGGACTTCAGCGCAGGCCCAGTCAGGCGGGCAGACTACTTCCACGGCACCAGCGGCGCAACCTTCCCGCCGAGAAACCATCCACACGACGTGAGTAACTTTTTGGTCTAATTTTTCCCTGCTCGATTTCAAAGCGCTGACAAGCGCCCAGAGGCGACTGCGCCTGGTACTTCCCAAGCCCCATGGACCCCACGCTCAACAAATACCAATACTACCCCAGAATCTGCACCTGCGGCAGAATCTACAACAACTAAGAGCCTAGATCGGACACCCCCTTCTTACGACGACGACCCCTCCCTCGCTCCTGCCGTTCCGATCCTTGACCCATACCGCGTCAAGCTCGACAGGCTCTGCACCGACATCACTACCCTCGAGCGACCCGAATTTTTTTGGGACGCGTCTTGAAGCTCGGATTTATAACTTGGATACAACGGCCGCCTCTGGGGCGGGCCGACAAGAAGGGTCGACGGTTCGGGAAGGAGCTGTAACTACATCAATGTGATCTAATGGCAAAACGGCGTCGATGAAGTTGCTGAGACGGGGGCAGTGTGGGGGCAGATCGACTCTATTTTGAGGTTCAAAAAAATTCAATAATTCACAATTGCGAAAGACGGTCTCTGGCTGCTGCTATTTGATTGTGAATCCGAGGCCTAGTCTACCTCTCGACGCCTTGAAGACGCCGTTGAGCCACCTACTTGGACTCTGACAAATTTCGCGAAATCGAACCAATCGCGGGGTCTAAGAGGAACTGATAGTATCAAAGAATATAGAAGACTCTTATGCGTCTGTTGTTCCCTAGTGGGCCCGGGCCATTTGGACCTTCTCTGCCTCACGAGCCACGACAAATGCCTGGGGTCGAAAATCCACCCTGCTTGCGACCCCTATCACCCCACAAGCTTTTACATACTATTCGGCTGCTATGAATATTCCAGCGTTACAAATCTAGGAAGTTTGACAAGTGGACAGCGCGCAGGCAGATCGTCGCTGGTTCTTGTCAGGTGTCCGTGCTGATGGTCGATCTTGAAACGGATTTCGGACTCGACCCCAAACACACCCCACCAGCTAGAGATTGGATAAGCCATAGCTATACGTTCTCAGGTACGAGAGAGTACGTCGACTACATTTCAGTTCGCTTCTGCCGATCTTCAAGCCTTGGCTAAGATTTCCAGACAGACAGGCGCCCGTGCCAACGACCCCACGCACAGGATACCTCTACCTTTTGCTAAAAACTCAGTCAAGCCACAGCTGCATCGCCTCGAACGTAGTCAAGGAGCTTGCGAGGTTCGGAGCTCCAGCTAACAGCGCGGACTACGATGGATCGAGATGGCTGTCGCAGCCTCGGTTGACCTGGCAAGGACATGGAGTAGAGAATACCGTATCGAGAAATACACACTCGAAGCCAAGGCACTGGAGATCTTGTTCTTTTTATCAAGTGGCGCTAAGTGCGTCCAAAATGGCGTCCAACAGAAAAGACAAAGGCGCGGGTGGAAAACATACGTATGAATCATGGCACGGCACATTGTTCGAGAGCCTCAAGTAGAGTGATAATAAAATTGTTACGAGTAGCCCAAACCTTGTTTTCCAACAATTCAACTCGCCAATGTGATATAAGTTGCAAAGCGGACGTATTCAAGCTCAAATCGCCTCGCTACATGTCGTCTGGGACGTTCGACGAATACGTTTGCTGCGCTTCGTTAGCAACTCTGTTGCAGTGTAAGTGCCTGCCTCCTCGTCCGGGGCCTCGTAATAATTAGCCTGGCCTCCATGATCGCAATTCCCAGCGCCGCAAGCGCGTGCCCAGGCGTGATCGCTTTAGAGCCCCATGAGCCGCTACCCACTCTCGAGGTCGGCATCCTCGTAGTGAGCCTGAATCCCTTCTTTTGAGTTGACTGTGGGGTCACCTGGATGCCCGATACGTGTGTCCAAGAGCCAATGATTCAATACCGACGTTTCGTCGAGTCCGTCTGCGTATGTGCAAGCGCGTGTCTCCAGCGTATTTGGTCGCGTTCTCATGCTCGGCATTCCAGCCTGAACCTTTGCCCCAGAGGCGTTACCATAATGCCTCAGTTATATCTGCCGGTGGTCTCGTTCTGGGGCGACGATTTCCCTGTTCGGCGCCGGAGCTTCGTGCTGGCGTTTCCCATTTAGGTATTCATCATCGAATCGACCTCCGGATGTCCCATAGCCCAGATGTCTAAGCCTGGAGTCGTCTCAGAACCTCGGAAGTGACATTTATGGCCACTGGAACGCGGCGATTCAACGGGGATCGATTCTGCCAGCGTCAGCGCATGCGCACCGAACCCTTCAAGCGTGATAAGCCACACCCGCGTACCCGACGTTATAGCTTGATCTCTTGGTCCAAAAGCAATGGAACATATCGTAGTGTATCAAGAGCCCAATGTTAGGTTATCCGACGTCGCTGGTTTGTTATGCTGCTTCGGGACCGGGCTTCAGGTCGAGGACAGCGGCGTCTTGCTGCTGAACGTTGTATATCCTAGAATCCTGCTGCTCTAATTACTGGTCTGTCTCAAGATGTAGTTCCTGGGCGTTTAGATTACCTCTGTTTGCATCCTGATGGCGTGCGAAAGACTCAGATACAGTGCGACGCGTTCGGGAATCGCTCATCGCGCAGTGGTCGACGGTCCCTCGACTGGGTCTTTAGACCTGGGCTCTTACCCTTCAGAGCGTAAAAGAGGTGTTATCTGCGCTTTCGATAGATAGGTGGAGGCTCTATGTCGCTGACTTGACGCGCTGGCAGACGACGGCGCGCCGCGTCCGACCACGATGGCCTCCCACTGCGCAGCGCCCCACAGCCCGAGTCTCTGTTCCTCTAGATTTCCGCTGTCGTAATATGGCAGCATGAGTATTTTGGGTGTAGCTGTACAATGTCGATTGTTCGAGGGGAGTGATCGAACGCAGCTAGAGCCGCGACTACGGAGTCTGAACGTCGGCGAGCTTGTGCGCAATTCTGCAGCTCTGCAAGAATATCCGTTGCCAGCATCTGCAGATACAGCGTGTTTCTCGGCGGCTGGCCATCTGTGGGCGGAGGGGCTGACCTGGTCTTTCGTGGTGATGCACAAGGCGGCGACGTCAAGATCGTGTAATTTAATGCAAAGGAGATCGGAGTCTCTATTATATAATGGGGAAGTCTTTGTTAAAGTTGCGATGCTTGAGTAGCTTGCCTCGGATTTGGTGGGTGTGTTGGAAAAGTTTGTCGGGTGTTCAGACATGTTTTGCGGGCATTTACTAGTGTTCTTGTCTAGGGCTGTGACAAACTTGTCAAGCAGCGGCGCAGACCCGTCAAGCAGGAGAAAGGGTTGTATCGGCATCTCAATCTAAAGCGCAGTGTAAGGCTATTTTAGGCCTTGTCTTGATAGTAAATAGTTTATTGTTCAAAAAGCGTTGGTGTTTTTTCTCGATATAAACGGCCACCAAGCTTGATAATACCCCCCGATGAGGTTCCCCACAGCATAACAATAGCCAGCGACTACTGTCTCGCTGAGAGCCTAGATCCACCGCTACAGAGTACCGATATACCAGCGTACATCGGAAGTCCCCGAAAACAGCGAAGTCAGACGCAACCACAGCGGCCTGAATGTGGATGAGCTGACACGACACCTTGCAAGCTTCGACCAGCGCTTCAGCAGAAAGCAGCAACTTGCAACGTATGAGCAGCGAGGACATCCAGCTTCTTGCAGCTGTGAAGCCCAGAATTAAAGCGGCATCTACGTGAGCAAGTGCAGAAACGATGCCCCAAGACTGTACGACGCAAGCTTCTCCCTCAGCATCGAGCAAACTCGGAAATCTCAGCGAGAAAGCGCAGCCGAAAATGTCTTCGAACCGTCACGAAGCAGCCCGAACGCAAGTGTGGATTCAAACACAAAGAGAAGACTCCTTCCTCGAACAACCGGCAAAGCCAATTGATTCAATGAAAAAGATAGAAGGTTCGCGTCAGCTGGAGATACTGCAATACCTCAATAGGGTTAACATCCTGACACGAGAAGAAGTAGAGTAGAATATACCAGCGACACTGTGGCCTCAACTATGAGCAAGCCCAGGGAGAAGAGGCCCGGTTCCAAAGATTAGCGAGTAATTAAGACAGTATCCGTAGATACCTACATCCGAATTACCGGATGCCTGAACTATAAGTCCAGTGACCAGAGCACAAGTGCTTGGATATGTTAGCTAAGAGAACGAAAACCTAGGGGAGTGAAAGGACTTACCAAAGGAACTGGAGGAAAAAGGTGAATTGGGCGGGGGGGCCTGGTTATATAGAGACGGGGGGCGGGGTCCGAGCGCGCGGCGTAGCAACGCGCATGATAAGTAAGCAGGATCTCGAGTCTTTTGGGACTAGTGTAGTGGATAAGACGGCGGCCAGAAGATAAGGTGAAGGCGAGAGAAGAGAAAAACGCTAGGCGCGTTTGAGCGTCTTGCCAGGCCGCACTCCCAGCGCAATATACCCCTCCACTCACCCTCCTCGTACTCAAACCTCAACCTCTCTTCCCACATCATCCTCACACACCATCAAAAACGCCGCCAACATGAACAACCTACACTCTCTCCTCTGGATCATCCTGTTCGGTTGGCTCGCCTATCTTGCGCTGGGGATTTATGGTGAAGGCTTGGGGTTCCTCCGACGAGCTATACGTGAAGGCTTGGGATTCCTCCGACGAGCCATACGTGAAGGCTTGGGATTCCTCCGAGGAGCCATACGTGAAGGCCTGGGATTCCTCATCCGAGCCAGACGTGAAGGCTTGGGATTAATCATCCGAGCCATAGGACGTTTCCTGGCCCTTAATCAGGCCGTCCACGATTGGGCGGAGGCCACCGAACGGGAGCTGGACATAGTCTAGCCACAGCACGTACGTCCTGTTTCCCTTCTTTTCCGCTTTCCTCGATCTTGAAGCCCTTCAGAAACTTCACAAAACATTTTCCTTCCCTCACCCATCGGCTCTCACCGATTCCTCTTCCCACAGAAGATTTTATCTATACACCGAAGTCGCATTGCTTGTAACGTTGCTAACTCCTACTTCAGTGGCCCGCACTCGCCCATCGATCCTCGCCCCCATGATTGCGATCCCGAATCCGCCACCAACCTCCTCAACATCGACCACCAAAAATTATCTCTCGTCTCCGCAACCTCCAGCACACCATACCCTTTTCTCGCCGTACAGACCTTTCCCGCGAGCGGAGGATACAAAGTTCAGCGTGCTTGGGAATCAGACGGCGTACCGGAGTTAGCTTGGGCTTGGGTGATTGGGTTTGGAGCTAGACACTAGGGCTGAAAGTAGAAGCGCGGGGCTTTCTTTACGTAGTTAATTTCCTCAATGGGATAGGCTTTGGGCTAGTTTTCCGAAAAGTTACTCGAATACGATTACTCCCCTGTGTGCACAAGCGCAGTTATCATGAAAAGCTTTGTGTGATGTTGTGAGCTATCGATACATGCTTCCCCGACAGCGAAGAGCTCAGCCTGATCTGTAGCGTGATGTGGGAGGTGTGTCGCTACTTCCAGCGGCTATACATCAAATCAATTGGAACTTCAGCAGGTTCGAACTTTAAGCACCACTTCCAAAGCTGTTTCTTACTGAGTTTTTCATTACGTTTATACTACTACTATCCAATCAAAAGTCTTCCTCCACCATCGCGGAATTCTCGACACCCCACCAAGGTCGGTCAAAAGGTCCGTTGACGAACTCTCCTGTCTTGACATTCCACATCTTCAGAGTACGACCTGAGCCAGAGACCATATCCCTCTCGCAAAGATGTGGTGAGTCTGGTCATCATCATGCTCATTCTCCTCGTCTTCAATTTCGGACTGCATATCCACGTCGACGTGGTCAGCAAGCTGCATATCCACGTCGACATGGTCAGCAAGCCTTTCTCCAACGTCCACATCTTCCACAGAGGGACTGCTTGCAGCAGACTCGGGGATCGCCGCAGTTGTTGCAGAGGGTCCTGGGGCCTTTTGGTCCATCTCGAACCAGCGTAATTTTGGTTAACAAGCCTGCCACCATTTCGATGATGTCCGCTACGGCCATCTCGCTGATTTCATACTGCGGACCGGCATCGTTGGGGGGAGGGGAGTCCTATATAGTCGAGCCATAAGCTAAGGGCGAACGTCTTCACCCATGGCTTGGGCTCGGGTTGCTTGCCGTCCTCCACATTGTTTCGATAAGATTTTCACCAGAGCGGCAGGGAACCTGAATACGTCGAGTTTGATTCCGCCTTTGCAATCCTCGTAGAGTTCGTTGAGCTCGAGCTTCGTGAATCGTGCTTGGAGGTCAGTGATCTTGCGGAGTTCGTTGAAGCTTTTCTCCTCCAGCTCGTCAAAGAAATTCTCGACGGCGAAATCCTTGTACGAAACGAAGACCTCCGCGGCGCGCTTCTGTATATAGTCGAGCCACAAGCTAGGACAGACATCTTCTGCCTAACCTAAACATCCTCTACTACTCAATCTGTGCCCTTTGGCTTTCCGTCGAGATCCAACTTGCTCTTGATCTCACGGAAGGTTGTGCGCTTCCCTCTATATAGTAGTGAGTCCTCCACGGGCTTGCTCTTGGTCGTAGGGACGGTGGTGCGCTTTGCTCCGGGTAGTGATGAATCGTCCACGGCGGCGCACTTCTGTATATAGTCGAGCCACAAGCTGTCCACATTCTTCTTTGTTCGGACTCAGGGAGCGGTCGGATTGACGAGCAATGAGCTCTCGACGATCCTCTTCACTATGGCGGCGGGATCGAATATCTCCGGCTGCCCGTATGCGTTGGGATCGCCCTGTACGGGTTCGGCATACATGCCCTGCTGGCGGAAGTCTTCTTG
This sequence comes from Massariosphaeria phaeospora, assembly GCA_011032825.1. Taxonomy (NCBI): domain Eukaryota; kingdom Fungi; phylum Ascomycota; class Dothideomycetes; order Pleosporales; genus Massariosphaeria; species Massariosphaeria phaeospora. Next base: position 390,370 of record JAADJZ010000003.1, on the reverse strand, counting down.
CTGAGCCATGTGTTGCCCCGTACCATAGTCCGGGGGAGGCATCTGATAGCGGTAAAGCCGGAGGAAGTCTTCTTGCTGGGCCATGTGTTGTCCCATACCATAGTCTGGGGGAGGTATCTAAGGCCTATAGCGATGAAGCCGGAGGATATCTGAAGTGGCTATCAAGTTCGAAGGCGCTAGTGCTGCGCTTATTCGTTTATACGTATCTTCAACAACCTTTTGATTCTTGGGTAAGGTGAGTCCTTTGCTACAGGTTAACCGGTTGATTATTGCTCCGTCTACTCTCGTTTTGATAGAACTAGAGTTGATTCTCTAGAGGTTTCCACTAGTGTGTAGGGGAAACCATGGTAGTCGCCTCTGAGAAAGCGCCTGCGTCATCGCCTCTCTCCTCGATGGTGCGGAGCTTGCATTTTGACTGGATCTAAGCACCAGGCCGTACCGGTAGCACCCTCCTCTGTTCCGACGTCTGGAGGTTGTTCTTGTTTCCTGAAAGTCCGAAAGAGAAGTGTGGCAGTTAGCGGTAGCTCGAGCGGTGGCCTCCACCTGGAGATTGTCCAGACTGTGGATGATCCAAGGAGCGAGAACGCTGGCGTTGTCCTCTCCCGCATTTCCGACATCAAGCGACATTGCGAGTTTGCCGGTCGACATTCTGTCGGTGGAGTTTCGAGTTTCGAGGGAGTTGAGCTTCACGTGACACAGCGCAGGCTGCGAAGACGCGTGGCAGAAGGTCGACGGTCGCGCGACAGTTGGTAGCCGGATGCAGTGAAGAATTTCCGGTCTCGCAGTAGTTGTTCGCACCCCAAGACTAGATATGACCATCTTTGCCGATGGCGAAGCTGTGGTATCCACCTTAGCAGCGGTGGTCAGGAACGAGGCTCATGCGCACTTAAGTTGATGTCCGTAATGAACATATCGAAACTCCATAAGCTGCATCGCAGCGTCGGGCATGTTCGCGACGGAGGCCTTGCGCTTGAGCTTGTTGCGGTTGCCGGATGGCTCGGGCGGGTCACGCTCGACATTGTTGGGGCGACCTTGAGACTCTTGCCCGCCATGTAGATGGAGAAAAAAACAGCCGGTTTCTCGCGCCAATGCAATGCAATGATGAGGAAGAAAGGGAGGGTCAGTAAATTGACAAGTTCCCCTAGGAGAGATCCATGGGGTATTCGGCGCTGTTGCCGGGCTCGGTAGCCTGCAACTGTCGAGTATGAATAGGCGGGAGAGTGGGAGGTTGAAAACAGTGCTTGTGCGCGAGACTGCAATTGTCGAGTATGGAATGAACATCGATTGGCCATTGTTCATGACCAGCTTGGCTCCATTGATTCGATCGAATGTCTCCAGCCTGTTTGCAGGTTTGTTGAGCAGACCGAACGCACTCAGACTCAAAAAGAAGGAGATCAGAACCTGTGGCCATATACTCCATACTCGAGATTGTGACGCGGCGGTCGGACAGCATTGAGGTTGACTGAGATACTGTCGCCAGTCGCTCGGCACTCATCACAATGGTGGTTTGACGTCCTGGTGCGGGTGTCGACGACGATCTCCGCCGCATGTCTCAGTTCCAATATTCGTCATGTGGCCGAAGCCCCATTGGCGGGCGAACGAGATTTACTGGAGAGGGAATCGACAGGGGAGAAACAGTGCATCCGAGAACATCAGACGGGATACCATGATTTTCGCTTCGCCACCGTCAGCCTTGGGGGCCGGGGCAGTGGGAACAGCGACGCGCTGTTTGCCATTGCGGCTCTTGCTGATACCTCCAACTAGGCCTTGCGAAGTGGGGACACGGCCACCATGATCTGCCACCGCCAGCCTTTGGGGCCGGAGCAGTGGGACACAATGATCTTGGCTTCGCCACCGTCAGCCTTGGGGGCTGGAGCAGTGGGAACAGCGGCGCGCTGTTTTCCGTTGCGGCTCTTGTTGATACCTCCGACGGGGCCTTGCGGAGTGGGGACTTGGCCACCGCGACCTCCGCGGACGTCGTACATTCCTTCCAGGGTTCGTTTTCCGTTGCGTGGTATTGGTTCTATATGGAACCGTTCTGTCGGCTCTTGTCCTAACGTATGTAAGGAGTCGAAGTCGAAGCACCTCCAGCCGATGGAGGGATCGACCCAAGAGTCGCGTTAGCATCATTTCGAGACGAGCCTGAATCTCCTGATGTGTTCCCATGCCTGTTGGCGAAGCGGCTGGAGAGGAAATTGGCAGGAGAGGAAATCGGCAGATCTTCGAGAACGTCAAAGGTTCTTCGGATGGAGGGACCGACCCAAGAGTCGCGTTAGCATCATGTCGAGACGAGCCTGGATCTCCTGATGTGTTCTCATGCCTGTTGGCGACTTGGTGGAGAGGGAATCGGCATGAGGCTGGTCAAGATTTCTGACTACACCTCATGCAAACTCCTTATGGGTTCCCATGCCTGTGGTCATCATCTGCTGCTCTCGGTCGGTCCAGATTAGTTGGTGGGCCTGGACAAGTTGCTCGGCGACATTGCTCGCCATAGCTTCAGCCATGACGCCGATGAGACGGGCTGTATCGATTGAGAGGGTGCGGACGCGGCTGATGCAACTTGTAGACACTCGCTATTACAGCGAAAGGGAACCGTTATACTCCTGACAGGGGCTTTAGTTTTGTCTTCAGCGTTCTTCTTGAGGGCTGCTCGGATTTGGGCATAATCGAGCTTCCCCATGGCGGCGGAGCAGCGTCCGATTCGTTGGAGTCATTTACGAACCCACCGAACACTTTGTTCCGTTTCGCAGGTGTCGGCGGCGGCGGGGAGAGTATGTGTTAGAAAGTGAAGCCAGGGGGCTTTGCATAGGTGCTCTGCTTGGAGGGACTGCTCAGAGAGGCCGTACATGCCTCTTTGCAAGGACTACTATATCGGTTAGCAGTGTTGTGTGGAGGTATACAAAAGCTGGAGTGCTTACATTGTTCGAGTCTTCGCCTGGCCTTCTGATCGCCACAAGGACCAGAGCAAGCAGTGTAAGAGGGTAACAATCCCCCCTCTGGAGAGGTCTTGTCAGTCGCGGCGGCACGCGAGGAGTCGTTCGGTTTCGCCATTGCGGATATTGCATTGATGATGGATGCAACCTGTGACATCCCGGTGAGATCCTGAAACTCTTGAAGAGTCTGTATTTCTGCTTTGAGGGGTTCTTGGGCCCCAAATATGCGCAACACTGTGCCAGTATCATGGTCGCACGAGAAGTCAACTTGATAGGCTTCACCCACGACACCTTCAGCGGCTGATTCCGACAGAGGGGTCGCCGTAGGTTGCAGGGTGAACCTGCACAGGCACCTCTACAGGCTCACTGCGGATCCTTTTCCAAGTCCCTCTTCACGCTGTAACCCTGGGCCTACAGTTGCCACAGGCGATCCAGGTGGATCATTGGGACGGGAAGGTCGCATAGCTGTCTTGGAAACGTCCATTGAAGCGGTTGAAACGTGCCGTCACGGAGTATCCATCGTTACTGACCTGTTGGCGGGAAGCGACAGTTGCAGCACGGGCAGCACGGGCAGCACGGGCAGCTTCCTCCTCCTCCTCTTGCTGGCGCGCAAGAACAGCATAGTCCGCATTTGGATTGTAGCTACCGTGGATTTTCGGATTGTAGCCTCCGTGCAAAAGTCGAGGCTTGACAGGTTCAGCAGTGTTGGCAGTGGCTTTGTTGGTGGCAGCATTGGAGGCGTTGAAGGCGTTGGACGGAGATCTGTTGGCGTATGCCTTAGGATATGATCCAATGCCAACATCACGGGCAGCACGGGCAGCTTCCCCCTCTTCCTGCTCTTGTTGGCGCGCAAGAACAGCATAGTCCGCATTTGGATTGTAGCTATCGTGGATTTTTGGATTGTAGCCTCCGTGCAAGAGTCGAGGCTTGACGGGTTCAGCAGTCTTGGCAGTGGCTTTGTTGGTGGCAGCATTGGAGGTCTTGATCCGAAACCAATAGCTTATCGGGCGATCCTAACAGAGGGGTCGCCGTAGGTTTCAGGGTGAGTGGGTATACGCCCACGCTCTGGGCCAGCTTCCCAGCATTGGTGATTTCTCCATACAGCTGTGGCCTCTCAACGGCTCCGCTCACCCTTAGGTTGCAGGGTGAGCGGGCATGTTCTGCCCATATTCGCCGTAGTCTACGACCCTGTCGTTACAATCACGACCTATCGTTGCGTTCGTTGCATCTGTCATTTATAGGGTCGCTCGCACCGCCCAGGGGGCTGTCCCGAGGAGGGGGATCGTCGTAGTTGATGCTTCTCTGGTTAGCTGCTGACTGGTGACTTCACGGTCTGAAGCAGCCCAACTTACATGTCTCGACTTGGCCTGGCCTCGCCGAAATCGGTGTGGGCGGCGGCCACCTGGGCTGGGTCTCTCTCCTGCTTGACACGGAAAGTGTTGCAGAAGCAGAACTTGGCTATGGGAAGGCTATGGTATAGGAAGGCTATGGTATAGGAAAGCGAAGGTAAGGGCGTGGGAAGTCGAGATCGACTGAAGGCGAGAGTTTTCGAGCGTCCGTACGTCCGTGCACGCGATTTGGCCAGCGTCAAGTGAAGTCTGTGGGCTGCCAAGCCCGTAAAGTCACGTGGACGGGGAACAAAACACTGAGCAACTGGTATCGCGGCAGTGACGCCAGGCCGGGCCAAAGTTGCTAGCCGTCCAAAACACTTGCAAAGATGGCACTGCAAGCTTCTGAGACACGAAGTTCAACGTGCACTCGAAGAGCGCCTGTTCAAGAAAGCCCGCAGCCCAAATGCTCTTGTGCTGGGATATTCGTGATCTTGGAAGGCTGCTTCCATACTGTATCTCCAACCGCGGGTGTAGTGACTCACCTTAACGCCGCCCCCTGACTAAGCAACCCGCCAAGCCTTCGCTTGTTGCCCAGTGCCCACATTCTTGCCGCAGAGATTTTACCTGCCTCACTCAGACACCTTCCTCGCCTCCGCACCTTTTGGTGGTAAGTTCTCCTTTCAAGCTGCAAACATATCGAAGACTGACCTCTCGAACAGCGGTTGGTTGCTCATACCAACGTATAGATCGCGACGAAGACGGTCCTGTCCATATTCGCTGTGTCCTGTCCAAATTCGCCGTACACTGCCCGTTATTCGCCGTATCCTGTCCGTTTTTCGCCGTAGTCTACGTCCGCCGCTGGAAAGGGCATTCTTGCTCACCCTGCAACCAGCGGCGACTACGGCGAATACGGGCAGAACATGCACGCTCACCCTGGGACCACCCTTCATCCTTCCGTCCCCCTCAACCTCAATCTAAGGGTGAGCGTGACTACGGCGAATACGGGCAGAACATGACTGCCCACCCTGCAACCTACGGATGGGCAGAACATGACTGCCCATCCTGCAACCTACGGGTGGGCAGAACATACCTGCTCACCCTGCAACCTAGGGGTGAGTACGGCGAATATGGACAGGACATGACTGCCCATCCGGCAACCTACGGAGACCTCGTGGTATTGTCCATGCGAAGATGATAGTAAGTTCTCCCTCGATGCTGTAACTAGACTGGAGGCTGACCTCAATTACCGAACGCACAAGGTAGCTCCAATGGCTCGAGGAGCCTACGATGATAGCGTCGACGCGGACGATGTCGTCAATGCCTTTGAGGCGACCAGGGTACGTGACCCCTTCTTGGTATTCAGGCTCAGCCTTGGCATGTACTAACGCATCCCAGCCAGCTCCGAAAGATCCTGAGGATGGACTGTGATCTTTGGGAATTTACATGTTTTCGAGCTGTGGGTGGAAATGGAATGGTGGGTGGGTCGACCAAATATGGCGTCCCATTACACCGCCGCTCGAGTCAGCGACGCAAAGATCCGACTTCCGCCGCGTCTTCGTAGAAAAGACAAACGTGGGACCTCTCACACCACCGGCTTCTGTGTTCGCCTCCACAACTTCATCTCCCGCCTCCGCTCGACAAGAACAAGATGTTACCTAGTATGGAGCAACGAGGACGTCATGGGTCAACGGTGGTTATACAGAGGTGCCTACGCCTGAGCCATCGAAGGAGGTAGCAGAGCCATCGAAGGAGGTAGCCAACATCTTGAGGAAGCAACGGTGTTCCGAGAGCGGTGACATTATACATAGATAGTTGCAAAGCACACTTTTACATCTCAACAAGCATGCAATGATGAAGCTTCGTGAGCAGACAGTCGACTGTGATAACACGACACTACCAATTCTAACGAGCTAGGGACAAACTCCATGCTCGAAGATCCCGTCCTCATGCTCTCTACTCGTTTTGAAGCAGAGCTGCAGCATAGGTAGTCTTCCAACAAATCGATCGAGTTCATATACCTCAACGTGAGCTTCGCATCTCATGCTTGCCCCATAACCATTTGCCCTATTACGAATTTTGATATAGGAGTTTCTCCAAGATGGGAACCACAGTGCTTAATTCCATGGCTTCATCCAGCCTCCTCATACATCTTCACAAACAGCCAGCAGTACCAACACAACAAGCCGCACTCGCCAGTACTAGAGCAGCAGCACCAACACCAGCAACAAATGACAGTGCCGTTGCGCCAATTCCTCTACGCCTTCCGCGTCCTTCGAGATCTGGAACCTGCACAATGCAGTAGAGAGGCTGGGCTACGACGCGCGGACTTTGACGTCGCGGAGTCAGCCACATCAATGCCAGCTCTTAGAGACTCAAGGTGCTGGCTGTACTGTTCTAGCTGGCTGCTATCTATGAACCTCCCGATATTTGGAAGTTGGGGCGCTGGGTTCCGGGGACTCGTAGAGAGTTCATGGATCAACTTATTCCATGGCGAGGCGCAAGGCTAATCGAGCAAAGCTTCTAGGGGTGAAAAGGCGTTGGTCGCGGCCCGGAGTGGGTTTGAGTGGGCTTGGGCGCCGGGGATTGGAGAGTGTGGCTTGGAGGGGGGGAAGACGCTACTTGCGACAATGGCATTGTACATTCTATATCTTGGGCGCCCCCCGTTCAGGTGTAAACTAGTCCCTGCAGCTGAACACGGTCTCACTGCTACGGACGAACTGGTATCGCTACATCTAAGTACCCGGAAGATCTTGCAATCTCAAGCTGGCCTATTTGTCTCCCTTCTTTCCCACGATTTCCTGCCCATCCGATAGATCCCCATTGTGCCCACCTTGGCCCTTCAAGACCCGCCGTTCTCCAGCCGCATTACCCTCATCAGAGCCCTTGCCATCGTCCACCCACCAGGCACGCCAGTCGTCCTCGATTGTCGGATACACCCCACGTGGTACCGGCGGCCAAACCTGCGCGACAAGCGGGAAAGGGCATCGGAGATGGGGAGGTGTTGGCCAGACGCGCGCAGCAATCGGAATGGGGAATCGAGGACGGAGAGGCGGATACACCTGTGCTGCAATGGGAATTGGGGAGCTCTTGATGGGAGCCGGCCAGACGGGCATGCGTGTTCCAAATGGTATGGCGAATTCAAAGGCGAGAGGTGGGTGTACGTATGCTGCGATCGGCATTGGGACCCGAGGGCGGAGGGGTGGATGGACGCGCGCGGCGAGGGAGGAGGCTTGCTGGGGCAGGGTGCGGGCTGTGGTTTGCATCATCGAGGGCGGGAGGAGCATTCTTGCGGAGATGGTTTGGTGGAGGTAGATGAGAGCGTCTAAGGGCGTTAGATTGACTGGTAGAATGGCAGCTGGGTTTATGTTTACGGGAGACGGCCTCGCGGTGGTCGAGGGCGGGATGTCGGGGTTCTCAGGCGCAGACTGGCACGCCAGAGTAGAGCTAAGCTCCGTACCCAGAAGAACGCTCACGGTAGCCTCAACCAAAGTTTGGAGTGTATGTAGGCCTCGATATATTGGCGGTAGATGCTGTGCTCGTGGGACCGGTGCCCAAGTGTCGGATGTCGGGCTTCTGGAGCGCGGGTCGGACTGCCGGCTGTTACGACGCGTTCTGCGGCGGGCAGTAATCTTCTGCCGGAATCGAGTGATGGATTCACTAACCTGTCGGTTTCTCCTACGAATTGTCGATCCAGAGGTTGGCGGCGACCGGGGGAGAGGTGTTAGAATTCTGGATCGCAGCTCGGCACCGTGTTGTAGGTTTGGTTCTCGAGAGAATGCAGTAGAGAGCAGGTGGACGCCGCACTAGCACAGTATGAGTGCTGAAGCCGCGCTAGTATGTCTGGTAGGAGTCGCGTTGCTGGGGAGATGGTGGGCGGCGGTTGAGCGGCGGTTGAGAAGCACTGTATGAGGCCTTTGAGGCGCAGATCGAGGGACGCCGTCTATCGTAGCTGCGTTCAGTGAGAGAGAAGGCGCGACAAAGATGAGCCTAGTGTGAAACCCAAGTTGCAGGTACAAAATGCTCGCGGGAGATGGTGGGCGGTGGTTTGGGAGCACGGTGCCGAGGCCTCTGACCGATGGGCGCGGGGTTTCGAAGCTGCGCTCGGCGGCAGAGAGAACAGGATATCGATGAGCTGAAGAGGCAGCCTGAAATCGCGGGTACATAATCTTTGGGGGAGATGGTTTGCGGCCGTTAGAGGCAGGGTTTGCGGGTTCAGAAGCGCATTTGGCACACTGGAGGTGGGAGCAGGGCGAAATCAGCGGCCCAGCCCAAGGCAGGCTGTATGCGAGCCGAAGCGTATATCTGCACAGCTCAGGGGTTATTGCAGATAGATGTCCTGCTCTTGCGTATGCTGATGGGCGCCCGAGGCACAATGTGCGAATACAGGAGCGTTGGTCAGCACTGCAGATGGAGGCCGCCTCGCGCAGCAGCAAGTCGGGAGCGTCAGTGGGCAATGTAGATCGGGGCCGTATCGCGCAGCAGCAAGCTCTCAGGAACCTATAGGTGCAGCTTCTGAGCGCTTGCGGCACGATGTGCAGATCCTAGCAGCGTTGGTCCAGCATTGTGAACAGAGGATGTCTCGCGGAGCAGCAAGTCAGGAGCGTCAGCCCGCACTGTAGATGTAGGCCGTATCGCACAACAGCAAGCACACAGCGGCCTATAGGTGCTCGAGAGGGTAGATACGTAGTACAAGTAGAAGATATGTTCATAGCAGAGAGTAGCCAGGCGGGGCGTTATGTAGAGTGCGGATGCAAATGTTGAAATAACGAATGCCCAGAAGAGCCCCAATCTTCAAGCAGCTATCTTTCCATCAACAAGAGGTCTACCTAAGAAGCTAATAGGCCAAAAGATGCTCAACATGTTCTAGTATCCCATGGCAGTATCGGCGTGGCCCAAAAGGCCGCCGCCGGGGCAAAAAAAAGACTTTGGCACCGGCCGTATTCGAACCCACGCACATGCAAAAAGAAACTTGCCGATAACAAGGGAGAAAACCGCGAGGTTATTACTCTGGAGAGCAGACAAACTTACCACTTGTCCGGTCAGCGGTGCCCACGCACTTGACAAATATTCTTCATTCCTAAATAATATATAACATAGTACAAAAAAGAAGTTTTGGGGACTGTGCGCGGTTTAGTGGGGCGGGGGCGCTGCTCGTTTCTCCCGCCTTCTGTGGACCCCGCTAGCCGGAGCTGCTTGTACGCTTCACTGTTGAGCAGCTGCGTCAAGCGTTCTATTGGGTGGGGTCCCACTGCTGCCGCCAGGCGTGGGCGGATGGCATGGATGCACAGCACATCAGGTTCCCCTCCAAACACCAAAGGCCACGCCGCTTAGCAACCACGGCTGCACTGTAGCTGTAGTGCCTCCTAATGCTACTGTGATGCAGTGCTCGGCTTCCTAGGACCCCGCCACAACGATTGCACCTATGCCAGCCTGTCTGGCATCATAGAGGCGCGTCCTCAGACGCTGCTGAACATCCTCGGAGCCCCATCATGCACGCATGCTCGGCCACTACACACCAACGAAAAGCCAGACGGAGAGATAGGACTTTGACTGTAGGCAATGCACGATTTGTTGGGGCACCGTAGCAGCGATTACAGCTATGCCGGCCTGTCTGGCAATCCGCAGACGCGTCCTTGCGCGCTGCCGAACATCTCACCATGCACGCATGCTCGCTCGGTCACCACGCACTTCATCTCTTACGCCGCCAACGAAAAGCTACACAGATGGATGGGATTTGACTGTATTGACTTGTACGAAAGCAAGAGAGATAGACTGGATAGACGTGCTTTGAGATCTCGACAGGGTAATAGAGCTGAAATCCATATCCGCCTCCTGTGCATTCTCACCTCTACATTATCACCAGCCTCACCTTTCCAACCTACGACTTCGGCACCAGTATGCGATCCACGTCCGGCCCCCATGCACCACCCGGCGCACTTATCCTCAGCGTGTTTGCGCCTTGCTTTAGATCAACATGCACACTACTACTTGCCGGATCCGATCCGCCTTGCGGCAAGAACGCCACTCTCTGCGCCGCGCCCCCGTTCACACTTACATCGGCATACCGCTGGCTCTTGTCCCCATTCATGTGCTTGATACGGATGGTGGTCCGCGTAGTCGCATCGCTGTTGACGTTCGAGAAGTAAACAACGCCGTTATTGTCTCCGCCCACATAGCCCGCGGAGTTCTTGTTCGAGCACCCCGAGCAAGAGACTGACTTCGCACCGCTAGATAGCTCCGCCGACTCGCCCTCGTAGGAATTCTCAGCAGGACCGGAGACCATGGAGCCAGATGCCGCGTCGGGAACCCAGTTGACCGAGTTCTTCATGCTTGCGGTGGTGCCTTCGATCTTGAGGGGGAGCCAGATATACGTCGAGCGCATGAGATTGTCCTTGATCCACCGATCACCCATGTACATAAATCCATCGCCAACCGGCACTACGAAAGTCGTTTGGGAGATATATGTCTTTGAGCCGGAGTCTGCGAATGTTTTCCAGGCGGACCACGGGCCAGATGGTTTGCTGGCGGTAGAGTAGACATTATCGTTTGGATCCCACCCGGTTAGTTTGCTGCCGAACATAAAGTAAACTCCGTTCTTCTTGACCATGGCTGGTGACTCAATCTTCTCGCTCCATGTGTACGTGGATGACTGGACTGTAAGGTAGTCGTTGGCCAGAAGGTCAATCCGGAGGCCGTTTTTGCGCTATGGTTCTAGTCAGTAACTCCAATGGGGTAATTTTGCTACAATCTTCAACACGACGATCCGCATACGCGGATAGAGAGTTAGCTCACATCCTCGGTCAAAAGATAGCCCTTTCCATCATCATCCACATACACGCCCATATCTCTTGACTCGAACCCAAGCGGCCTGAAACTCCCCTTGTAATCAAACTTCCCACAAACGCTATCGCCAGTCGCAACGCCGACTTTCGCATCTCCGTAGTCGCTGCTGTCGATATGCATCCAAAGCACGTATTTGTTGGTCGCCTTGTTGAATATGATCTTCGGTCGCTCAATGATACGGCTCGGTCCAAGGTCGCCGGATCCAGTGCGCGAGAGCAGTACGCCTTCGAACTTCCATTCTACGAGATTATTTGAGGAGTAGCAGTTTATGTTCTGGAAGTTGGAGCCATCCGTCTTGTCTTCGCCGACCCTGGTGTGGGTTAGGAAGCTAGGTTAAATTGGACGAGAAGGCTTTCGGGGGTTGAAGAGATATAACATACCAGTAGTAAGTGCTACCAACCTTTACAATACCTCCACCGTGTGCTTGGATATGCTTTCCAGTGTTCGTCTTATATGTTTGATGTCAGCAAGATCTCTTTGTATAGATGACAGCACATCATACCGCGGTCCATGTGCCACCAGGTACAATCTGCAGTGTAGCATCTACAGCCGACGACAACAGTCCTAGGAAAAGCAGTGCATATGGCCACATGATGGATATCGGAGATTCCGCCGTATAAGCGATGCAGCAAGTCGTGGTGCAAACATCCAAACAAGTTCGGCGGTACGGAACCCACCCAGCTTTATAACAAAACCAGGCTTTTCGCTCGACGGAAGAACTCTCACTGACATGGTATCAATATATAGGCGGAGCAATGATTGAAGGAAATCATGTGTCGTGTTACATGTATAGGCGGCAGCTAAGACGCATATAGCAGGTGGGACGGGAATGTGGAGAACATCGCGGGGATCAGTGCGCCAGCCGCAGGGGCGTCTTAGTGCCGGACATTAACTTTAATTGAACGACTTGTGATCCATGCCCTGCAAGAACGGTAGGTGGTCTTGATTCATACTCATGTTTGCGATGCGAAACCCAGTGCCACATCTTTGTTTTATCAGACTGCGAAGTTGAGACCTGACAGTAAACTGATATACGACGCGATGGTACTTCACTATGAATTGAGACTTGGACTACGAGATGTGGAATCAAGACTTGGCTATAGACTGCTATTTGACTATGGATCGGAACGTGATATGACTACAAAGTTGAGAGTTTACTATGAAGATGGGAGTCGACTACGACGCTGAAATTACGAGTGGTGGGAAGACGAAAGAGAAGCAGAGATGGAAACGGACGTAGGACATGAATAATCAGAAGAAAAAGCTTAGCACTGTTTCCAGCTGGCTTGCGACAGCCCGATCGACGTCTAGCAGGGTGGTGTATCTTGCACTAACCTTGGCCTAAGTTCGTTCCTACCATAAACCGCAGGCAGTCCGGCACCGAGGGCACCACCGCAGCCAGCCAAGTTGTCGCCGAGTCTTGCTGACTGAGGGTAACATGCTGCCGACCGGCGTGTTCTTCTGAGAAGTCACGTATCTTCAGTCGCATCTGATCCGAGCGGAACTCACAGCCGTGCAGGAAGTCCCCGTCGCCGAAAGACACCCTCTACGTGGCCGCCAGGTTGCTGTGATGGACGTACGTGTCGCTCTTCCATGCACCCTCACTTACCTTGGTGTCCAGAAAGCGTTGACTCAGGTGCCATGAACGAGTCGGCGATGTGTCAAGCCGGCTTGCTTCGCATCGTGCATGCCCCGCGTTGTGGCTAGTGGCCGACGTAATCTGGCGACATGGGCCACAGTGGCTGTGCAGAAATCGGTCGGCGGTTTTGCGCAGCAGTTGTCGATGCCGTCATAGGCCGCCGCAAGAGGATTGCAGATGTGCTGTAGCCATCGTCGAAGCTGTAGATATGTCGAAAAGTCTATCACTCTGCACTAGGCAATTGATGGGTCGGCAGCATGTTTAAGAGATCGGCTGTAGGTAAGTCTTGACATCAGATGCGCTGAGGAAGTCTGGTGAGCCACTTGAGCACCCGTGGAGTGTTGAGCGTCGGACGTCAGTTCGGACTACAATAATGCTGGAGTAGCTCGGGAGGTCGCTCCCGGTTGGAGATCGTCTCGACAGGTATTGCAAGACGATGGCCAGGCCATTACCGGAGCGCTGGATGTCGGTGTGCTGCGAACGATTTCAGTAAAACGAATATATGTCGTCCTTTGACGCACAACACGTAGAGGTGCTCTCAACGTTCTCTACTTCTGTGATGGCTTTTAGTTGCACCCCCATGCAAAAGCCCGCGCAGCTACAATGCTACCACGCGGCTCGCGCGTGCACATGCTGCGAACGCTCTTCAAGATAACTCCATATCGCCGCGGTTGTGGTCGACCGAGTCCCGACCGAGAGGCCACGATAGCCTTCCAGAGAGGTTGGAATGATTGAGAAGGGATTCGGTATAGCAGTTGAATGCTCGGAGGTTGGGTCTACGGTAGAAGTCGTGCACGGTTTATGACCGCAGACCTAGACTGCCGGGAATAGTGTAGCTTTCCAGAGGAGAACGCGGAGTCGGCTGCACAATCGGGCGCAGATCCAGGGAGATGGGCAGTCTTGAGAGGTCTCATCGATTGAGCCACGTCTTAGTCATGATCGATGCTGGGGATGTGGTTGTTCACCGGAGCTGCATGGCAGGAATCGCAAGCGCGCGGAAGTCTGGTTGGCAGCGCATCTGTGGACTGTGAAAATCTAATGTACGATCGAACACGCTCGGAAGGATCTGACGGACTTGGAAGATCCTCATGGTCGAGATGGAAAACATCATCAGGATGCTGCTGCTGCTAATGTTTCGTGATACTAAAGAGGCCTCCGCATGGATAGCTTATCGTTAAGACCATCGGGTCAGCATAAGTCGCTCCGACTTCATCGCATATGCAAGCTTGCCAAGCGCTTGAGTAGCCGAGGAAGATCAAACATCGTCGGACATGACCTCCAAACCTCTTTGTCTGGCTTCGAATGAACTGGCAGACTCGGTAGCGCTCCGTATTTCAGTCTCAAGACTACATTCCTCCCTGTTGTTGTGTGCTGAGCTCATCGCGGTGAGAAAGAGTAGGACGCGTCGCGGGGGAAAAGCAGTGCCGACTCAAACTACCGAAGCTTGTGCAATGGTAATTGACACTAGTTGCAAAGGATACATCGGAGGCATGCGGGCTGCGCCCCCGGTGCTGGTAGTTGCGAAGCAATCTGCGGGACTACTTGAGCGCAACGATCAACTGCTGCGGTCATCTCCCGGATAGCGGAGAAGGCGATACCGGTCCCTTCGCAGAGTTGTGTGGAAATCAGCGGTACCGGAGACGGGCTTCTAGCTGCTGAGAGGCTACGGGAGAATGTGGAAGGTCTTGGCCGAATGGATCGAGTCCGTGGAGTCGGTTGCAGACGCTTGGGAATCGCAGAGTCGACGAGAAGGAGCACGTCCTCGGCTTGACTGCATGGGGTATGACGACATCTAAAATAGATCAGCCTGTATGGTATTTGCGGTTCCGGATATTCTGAAGAAGCGATGGATAGTTCTTCGTGTAGGGGACCATTAGATCGGAGGGATTGGGCAAACTCTGGGGCCAGATGAGCGCATACTAGCACCATCGGAGCATGTCGACTGAGTATGCCATGTCAGAATGCACAGATTTCGTGTCACCCGGCCGATTTAGGAACCTGGACTTGATGTTAGTTGTCGTGAGAAGTCAAATGGGTTACAAACTCAGCAGCCTAGATGCACATGGACGCCGAAAAATTATGAGCGTATTGTCGTTCCGTTCTGAGACCAGCGTCAAGTCGTGGGGTGTGTGGAAAACATTGATCTGATGTGAAAATTGTTCTTCACAGAGCCGTCAGAACTCAGGAGGGCCTCTTACAGGTCATTCCTCTCGTGCTAAAAGGGTGTGACAAAGCCGCTAGAGCTCGGTCAGGCTAGCAGTAGATCTCAGAGTGTAGATGCTCATGGCGGAACTGTTACTCAAAGCGAGTGGGACAGCTCGGACTGCGGTGACTTGTAAGCCGATCGGGAAGTATTGTTGACATGCCGGGATGATGCGGAAATATTCGGGGAAACGACCTGGCTCTATCTGCTTTGAGAGAAACAGCGTCGGCGGTTTAGAAAGGTCGAAGCGCGCACGAGCGCTCCCAATGATGTTTGAACTCCCCGCGGTCGTAATGAATTGGGCATGCTGTGTGAAGCCCATTTAGGGTTTGTGTTTTGCCGGTGAAGGTCACAGAGGGCGTATTATTGGAAGATTGAGCGAATGAAGATAACGGTCTGGGTTTGCGGAAGTGTGAGATGTTCTCGTGAGCAAGAGATCATGGGCCGATGTGCGTGTTGAGCGGAAAGGGAGCTGATGTGACTCCAACGGTGTATACAACGCGAATGCACCTACTTCTGAGCGCCGCCATTGTGTTGGTGTTCTGCATTGAAGAAGATTGGCAGGGTGTCCCTTTCAGTCGGACCGTGGAGGCGGCACCTGTAGATCATTATAAACGGGGTTATCAAATGTTGCGATTCAGAAACCATGGGAATCGGTGTTCTCGAGATGAACCATGTCGTTATTAGCGTCGCAGGCAACGCACGAAACTCAAGAAGTCGGCGGCTGCCCTGGCCTTACCATGGGATCGCGGGTGAAGCTAAAGGGAATATCAGCATGTAGAACTTGCCAATATGACTCATAGACACAAATCGTCTCGGAGCATCCAATGGCGACTATGATGTCAGGTTCCCGGTGTATGGGCAAACATGGAGTGGTTCCGCGGGCCATGTCGTGCCTGAATCTTCGCCGTTGGGTATGGATCTTGATAACCTTACGAATGCTGGAGGAAATCTACGTGACGACCGTCAGCACTCAAAACTGAAGCAGTTTTGCACGCTGAGTTGCAGCTGGCAAGCGGGGCCTATGGCAACGCGCAAACGCTTGCTGCGATGTTCCCGGATGTATAGGAAGCCCCGAAATATGTGAAGTCTATGTTTTTTGTTGCTGACGCCGTTGCCGATTGTTACAAAGGGTACCATTTGACCTTGTCGTCGCCGGCGGTTCGTGGGTGATGAACATGTGCGGCTGGCTCAGCTGGTGCTTGGCGGACCTTTGCTGCGGAAATTGACAAATGTACAGCAAGCCTCGAATGCGCTGGGAATGCATGAGGTCACCCTCAGAGTCGCTATTATAGCCGAAATCGTCGCTGTCGTCACCGGTGGTTCGTGCAGAGACAAGGAGGTTTGTGTGCGCTAGTGCTCGACGATGCCGGGGCGGCGACTGTGGATCGATGCGAACGTGCAAGTGTTGCGGCGGTGTCTAACGGGAGGCAGCGATGGTTTGAAGGCTCGCTAAGGGTCTCGACATTGTCGCTGTTTGGTAGAGACGTGGTAATGCCTCAAAACAATCTAGACAGGTATATTGCCAGCAGGGTCACGAGGTCACATGTGGACGTCCTGGCTTGAGCGCGAAACTCCGTAATTCGATCAGTATCAGGACGAGAAGCGCTTGCGGCAGAGCCGTCGCCGTTGTGGCGTGCTAAGCATGCCAAGATGCCGTTGGGAACTCCAGACGTAAATGTTGTGCATGTTGTGGGGATGCGGGGATCTATGCGGGGGTGCGGGGTCGGCTGGTGTCCTGAGGATGGATCTGAGAGTAAAAGGTCAGCAGCCTCGTCAATAAGACGACGGCCAACATCTCAATGCCCGAGCAAATACTTCCCAACGGCATTGTTGTGTGCTGCGCACGCGTAAGGATGCCAAACTTGATAATGGGAAGGGACCGTGGAGAGAGATCTGAGTGTAGAAAGTCAGCAGCTACGCCGATAAGACGACGGCCAAAACCTAAACGCCCGAGCAGGAAGCTTCCATATCCATGGTAGTGTGTCGCGTATGTGTATAGATGCCAACTTGGCAATGTGAAGGTCCGCGAAGACAAATCTAAGTGTGGAAAGTTAGCAGCTTCCCCGATAGGACGACGGCCAACTCCTAAAGTAACCCCTAAAAGCCCAAGCAGAAGCTCCCATGGCCTCCGTTGTGTGTTGAGCATGCAGTACAGCTGCCGAATTGTGTGGACATGAAGGGTCGCGGGGACAGCGCTTCCGACTGCGGCGGATCCGAGCGCGGAAAGTCGCAGCCTCAACACCAGGACGGCAGCGAGCCCCTGGCCGTACGAGAAGGAACTCGCCTTCGCTGTTATCGAGTGCCATGTATATCCCGACGTCGTAAACCCCTCTAAACTTGAGCGTCGCCGGAAGGCGAAGGCGAATGCGACTGTGGCCGTGTGGGTGGTTTTGCGCGGAAAGTCCGCAGTCGCTCGAGTGACGGGAATCTCGGCGAGCTTCCGAGAGCGCATAGAGATCTCGTTATAGTCCTTGTGGTCTGCTAAACGCTGCAAGCGTAAATGGCACCGTCGGGCCGCTGAGGCGGGTATGGCCTTGTGGATGGTTATGAGCGTGGAAAGGCTGACAGCATAGTCGCTGGAGCTACAGCCATACCCGAATGAACTCAGATATCGATTTTTCGTTGCATTTGTGTGCTGAGTGTGTCTCGAAATCGCAAAAGAATTGCATTCAATCCATGTCGCCGATGAAGGTTTGTGGGTGGAACTTGGGTCCTCTTGATTGAGCACGGAAAGCTCACAACATATCGATTGAGCAGCGGCGGGCCCCTAACTATGCGCGAGAAGCTTGCTGTCGTCATCGCGAGATGCTAAATATGTTATTGAGGCGCAAAAACTCTCCTGGCAAGATCACGTCGCCAGAGAGAAGGGCCGGGGCATATGTGTCGTTTCGCCGAAGATGCCGCGAGCCCTGACCGCGATCGAAGAGCTGGCTGGCGTCGGCGGGGATTGTAAGGCATGTTGTGGGGTCGTTGATACTTTCCAGATGTGATTGCTACCCTCGGAGTTCGTAGTGGGTGTTTGGAGCGCCGAAAGCTCGCAGCCCAGTCGCTGAAGATGTGGCGAGCTCCTAACCACGCGCGAGAAGCTCCCTGCCGTGGCCATCAAGAAGTACGCATTGAGCCGAGATCACCGAAACTTCCCCAGATGTGATTGTCTTGTTGGAGATTGTGAGTGGGAGTTGGGGCCCCGAAAGCGCCGGTCGACAGTTTGGGTCGCGAAAAGATCCGGCGAGCCCCTGACCAGGCGAAGGAAAGTTCCTGTCGTTGCCATAGAGTGCTAGACATCGCGCGAGGTCGCCCCGAACTTCCCAAGCTGTAATTGTCCTGTCGGAGGTCGTGAGTGGGAGTTGGGCCCTAAAGTACTGGCCGACATGATGGGGCGGGAAAAGCTTGCGGCGAGCCCCTGACCACGCGCGAGACCCTCGCTCTCATCAATATGAAGTGCTAGGTAAGGTCCCCCAAACTTCCCCAGTTGTGATTGTCTCGTCGGAGGTCTTGTGAGGGAGTCGGGCTCTGAAGCACCACCGGTCGACAGTATAGGGCGGGAAAAGCTCGCGGCGAGCCCCTGACCACGCGAGAGGCTCGCTCTCGTCGTTGTGAATTGCTAGATATCCCGCGAGGTCGCCGAAACTTCCCCAGATGTCATTACCGTGTCGGATATTGTGAGCGGGAGCTGGGGCTCCTAGAGCTTTGGTGGGCGGTTCGAAACGCGAGAAGCTCGCAGCGTCGGCTCTGGCGCTAGGGCGAGCCCCTGGCCACGCGCGAGAGGCTCGCTCTTAATGTTGTGAAGTGCTAGGTATCCCGCAAGGTCGCCAAAACTTCCCCGGTTGTGATTGTCATGTCGTAGATCGTGAGCGGGGCTCGGGCTCCTGGAGCTCTGGTTGACGGTCCGAAGCACGAAAACCCCTTGAGTATAGGCCCTAGAGCTGCGGCGAGCTCCCGACCGCTCGCGAGAAGATGGCGCGAGGCCACTGATACTTCCCCAGATGTGATTGTTGTGTCGGAGATTGTGGGCGGGAGCTGAGGCTCCTGGAGCTCTGGCGGGCGGTTCGAAGCGCGAGTAGCTCGCAGCATCGGCCATGGAGCTACGGCGAGTCCCTGACCGCTCGCGAGAGGCTCGCTGTCATCGCTGTGGAGGGTGAGCTCGCGCCAGGTCGCTCATACTTCCCCAGATGTGATTGTCATGTCAGATCCCCGCCAGGCAGTTTGGAGCGCGAGAAGCTCGCGGCATAGCCGTGGGAGGCTGCAAGCCCCTGACCGCTCGCCAGAAGCTCACACTCTTCGCTGTGAAGTGCTACAGCTCGCGCGAGGTCGCTGAAGCTCATAGGTGTGGTTGTCGTGATCGGAGGTAGAGGGTAGGCACTGGGTCGCTGGGTGGGCGGGGTGAGGTGACCGAAGAAGACGACCCCCCGGAGAACGGCATTCTCCCACAGCGCGATATAGAAGTTGTGAAAGCAGCTGCGGGGGGTAAACCGGGGCTGCCGAGAAGCCTCAGCTTGTTCCGCGAGCCATCAGATTGCTGGTGGTGGAGGTGCGGGACCTGGGGGATTTGCGGCGAGCTTCACAGGGGCGGTTTTCCCCCACAGCGACCTTTGCATGCCGTGCAAGCAGATGTAGGGGGTAAAACAGGGCCGCTGAAGAGCCTGAGCCTATTACGAAAGCCCGTAGAGTGTTGATGGTGAAGATGCGGGTCCTGGGGGCTTTGCAGCGAGCTCCAAAGGAGCGGGCGGCCGGCAAGGCCTTCGCACTTGGTGAGCCGCCATCCCCCCACAGCGCTCTGTGCATGCCGTGAAAGCAGCTGCAGGGGGTAAACCAGGGCTGCCGAAGAGCCTGATCGTATTTTGCAAACCGCCAGACAATTCTTCGTGGAGATGTGGGCCATGGGGGTTTGCGGCGAGCCCCAAACGGGCGCCCTGGCGGCAGGCCGGCGGCAAAGCCTTCACCCTCGGTGAGCCGGCATTCCCCCACAGCGCTCGGTGCATGCTGTGAAAGAGACTGCGGGAGGTAAACCATGCCCGCCGATTCTCGTCGACGTTGTCCGAAAACCCTCCGACCATTATTGGCGATGTTCTGGGCCACTCGGGGTCTGCGGCGAGCTTGCGGCGAGCTTGACATCGGCGGGTGAGGGGAAGCATTTCGCCCGGGGAGCCGGCATTCCCCCACAGCGTCCTAGACAAGCCGTGAAAGCGTCTGCGGGGGGTAAACCATGGCCTCTGATTCACGTCGACGTTATCCGAAAGCTCTCCGACCATTATTCGTGGTGTTGGGGGTCACTTGGGGTTCGCCGGCAACATCTGGGGGGCGGGCGCTCGGGCCAAGATCACAAGATTTGGAGGTTTGGCTAGAGAACCTCACCCCCACCCCACCTCCCACCACCCACGACGACGAGATATGGGTCAAAAAACCTGCGCATCTTCTTCAGCAGCCTCACAATACCCTCTGCAGCCTCATTGACGTCGTCCTAAGCTTTCACGGCGTGAAAATCGGGCCTGGGGGCGTTCCAACCTCTCTCACCCTCTCACCCGCCGTCCTGAGCCCCCACCAGCTGGGGAGCACCTCAAGAGTGATACTGGCGAGCTCTACGACCTCAACAACCTCTTCCCCGACCTTTGTTCCTCTGTAACCGTCGCAGTTGCGGTCGCAGCGATAGCGAAACTTACTCCAGAGCCTCTTCCGGGCTTGCAACGACCTCACAGGCAATCTCGGCGTGCTCCTACAACCTCAGAAACGTCGTCGGGCGACTTCTTGAGCGCTACATCTCTCGGGGCGAGACTGCGGCAATCGGCAGCTCCGCCAGCTGGGCCGTCAACCACCTCCCAAGCCTGCAACCTCGCGACAGGCAATCTCGGCGTGCTCAACAACTTCAGAAACCTCGCTGAGCGACCTCTACAAGCTGCCGCCTTCGTCGTTGAGCTTAGTGATCAACCATTCCACCAGCTGAGCCGCTCCCCCAGCTGGGCCGCCAACGACCCCTCAAGCCTGCGTCGACAACAATATATCTCAACATCTTGAACAACTTCAGAAACGTCGTCGGCAACTTGTACAACACTGCCGCCGCCTTCCTCGTCGAGCTTGGTGGTCCGCCGCTCCACCAGCTGGGCCGCCAACGACCTCTCAATCCTGCGTCGACAAGAACGGCTATCTCGACGCCCTCTCCCAAGCCTGCGTCGACAAGAAGATATCTCAACGTCTTCAACAACTTCAGAAACGTCGTCGGCAACTTATACAACACTGCCGCCGCCTTCCTCGTCGACCTTGGTGATCAGCCGCTCCATCAGTTGGGCCGCCTCTCAAGCGTGTGTCGACAAGAACGACTATCTCGACGCCTCTTCCAAGCTTGCGTCGACAGGAAGGAAGGTATCTCAACGTCTTTAACAACTTCAGCAACGTCGTCGGCGACTTCTACAACGCTCCCGCCTTCCTGGTTGAGCTTGCCGCCGACGACCTCTCTCAAGCCTACGTCGACAAGAAGGGATCTGAAGGACATCTCTCAAGCCTGCTTCGACACGAAGGTATCTCAACGTCTCAACAACTTCAGGAACGTCGCGGGCGACCTCTACAACGCTGCCGCCTTTCTGTTTGAGCTTGCGATGATCCAGCTCGGCCGCCATAGACCTTCCTCAACCCTGCGTCGCCATGAAGGTATCTCGACGTCTTAACAACTTCAGAAACGTCGTCGGCGACTCTACAACGCTGCCGCCTTCCTGGTTGAGCTTGGTGATCCGCGCCTCCACGAGCTGGGCCGCCAACGACATCGCAAGCCTGCGTCGACAAGGGGATATCTCAACGACCTCGCTCAAGCCTGCGGCGACAGCAAGGTCACAACGTCTTTCAAAACTTCGGAAAGGTCGTCGGGCGACTTCTACACAGCTGGTCGAAACGTCTTCCACAACTTCAGAAAGGTCGTCGGGCGACTTCTACAACGCTGGTTGAGCTTGCGGTGATCAGTCACTCCACCAGCTGGGCCGCCACCGACCTCTCTCCTTTGAGGGTGCGGCCTTCCTTACACAACATCCTGAATCCCGAGGCGGACGGACACCTTCGAATATAGCTCTTACTGGGACAGCGAATACGATGCCGCTTCCCACCTATACCACCCACGCCCGTCCGCCTTCGATGGCACATTGATGGCCACATTGATGGCATCCCTACGCCAGGATACCACGCTCATGTCCGCATCCGCACCTTCCGTTTTCCGAGGCCGATTCTCTCCTCGGACAATATTTTCATCCCTGCTCTTGCCGGTCACAGCTATCTCATTGGGAAGGGGAGATAGCCGCACTCGCCCCTCCTACGATTCATACATATACCTACACCACACACCTTCCGCCTTCCAGGGCGCCTGCCTCTTTTTGCAATGGCATTGCTGCGCCAGCAATTCAGGAGTGCATCTTCCGCATTTGAGGGCGCATCCGTCCTTATACGATATCATCGCTTCGTCAACGTACGCCGGACAACTGGAACAGGTATTTCCTTTGCTGAGGAGAGCGGATATGGCAATGGCTGCTCTACCAGGTCCTCATGGAGCTTGAGAAGGTATGTGTGATCTGTCTTCGAATAACACCAGCTAACCTTTGGATCTTCCACAGATCTACGACGATCCTCGAACGCGCATCTCCGTACCTCGCACCCCCATACACATCCTCTGGCTTTCGCGGTAGGCTGTAGCGAACAACAGTCGCTGTTGTCTTTGTCTGGAACATCGGTCGGCATATATCGTTGGAGATAGACGCATTCGGGACAGCCAACAGCGCTGGGCAAGAGGTGTACATCCCACATACTGGATTCAGGCCTTTGGACATGCACCGTGCTGGCAGGTATCAATCCTCCCGGATGGAATCCCTTGTTCCAGGTGTTTCCTTCGTGTTATTCCAGCCGGACTTCCAGGAGATCGCAGTTCGTTAATTTTCTTTGGGCATCCGCCCTTGTTTGACAATGCCATGGAGTCAGGAACATCGCGCAATGCCTATATCGTCTCTCGATATGGTCAAGTCGTCAACGATTCCATCTCAGTCATTCTCCTCGGTGCCATCGAGATTCATTCCTTTCAAGAATATTCAAGAGTTTTTTCGCTTCTTGTCATTTCTTTCATCATTACATCCTGATCCGTCGGACGTGTCATTCTCCTTGTATATCCAGATAGGCACCTGTGGGATAACCACGCACAGACACAACGGACATTGTCACGAGTGGCCGCCCTTTTAGCTTTGTGATGCTCGTTGGAGCTATATCTTTGCTTGCGGCTGGGGAGGTCAGGGCTGGGAAATGTTTTACTAAGTCTGGTTGCGCTGGTCCCTACGAAAACTCAGCTGCAGCCTTGGTTTGTGGCTCTGAAGCTGTTGACGGGTGTGTGGTGTTGAGAGTGGTGAGGGTGGAGAGACTTGCGAATGTTCGAAATTGGAATGATTTCGATGGCATCGAGACTCCCCCCAGGCTACTGGCAACACCTTCGGACATGCTATATCTCCTGGGAGTCCGGATTTCGCTCTATTCCGGTGCATATCCCGTCTTGGGGCTTTTCCCAAGACCTTTCGTCAGCCTTCTCTCATTTCGTCTTCTTTCCACACTGGATGGACACTGGATCACTGGTCGTCCTCGATGAGGCGCCGGCATCAGTGTATGCTAACATCTTCCATGGATCTTCCCCGGTCTTCCGGCTTGACCTTCAGCATTGCTGGGTCTTGAGCAAGATCGAGAGTCGAGCCCTCGTCCAGCTCTTCTCAGCTCTATATCCACATCGGACTTGATCTCAATGGACTAATCTCGGACTGCATTCAATGCAGGGTCGTTACAGCACTAACCATGTAGCTTTCGATGGAACTCCGCCGTCTACACGCATCGCCGCAGTTTGACACTGCTGGCTGATGCAAACCGCTTATCGTTTGCACTCCGCCGGCCATATCAGCAGCATTTCTCGCATTTCGGAGGCTGTGAGTTCATGGCTGGATCTTTCGTTCAATGACAGCATGCTGACCTTGCTGCAAGATTAGGCGTGGACGACGTTTCTTCGATTTTCGTTTGTCCATGCCCATCTCAAGGCCAACGCCCATGGCGGTCCGAGTATTCAGTTCTCTGGCATCTCCCCTCCATGCTACTCGCACGTCTCCAATGCCAACGCCAATGGTGGTTCGAGTATTCAGGTCTCAGACATCTTCTCCCGCTCCTGTTCTTGTTGATGCACATCTCCAAAGCCAACGCCAATGGCGGTCCGAGTATTCATCTTCTCTCCCTTCCACTCAGGTCTTGCGCATCCTCAACTCTGCATTCCCAGTCATCCTCTCTCTTCTTCATTCACAGTCTTCCACATCGCTCTCCTGCATAGTCCTCATTCGTATCTTCCTCGGCTCTTCAATCTTCTCTTCTGCAGTCTCACATACCCTCGTTCGCCATCCCAAGTCTATCTCTTTTCCACTCTTTCGTTCGTCTTGTCTGCATTGTCGACCTCGCCCTAACCGCCGTCCATCGTCTATCGCCTTTCCAATCCGTTGCTATCGCTTTCCAGCCCTTCATTCGTTCGTTTTGGCCAACGCCTATGGCGGTTCGAGTATTCAGGTCTCGGTTCTACATCCTTTCAACTCAAGCCTCGCACGTCTTTCTCTATATCGCTTCATCGATCGAGTCCGCACACCCATATCCTCCGATCCGCCATTGCCGAGTTCAGCTCTTTTCCGGACCATCCCTATCTCTTCTCCGGCTCATCATCCATTCTTTCTGGCCAACGCCCATGGCGTTCGAGTATTCAGTTCTTTGTCGTTTTGCATCCCCTCAACTCAATTCTGGCACGTCTTTCTCCAAATCTTCTCATCCGTCTTCTCCGCATTCCCGCATCATCCCATCCGCCGTTCCTCGTCTCTTTCGCGATCCTCAGCGATCTCCGTCCCAGCCATCCATCGATACATTTCGGCCAACGCCCACGGCGGTTCGAATATTCGGTTCTCCGTCATCCAAGCTACACCCTTTCTAGTCAAGTCCCGCCCGCCTTTCTGGTCTTTCTCTTTTCCGACGCTTAGCTATCTCTCTCCCAGCCATCCATGGATTCGTTTCGGCCAACGCCCATGGCGGTTCGAGTATTCATACACATCTCTCCTCATTTCTCACCTTGTCACATCACATCTTCCGCTTTCCAAGTCTTCGTTCGACTTTGTCGATCTCGCCTTCTCTGAGCCTCATCACGTCCTCCATTCTCAGTCTCAGCATCGCTCCAGTCTCAGTCTCAGGCCCAGTCAGATGTCCCCTTTCTCACAGCACGACCACAATCTCAGGAGATTCTGATGAACAGGCGAATGCGACCAAGTCGATCACGAAGGAGGCATGCGGCTCTATTATTCGACCAATGCTCACGCGGAGCTGCACTGATCGTTTGGCATTTTGGACATGATTGAACGAGTGAGTACCCGAGCGGCTGAACTAAGGTGTCCTTGCTGACAGAGCATTCCAGTCGTACTTGCTCGCGAGCATGCATACGCTGTCTACGAACATAGCAGATTTCCGGATATTTGAAGGTTTTCAGTTGGTATGTCCTCAAAGCAGGCGTATGTTTGACTGTATAGCTTACTCCAGACAGGAATCGTTGCCTCTACGACACTGAAGTTGGCATGGCGAACATATACCTCCCCCAATATCCAAGTATCTCAATGTCTCGGGTTTCGTTGACGATTCGATAGGTTCCTCTCGAGCGGAACGCATTTCTCAGACGCTGCCAGAACATGGATATGATGGAAATGGGCAGTTTAGAACGTCCCCAGATGGCGAGAGTGCATGTATGATCGCAATATTGACTGCGGACAGTACTTTTCTCGACCAACCCGCGTTTGCCATGAGGGTCACACGGTTCCTTCGGCTTTTCGAATCATCGCCGCTCGTCTCCATCGTTCCGCAGATTCAGCAAGTGTTCGCACACACCAGACATTGCAAGTCCAAGGAGATGGCGAGCTTTCGTGGGTGGTAGATCTTCTCGCATGCATGAGGTGGTTTCGACGCTGACAGCATACAGGAACCTTCGATCCCCCCAGACACAACCGATACAATGAGTAGCCATTTCCCGCCGTTCCCGATCTCGCGATCTACTGTCGTTCGTTTTGATGTGTTGGCAGATTTCACGAATGTTCGTTCTTCTACCGCTATTGCAAGCACATCGATTTCTTGAGAAATCGTACTCGGTAAGTTGATTCCAGCTGCACGGTGGATTTGTCGATCACGCTGCTAACCAAAGACAGGAGATACGGATTGCACGATGAACATAGACTCCCTCCATCCACGCCCTTTTGACCGATCGCAGTTTGACCGTGATGATTTGGAGTATTTTGGGAATCACTTTTCCCACATCATGATGAGAGGCTCAGGGCATGAGCAGTCGCCTTCGGTAAGATATTCTGGCTGCATGATGCATGTGTCGATTGTATCGCTAACATCGGGCAGGAGATACGCATGAAATGATGCATAGCCAATCCCCATGATTCCCATCCTTGCTGAACGAACATTGCCGTTTCTTTGATGCTTTAGCAGGATTTTCGACTGGCTTTCACGAGCTCTGGGCTCAGTTTTGATGAATGCTTGAAGTTGGTAAGTCCACTCTCACAATACGCGTTGTGCATATACTGATCATGTCTCCCTCAGAAGCCGGACGATGTCCGTTCCAATCATTCCACGACCTGTCGCCGGTTCATGCAGATGATTTGTTGCCTTCGGCGAGGAAACGCCTTTCTCGGAACTGCGTGTCTTTGGCCTCGGTGGGCATTCGAAGTAGGGTGTTTTTCAGTCGAGCACATGTACTAATCCGGCGCTCTAGTTGTTACCAGATTGTCTGGCGTTCCAGATACGATAGGCCTTTGCAAAGTCGGTTGCAGTGCATCCATGCCCAAATCGCGGACCTGGCGAATGTTCGCCGGCGGTAAGTTCCTTCAAACATGGTACAGAGCTGACATTCGACCCAGTTATCGAGCTCCTACTGGTTCCTCATTCACCCTTTCGTTCACGACTTTGCAGCTTCGCAGGAACGATGAGACTTTCCCCCGGCACAACAATCGTCAGTCTTGCCAGCAGTCTATGGCATGCGACTCAACGCCGTCGCTGGAACGATCACGCGAGGTCGTACATGAGCTGGAAAGCGTCATCCGTCGCTCCGGCGATGACGGTTTTGAGTGTTTCTCGTGTCGGATTGATGCTGTACATGTCGTGTGCGCAGTTTCGCCTTCCGAAGAAGCATGTCGCTCTTTCCAGACACCCTATCCCGATCCCGAGACTTGGACATCGCGTGCAACGACTTCGCCTTCCGGGCCACCCATCTCCTGAAAGACTGTCCTACTTCCGAGATCAACTCCAATCTGCTTGACTTGAAGACAAGTCCCCGGGCAGAACACGACGACACTTGTTTTACAAGTCTACAGTCCTGAGATTGCGGGGGCTTTGCATACGAGGAATTTGGCCTTACATTCCACAGATGTCTTATGGCCACATTCCTGTCCGAATAGATCGAAAATGACCGGGTCGATGTTTACAATGCACTTCCCAGTCGTCCTTCAGGTTTCACGCAAGCATGCTCATATGCTTGCATTGCCCTCGTTCTACACCAGCCGGCGCTGAAAGCGAAAGCATACGCGGACCTGCTTCTCACGCAAGGCTTGTGGCGTTCTCAACGAAGGGGCTTCATGCATTCCGAGGATCTCGGTCCTCTCAATCGAGATTACGATAATCGAATGCAGGAATCGAAGATTCAACACATCAGACATGTCAAACAGCGCTCTACAGCACGAATTCCAGGTTCACATCCGGTTCGGTTCGCATCCGGTTCGAGTGTACGCAGTGGCTGATTCGGCTCATCTCATGATACGAAAGAACGACATGAGGTTCGCAAATTACCGATGTCGAGTCTGCGCATCAACTACGGTTTACTTCGAACACTATATCAGTCAGCGGACGTGTGTCGAACATAGCGCAGTGTCGAGATATCAGATTGGGATACGAAGATCAGACAAGCTAATCGTCATGAGCGCTCCACAGCACAAGGCCAGGTTCACAGTCGGTTCAAGTGTATGCAGCGACTGGGGATTCAAGCCAGCCGCCGCAGGTGTTCATCATTCGAGGAGATGGAAAAGAGAAGGTGGTTGCACTTACTTGACGGGAGTCATGGACGCCGGTACCTTGCTTTGTCCACGCCATGGCTTGCAAAATCTGTCGCGCGGAAAATACTGGCCTCATTCCTCGCGGTCTATGTCAATTTCCAAAGGAACGAAGACCGATTCTCCGAATTCGAAAGATCCGATGGATTCTCGACAGGCTTCAGCAGTGTGATATCACATCGTTCCACTCTCCAAGGATAGTCCGGGCTGGCCAGATCATTGTGACGCTTTCGCGAAGTGCCACTGGATTTCTTATGCGCCCGATGAACGCCGAGAGAGCCCCGGTTCAACGAGCTTCAAGCTGGGATCACACTCGAGGATCTCATACATGTCCTTCGTTGGACTCCGTCGAAAGCCTTATTCGCAATCCGCCAAACTGGACAGTGTCGAGACCGCTGTCGCTATCGTTTTCGATCGAAGAGCTGACCGTCATCTGTAAGCTCCGTCGCCTCCGGTATAGCAAGCTCTCCAGTGTAACGGGACGCTAGCATTTGTTGGTTTTGTTGTCTCTGGAATCGCAATCGACACCATCGAAGTTTTGGCTCCAGTACTTCAAAGGTCTGGCGTACGACGCGGGAAGAATGAGTCATCACAAACCACGTAGAGGCATCGTGAACACTGCCGTTCCTATTCACCATAGAGCCAGAAGCATGACCTGCTGCGCCATGGATCTGACCTTCCGTGTCTCTGCCATTGTGTTGACCTCGAAATTGGTCTTGATTATACTGGCCGCTCTCGATCCCGCCCGGTGTGTATACCAAGCGGCCGTCCTCCAGTGTCCATGCCATCTCCGAGCAGCATACAAGTCACCAATCCGTATGTCCTCGGCACGGTTATCGAGAATAAGGACAGAATGGCTTCTGTCATCGCGGGCGGGGAACATGGCGGAAATTCAGGTCGGCGGGAAGATAATCGAGAAGGGATTCCATCAAGTTCTTGATTCCGCTCACGGAAGCCCGAGTGCGACAACCGGTGTTACCGCGAGGTTCTGAGTTCGTAACCTCGCTGAAGAAACTCGCAGATCAATGATCAGGCCCTGTACCGCACCGGATATGTCTCTGGGGGGGTCGGTCTTCCGGGCTCGGTTATCCCCATGCAGAGGATGGTGGCACCTGAGCGAGGGAGCTACCGTCGCGTTCGATGACAAGAACGATGGACTCGATGCGTGGGTTCCGCTATTATCGCATGCGATGAAGAAAGGGTCGGTCGTTGCGGCCGTTACTATGATTACTCGCGCATCTGCTCAAATGTACGACAATTGGACTTTGCAGTGTTCCCGACGCGAATGGAAGACCCAGACGTAGTGCTGGGGGTCAACTCACTCGCCTTGGAGTCATGCAAGTTCGCCCGGCCAGTCAAGCACGAGAAGGTGCAAAGCGGACTCCAAACTAAAAGAGCCAACCATCAACTCTTGCAATGGGCTAGACACCATTCTATTGCATCCGAGATCCAGGCTGTCCAGCAGAAAGAAACCTATCCCTTCTGGATTTGTTGTAGTCGAACTTCATGCCGGTCTGTAGCTACTGGTGTGGTCGTCAATTCCATGGAACTGGCTGCCGGCTTCAGTGGTATCCGCGTCTGATGGGTGGAGCTCCGTCATTTTCGACCGCGCTCTCTCGTTGTGCTCGTCCTCCTTCTCTGCGTTGGTCCTGTGTGGCATCAGTACTCGAGCATCGGGCCGCCGGGCCAAAGCTGTTGCTGCAAAACCACCTACTCGACGGCAATTGCATGCCTGCAAGACAAATGACGTTGTCATGCTGCAGGTGTCGTTGATCTTGCGCGAGCTGTCGAGCTCTTATTCTTGCACCGTCGAGGGAGACTGGACATTCCGCCACAAATTGCAGCGGACACCTGTTGTCCCCGATGTCTTGTAACTAGTCACCTCGACACCGTCTACGAGCCGAATCGTGCTTTTATTCCGGCTCTATCAGAGGCGCCACTCCAGATCACGTCGCCGCGGACCTCCGGTATTCCCAGTATCTTACACCCGGCTTCTCGGCTCGGTCGTGAATGCGTGGCGTTCGGTGGGGAGCCTTCGACGCTCGTTTGAGGGGACTCGATCAAGCTAGAGTGGTGCAGGATTGTTAGCAGTAAGTCAGTCATTTGCATGGTGTTACTAACCACCAGGTCTCTTCGAGGAGAGCGCTCTCCCTTCCCACCTGGCTTTCCGACCCGTTGCCACGGTACCCGCAAGTCGATTTCGATCTGGATTGTGTGCCCTCTCGAGTAGAGGTTCCAGACCTAAGATCGTTAGTTCATGCTCTCGACTTCTCGACGCCATCGGCGCTGTCAACGTTCGGAGCCCGCGCCTGACAAGGTCGCGCGAGGTGTTGTTGTGCTCCGCGTCGACCATCTGGCCAGGCTCTAGGGGTATGGAGATGAAGACGTACCTTCGCAAGACGTGCGAACATTGTGTTGACTTCAGCCAAGATCTGTCGCGCATTGTATGGACCGCTGTCCAGCTTGTAGCTCTGTCCAACGCTCTCGACACTCTCGATGTTTTCGAACGGGCCGCGTCGAAGCGAATTTGCTCGCAAATACCACTGCCTGACTCCATGCTAACCGTTAGACTCTTCTGCGTAAACTCCCGAGGGCGAGACGTGCCTTGGTAGCATCCCTGATGTTCTCCGAGACATTGTGTCCGACGGCTTGTGCAGACAAGGACATTGTTCTTGTGACGTTGCCCCTTCCCCACCGATGCCATCCGCCAGTGATTTTCGGCGTCATCGCCTTCGCTATGGCACCGTGTCGCATTGTAGTATGTATCTCGTTCGAGAGGTAAGCCATGTCGCCGAAGCTGTAGATCTGCTGCTGGCCCATGGCCGGGCGTTAGTACATGCTCTGTCCACTCATCCAGAGACTCTGAGTAGACTGACTGATTTATCTGGTACTCACTTCAATGATGATGCTCGTCAATGATGCTCGCCACTGTTGTCGTCGCCGTCGCCGATGATGCGGCCCGCGGTACCGCACAAGGTAAGCACTGCGGACCGTCGATCTTGCATGGCTCTGTGTTTTACTCTTCTTGCCGTCATAATGTTGTCTCGTCTGCAACCGCAAAACAGCAGTGTGGTGCAGTCGGCCTAGGGATCGAGTGGCAGGCCATTTACGAACAGCCCCCCACCGTCGCTCGCATACCTCCGCAAGTTATCGTTCGTATTATTTTCGTCGTCTCCTGAAGCTCAATAGCCCGGGGGCTCTCGAAGACGGTTTCGGCTCGAGGAGCTCAAAGACCGAGCCGGCGAAACTGCAATTAATCGGCGACAAGGACCTAGGATGTCTCTGCGTGTCAAGTTCATGTCAGCCATTATTCTGATGAGCTCTCGATGCTGAGCTGTCTTTGGGAGTTGCCTTGTCCGTCGCCGCTTCGGAAACAGAGCTGGCAGGCACAAGGTGGAATTGACTGACCATATCCGCGCTCATTTCGCGTTTATACCAGCTCGACAGTGGCTCACTCGGAGCTGTTGCGCATCTCGTAAGCATTGAGAAGTGTGAAGTAGCCGTGGCAGGGCGAGGTCTCGAGTCGCGCACTCGGCTTCGACATTGGCCTCGACGTCTGCGAGTGTTATCCCGTCGACTATTGTACCTGCCAGGTGCCCACTGATGCCGTGACCATGATGCCTCCGTTCGTAGAGTTGTTTCGGGTGCGATGTCGCCGAAATTGTTGAGCCGACAAGGTAGGGAGATGGGAGCGTCGGCCAACCGGTGCCACTGCGAGTGTGAAGGTCTGTGCACGCAAGTGGGTATCATAGACCCTACTTACAGGCGTAAGATTGGCTTAGCGAGCGCCCGGCCTGGCATGCCAAACAAGCCCTAGTCTTCAAATGTGTGATGTCACCCGCCATGGTGCAGTCAGTGCATGGCGGGGTGGAGGGGCTGGCACCAAAACCCACATAGCCATTGTAGGTAAGCAATTTTCGCTGCCCGAACGCGACATGTCTGCCCAGAACACTGATTCAGCTTGTAAGGATGTTGTAATCGACCGTCGTAAGTAGCATGGCATCGTGCGACGTGTGGGGCTGTGGGAGCCTTGGAGGCTGTCGTTGGCCGAAAAGACACCTGCGCCAGCTCATTAGTAACACCAACACGACGAGTCGTAACACACACAAGACGGCGCAGAGACCATCTCCACGAGTAGCCTGAGCCCATGGGCCCTGTAGCTGTCGGTTTGGCTCATGCGCAACGCCGGACTGGCGGCGCGGTCCGAACGCCATCGCACAGAAACTAGACCCGCAGAGTGCGTCTCGGCCTGCCCGATGCTCTGGATCGCCTTATCGACATGCTTGTACTTGTATCCCTCCGCCGAACGTGTAGAACGAAGCCAGGGGCGTGGTGTTGACTTCCGCTGAAAATTCGTCTTGCCGCGATGGCGTCGAGGGGAGGCTGGCGGTGCGCGAGGAGGGCAGTGTTCCCGTGCTGCCCATACGAGGAGGCTGAAGCACTGCCGTAGATGCTGGTAGGTCTGAAACGATCGTCGTGATGTTAATGATGTCGGGGTGGGAGTTTGGTGCTGGTGTTGGTGTGCCAGCCCGCAGTGCCTTTCGCGGGGCGACTCGGCAATTGGTCACACAGGGGGCATCACTGGCAACGCGCATTGTGCCCGCCAACAAAGAGCGGCTGAAATGGCCGCCCAAAGCTGCACAATGGGCTTAGTTTGCATCTCGCGGGCTGATGACTCTTGGGATGCGACGTGACGCTCAATCGTATCCCGTAAACTACACTGAGAGCCACTGCGATCTCATATGCTGGGACTGGCAATGCTGTACAGGAAGACGCCTAACTGCTTTGCGCAGCCGGCGGATTCATTACTGTCTATAGAAAGTATGCAGCCCCCATAACCTCGCCGTCGCTCCCCCAGAGACGACGCCCCCGTCCACAGCTCCCGCGCAAGCAGCTCTCTCCGCCTCTCATGGATACAAGTCCCACCACTGCGGCAACAGCTTCGGCTCCAGCTCAAGCGCCGTCACCGCCAGCAGCACCACCGTCTTCACGCCCACGCAGCCCAAATCCCAGGCACTCTTGACCTGGGTGGCTGTAGTGATGATGTCCAAAAAGAAGGCCATCACTACGAAGACGAAAGTCCATGTATCCCTATTCGCCATGACGACCACGTTGGCCCCGAGGATGTTCTGGAAGCCCCGAAGGGCGGCGAAGTCCAAGAGCATCCTCAATCCGACGTACACGAAGAGCACGTTGCTGGTCAGGTGGATGAGGTGCGCGATATTGGGGAGGAGGAGGATGAGTAGCTCCATTTTGGCGGCTTGGAGGGAGAAGGCCGATGGAGGGCGATGTGGAGGCCGGTTGGAGAGAGTGATCTGGCTTGTAGCTAGGATAGTGCGGTTTGCAGATTTCAGGCGATGCAACTTGAGGTTTGTGATCGAGCGTAGCTGGTTGGTAGGTCGCGAGCTTGATAGTAGAAGGCTGCTCGTTGTTCGTGTCCTGTAGCAATGGGTGGGCATTCGGCGATGTGGTCCACGAGATTCGCCACTCGCCGCCTATTCGCGGGGCAAGAACGGACAGATGAGGCAACAGCACCTAGCTACAAATTACGAGGAGACAGAGGCACATGCAAGTCATAGGCATTGGAACAGGAAGGTGATGTGCAGACGACTTCGCATTCAACAGGAACAGTGACTATCTAGCAGAGCTGACCATTCCACCCATCCATGCACGACCTTGACCTTGACAGTGACATCCTCCACAACACTCCCCAAGCAGCAGCATAAAAGACTCGCCGAGGCAACGTGATGGCTGAAGCCGAGGGCAGTTGTTGCTGTGACTTGGTCAGCAATGAAGAGATGGAAGAAGTGAGTGACTTACGCGAAATTCGAGAGTGGTGAAAGGTTGGACGGCAGTGCTGAAGGTGGCGGAAGACGATAAAGATCCAGAGTGCCGAAGAGAAGAAGGAGGAATCTGCCATCATTGTCAGTCAATGTGAGTGCAGAAGAAGTGGACATGTACCTACCGAATGAACAACTGCACCATCGTACAGAGAGCAGTTGTGGGCGTTTTGACCGGGCCGCCCAACAACTGCTCATGCTCGTACAGAGAGCAGTTAAGGGTGTACTGGACGGCCCGGTCAGTAACTGCCCCGTTGGGGTAGTCCGGTCATGTCTGCAATCAATGTCAGTCAATGTGAGTGTTGAGCAGAGGAAGATGTACTTACAAAACGACCGGACTGCTCTAAGTGCTCCACCTGAAAGTGAATTTCTGTCTAGATTTGTGAGTGCGAAAGGCGGATGTAGAGAAAAAAGAAAAAAGAGAAGAGAGAAAAGAGAGAGCGTTGAGCTTAAATATCTACGGCTGCTTAGCGCTGGGGGAA
Source organism: Massariosphaeria phaeospora (assembly GCA_011032825.1). NCBI lineage: Eukaryota > Fungi > Ascomycota > Dothideomycetes > Pleosporales > Massariosphaeria > Massariosphaeria phaeospora. The sequence continues at coordinate 355,978 of JAADJZ010000003.1, read as the reverse complement.
CGACAGCCCGCGCTGGCTGCCTATCGGAGAGCTACACGCGGTGAAGGCAGCTTAAGCAAGTTTCTATTAGCTAGTCTCCTAGTCCGAGCCTCTGCCGTTAGAGTGAACTAGTTTTCCTAAGGTCATGGGACTAGCAGGTAAGGCTGCCGGCTAGTTAACGCAAGCGCGTGCACTAGCGGTAAGAGCTACGTGCAGCAGCCTCTAGTCTAGTAGTATTATAAGTGTGATTGGGTGCATCTCTTCTCTTGATTCGTCTACCTAGTTAGAGCAGAAGACATCTAGATACTGAAAAAAGCTTATAGCTGAGAACTAGAGCCAGTACTGTAACGTGTGCGTGCAGATAGTCACTGTCTAGAGAGTTACTGTCTAGACCCGCATGTGCAAGTCTCACACGGAAAATTAAGAGAATAGCAGATTACGCTGACTAGCCTGCTTTAGGTAAGTAAAAGACGCGTGTGCGCTATAGGTTGGCTATTGGCTAGTTACTCTGTCCGAGTCACCGGCCGCGGAGTTCCAACGAAAGTCTTGAGATCCTTGGGGGTACTCCGGCCTAGTTATAGAGAATTAGACGAGGTGGGCATAGAATTTCGTAAGGACCTGCGTAGGCTAAGTTCTAGGCGTAAGCAAAGTTCCGAAGATAAACTAAGTAAAGCAACAAGGAAAACTGTGCTATGGAGGTCCTGCATAGCTTTACTCAAGCAGTGTGCACAGTCGGTCTAGGTACTTTTAGAGCCCAGCTTCAGCGTTATTCTAAATGCAGTTCTGCTGTAGTACATAGATAAGACTACCTACATAGAGGTAAGCTAGTGTCATTATTGTAGTTGAGGTTTTCTATGTTCGAAGGAACTACTGTGCATTACATCGGTAAAAGCCATATGCTTGTAGGAGTACAGCACTATCCCGTGGCAACTTAAAGATTATGGGAGTTCCTTAAGCTGCACCGCGCGTCTTAAAGTATGTAAAGGCAAAACCATACTCTAAAATTGCCAAAAAAAATCTGTCTAGATTTCCGAGCGTTACAAAACACTCACAAATCTAGACAGAATGCAGCCAAAGCGGGATTCGAACCTGCGTCAACCCGAAGCTCACAATGTGATTTGGGTAGTGTTACCGCTACACCATCTGGCCGTATGAAGAATGTATGAAAGATTTGGCACTAGGTTGAATATATATACTAGATAAATCGAGAGATAGCGCCGTCTATGATACTCTCTTGAAAACAGGCAGGGAGACATGTGAAAGCAGACCTGGAGACGGCAGTGCCGTAGCGGAGCTTTACGTGGTAAAGGACAGGGTTGATATGGCGGCCGGTAGCAGGAGACCTCACCGGAATATCTGACACTTGCGGAATCACGAACAACACTACTAGCTCTTGGAACTTCTGTACGCCCACGATACTAAAGATCTTATCCCCTGACATGCTTGGAGGATACCTGTTCAATGGGATATTGAGATATCAAGATATCAAGCGGCCAACAATTCACTCTGCGTACTGGATACGTGAGCGTTTTTCCTACGCTCAAAAGAACACACAAACCACCAACCGATGTACCACTTCTACGGCATGTAATTCTCCACGCAAACAACCTGCCCCATCACATAAGTGCTACTGATCCTCGAGCTGCAGTGGCATTAGATACAAACGACAAGCAGACCTCTAATCGAAGTACGTTGACACACAGCTTTGGCTAAGCATTGAGACTTCGGATATTTTTAGAACGACCCTACAGACCTCAGTGTCTTCAGCGAAAGCATTATAATGTTCAATGCGGAGAAGCTTATTCATCTCTCGCATCACCGGCATACGGCTATTCTCGCTCACCGAAGCTCGCATAAGGGCAACACCACCCTTCGATCCCTAAGCGCTGCTCTAACACGGACTATATATTGTATGCGGACTTGGACGAGTTCAAATACAACGTGCAATGCGGGAGGAATAGAGAGCCACTGTAGATGGCGGCGGAGAAGCAGCACATACACACACCACGTACTTGCATAGATATCTCCATAGGTAAACATAGATTCTAACGAAACAATCCAACGCTGGGATCGAGACTGTTGGGAAAAGTTACCCGTATACTTGCGCGATACCAATTGCAAGCCGAGGCTTCCACGCGGCTTAACGAAGCACTGCTTCGTCATCAAAGTACATACAGCATTCACATACACGACGATATCAGAACCACAGACTAACTACCGCAGAAGTCCAAAGCTCAACGCCCTGATGACGACCACGGCTGATTAGCAAGTTCCTAACGGCATCAACTTTTTGTTGCGGGATTGACTAATTTCTCGATATGGCTCAGTGCTCCAGCGGTAAAAAATGTGCAATGAAGTGTAGATGAAAGATAACGGTAGATATGCTAAATCAAGGGCGCATAGGGAGTGACTGAGACCTGGAAGAGAAGAATGGAAATAGAACGTTTACTGAACGCGAAACGTTTCATGGTCTTTGATATCGTGATGGATTGACAAAGACGAAGATGTAGTAACATGGGGCCGTATGTAGAAACGAATCCAAGTAGCACAGAGATTGTGGATGTAAGCCTGGTGCTGAAAGGCCGATAGTGGTAAAAGGTCATAACGCATGTCCATATCTCGGACTCGCCCATTTAGACCCAAGAGACCTTCTTGTATATAGCCGTTTCCCGCCCTTAACGCCACTCATCACCGCGATGTGATGACACACCCGCACCCTACCCCTCTTGCCTTGCAACCGGCTCCCGAATCATAACCGTATTCGCCTCTGTGCCCGCCGCCCCATACTTCTCCAAATCAAACACCTCCTCATGCACCGCCTCGAACCCTAACTTCGCATACAACGGCTTGCCCACCTCGGTAGCTTCCAAGTAAGCCGGCAGCTGCGCCCGGTCCGCTTTCTCGGTCCCCCATCTCACCAGCATAGCCGCAGCGCCGCGATTCCGATGTTCAGCGTCCGTGAAAATGAGGTGTAAGACTGGTATGGGTCAGCTTTCCGGCAGCAATAACAGATTGGAAACACGGCCGCGCTTCCAATCACGTGGACGCACAGTAGAACGGCTTCGTGCCCATGAACTTCCTACGCGCCTGACGCAGGTACAGCATGAAGTTCTGCGCGGCGAGATTCTCGTCATCGCCCGGCCCCGGCATAGGCAGCATGCCCTGTATCTGCGCCTCGGTGCGCGCTGTCTCGTTGACGCGCCATTTCGCGCCCGCGATCAACTCCCCGTCCAGCTCAGTGTCGACCACCTTGAGGAAGTGGACGTCGGCCTCGTTGTGGAACGACTTGAGGCTCTTCGCAGTGAACCGCTGGAGTGTCTCGGGGGTGTGTGGGGCCGGGTTGAGCTTCGACGCCATGCCGTTGTTGAAGCTGGCGAGCTGCATGCGGCAGAATTCGGGGAGGTCGGACTCGACGACGGGGTGGATCTCGAGAGGCATGATGGGGGAGGCTTCGGGCTCAGTGTTGCGGTTTGCTCTGTGGGAACGGAATCGTCTTTATAGGGCTCGAGGCTGCGGGATGGCTGCAGGACGGCTGGATGACTGGCTGAAGCGAGCGCTGCCACTGCATTAGCTCGTGCTTAGTATGCGCAAGTGCATGACTCACGGAAAGGCTTGTTTAGACTTCAGCCCTTTTGCGCTGCTGGAACGCCCTTTGGTAGAAAGGGGAGCAATTGCTGAGAAAGACATCGAAACTGCGTTGGGGGATGCTGTGAGAACCTCTCGATGTTGTCCAGTCCAAGCGAGATATCTCCGCTAGCGTATCCAAATTCCCGACTTAACCCCGAAGACGTACTCAAGATGCTCGCGATCTCAACTGCATAGGCAGAAGTAAAGACTTGTAGAAGTCTAAAACAGCAGGATACAGACTAAAAGTTTCCCTAATGGCAGACATAGACAATGACCCAACCTACCTGCACCTTCCCTCAGTGCATGCAATTGGCCGCGTCTCCTTCTGCGCGCCTTCCGTCTCTGCCACGCCTCTGCCCCCTATAAACCCAATCCGTGACGTCGAAGAGCAATTCCGACTTCTCCTTTAGCTTCAACTCCGTGAACACTCCTCTCGCTTCCGCAGTCCGCACAAAAGCTACTTCTTCCAACTCTCGAAACTCCCTCCACATCCACATCCACACCCGCATCTACATCTACAGCTCCAGCGCCAGCTCCATCCACACCCACACTCGCACCCGCACCGCCCCAATGAAATCCTGGGAAGCCATCGGATTCGCCTTCACCAGCATCTTCTTCTTCCTCGTCCTGGGCTTCATGGCCCTAAAACTCTACTGGACAATCCGCGAGGGCAGAGAAGGGCCGCAAGCGCTCCATCCGAGAGCCGCGCCCGCCAATTTCCCAGACTGGGTGTGTTTTGTCTTCATTCGCTTCATAATAAGTACTACATGTGCTAACGGAAACGCTAAAGGAACTCCTCGCGATGCCGCAGCCAGCTGTGCTCGCGGACTTGGATTCGGAGTAGAGCGTTTGGGCTTGGGCTTGGGGGGGGCGTTGGCGATGGAGAGAAAAGCTTGTTTCGTGACCGTTTCGGGAAGGAGATGGGGTGCGCGGGGGGTCGTTCCGCTGGGGATAGGTAGATAGGAAAGGCGTTAGAATGGACCGCTTCATCAAACGAACACTTACTGCTGTAGTGATACGGGTGGGAAGAATGATACGAGAGAAGAGAAGTCTCAATCACTTAGTCTTAGCGTACAAACGAACATCTAACCCTACTAACCACCTGCGCCTTTGGACCCGTACTTCATGTACATGCCCCGCTGCACCTTCCCATCCAACATCTCCCTCTCGACGATGCGCTCGTATAAGGTGTTGTACGGCTTTCCACTCGGACTCTGCACCCTCACACCCGATCCTATAGACTCGGATTTGTCCCCACGAATGCTGCTCGCCACCATCCCGTGCATCCGTTGCATCTCAGCTCCAGTAGTCTGGCTCCGTGTGTGGCTGACCCTCGCTTTGGAGGCTGTATAAGTACCCTGCTCCAGCGCGGAACGATCGGCCGATGCGGTGGTAGCGGAACGGCTGGGCCCCGTGCTTTCTTCCACTAGTGGGATACTTGGCTTGTGGCGGAGCGAGAACCGACTCTTGAGGGATTCGGCAATGGTGTGTCGTTTCCTCAACACCATAGAAGGGGTTAGTGATCCGGAACGTGGTGTAGAAGTGTCGGAAGATGGATAGCTCATTGTCCTTGAACCGGTGGATTGGCAGCGGAGGCTCAGCGTCGAAGGTCTGCGCATTGAATCCTGGCCATCGTTGGAATCAGAACGACTCGATTGAGCTTGGTAGGACTCGGAACGACTTGGACACCGTTGCGGGCTTTCCATGTTTCTACTAAGAGTCCCCACCAACGCATCTCCAGGTCGATCTCTTGGAGGACCAGAACGGGGGCCTATTAATTGCGTGCTCGCGATGGACTTTCGCCGCTGAAACATGTCACCTTCCACGGAATAGAGAAGGGGGTTATCGGAACACGATCGAGGCTTTGCTTGCTTATGTGCTGTATCGGCGTCTTGGACCAGTGTCAATGGGCTGGAACATCGCTGCGGAGGACCGCAAGCAGCGGCATGTCCGTACATGGGCCGCTCCATACGTCCACGCTCTTCATTCTTCAGTTGAATAACACTTGGACCAAACCTCGTGTGCTGAACTGCTGGCGGCGCACGCAGGACCATCGGTGCACTTACGCGATGCTGGTGTAGAGGGCGGACTTGATGATTCAAGTGTTCTCTCGTCAGCGGTGTTAGCGAGTCCTGCGCGTAGGTGCTCGGGCTGCCAGTCGTTGAGCGTGAGGCATGTGAATCTGCCGTAGCTTGTTGGGAAAAGTAGTCAGCCCCTAGCCCGTAATACTGAGGGGAGAGTGGCTGTGTGAATGATACTCCGGACTCCTCGCGTAAAGGTTGTCGGAAATCCCCCGGGCTAAAGAATTTGTAGTAGTCTAGACTTCGCCCATGGTGTCCGTAAGAGTCTTGCGATGTAGATGCCGAGTGGTTCGGAAGCGACCCGGGAAGCTCATGAACGTCTATGGGCGATACAGGAGGTGAAGTCGGCGCGGTGGAGTGCGGGTCTAGTGACCAGCCTCTCCCGTCCATAGAAATCGCTGGCATCTCGGATAAATGGCACGGGGAGTCTCTATTCATAGCCATTTCGAGATATGGAGATGTCGAGCCAGATGGAGTACACATGCTAGAGCCCGACCATGAACGCAGCGGATGGTGCGACGTTGGGTGGCGTATGGTGTCTGGAAAGGCATCTCCTGACAAAGGGGTATTCGTGAAATTCATCAGCGACCTGGACCACCGATGCTGCTGGAATGCGGGACTCGATGGGCGAGACGCAGGTGACTCGACGTGTGAAGGGTAAAAACTCATAGCGCTGCGCCTACCGCTGTTGTTCCTGTGCTGTGTCTCCTTCGAGTCTTGAGTCTTTCGCTCTTCCTTTGCCAACCGCCCTACAGTTCCGAGAATCACTTCTTCGATCAGTCCATAGCACTTGGGCGAACATCGATCCTCTGGCTTGTCGCGCTGCTCAACTGCCGGGTGTGTCTCATGCGGATGCCACGGAATGAACCTTGCCTCTTTGGCATCTGCCAAAGCACGGAGGTCCTCACCACTTCCGTGCCAGGCCGCGCATGTCTCGATGACCCATTGCGGCCACTTCTTTGCAACACGATTCTGATCAAGGGTAAGCAGCTGATATAGCCACCACCGTACCTCATGGACGTCCGCTTCAAGACGCGGTAGCCTGGTCACCGGCTTGTCGTGAATGTCGTTGGCTACTATACGAAGCCTTCTCGGAACGCGGAACACCCTGGCCTCGTCATTAAGACCTGGGTCGAGGTCGGAGTATGCCAGGATCGAAGCGTCGCTTGGTGAGGAGCGTGACTGCGACATGAATAGATGAGGCGGCATGCGAGAGCGAATAACTGCGAGAGGGGCTACAGAAGGGTCAGAGCGAGGAGCACATAAGATGCACGGCACGAACAATCACAAACAGTAAATGCACCAAAGTCCGAGCGTCGAAAACTCCACAAAATGGCAAGGCTGCTGGACAGGAGACAGAAAACGACCACCAAAGTCCAGAGGTCACAACCTCGATTCCAGTCTGTCGAGAGACGGATGTCGGGACGACATTGAGGCGGAGGGGCGAGCGATGACAGGATTGAAGCAGATGTTGGGCGTTGATGCCCATATTATTCCCCGCGCAACTCACGATCGCCGGTCCGAGAGTCGCAGGAGGGGTACAGCGTGTGGAGCCGGTGCTGAAAGACAGCATCATGATTGGAAACCGCGGTGTTCTGTGAGGACGAAACAGTTTCCGCGTCCCTGGTACCGAAGGCACGCGCCAAAAACGGCCAGCCGCACGCAATGCCATCTTCGAAACCGGTCGATGCAATAGCGAATGGGCGAGTCGTGAGTCAATATCCACGGAGGGGCTGGTTGCCGAAGTCTGGTCGAAGCGCAAATGACTGACAGGCTGGGCTAGACTGCGTAGCGGAAGCACAGATGTCCACGGCATGCTGCGGGGACCCCCTCATGAACACTGCCAGCCATTGGGCAAGACGGACTTGCGAGGAGTCAACAGTGGTTGCCGTTAGCTGATGAATGCAGAGGGGGGACACCGGAAGATCGAAATGCGCAGTGCCTGGGCAGCTGACTCGGCTGTCGACGACACCGGCAGCATCTTCGGCTGCGACTTCGGGGTGGGTGGTAGTAGCTGGACGCGTGTAGCGTCTTAGTGCAAGAGCCTCCCTTCGTCAAATTGGAGCCTTGCTCTCCGCGAGCTCGTCCGCATAACCTGGTTATGGATGTCCATGCCGCAAGTCTGGGTGCGACATGGATGCTCGGGATTGAAAGAAGCGGTGCGGCGAGGCCTCGATCGTAAACAGCAGGCGGCCGCGCTCGGTCTTCTTCTGCGGGAAACCAATAGTGTTGTACCGTACTCGACATGGACGTCTTCGGGCTCCATGGGACTGACATTGAACAGACTGTGACGGAAGGATACTTCGGGACTGTCAAAGCGAGGTTTAAAAGGTCGAGGGGCGAATCTACTAAATCCCAAAGAGCAGGTTCGACACTGTGTGGCTTACAGGCTCCCAGGTTCCTCCTTCCTCAACATTGTCCAGGTGTACAGCGTCAACATCGGCCTGTCTCTATGAGCGATGGATCCGCCTCGTACGGCTCGATCATCAGCTTCTGCCACGGTCTCGTCGCCGTACCCGGCTTCGACTGTCGCTGCCCGCAAGAGAGGGTTTGGAATCGAAGCTCATAGTGCAAAGTCCGGATGTGTTCTTCGGAGAGAGCTATGCCGGCCAAATTGTGTCCTGCGCGTCGCTCAAGAACCGCCGGGTCTCAGCCGTCACTCGACGTCGAGCTGCCTCTAAATCATGGTGCGACCGGTCTATTCGCACCGGCGACGAGGTATAACCCTGGCCGATGCTCGCACCTCTTCTGCTGTCGTCACGATGCTCGAGTGTGATCTCGCGGGGCCTCAGGACGGCGTACTCGGGACGGCGGCGGGGGGGCAGACAGGGGCCAGACGAGGGGCGCGCTGCGATCGAGGGCAGGCTGGCAGAACCGCGTGAACAACGGCGAATTGCTGGCGGGAAGATGAAGAAACAAGAGCAGCGTGGCAGTTTCCGGCGGGCCATGGCCAGCGGAAGCCTCGAAGACGCCGTCCCGAACGAGATTAGTCGCACGGGAGCACGCGTCGAGGGGCAGTCGCGACGTGCGGCTCTTGCGCACTGACCCCCTTTGCCGTCTTGTCAGGCTGTCACCCTTTCCTCAGCTCGACCGCCGTCCACCATCTACCTACTGCGTACTGTCTCTGATCATGGGCATCACCCGTACTGCCTACTACCTGTCTGCATTGAGCCTCTAGTGGCGCCGCCCCGCTAGATGGACTGGACTGGACCACACCACCAGTTGCGCCTAGCCGGACCCCCGCGCTTCCGGTCAACTTAACTCCACCACGGACGTGACAACCACAGCAGCACGAAGAGCGCAGACATGCCGGCCGGCTGCGGATGGCTCGATGGACAACTCGGTTGTAAAAGGCACACAAGGTACGGTACACGGACATTGTACACAGCTCAACATCGCTGCAACTGCCCCGTCTCCATCGCTCCCCCTGACCACCCCCGCCCTTCTAACCTACGAACAAGCAGGAATCGCCGGCGCACTCGTCGCCGTCTGCGCCAAATCCACCTCAGCCGCCCGCCGCCTTACGAGCCCCGGCAGCGTCTGCCCGCCGGCCTTATTCCACTTCGGCAGCTCCTGCGCGATCACCGTCGCCTCGTCCTCGCCGGCATTGAGCCGCTGGATCAGCGTCGACGACTTGACGTTGCCGTTGCCGACGTTGAAGGCCCAGGACACCAGCGCGCCGTACTGGTTGGCGTTGAGCACGACGGCAGAGGCCGTGTCGAGCGTGATGGCTTGTTGCGGCGACTGCGACGTACATGTTAGCGGTGCTGCTTCGTGTGCGACGGATCATGTGAGGACATGGGAGATGCAAAGAGCGGCGGCATACCTTGAGGTCGTCCTGCATGAGCTGTGTCGCGGTCGCCTCGGTCAAGGGGAACGGGTACGGGACCTCTCCGCATCCCTCCGTCTTGCACAAGTGGCCGTAGCCCACGGTCGGCAGACCGATTGGGTCTGGCTCCGGGCTCGCGACGAAGCCCTCGAACTCTTTGATCAGCGCGACAGTCGCGGCGTTGACGTTCGGGCCAGTGCACTGGCGCGCTTCGATGGGAGCCGCAAAGGTCGCTGGAAGGAGCGCAAAGCCGACGGCGAGGAGCTGGGTGTACATGGTGAGAAAGGATGGTCTTTTGGCAGTGTAGTGAGAAACGTGAGTCTGCTGGTAGGGCTGTAGGTAGGTAGTTGTTCTCCTCGTCTCTCGCTGTTCTCTACTCTCTTATATTCAATCCAGCTCGTAAACTTCATCAACTCCACCCGTATCCCGCGTATCCCCCATCGTCATGCTTGCACCCTCCACACCCATCCCCACCCCCAATCCGGAAGGCCCGAGCCCACGATCTGCACCTGTAGCCGTACCTCCCTCTCCTCTCATCTCGCTCTTCCTCGCGGTCCCTCGCAAACCCGTACGTCACCAGCGCAGCTCAGTTCAGTTCCGTTCCGTTCTATTCAGCTCCGCACCCTCTCTCTCCCAGCCACCCACATCACCATACTCTCTTTTTCGATCGCGCAATTCGTGTTTCCACCGCGTGTGCGACAGGACATGTCGTGTGCACGGAGCCCGGGCATCGTGTTTCGAAACGGGCGGGCGGCGGACTTCGTGTGGCGCCGATCGCGATCGGCGGGGCGGGAAGGATTGGATGCAGGGGGGGAAGCAAGGCGCGATAACGTGTAGTGCTGGGGATTGGGTATGTGTTATTTTTGGGTGGGGTTGGGGTGTTGATGAAGGCGGAGTTCGGGGGTTAAGGGGACTGGGGTTGAGGTGCTGGGTATAGGGACACTTGGGTGGTGGAGGGGATGGGTTGTGTGGCAAGTCCCGGGTCAAGCTCATACATCTAGCAATGTTGGCATGGATGGAGTAGTAAGTAAAGGGTCATAGCGTTTCGTCTAACAAGGTCAATATGGGTATAGCGGTAGTAAAGGGTCAAGCTCAATTATCTAGCAAGGTTGGTCCATCGCGCATTATACCTTCCAGCTGACAATACGACCCAAGGAAGAGAAAAGCACCAAAGGATCCACGACCAGTCCCAACGTCAAAAGAGGCAAACCGTCCCCGCTGGCGCCCGAAACCATCACCCAAATTGTTGCTGTAAACCGTTAGCAAGTCACCGCCCAAACCACGCACCCGTAAAACTCACATGATAGTCCAAAAACATCTACATACTGAAGAAGTAATCCGGTTCCCTGCCCTCGCCCGGCCACGCCTGTCCCGCCTGGCCCGTAGGCGTGCCCACCAGCCAGTCCCAGTACGCATACGGCAATCCGTAGCTCATTCTGCATCGCGTTGTTAGCCACCGCACTCGATCAGTCAGCCAGAACAGAACAGTCTTGTCACTTACCCCCAGAGCTTCACCAAGCTGTCGTCTCGCAACACCCTCCGTCCAGACGGCACGTTCCAGCGGAAGTGCTCCTCGCCGATTGTGTTGACGGCCCAGGGTAGCCGGATCTTGGTGTATGGCCACTGGTAGCACCAGCTCGGGGGGTGCATCAGCCAGTGGATGATCTCGTTGAGGGTTCTGTAGGGGCGGGGGCCGGGTTGCGCGTCTTGGGGAGCGGTGGCTGCGGCGGTTGTGGCGGTTGTGGTGGTGGGGACCGGGAGGGTATGAGCGATGACGGGCGAGGTCTGAGTGGCCGCGTCGGGGGAAGACGTCTGGGTCGCTGCGTCGGTCGAGAACGTCTGGGTAGCTGCGTCTGTGAAGAAAGTCTGGGCATTGGCGGCAGCGGCAGAAGACGGGAAGAGTTGGGCATCGGTGGCGACGGCGACGGCGATGGCGACCACGACGCACGGCTGCGCCGCAATCGACTGCTCCGAATGATCAGGCTGTGGTTGTTGCCCTTCTCTTCCTTCTTCTCCGTCTTGTTCAGTGGGCGACTGGGTGGTGGGGTCAGGAAGGGCGACCTTGGCCTCCCCATCATTCCAAGCTTGCTCCAGGTGCTCCATTGCGCTGTTGTTGGTGTTGTTAAAACGGGGAGATCGGAAGAGCAAAGAAGGTAGAACCGGGCGATATAGACCACGAACTAAAGTTTGTATATACCGAAGGTACGAGTCGCGGCGATGAAGCAAGAGAGTGGAAGAGAAGCGAAAGGTCTGTCCGCGAAAATGGTATTTATATATCCGCTGTCCGCTTAGCCGCTTAGAGCCGCCTTGCCCCCAGGTGAAAAAGAACCCGCACCGGATCGGCGAATCACCTTCGATGCCGCGGCTTTACCGACGCGTTTGGGTCCTTTCCAGGCGCGGCAGAGTCGATTCACCTTTCCAGTGAGACAACCCTAGTATAGGATGAGGCTCGTACGGGTACGCTATTGGGCAGGCTGGGGGGCAGCAGTGGGTGGAGTGGTCGTTGGTCAGAGCGCGGTGCTCGCGAGAGGTCGGTCCGTGTGGCAATGGGGTGCTGAGCGGGACCGCGGTGGGCGACCGGCGGGGTGCGGTGCGCGAGAAGAGAGCGGGTAGGCTGTACGGGCGGAGTAGGACCTGCTCGGCGATGGAAAGTCAACGGTATCGTGGGGTGGTTGTGGAGGAACGCGGAAGGTGACTGCCCATCTTCGGCGCGCTGGGCGCTCCTTCCACAGCCGCCATCGTCAGGACACCCATGCTTCATCGCGGGCGCGGGGGCGCGTGGTCCAGAGTCTGGCGTGTTCCAGGAGGGTCGCATTTATGAGTCGTCTGGTTCACTGGAATGACTCTACATGATGCTAGAGGCTTCGATAAGTCAATCAGCTTCCTGCTACGAGGTTTGCAACGAGGGTCTAAAAAGCTAACCTACAAGCTCGATAGTCTCATCCCACGACTCATACTGGCTGATCTAATGTCAAGTCCCCCCTCGGAGAAAGCCTCTTCTCTAGATCAGAATGAAGTAGCTCATACAGATTCAACAAGGCATCGAATTCGAGTCTCTCTCGTTCGCCCTCAAGCCCGAGATGCAGCTCCGTTCCCACGACTTCATACAGCACCGCTTTGTTCCACGGGTACCCACCCACTTCGCCTTGTATAGTGGTCGTGAAGTACTCTCCCCCTCCACTCCTGAGGGCGGGTTTCGCTTCCCCTAAAGATTTACGTTAGTTATGTAAAGCCTGTCGTGGTTCTGCTGGAGAACCCACGTAGTATCCTTTTTGTGAGAAGTTCCATCCTCTGCATAGTGTGCTCTTGCAAGTCGCGGGTAGAGCTGGCCTCTGCCATTGCGTGTGTTGATGTGAGAAACGTAAGAAACGATTGGGTGTAGTAGAGTAGGCTGCGATCTGGTACTGGATTCAGCGGCTTTGGGGAATGGACTGCGGCTTGAGTGTTGAGGTAAACGGAATCTGGCTTTTATATCCAAGGACCGACATTGCTTGGCCATCAGCTGTGCTACGAGGTACTCGTGAGCAGGTCACTCACGCTCATCAGGCTGGATTAAGATGTTTTCCTCTCAAACCCAGTGCCTGCTGGCACATGCAAGTATCCCTTTGCTGCTCCGTCTTTCCCGATACCATGCCACCGTACCGATTATGTATTTTGCCTACCCACAGGACCATGTGCTCCGCTTTTCACTACATTGTATTTGCGAGATGCTTGCTTGGACAGGCGACTCGGAGTCTCGTGTGGACGAAGCAATTAGGGGACCCTTCGCGGCGGATTTCAAGGGAAACAACTTAACTGAAGTTGGAGCAGCTTGAGCCATTGGGTGTCTGCGCGTATTGAAGCCTGCAGTGCCCGAGGTTAATGTGGTGATGTGCCATATGCACTCGAGTTAGCGAGGCCACGAAAAGTGCACCAGTGTTCGCACCTCTGCCCTCGTTGTCTGCCCTTGGCGTATGAGGGTTCTAGCCATTGCGTAGAGTCGTTCGTGCGACTCTGTGTCATTAGGGGAAGCTCGATGTGTCCCCGTGGTGTGAGTTTGTAGCGAGCAAGCAGAGGGTCGACGTCTTTGCGGAAGGAGCGGCGTGTGGCACTGGACGCTGTCAGGGGCATGGCAAGTCCCGAGCCTACGATAGCAGAATCACGAAAGCTGGCAGTACTGATAATTAACTAAACATGTTCGTGTAGGTCCATGGTCGTGGTAGGCGCGACGTGGACCCGGATGCATTGGCGGTTCCCGAAGAACTTGGATGGACCCGCAGAGCCAAACACTGGTGGAATGCCACTTCTATAGTGCGGCGAGTGACCTTAGAGATATTATAGCGTCAGTCTCCATGGAAAATATCAAATGTTCGTTGCATGCGGTGTTCTCGTCAGATAGTTCCTTCCCTTTATGGTAGAGTTCCGTTGGTCAAGGACGCCTGCTCCCTCACCCTTCCAGATCCAGTAGTTGCTACGAATAATGATGCTGTAGCTTCCACGCTGCTATTTCGCTGGTATTGGAATAGATCAGGATATATATTTATTTAGACGTCAAAACTTCAATAATTCAAAGGGCGTGTGGTGTAGTGGTAACATTCCAAGTCGACGAAAAAAGTCATTTGGAGGAGTTAGTGGTTCGATCCCACTCTTGCTCATTAGTAAAGGCTAAGTAGTACGGATACGTATTACTTAGCCTTTACTACTTTTTTGTTTTTATGACTACGAGTTTGCCGTTTTAGGAACTGTGCCATTTTACTAGAGAGACTTTCTTTTTGTAATCAACTGTTAAAGAAGAGATCGACATGACATACAGGGTTGAGACTTAATGTCTAGTTTAGCGCTACGGAACAAGGCAATCGCTAACCGCATCTCCTTACTAAGTTTCATGAAATGCCTACACTATGCTCACTCTGTCATGCATTCGATAGCCAAGTTACATATAGAGTAACCACACCTCTAGTACACAGACGTCTGATACATTGTGAAGTTAGATTGAATTACGAAGAGCCTAGGCAACAGATTTGGGTGCATTTCTACGATACTCATTTCCTATGCTTTCTTTATTGGAGAAAGCCTTGAAGCTGCTAGCTGAAGTGTACGTTCAAAGATGTAAACCATGCCTCTTTGGAATGCTACTTTTGATATCGGACAATCCGGACACCCCGCTTTGTTTATCTACACCAGTATGCCCGACTTGCGTGCCTCTACGAACCCTCATATCCACGGAACGCTGGAAGAGATCTTGTAGCCATCGGGACGCGAATGCGAGCCTCCACCGCAGAAGCCAGCGAACAAAACCGGGCGTTGAAGGCGTGTCATGTCTGTCTCGGGCTTGCGCTCCCATCCAATCGGAGAGGCACAGGAGGATCACGTGTCCGGGAGTGTTCCAGTCACCCTGATAAGCTTCGTTCATTGGCTTCACGGGCCGAGCTCGGCACTCGGCAACACTTTGATCGTCAGTCCGAGCGTTTCGGGATGAAGTACGAAAATTCTGCCAGATGTGACCAAGCACTGCCTATACCTGCCCGTACCCCGCTCTCTTGCCTCTTCTTTTCTCCTCCGCCACACTCACTTACGCAGCCCCACCAGGTAAGTCTTCCAGTCTCGCTATCTGTACTGCAATATACTGACATTTGACGCAGGACCGTTTACTTAGTCTTTACTAATCCAGGCCCTCCCTCGGGGGGGCCAAGTTCACGGATTTCAAGATCCAGAATATCGTTGGATCGTGCGACATCAAGTTCCCTATCCGTCTGGAGGGCCTCGCTTCGCGTCACTATACCTTCTCTAGTTATGAACTAGAGCTCTTTCCTGGCCTTATTTATCGTATGATGAAGCCGAAGATTGTCCTGCTCATCTTCGTCTCCAGCAAGATCGTCCTCACCGGTGCTAAGGTCTGCGAGGAGATCTACCAGGCATTCGAACGTACACGTTCTCAAGCTATGAGCCCGAGCTGTTCCCTGGTCTCAACTACCGAATGATGAAGAACAAGACGAAGAAGACATGTTCGCGGAGGAGGTCAAGGATGAAGAGCCGGCTAAGAATGAGGTTGAATTCATGGACGATGCCGCCACAATATCTTTCGGCTTCATCGCTAGTAGCTGTGCAGGACGTGCATGGCGTGGAGCGCTCCTCGTTCGAGGAGACAGTCGAGATTCTTCTCGAAGCCGCTGGCTTTGGTGAGCTCGACGACTGCCGTGGAGTCTCTGAGAACATAATGCTTGGTCAAACGGCGCCCATGGGCTCACCCAACGTTTCAATCACCATGGACGTTAAGAAGTTGAGCTTCGCGGCAGGAGGATCACCAAGGCCCTGGCAGACGGTGGGCCGGACTCCTCGCTGATCAAGCTGCTCACCGATCTTCTCTCGACCATGTCGCACTTCAACAATCTCGAAGGCGGCGTCAGCACGACCGAGGGACTCCTGCGACAAACGGAACGGCGTCGCCATGGACCGGATGGGCTACGACAAACAGGCTTTATGTACTCTCTCTTGGATTATGTTTTGTCCGTCGTGAAGTTGGCTGCAGTGCTTGGAAATCATATGCGGGCTTGGGTATGGACAATGGACAGTCGTTTGGTTAGCTACTCAATCTTCATGTGGCTCTTCGAGGTCCTTATTTTTACATGCTATCTGTGCTTCAACTCTCGTGCTTCTCGTCTCGTGCATTCGAGACATCGTGCGTGCTTGGGTGCCGCGTTGCCTAGTACTCCATCGCCGATGCGCACAATAAATCCATGTGAATACTTCTGTCTAGAGCAGACTTAATAAGTACACTGCTAACAAGATCGCTGTGAGCTTGCGATGAAATTGTTATATTATGCATTCGGCACGTCAAGTCTTCTAGCTGTAAGGTTGTTGTCGGATGTCCAGACAGCTTCTCACCAAAATTAGTATGAGATCCTGTCTAGCGACCAGACCAACCTTGTTTAGCAACTCGACTAACACAGACGCTCATGACCACAGCGTGCGCGATCTCAAGTCTAGCTTCTGCATCCTTTCCATTTGTCATATCTGTCTATAATATTTGCATGCAGAAACTCATCGTGGAGAGTGCGGCGGCGATTCGCACCTGAAGTCTTGGTCCACCTCGACGCAGCGTCCTGCGCGCTTCTTGGTCACAAGCAGCATGCCCTAGCTCTTGTATTCCTGCCTAGTGTCTCAGTGCTTGTATGCCGTTCCAATAGCTCGTCATGTTTCGTAGATATACTGCCTAGAAATGTGTGGCATGATCTCCCTTCTCCAACCATGGAATAACCGGAGCCCTTCTTTAGACTATGATGACCTTCCGTTCTAAATGATCCATGAGATGTCATCGTCGCGCAGGCTCCAGAACCCAGAATCGCGCTCAGCTCCGCGTTTGAGGCTTCGCGAGATGGGGATGGGGTAATCCATTTCTTCAATCGGACTGCCGGTAAACCTTTCCACTGAAGCTTTCCAAGCTCTGCCGAATGTTTGGAGGCATGCGCACTCGTATTAGTCGTTGCCTATTCGTGAGATTCGGTATCGAAGAGGTTATCGGTGCCTGAATCCAGGCTGGGAATGCCTTATATCCCTACAACCCACATGTTTCAGTCAGTAATATTCGATAGTTCGTTTTCAGAGTCAATTCACATACATCGGCTCTGTCCGTAAGACTCTCAAATAATCACGGGATTGCGGGCCCAAAAGTGCTTAGGTAATGTTCCTTTGACAAGTCGAGCGCGATGCATCTTGAGCCAGCTTGTCAAATTTCGATATATCTCCCTCACCCAATAATCTCCATGCTACCCGGGAAAAATTACCCTCGTTACATGGAGGGGAGGCTCGTAGTTCCTGCCGTATTGCGTAAGAGAAGCGGTGACGTGCTTATGCAGCTAGTCTCGGAGGTTTTCGAGCCGGCGTTTTCTGAGCCGTGCATAGTTCGCATCGGCGATGCGCTAACCAACGACATGTCTTCTCGCACACAGTGCCCCTCACCTTCACCCTCCAGCAACCTTCCATATCTCTTCTCAACTACTGCGAAATCCTCCGTAATCGATGCGCTCAGTATTCTCGATTCGTTCTCTCACTCGACGCCGTTGCGGGGGCGGCGGGACGGCTCACGGCACGAAGCCCAGGAGGAGCCTCCATCGCCTCTTACCTCCTCCCATCGAAGATCGCGGACTTGAATAACTTCTCCATCATCGGAAGTCGTGGAATATAGGCTGTGGGGGCGTGTAGGGCGTGCTGGTGCGTCGGGGAGCGGTGGATGGCTGCGTTGCTGGTGATGGCGCGCTCGGACCTCTCTGCAACACTCTCTCACGTCGATCATACTGTGTATACTAATTCCGAGTATGTAGAAGATTGCGATCGGTTCGATAGATGTGTATTCCCGGGACGTCCCTGAGCGAATCGGAGGCGTTGGCCGAAATGCTGCGTTGCGGTGCCTCGAGCGGACGATCGAATTCGAGATTTACAACGCACTTCCGTGTTCATGACCTTGTGCATCCCGAGTCGAAGGACAAAGTAAAAGTGGCCAGCCTCTCGTATAACAAGTGTCCAGGACGGTCGTCGGGCGATCCGCTGGGTATGCGCATACCTGGGGAAAATACTGGGTGCATGGATAGGGCTCCAATGCCACTAGTATTCAATGCCGCTCCATTCAGCCCGTGGCACTAGAGTTACTGACGTTGAGAACATAGTGCGCTACATGAACTCTGTAGGGCAAGTTCATGGATATGCTGATCTGCAGCTTCTCGTGCTCGTGACGATGGTGGTTAGTTGCATTACTGTGGACTACTAACGAAGTCGGAACTTCAGCATATTGCTTTGTTCTCCAAAGTTACGCATACAGCCATCTATACGAAGTGCGCACCCGTCGGTTCTAGCTGGACGTCGTATTGGACGCTGTTGTGGGTCCTCAGGACCATCTCCGTTTCGGGTATACAACATAGTCGAGCCGCTGTCCCCGTTAATACCCATCGTAGACCCTTGCGTTTCTCTATTCGAAGCGTGAAACGAGAACAGATTTGTTGAAATCGATGTATGCTAGATGATCGGTGTGTGAGGTACTGACATCCTCATAGCCGAACGGTGTACTGCGGTCGACCATCTATCGGCGCGACGAATATTCGGTAGGATTCGTTCGTTACCAGACCTTGCTGGGGCTAAGCTGGGAAGGCATGGTTCGTTCCAATCGGTGGATCGGGTGTAAGTTCCCTGAAATGGCTTTCGTGTGGCTCTCAGGTCATGCTCGCCTGCGACCGGTATGATGTCGCGCGGATAGATGACTCCTGTGTAGCCCTCCCTCCCCTTAGGTCTTCCGGGGATCTTGATTTGCTAGTATTCTTCTTGCACTAAAGCGGTTCTCCCAGTGTCGACTGGGACAATTTCCTCACTCGTGGTCCCTCGATGCGGTTCTTTTCTTCCAAGGGTTCGGCTGCGGAGTATCATTGACCTTGCCGGCTGTGGAGATGAAACCTTGTTCGCGCTCCTTTGAATTCCTATAGGTCGTCTGTAAACCCCCGCATGGCTGGGTTTCCCTTTGTGCTGACTCTGTGCGCTCAGTCTACCGGGGCGTTGTCAGTTGTGGTCCTCGAAGCGGTTCCTCTGTTCGAGCGCGGAGCGTCATCAGCCTCGACGGCTGTGGTAAATAGACGGATGTTCGCGCTCCCGTGTGTCGCCAATGGGTCTACCGACGAACCCTCTCGTCGCTAGTGTTTCCCTTGCGCTGATTTAATTCGATACAATCTTACTGGGACGGAGTTGTCAGTCGTGGCGGTCCTCGACGCGGGACGTCTGTTGGAGCCGGGAGCGTCATCGACCTCGACGGCTGTTGTAGGTTGGTGGATGCTCGCGCTCCTGTGTGACGCCATTGGGTCTTCTGATGAAGCCTCTTGTGGCTAATGTTCTTCCTTGCGCTAATTCGGTGCGGCCAGTCTACTGGGACGGACTCTTCGGATAATTTCTTCGGTGCGGTTCCTTTCTTCGGTTGCGAGCATGATCAATCAGCATTGACGGCTATAGTAAATCGGGAGATTCTTGCGTTCTTATGTATCATATCGCCTATGGGCCTTCCGGTGAACCCCCGATTGGTATTCTTCTTCTTCTTGTGCTGATTTGTTGCGCTCAGTTCACAGCGGCGGTGCTGACAGACGTGGTCCGCGATGGGGTTTCTTTTTTCGTTCGTGCGCGTGATCAGTAATAAGTCTTCTCATGAACCCCGATTATTATCCTTCTTTCTGGGCTGTATCATGGCTCTCAGTTGACACTGGCGGGCTGGCAGACGGCGATGCGGCTTCTTCCTTCCATCGTGGCGCGTTTTTCGCCTTGACCGATGTCACGGAAAAGAATGAGTGCGCCTCCTGTGTCGTTCCGCGACTGGTCTTCCCTCGAAGCTTCTTGTTGCTGGTCTCTTGTATGCACTGACTGTCTACTCGTAGTAGGTCGCGGTTTGCGACGCGTTTCTCGGATGCGAAGTGGCGGCTGGCACCGTTAATGGCTAGTATAGATCCCGGAGAGGTAGCCTCGAAGCAAAATCGCCAGATTGATGCACTGGTATGCTGGAACAGTATGATGGCCGCAGGAATCCGGTGTGAGAGTACCTTCGCGCCTATGTAATGGTAGTTAGGCCATGATGCAGGTGAGCCCCTCAGTGACTCCTTGATTTGCCGGTCAACTGCCTCCGTTGCCGTTGTCGTTGGACACACAGTAGGTTTGAATGAGGTGTATCACAACGAGGATCGGGTTCGGCGCGTTGTCGCGCCTAGAGGGTAGGAGAAGTGTAAGGTCTGGCTGGGCTCCGCGAGAAACGGCGAGAAGCTGCGCAATCAGGTTTTTGACGTCCGTACCTTCGCGTAGGCTGACCTGAGAGCAATAGTGTGTCGTCTGCAGGTTCTCAGCCATCGGAGTGTGTTGTTGCTGACCCAGTGCCCTGCTGTTGTACTTTGTGCTCCGTCAATCGCGTCGCTGTAGAAGAAGTAAGGCCGTGGGACACGGCGCGTATCCAAGTTCTTGAAGATGTTCTCACTAGTCGTCTTTTTCCGTTCTTGGCTCAAGTAATCCTATCTATCCTTTGTCAAACTCTCCAAGTCATGAGCCGCCGCTGAGAAGTGCTGTGGGTGGCTGTTGCCAGTGTGAGTTTATGAGATCACATACTAGAGATACATCCGTTCCTGTGTCAAATGCGTGTCCTGTCTCTCGATGTCGCTGCACAGCCTCAATGATAGTCAATTCCGTCTAAAACTGTTCATTATGAGTGCATCCTATGGAGCAGCACGGAAATGCGCTCTGCAGTCTGTTGTTTCTGCGTGCATCTCTCATGCACTCACTGTCATCATGCTGTACCATGCCGAAGCCGCTAAGTGCAAGGCCTTCTGCACAGCCAATATCGTAGGTACCAGATCCTCGGGTCCTAGTGCCGCAGAGGGAGGGGTAGCCATACCGCTCTAGGTCAGGTGGCGTAAGCGCTAGCCCCTTAGGGTTCGCTAAGCAAACGGTGAAGGGAGCGTTCTTTTAAAGGTACTATATATATTTAAAAAATGGGAAATTCTCAACAATACAGTAGTACTCTCGGCGCCAGAGCCGGCGCCTTATCAAAACAAATGCCGACTACACCCTTTCCAGGTAAGTCCCGAAGATCTTCTTCGTAAAGGAGTCAAAAACCTTCGCCGGTTTCAGTCCCCCACCCAGATGGGGTGGGTTTTCTGTTTTGCCTCTTTTTTTTGCTCCTGTATGCCCTCATACCCCTAGGTCTTGTGTCCGAGTGGTATTATTATGTTTTTTCGTGTCACGTGGTGTCCTGGGTTCGATCCCCAGAGCCTCTGTTGCTTTTCCTTTGTTTTTGGGGCGGCGGCGGCGTTTCGGGGGTGCCGATTTGCTCACTATAAACCTTGGGCAGACTTTGGGGGCACTAAGACACCTCAACACCCTGCAGTTAGCATGCAACCCTTATTTTGTTCTTGAAGGGACCTCTCCGTATACGCTATACTCTCGCTCAAGCTGCAAGCTTGTTGCCCAAGGTTTGCAGCTTGCAGGGCAGTGTCTGGGCAACAGACGCGGTCGTTTACCTGCCCCAACACCTTACAGTAGACATGCGACACGCGATCTATTGCTGAAAAAGTATGTATACAGACAGTAGTCTCCCTGTCAAACCGCACGCCAATTGCTAAAGGTTTGCAGCTTGAATGGCATTGTGTTGGCAACAAGCCCTGTTCTTCGCCAGCCTCAACACCCTACAGTCGGCACGGAACGCTTATTTTGACGCTACATGCTCTTTTACACTAGGAACACACTCCCTCTCAAACTGCACGCCAATTGACTAAGGTTTGCAGCTTGATTAGCAATGTGTTGGCAACAGGCGCCGTCCTTTTCCTGCCTTGACATCTTACAGTCGGCGTGAAAAGCACATTCTATTACTGAGAACATTTATTTACAGACAGGATCTCCCTCTCAAAGCGCAGGCCAATTTCCCAAGGTCTGCAAGTTGGGCGGCAGGGCAACAAGCGCTGGTCCTCGGCTGCCTCAACATTCTACACTCATTACACAACTCTTATCTCGATGCTGCCTGCACCATTCACGTATAGAATACACCCTATCAAGCTGCAAATTCGATGCATAAGATTTGTAGCTCGGACGGCAATGTGTGGATAACAGGCGCTGTGCTTCACCAGCGTCAACGCCCTGGAGTCGGCACACAACGCTGATTTTGATGCTACACACGCCTTCACACCAGTAACACTCCTTCTCAAATCGCACACTATCGTCTAAGGCTTGCAGCTTGCATGGCACTGTGTAAACAACAGCGCGCTGTCCACCACCCGCCTCAACACCCTACAGTTGGTACCGAACCCTTATTTCGATGCTACTCGCATCATCTACACCTCGATTACACCCTATTAAGCTGCAAATCCGTTGCAAATCCGTTGCACAAGATTTGCAGCTTAGGAGGCAATTTGTGAGCAACAGGCGCTGTCCTTCACAAGCCTTAACATCCCACGGACGGCACACAACGCTTGTTTTGAGCTACGAGGGTCATCTCTACGTTGAAGACCCCTTTCTGAGATGCATACCTATCACAGATGCTAACAATCAGTCTCGTTGCAGTCGACTGATTGATTGATTGATTATGTAATAAGTCAATCAAATCAATTCACTCTCTTGATTTTTTGCAGTCAAATCAATCAGTGATGGCCAGCCTGATTGGAAGGTTAGAAACGGATTGATTGTTTTTTCTATCACAGATCTGAGTTAGCCAAAGGGCCCATATAGCACTCGTACAGATGGGGCCGTTTTTGAGGCTGTAGAGATTGGCGTATGGCGAGTTCGTGATAGGATTTCTGGTGTTTGTTTTGGCCCCCGATCGGCAGGCGTACGAGTCAACTAGTGTAGCGCACGCCCCTGAGTACTCTGCACCCGCAAATTTTCGCCCATCACTGTCAATTGCCCCCATTCACTTTGTTAGCCGTATTTACAATGAGCCAACGTCCCACTCGCCGCCGTGGGCGCGCTGCCGCCGCAGCTGCCGCCGCCGATACGCAGAGTACCCAAACTTTCGAAGTGGAGATGCGTGAGCGCCGTGATCCATCGCCTGCACCCGCTGCAACCTCAGTCGCCCCATCCGCTACAGAGGGTGAATTGCCTGCCCCCGACGAAGCTCTCGACGCACGATTTGAAGATAACTTTAATGGGATTGACTGGGATCGGTTGCCCGACTATATGGCGCCGCTGCGTACACAGAAACACCGGAAGTCGTGGATTTATCGTCATGGCTATCGCGTATGCCTCCGCCGGGCCCCTGAGCGGATATTTTTCGTGTGCGCGTACTGCCATAGAGATAAAACGATAGACCGAGGAGGCGGTGGGTTGTACGACGTCAGTACATCAACTTCATCTGCTGCAGCTCATCTACAGGCCAAAAAACGAGGCCACAACCTCACGCCGTCGGGCGAGCGGATGGAGGCACCTTTGCCAGGTGGCCAGCGTACAATACAGCAACTCATACACAGCGGCATCGTCATCCCGCAGGCAGTAGGCAACGCGCTGGGCAACTTTGACGTACAGAGGTTTCGAATAGCAGCTATTAAGTGGCTAGTGGCAAACAATCATCCTCTGAGGGAGTTTGAGACGCCTGCTTTTAGGAATCTGCTGCAGATGGCTAATCCGGAGGCCCTCGGGGCGCTATGGAAGAATCATCAAAGTGTGGCTAGATATACAATGCGACTGTTCAATCACCTACAACCTCAAGTAATAGAGGACCTGTCGAACGCGCTGAGTAAAATACACCTATCGTTTGACGGCTGGACTGTAAAAGGAGGCAAGAAAGGCTATCTTGGTGTTGTTGCTTACTACGCGGATTCGGCGGGTCGCATCCAAGATCTCCCGATTTCTCTCCCACAGCTATCTGGTGCCCACACAGGTGAAAAGATTGCTCTAGTAATACAGGAGACTCTCCGGAGCTTCAATATTCACTCTAAAAAGATAGGATACTTTATTTTAGATAACGCAGGCAATAACAACACTGCCGTGGATTATTTGGCGAAGGTGTATAGCTTTGATGCAGATTACCGGCAACTCCGCTGCGGCCCCCACACCCTCAATCTTATAGGCCAAACAATCATGTTTGGGGTGAATAAAGAGGCCTTTGAAAACAAGGAGACTCAGCATGCGCTTGAGAAGAGATTGTTGCTAGATTGGCGCAAACATGGCCCGCTAGGTGTTCTCATAGATGTTCTCCACTACATCAAAACACCTCAACAGTACGATTTGCTATACAGCTTTGTACGCAAGGAGGCAGAGGCTCAACAGGAGCCATATAAACAGATTGAGCCGATCAAGCCAGTAGTAACTAGATGGAACTTCTTCTGCTCTGCGTTTGAGCGAGCCGTCGAGAGGCTTAAGAATCCGCTTGATGCCTACATACAGTACCATATCGAGAATACGCGTACGGCCGCTGCGTACGCCTCTGCCCGCGGGAATCAGATAGCTGAGTCTCCGGCGTAGATGACGTCAACTGGATTGAGCGCAGCAGATTGGGGTGTTATTACTCAGTACATTGAGGTTCTACAGCCGTTGAAGGTTGCTACAAAACGCCTTGAAGGCAGAGGCAACAGTGGAAGATTTGGTGCGCTACATGACGTTATCCCTACCTTTGAGTACGTACTCAACACCTACGAGCAGATTGCGCAGCAATACGAGAGCGTCAATTACAACCAGGCGGACTCGCCAGAGGATCATCTAGCTATCAACGTACGCGCAGCGTGGCAAAAGCTTCAAAAGTACTAGGAGAAACTTGATGACTCACCAGCGTACTACGCCGCTACAATACTGCACCCAAACACGAAGTTCTACTGTCAAAACTCATGGGCAGATCAACCCGGCTGGATTGCCTTATCAGATGCTGCTTTTCAGGCGCTATGGAGTGAGTACAAGCCGAAGGAGACTCTAGATTTGGAACGCCCACGCAAGAAAGTCAAGGTATCAGATATACAGGCAAGCATTGATCTGCTCACAAATCCGGTACAAGGCAGAGCAGTTGCCGATAGCAGTGACGAGTACGAGCTTTGGAGACGAGAGCCTCATCTCCCATCGGATCACCCCCATTCAATTGACCCGATTGCCTATTGGATAGGCATGAAGCAGCTCTATCCCAACCTCAGCCAGCTGGCTATTGACGTACTATCAATTCCGGCATCTAGCTGTGAGTGTGAACGTATGTTTAGTGAGGTCGGCGATCTCCTAGAGCCAAAGCGTAGAGCTCTGTCGCCTCAATTACTCGCGGCAATTCACTGTGTACGATGCTGGCTCAGGGCTGGCTTCAAGGATAGAGCTACAACTCCGCTTACTGAAGAGGCAATCGATCAATTGTACAGTATATGGGACTGGGGTAATAGCGCCTAGGCAATCTCATACAAATCTAACCTCCCTCCCATCTGCCGGCAATTTCCGCTATTTGGATTACAGTCTATCAATCTGTTTGCAGTCTATCAATCCGATCTCAATCAGGCCGAGAGTTGTTGATTAGTCAGTCAATCAATTCAATTCACCTCTCTTGAAAACACCAGTCAAATCAGGCCAGAGGCCTCGGCCTGACTGATTTGATTGATAGCAACTGTGATACCTATCGTTCAAGGTCTGTAGTTTGTACAGCAGCATGCGGGCACCCTACGGTGTCTCAGCTATCTCCACAGCATACGGGCGGGCCTACATGGCTAGTTTGCTACTACCAACACTCTACAAATGTTTTCAGGCCTTCACATTCGTACGCAAGGTTGCTTTGCTCCTAGGTATACTCTGAGCCTGTTTTCCAGGCTCTCTCGCCATTTCACAGACTCTGTAGCTTCCGCGGCAGTCCACAGGCAATAGATAGTATCTTAGCTTTCTCCACACCCTACCGGCGGGCACATGAGGTTAATTTGCTACTAACTACACTCGGAGGACATCTTAAGGCCCTACCTCCGTACACAAGGTTGCTTTGCTTATAGGTATACTCCGCGGCTGTTTTCCAGGCTCTCTTGCCATTTCACAAACTCTGCAGTGTGGGCAGCAGTATACCAACAACAGGTGGTGTTTTAGCTATCCCCCTCTCACCCGGACGAGCGCACAAGGTTGGTTTGCTAGTCCATGCAGTGGGAGGACATCTCGAGCCTCTACCGTCGTTGCACAGACTCTGCAGCTTGCACGGCAGTGTGTGGGCAACTGGTGCTGTCTCAGCTATCCGAACACCACACCGGCGGGCACACAAGGCTATCTTGCTTCTACATACTCTCCGAGGTTGTTTTCAGGCTCTCCTGTCATCTTGTAGACTCTGCAGCTTTCATAGCAGTACATGGGCAGCGGACTCTGCCCTTTGCCTGTCTCGAAACCACACGGGCGGGTACAGCATATCAGGTTTCTACAGACACTCCGAGGCTGTCTTCAGGCTCTCCTGTCTTGTCACTAATTCTGCAGCTTGTATAGTAGTATTTGGGTAGCGAGCGCTGTCCGGGTGGGCATCCCAGGTTCCTACTGAGGTTGTTTTCGGGCTCTCCAACCATCTTACAGACTGGGCAGCTTGCTTACCAGTATGGGCAGCGAGCGCTATCCTTTGCATGAACACCGCGCGAGCGGGCGTGTGAGATCACCACACCAATACGAGGCTCCACCCTCGTTATTCAGACTCGGCAGCTTGTAGAACCTCAGAGTCATCTTGACGAACCATGGTTCTGAGAGTGCGGCTCCACAAAATGGCCACCCATTCAGCTTTCACTGAATACAAATGAGGCTCCCCTTGAGCATTCGCGCAAACTTTTATCCAGCTTGTAGAACCGTGTGTGCCAATAGGTGCTGTCCTTCACCAACCTCAACGCCGCCAGAGGGACGGCCTGCAAGGCCAATTTCGCTACTACATACGCGCCGAGGCTATTCTCGAGGCTGGCTCCACCCTCGTTACTCAGACTCTGCAGCGTATGCAGTGGTGGAGGCACGCCACCGCAACAGCTTACAGAGAGTGCATCTTCTTCTTTGCTAAGTAGGTCTGCCTGTACTCATCATTGGAGACCCCCTCTGCGCTGACTTGCCCTCGAATAACAAACTTTGCAGCTTTTACAACTGTTCGCGGCGATAGGCGGCAGTCGTTGTCCTTTTGTTGCGGTTATGAGGAGAAGCAGATCACGTAATAGTGTTCTGGTGCTACTTCCTCACTTATCGAGTACCTCTTACCTCAGCTGCATCATAGATACGTCATGTAAATAGACCCTGCTGCTGGCCTTCTTGGAGGTTCGCACGAGCAGAACAACACAACAGAACAATACACAATACTTTTGTTTTCACTGCATTCTACACTGCGACACCTTTCCCTCCTCCCTCGGCCCCTACTCCCAGTACACAACGCTTTGTCGGCCCCTGCAAACCTTCATACCCACGGAGGGCTTTGTTTACAGTCCGGCACGCTCCAAACTCGGGCGTCGCAGCTTGTGGCGCTGCTGATAGCATGCTTTGTCCTCAGCGTCGAAACTGGGCTTTCGCGACCTCAACACCTGGCCGACGCCGGCCAGGGTTATTCTACTACATCATGCACGAACATCTCCGCAAGGGAACAATCTGTGCGATTCGCAACTTCAATTGTCTGTCTGGCAGCTCGTTTTCGGGCGGCGATCGGCGCGGAAAAGGCCACTCTAGAGTCTGGACTGCGACACCTCGCAGGCGGTGGTCAGCTTCGCCCGCTGCAATACACCTAAGTATTCCCCGATAAGGATTACTTCTCTACTCTACAGCTTCAATAGACTATGCTTGCAGCTCTATTGCGGGCGGCCTCGGCGCGGAACCAGCCAGTCTGACTGAGACACTTCATAGGCAGTGGCCGGCTTCAGTTTCTCTACATTATACCCGGCCCCCTCCATAAGAGCTGATCCTCTACCCGCAACTTCAATACCTCAGCCTTGCAGCTCCTCAAACAGTGCGGCCTCACGGTGGGTGTTCGCCCTTGGCGCGGAGACAGGCCTCACTGGCTGCAACAGCTTGCGGACTGCGGCCAGCTTTGTTCTAATCTAATATAGATAGACCTTGCTCTCAAAGATCCCACCTCTCTAATTCGCGACTTCAAGAACCCGGCCTTGCAGCTCGCTCGCAGGTGGCCTTCGGCACGGAAAAGGCCACTCTGGACGGCGGACCGCGACACCTCGCAGGCGGTGACGGGCTTCGAACTGATGGAATACACTCACGACTCGCTTCACAAGGACTACTTCTTTCCTCTACAGCCTCAAGAGCCCACCCGTTCAGCTTCTCTAGCAGTGCTGGCTCACAGTGTTCGCCCTCAGCGCTGAAACCTGCCACTCTAGACTGTGGCACCTCGCAGGCGGTGGCCAGCTTCAATATCTTACAATATAATCACTTCTCGCTCCACGAGGACTAATCTCTATGCTGCAAGCTTCAATACCCCCAGATTTGCAGCTAGGTCAACAGCGCGGGCTCACAATGTTGGCCGCGACACGCCTCACTAGACCGCAACACCTCGCAGACAGCGGCCAGCCGCGGACCATTGTTCTACTACGATATACCTAAATGTCTCAATATATGAGAACCACCTTGCCACTCTGCAGCTTCAATAAGCACAGTGCTTTTGGGGGCGGCTCTCGGCGCCGAAACCGGCCGCTCTGGACTGCAACACCTCGCTGGTGGCTGCCAGCTTCAATTTGTTACACTATACCCAGATTCCGGTGCCTAAGGACTACATCTACACCCTGCAGCTTCAATACCCCAGCCTTGTAGCTCGCTCAACAGCGCAGGCGCAGGCTCACGGTGTTGGCCGTCGGCGCTGAGACACGCCTCAGTGGACTGCAACACCCTTTCAGGCGGCGGAGGCTGTCTTTGTTCTAGTATGCTGTACACAAGTCGCGCTCAAGATTAATAATGTCCCTGTCGTGCAGCTTCGATCGCTCAAGCTCGCAGCTTGTTCGACGGAGCGGGCTCACGGCATTGGCCCTTGACGCGGAAACATGCCACTCAGTATCGGGACCCTTAGAGGCGGTGCCCAGCTTGTATAAGTTGCTTTACAAGCATTAGCTATGTAGAAAACATATGCTCATTCTGCAGTTTGAATGCCTCGGGATCCCAGCTCGAGTGACGGTGTAAACACCCAAGGCTTGGACTGCAACACCTCGCAAGCGATACTCAACTACTTCCAGTCATCATAGACTCACATCGGCTTTGGAGCATAAGATTTGCCATCCCGGAACTTCAATGCCTCAGCTCTTATGCTGGAGCGTTGGTTGTTAAGTGACAAGGCGGTCACCGGTGCGGTCACTTTTCTGCCGAAACACTGCCGACGAACAGCCCACCGGGCTGCAACACCTCACGAGCTATACCCACAATCTGTTCTGTCGCTCTTGGTATATTCATAGCGAAGGCACTTCGTCGCCAGTCTACACCCTCAGCCCTCGAGCTTTGCAGCTGTCGAACGGCGCCAAACACGGTCCTCAGAGCCCGAACTTCGGTACGCTCTACACAGCACAGTGGGGATCTCTTCGCCCACGGAATCTTTCGGTACAATGAGTACTTACTGACTGTTCTATAGCTCCAATATCCCAGCCTCAGCCTAGCGTGGTGCTCTTCAAAGTTCAAGCGAGGGCGTAATTACTGAACGCCGGCCGCCGCCACGCGTGCTCATGACACCCTCGAGGGACGCTAGAACGACGAAATGATATAACACTACGCGAATTCACAGCAGAAAGGCTGTTTCCTATCTCGCACACATGTTCCCCAAGGTCCAATTCTCGCTCGCCGGCGCCCGACCGAACCGACGGACACTTCGCACGCCTGCACACTTTACACTGAGTTGGAACAGCTCCTTGGGTCCCTTACTATGAGATTAATAGCCGAAGCCATCCCTCACTCTTGGCTTCGGTCTAGGTGGGTCGCAGCTTGCCCTAGGCAATCGGTGGCCAAAACTCTCTCCAGGAACCTTGAATCCCACATCGAAATCCACACACGTTAATCCACAATCCAAACGCTCCCACTAGTTGCAAAGAGCCTTCTTCCTTCTTTCTGTGGTCAGTACCCAAGGTCTGCAGATTGCAATCGGCAATTTGCGACCGAAACACATCCCGCGCGCCTCCACGCACACCCACTTCAGGAGAAGATACAAACGCTGGACCGGTAGCTAACTACTCCTAGTAACCACAGAGAAACTTCGTAATTGCCCTCCACACTCACCACATTCCAGAATCTGCAACGTCACCACGTTGGAGCGCGCCGAAGCCGAAACCTCAAAACCTCGCGAGAGGATACAAATGCCGAGCTCGCAGCTACAAATTCGCATATGCAGCAGCAACATACTTCATTCTTTCTCTCCGCCCTCAATACCTGAAGTTTGCAAATTTGCTACGTTTCAATTTAAAACGTCAACACTTGGAACGCATGTCAGCCGAATACAACACTACCACAAGTGAGACATAGCTTTTGAGTCACAGTTTTTGAGGCTGACATGTCTCGCAAGACTACGCTACAGGGACCTGGTATTTGGAATTTCGCAATTTACAACTGTCACTCACCGAATCACGCTGTCGCAGCGCGCCTCGCTCGAGCCCAAGGGCTTGGTAAGAGGCACAAACAGTTGTTACGTACTTACTCTTACATCAGAAACATCGCTTTCACGTTTTCCCGTCTTCCTCCTCCGTCCCCGCGAGTCGCGATATCGATCTTGCAAGCCACCAAGCCAACGCGTCGAAACGCCGATTCCAACACTCCGAAGTCAAGGACAAGATACAAATGTTTGGTTAGCAGTTTTCCAACTGGATTTATGTTTTGGAACGTGCTTTCTTGCCTCCCGTTCGTCCGACCTACAATTCAAGATTTACCATTGTAAATTCAACGACACGTTGAAACGGGCTCGCTCAACCTTGGGAACCTTGCAAATCAAGCTGGGTTCCTCCTAGCTAACGCTGACATCTACAGCAGGTATTCCATACAACCCTTTGCGATCTCCTGCCTCCGTACCCGCGGTTCACGGCGACGTGCCAACACGCTCAAATGCAGCACACTTGAGACACAACGTTAGCTCATGGACACAAACGTAGATTAGGTTCAGGGCCTTGCTGTGCACGCTTTCTTCCCTGTGCATAGTACCCTGGATATACGACGTGCTATCTCGCAGTGCACGCCGTGAAATACGCCGCCGCCTCACCCGAATTTCACACCCTCAAGCGAGCTACAGCAGTCCATCCTCCATATGACGACGCGACCGAACATGATATATCCATGCTCTATTCTTAAGATCCATACCAAGGGTCTGCAGCCCTCAATCCGCAACTGATATCGCTCTGGGAAAGCGATTTCCCCCCGCACCAGCCTTCCTCCGCTACACCCGCTCTTAGAGCTGCAAACCGATTGAGAAGGCGTTATCTTCGTACATATACACCTCTCTAGCTTCTGAGCTAGAAACAAGTCTTGTATTGCGTTAGTGCTGACAGAGCCTCTTCGCCCAGGTCCCCGCTTCCTTACCCTTATCCTATCAATAGCAGGCCTCAACTTCTTGCAACAGAGATACCAATTGCGCACCCAGCCCACTCATCGTGCACAAATTGTAGACGACCAATTACAACATCTTGTTGATAGCCCGGAATTCAGATTCTCCTCCTCCCATCGCGCAGCCCCGCCTTCTAAATACCTTCTTACGACACAAGAACCTAATCTTCAAACCTAAATCCTTGTCTGCTTGCACGAAGCCCTTGTCTTAGTCTCCCAAACGCCCGAGTTTCCAACTCCTGTAGTGTTGACAGGTTTTGTTATGCCGCTCCTCCCTCGCGAGGTCTTCGAGGTAGCAGGGCTTGGGAGTTTGTGAAGGAAGGACTGTCGCGTATTATGGATGCATAAGAATCGAGCAGCGGCACGCCTGCAGGTGTTAGCAACTCTACCTTAGGTGCCGATATCAGTTACTATGAATGCATATCAGCGCTGATTATCTTCCGTAACTGTCCTGAGCCTCCTAAACTCTCTGCAAAGCCCGAAACTCTAGTATACTGTAAACAAGGTATACAAGAATGCCTTTCTCGTAATTACATGGGATATGCAACTCCCAAGGTGCTAATACACTCGCGTTCCTCTTGCAACATAATTTTGCTTCTAGATTCAGCGCGGAAGCTGTTCGTAGCACGGCTTCCAGATAAAGGGCTCTTGGTTGGCCTTAGATACTGGAGGTTTACAGCCTCCGTAATGCGTGTAGGATAGGTTCTGCAGTTCACTTCCTCTACATTCTTGCCAATCCGCAGCTTGACGCGTTGCGAAGATCCAGCTGCGATGCGGTGCTCGGTACAAGCAGCCGGAGGAGTAGTGCCTGGCAGTTTGGGAGAGTGAGGGCCTCTCTGCACTCACCCGCGGGCCTTCTGCGCGTCATGCGTACGACATGTACACTCAACCTAGGCAGCCGTGAGCTCGATCTCCCGCGCAGATGGGGGCAGGACAGTGGCCTCTTTGGAAAGGCAGGGTGATTTAGAGCTCTGCCGGAAGATTATATCACTTGCAAGGCATCACGCGTTATCACAGTTACAAGCACAATCATGCGAGGGGATCAGTTCATTCTAAACTGCCCGAAGGCCCTGCCGCCGCCTTCGTCGCCGTCCTCCTCGTCGTCCTTGTCGTCCTCGTCATCATCCTCGTCGTCATCCTCCTCCCCCTCCTCCCCCCTCCCCCCCTACTTCTTCGGCTGCGGCTGCGGCTGCGGCTGCTGCGGGCCCGGCGCCGGGGTGCCGTTGGACGGCAGCGGCGTCGGCTCCAGGGGCGGAGCCCTGGAGGTGTCGTAACCTCCCCGGCCCATGTTGGCGAAGCCATTCTTCACGACGATTAGTTCAAGCTTGCAAGAGTGAGTGAGAAGTGATGACTTACGGCGGCGGCGACGACGACGGCCATTGCGGCGGCGGCGCGGCGGTTGTGGCTGTGGGCGCGGGTGTGGGTGTGGGTGTGGGTGCGGGCGCGGCGGTGCGAGTGCGAGTGCGAGTGCGGGCGCGGGTGCAGCTTGGAGAAAACTTTTCTCTGGAGAAGAATTTGGAGATGGGGGGCGTGAGGGAAGAAGAGGGGAGCGAGGGGAGCGAGCGGGTTTTATGGTCCTGGGGGGCGGGGCTTGGCGCTGGCACCGACTTGAGAGTGAAGGCAGGAGCGCCAGCACAGCGGCCGTGACCTTCACCTGCTGCCGCCTGGGGACCAATGAGACAGCACGGTGCTTCTGACGGTCGGGCGGTGTGTAGTTCATCCAATACAGCGCAGTGTGCCCACTTGGTCACGCAAGATGTTTCTCTTCGAAAAAGGAAGCGGTGCCTTACACGATGAGCGTCCGCGGGGCTACACACCTCTGCAGGCACTCTGAATTACTTACAGCGCAATGGCTTTGCTGCCCGGTCTTGTCTGCAAAGCTCGTGGGCGGTCTACATAGAGCTGTTTCGGTGTCGGGCGCGTCGGGTGGTGCTGGAAATTTTGCCTTCAGACGAAGAACTTCACTATGCCAAGCTGCGACACAATGCAGCTGGGGAGGAAGAAGAAGAAACTACAACGCAGACCAATGCCGTTGTCGTTGCAGGTAGCGACAATGCTCAATAGTGCCATTCAGTAGAAATGTGAACGGACCTACGGTTTGCAAGAAGTTCCGCTACGAGAACACCAACATGCACATTGAGAAGCGAGGGATTGATGTTGCCCTAGCGAGAAACGATGGGAAAGAGTAGAGCTTGGGAAGTTGAAGAGATGTCGTGCATGTGTAGCCGCTGTGCCGCTGGCTTACAGGCCGCCTTCCATGGGTCCCTGGACCCAAATTCTGGAACTAAGGATTCGACTTGCTGTGCTTATTCCCACTACAGCCAACGCTGCTTTGACGCAGTTGTAGAAGTACTGATGTATCCAGCTGCTGTGGCAAGAGGTGACTTTCGAACAGCTACGATCTAATAGCAGCTCTGTGTCGAGATGTGAGTGAGAAGTTAAACCTATGTGGCCCCTTCGCTATGAGCACGCGAAAACATTTCTGTGAGTGCCCCTTTTGGGCGAGTGCCCAACAGAGTCCTAGAGAAAGAGAAGCGGCAACGCTCCCATTGATCCGTGCGGTCGCTCAACGCGAAGGGTAACGATCGGACGTCTGCCAGCGCGAGTGCTCGAGCCAGAGGTCCGCAGGGGAGTCGTCAGGAGGGTTTTGGTTCGCGAGGCATTAAGATCAAATTCGCGAGCTTATAGCGAGGTGGCCTCAATTGTTCGCAGCGTGAGCTGAGCGATTGGTTCGCTCCGAGATGCGCACCCTCGTAGCGTCGAAGGCGTCGAAGTCTCAAGGGCGGGCTCGGGATGGAGACGAGGAAGCGAGCGATGTGAGGTCCCCATAGGGCTGTTTTGTTTGTTTTGTTTGGTCGCGATATGTTCCAGCCAGCAAAGAAGCTTTGGTGGGCCCACAACGGCGCTCCGTAAGCTTGCCAAGGCGGGCTGCCCAACGGCGTACCTGCTTGATGGGAACTCCAGATTTGTGGAGAGAGGGTTCAATTTCGAGTTCTTCGAGGCCATGTTGTGCATAGACTTATTAATCACTTGCTAGAATGCACCTCTCCGTGGCAGTACTCGGCAGTGGGCAGTGGATTACGTCAGGAAGGGGCTGCCGATAGGGTGACCAATCACCGCCGGGCTGCCATTCCCTCCTGGGCCGCTGGATGCAGGAGGAGTGCCAACAGGGGATAGCGGGCGCAGGGGCCAGCAGGGAACAGCCGCAACACCAGCAGAGCGCATCTCGACGTCGCTGTCTTCTGTTTTGCCCTCCGGCGCCCACACTCGTTTGCCGACCCACCCTCGCCGTCGCTCCGCCGCGTCGACAGTCGCCTCTCGCGCCCGCCGATGTGAAGATGAGGCTCGCCCTCCTCCTCGTTGCCGCTGCGGCCTCGTGCGTCGTCGCCCAGACCGCGAACCAGGCCGTCATCGACTATTCCAAGCTCCCGACATGCGCCCGCCAATGCACCGTCCTCGACGCCGCAGAGAAGGGCTGCGTGCCTCCCGCGGCGCCCGTCACTGACAGCAATACCTACCACTCGTGCTTCTGCCTGTCCGCCCTCCTGGTCGGCCTCAAGAGCTCAGGAGCACTCTGTCAGCCAGCAGGATGTCTCGCCGACGACGCCACCAAGATCTCGCAGTACTACATCTCTCTCTGCAACGGCCCTGCGCAGCCTCCGCCAGCCGAACAGCCCCAGCCCACTGCGACTGCGACCACGACATCCGCCACAACGACCGCGACCGGGGTTGCCGGAGCAGCTGGACCGAAGGGCATCGAGCGAAAACAGAGCTGGTATGTGCACACTGGTCGCGAGCGGAAGGCTCGATACACTGGCATGGTTTGCTAACATCGCGCAGGATTGATGGACACTGGAAATGGGTTGTCATGGTCGTTGTCATCGCCGTGGCCATCGTCGTCCTCTGGGTCGGGCTCGCACTCTGGAAGCGAAGCCACGACCGCAAGAAGGATGCCGAGCGCGCCAACATGGCCGCGAGTGACGGGCCGCGCACTCATATGTCGCCCGATACGGTCTCGCGCCTCTCCAAGATGGGCTCCACGACAACCTTCCACGGCACCCCTGGCACTCCTGCCCCGCCAATGACAATGTCAGGGGCTCTGAGCTCTCGGTCGAACGATTGGAGCGTTGGCGGCATCGCACCCCCTCGCGGACAAGGCCCCCGGACCCGTAGCCGCACAAACACTCTGCAGAGTCTGGGCATGAGCAATGCAAGCAGGACCACGCTTCCACCCGTGGCGTGGGGTCCCCATCAGCACCAGGCCTATGCGAATGCCAACAGCACTCCGGCACCCACCCCGGGACCCACCGCACCGCCATCGCCCACTTCGTCTCTGCCGCCTACGCCCGTCTTCCGCAGTCGCGAGGCCATCACGCCTGAGCCGCCCCGTATACATGCCAGCGAGAACTTCATCGAGCGCCCCCGCACCACCGGCACGGTCGACGACTCTGCACGTGTCAATGCTCTCAACAACGCACGCATGGTCTCCTTCGGCCAGTCGGACCCTGCCCTGCACGAGCGTGTCCATGCCGAGCCCCAGACTGCCGAGTTCTTCAAGGTGACCCCTAAGAAGACGTCGCGTCATTAGTGTGCTCTGCGGCGATCACTCTTCATGTAATTATCTGCTTCTAAGATACCAGGATTCGGCGTCACTGGGCGAAAAAGGGAATGGAGTAGGCTGGTTGGCGGGTTTGACTTTTCATCTAAGCTAATCATGAATAATGCATGTGCATGTGCACTCTCAGTTCATACTCTGTGCAATCGTGCTACTCGTTTTGCTTGCATCGTCTTACTTGCGTGCGTTTCCTTTTCTCTGCTCCTCACCGGCGCTGCCGTGTTCGTTTTGGGTGCTGTTTCCGGGCGCCCAGTGCTCTTTCCTCCCCCGCGACCGCATCCCCCGCGCATGACGACTGGTCTTTCCTCGCCAGCGAAGCCATGACACACGCATGAGCTCAGCAGCCCCGCCCTCGCCCTGAAAACTGCTTCGTCGGTCCCCTCGTCTCTTCTCCTCACCACTCTCTTCATTCCCAGGCATATGCAATCACTCCATGGCAGGTTGTCTGCTCCGTCTCGTCGAAGACGAACACGAGTTCTCGATGCGCGGCGGAGTCAAGCCCATGATGACATTCGAAATCAAGTGCCAGGACTGCGACCAAAAGCATATGGTCGCAGTCCTGGAGTAGGGGCATCGACACATACTGGGCCGGGGTCATTGCCAGCGACGTCAAAGTCTCGGGCCGACCGACCGTCTTCCTCTAAGAGCAGTTTGGCCGCTCCGGGAACACAAAAATCGACAAGTACAGCACCATGGGTACGTCTGCCGTTTGTGATCTTCTGTTGTCGAGCCGGTTGACTGACAGTGGCAATGCAGGGGCTTCGGCCTTTTCATGCATCCTTCTGGGCAGGGTGGCACCACCCATTTTTATCCTTCCCGGTACCCCCATCGCCTGCTGAGCACACAGTGAGTCTACTGTAGATTCCTATGGTTGACGCGGTCGACTGACAGTGCGACGCAGGGGCTTCCGCCCTTTCACGCATCCTTCTGGGCAGGGTGGCACCACCCATTCTTATCTGGTCCGATTCCCGCCTTCTCCACAATCCTGGCAACCCGCTGTGAGTCTGCTGTGAATTCCTTTTGCTTGACGCGGTTGACTGACAAGACTGATTTAGGGCCCTTGTCGCACTGGGGCCAGCGGGTTGCGAAACCTGCAATTCTTCACCCGAAGGACCGGCCTTGTTCGGCCGATCTTGGAGCTCGCCTTTTATGGCTCTATTGCATCAATGATCCGGTCACTGCCACGTATGATTCATACCTGTGAGCATGAACAACAATATCCACGGTGGCTCTGTGGTGAACCATGAACAACAACATCCCCTCTACCCGAACATGACAACGTCAACACCGGCAATGCCTTTGGTGCAACAGACCATGCTTATGACTGGTCTGCCATGACTCATCCCTCCCGGTACCCCCCATCGCCTGCTGCCTCGGGTGCTGGTCCTGCTCATGATCTTGTTCAACAAGACAACATGTTTAGCACCCCGGTTCGTGCTCGCAACAAGCAGACTCGCGTCAAGAAAGAGTCCCCTCAATCTGACCGCAACGTCTCTATCACGACGGACGGCGTTTTGGTAGTTGATGATAGGCGCTGCTCAAGCAGCGGTGATCCAACATCGAGCAGTCTAGGGGAGCAAGTCTTCAATGCACATTCTTTCCATGCGTTGTTTTCCCTGTGTATGACGTACCTCCGAGGTTGTTGGCGCATGCGCGTGATTTCCCCCGCGGGCTGCATGCTGTGTTGTCCTTCCCTCTGGCGCCTCTTCCACACACGAATTTCTTCTCGCCGCCAGTCTCGCCCTCCACTACTGCCTCCACTATCCTCGAGCCCACCCCAATTAGGACTTTAATCCTCCACTCCTACATAATTACACGCCTGCTTGAAGTCATCCACCATGTTCCCTCATTCGCCCTACGACCCGCACAACCCCGAAGTCCACCGCCCCATGCGTCCGCCCCGTCGCCGCGTGTCATTGACCGTGTTCAACTACACCGAGGTCATACGTCATCGGCGCGTCTCCTCAGCCCCGCCGACGCCGAGCACAGGGACCCCTTCGAGCTTGGACGCCGATGAAGAACATACCCAAGACAATGGAGATCAAGATCAAGAAGATGGCCAAGCAGCCCAGGAGGCAGTTCCAGACCAAGAGCAAGACGATGGTGACGAAGGCCCCTCTCAAAGCCGCGTGCCAGTACCAGCCCAAGCCGACGACAACGCTGAAGGTCTGGAGCTGCTGCCCGCCGCCACGTACAACCCGAACGACCCGCACGACGCCTGGGGCCCCGGTGGATTCCCATTCCAGCCTGGAGTGCATCGCGGAGGCCCGCGCGGAGGTCAGCGTGGAGGCCAGCGTAGAGGTCAGCGCGCACAAGGACGTGAACGTCGCGGACGCCTTGGCCGCCGCGTTACCAGCCACGAACCCGAAGACGGTGGCGGCAACCGCCACCCACTTGGGCCGACCACGACCTTCTACGACTCGGACGTCGCAATTCGAGACTTTGCGTGGGACGGCTGGCTTGCACGCGGTGGTAGATAAGCTGGATGGATGGGGATGCGTCTTCAGGCACCGTGGGAGATGGGATTAATGGCAGCGGCTCGAAGGACTACACACACAGCAGACGAAACATGGCGATTCAGCGGCCATTGCCGAGAGAGAAATTTGAACTTGGACTAGAGGTCCTAGGGGTACATCGTGAAAGACAATGAAGGGGGCTTTCAGTTTGGTATACACAGCGCGAGGAGAAAATGCAGGATTTCCTAGGGATTCAGACGGGAGAGCGATACACCGTGAGCTTGGGAACGGGGTCATGGGAAGATTGTAGCGAGTTTAATCTTCTGTTTTTGAGAGAGAGGATTGGATCTGGATATAGCAGATGCGATATAATTCATGGATAATTGCTACTTGGGCTGATTGGGCCTGCTTATACGTCTTCCTCTGTGCTGTCTTGATAGTGCTTACGTGGTAGCGAGTATGCGTCGTTTCTGCTAACGTATAATTGGTGATATGCCTGTGTAGCTGTGTATTTGCAGTATAGATAGAAGGGCTGGTTAACTGTAAGTACGTGTAGGGAGTTACATAGGCAGTTAAAGTACAGAAGAAGAGGGAGAGACAGAGATCGTTATTCGAAATTTTGTGTACATAGTTAATGTTTAGTCTTTGTATTCGTTTTCAGTGCTCCCGTATGCTTCGTCCTTGTAATTGTATATACATCTCCTCTGTACAAGTCTATACTTACGAGTACATTCTCTATATCCTTCTACGCCAATATAGAAGAGTGGAATAGTCAAGTAGGTTGGCGGATAAAGGCATACTTTTAGCTAGATCTAACGGGACGAAAGAGGAACTGTCCAAGACATTTCAAGACGGCTTTTATCCCTTTGCTAGGTATGTAAAAGTAATAACATAAGCACATCTCGAGTGTACAGAGGAGATGTAGAATGTAGACACTGTCACGATTGAAGCCAAATCAAGATTCTGTGAAATGAGCTGAATACTCATGGATTGATCGATTCCAAAGCACCGCTCCAAGCTATTTGAACACTCTAATGCAAAACTCCAAGCTGTCTAAACCACGCTCCCAAATCCGCGAGCAGCCATCACGAAACCAACCCAGAAAAGACAAATCTACTGCGGGTACAGCGCCGTGCGCTGAAACTCGCTCTTCATCGCCCAATATGTATTGAGCTCCATGGAATGCCTATTCGGCTCCATGTTTCCGCACAGCCAATGGTAGAACCCAACCGGCAATCCCGCAGCAAGCCTGGATTCGGTCAGCATCTCCGTCACTGTCTCAACGCTATCAAGACATCACTTACCCGTGCGTCCGCACCTTGGAGTCATTCCTCAGCACGCTCCTGCCCAAAGTCGGGTTGGTGATGAAATGGGCCTCGGTGAGGGTCCGCTTCACCCACGCCAACTCGATCTTGACCCGGCCCGCCATCTTGACGCCACCGACGATGGGATCCACGCAGTTGTACGGTGGATCGAGGAGCTTCGTCACCAAGACGTTGACGGTCCGGAACGCCGTGGGGTCGGTGACGTTGTCGTCCGGGAGGAGAGGTTTCGGCGGACCTTGGTTTTCGAACGTCGGCGCCGCGGACATAGCGGCGGCGTCTGCAGGGGAGGGGTTAGTAAGACGAGAGAGGAGAGGGATGGGAGCGACTTACTGGCGGCGTCATCAGCCGCAGGAACCGGGTCGGCGAGGTCGGCGCCGACAGCTGCCCAGTCGTTGATCGACTCGTCGAGATTGGAGAGGACGTTCTTGCGGGACGACATCTTGTGAGGAGGCGGAGAGAGAGAGAGAAGTTAAAGTTTTATATAACTGGAGTGGATTGAAGTATCGATGCAGAGTATCGAGCAGGTGTGGTAAGTGGGGATGAAGAAAGAAGAAGCCTCCCCACCGCGCGAAAACCGTTCCTTATATACCCCAGGCGGCAGCTCCCAGTGGCAAAACGCCGCCCCACACGTGCTCCGCTCCGCTCACTCACCTCTTGCACCTGCAGGCAGAACCTGGTCGCTGATAAGCTACATGACCCAATTCCGTCATAGCGGGGCCGCACATGATGGGTGAACGGGGATAGGCAAACGCGGGCGCGGGGCCCTGCGAACGGGTTGGGCACGGGATGGCGTGGTGAGGGAAGGGCAAACAGAGAGAGCGGGGCGTGGAGCATGGGGGATGGGGGTCAGGAGGCAAGAAGGAGAAGAATGGAGAGGATTTGATATTACGTATGTGGGTGGCATGCTCGTGAGGTGCTTCTGGGGCCATAAGAGCAGATGCGGCAGGCGCGAAGCATCGCTGACCGCCGAACAAACCGCACGTTCAAACACGGCCTCGAATGACTGAAACCACCCCTCGACATGCAAATGCACGGCACCTACCCGCCGCGACAAACATTCGCTCCTCCAAACATTCCTCTACCGACGCTCACCCTCGAAGAACTCCCGCGTCAAACAAACGCCCAACTCTGCCGAACTCAGCTCCTCGTCGTCACCACACAGCCACTCCCAGTACACGCCCGGCAGCCCCGCCTTGCGCCCCTCCTTCCTCAGCGCCGAGTCGCGCGTGAGCACGAACCGGCCATCGCTCCAACGGCACGCGAAATGCGCGGGCCCCGCCACGCCGACGACCCAGGACAGCGCGAGCGAGCCGTGGGTGAATGCGTGGGGCGGGGGGTTGACGAGGCGGTGGACGAGCGTGGCGGTCGAGGGTTTGGGGCGCGGAGCGAGGCGGGGGATGTGCAGTTGCGAGAAGTCGATGGAGACAACAGGGTTGGGGGACGAGAAGGCATGAGAGATATTGAGGGCGGCCGCGTTGCGGGCAGGCCCGGTGGCGAGGCTGGCGTTTACTTTGGCGGACTCCTTGTTAAAGTAGAGCTTGCGGTGCGGCTCGGCCATGGCGACGTCGAAGGTGCGACGCAGACACTCCGTTGGAGCAACGGCGGGGACGGGGTCGCGCAGCATGGTGTAGAGGACCTGGACGTGATCTGAATGTGAAGGTTTCCGCGAGGAGCGGTCTTGGTTGGGGTCTTGCGACGGCATTTTTATCAGCGCTGGGGAAAATTGAACTGAACTGGCCGGCCTAGGTAAACTACTTACAACGTAACGTAACGTGTGGATTATGGATGACTCGACCAAGGAGATGGAAGCTTCGAGCACGGTGGGCACGGTGACGACTGGATGCGCTGACTGGCTTAGAGAGAGGTATCCCGGAGCGTCGGAGTGGAAGTGCTCGAATTGCTAGACTCTCGAATGCTGGTGGGGGAAGCAATGGCGGGCGGGGAGGATTATTCATACCTGCGCGCGGTTCGGGCATGGTGTATGCACATTGTGCGAGATGCTGTATTGAATTCCATAGATGAAAGCATTGAACGTACGGGATCACACATCTCGCTTCACTCTCACACAATGCTATTATACTCCTATTGATCGCCGCCTGCACAGTTGAACATGGCGACAAGAGCTATTGTCTTTGTCTGCACTGCGCCATGGCCACACCGCCATTGTTCACCTGCCCAATCTCTTTGTGCAAAGATTCGTCTTTCTTTATAGCAGCAACACCATCACATACCCATTGGACAAGAATTGAACGAACATCTGCAAAACAGCACCGATCAGCATAGTATCGTCTTCTCAAAATGCATTTGCATATTCTACTGCTCGCATCTTGTGCTGTCGTCGCTGTTGCCGGTGATCGAGCTTGAAATAACTCTCCAGAGCTCTGTGACAAGGCATACGACCAAGTCGTCCACCTGGGCGCACACGACTCGCCCTTCCTCCGCGATGACTCGACCGACTTCTCCGATTTCGGAAACTAATTCTTCAATACAACGATGCAGCTGAGCGCCGGCGTGAGGCTGCTAAGCGCACAAGTCCACGTCGCCAAGAACGAGAACACCAAGCAAAGAGAGCTGCATCTCTGCCATTCCTCATGCTTCTTCATGGACGCTGGTTTGCTGCAGGACTGGCTGTTTGAGATCCGCACGTGGATGGACAGGAACCCGGACGGAGTCGTTACTCTGGTGCTCGTGAACATGGGCGGCATAGATGCGAGGGAGCTGGAGGGCGAGTACGCAAGGGCCGACATTGCACGCTACGGCTACGTACCGGAGACGATCGACAAGCCGCTCGCGTTGTCGAATGAAACGTTCCAGACGTGGCCAACGTTGGCGCAGATGATCGAGAAGAAGGGGCGGCTGGTTACGTTTGTCAATCCGCTGAAGCCGGACAAGCAGAACGCGCCCTATCTGCTGAACGAATTCGACTTCGTGTGGGAGAACGCGTACGAGGTCATTGAGCCTACAGGATTTACCTGCCATCCAGACCGACCAGCGAACAAGACCATCGCAGAGATGAGGGATTCGGGACGGCTATTTCTCATGAACCATATCTTGTACTGGCAACAAGCCTTCGGTATCCAGCTCCCCGACCTCCGCCATATTAACACTACCAACTCGTGGGACGGGCTGGGAGGTCTCGGGCTGCATATGATGGAGTGTGGACACCAAGTATCGCGCAGGCCGACCTTCGTTCTGGTCGACTTCTTCAATGTTGGGCCGGCGATCGAAGCCGTGGATATCCTCAATGACGTGCAGAATCCAGTCGGCCGGAAGAACGTCACGGCAACGGTCGTTGAGGAACACATAGCTGCTGGTGCGTCAATGCCGGTGCCGAGGCGGATCCTGGTAGCTAGTGCTTTGGCGGTTGGAGCATGGAACCTACTGGCTTAGATGGATGGGACAGCATGACAAGGGTGCGGTGTGTAGATGATACCGAGGAATAAACGCAACAGAAAGACGTCGTGGCGCCTTGTATGCAGGGTAGCCTCTGAAACATTCGAAATACAAAAGCATTGGAAACATTGCGCATTCTATACCTTACCAGCCTACATAAGTAACAAATAAGTCCACGACCACCTATAATCA
This sequence comes from Massariosphaeria phaeospora, assembly GCA_011032825.1. NCBI lineage: Eukaryota > Fungi > Ascomycota > Dothideomycetes > Pleosporales > Massariosphaeria > Massariosphaeria phaeospora. The sequence goes on along the minus strand of JAADJZ010000003.1, from coordinate 312,542 downwards.
TAGAACGAATGAAGCTAGCTATGAATTCCATGAGTGTGCAATAGTAAGAGCCACAAAGCAGCACTGTGAAGGAATCCCAGCTGTTGAGTTTGAGTATGGTCGGCAATGACTGAATAATTGAAATTGACGAAGTTGAAGTGGACTGATAGAGACAGCAGGACTACGGGTATAACAAACGGATGGTACCAGAAACTAGAGGAAATATTGTTAATTAGCTGTGGAACTAATGAAAAACTAGAGCGAGATAGCGCTGATGATAGAAAAGTTGCTAGGAGACGAGTCCCAGTGGGATAGACGGTATCTACAAGACCAGCCACAACAGAGAACAGTTCCGAGTGTTCTCATCAGGTCGCTCTAGATCCGCTAGGAGAAGAAGGTATAGAGCTATCGTCCTGCGCGGAAGCGATGAGTGGGCGGCGGATAAGGGGCGCTTGTGGTGGTGGTTCCAGGGGCAGAGAAGGAGCGGCAGGGGCGCTTGCCACTCTAAGCAGCTGAGTCGGACCTTGAGATAATGGCAATGCTGTCGGTCACGATGTCACGCCCGCGAGATGGTGGATGATGGATGGAATGTTGTGAGTTGGCTGGCGATGCGGGGAAGAGCGGACATCCGAACCGAACGCCAAGAACAGATGTTCGTGTTTGCAGGGTTTGCACTTGCCTCAGGACATCCCGCCAAACGCCAAGAGTGTCATCATGGCATTGTTTGCAGTGTTTGCACCTGCTCCAAAAAGTTCAGACGACACCACACAGCAACCTCCGAGCCTGCACCACGCCGCCCGCTTGCTCCCCCCGTCAACACCACGCAGCAATGGCGCCTGCACGCATCTACATCCCCTCGGCCGCTGTGCTCCGCGCCCTGACTCGCCCCCAACCCCCCCGCTGCCCGTTCGCGCGCCCACTCACCGCCCAATTCGTCCGCGGCAAGCGCTCGAAAGCCAAAGCGCAGCCGGTGGACACGAGAAAGCTGCCGCCGCCGGTGCAGACCGACGACCTCGACCCGAACACGCCGCCCAAAGGCCCAGTGCCCGACCACGTGCTCAACGAGTCCGGCATCTCGGGCATCGAGTGGTACGAGCGCGACCTCGACAAGGGCACGCCCGACCGCCTCATCTCGCGCATCGAGACGCGCGAGGACATGCGCCGCGACCAGGAGATGCTCGACATGCTCGAGGAGGACGACCGCAACCCCGACTACGACGACACGGAGCTGAAGCGGCGGCTGATCGACAGCCTGATCACGAACCCCAACTTCGCCGACCTGACCGAGGAGCTGCAGGCCATGAAGGCCGACGTGCTGAGCCCCGACGAGCGCCGCGCCCAGGAGCAGCAGCTGGCCAAGGAGATGGAGCCCGAGATGAAGGAGATGGACTCGATGTTCCACATGGCCGTCTACGAGAGCCTCGACGACATGCTCAAGGACCCGGACATCGCCGAGGCCCACGCCGACATCCGCCAGCTGCGCGACAACATCCCCGAGAAGGCGGATCTCGAGAACCCGGAGTTCCAGAACGCATTGGTCAGACTCAACACGATACTCGGCAAGAACCCGGCGTTCCAGAAGAAGCTGGCCGTGATGCGGGAGCAAGAGGCCCTCGACGAGAAAGAGGAAGACTCCACGGTCAACCAGGAGCTGGCGCAGGAGCTCGAGACCTTCGACCCGGACAAGCCCATCGAGACGCCCGAGGACCTCGACAAGCTGCTGCTGGCCATGAAGGGCCTCATGAAGGAGATGGGCGGCGACAAGGAGCTCGAGGACGAGCTCGACTCGGTCATCAACGAGGACCCCTTTGCCGAAGAAGACGGCACCTTCGAGCGCGAAATGGACTTCACCGAGCTCGCCGAGGAGATCAAGAAGCTCAGCGTGGCGGGCGCCGGCAAAGCAGCCACCACGCAGCCCGCCGACGACGCGTACGAGAACCTCGACCCCGAGACCAAGGCCAAGGTCGATAAGATCATGGACGACCCCAAGCTGATGGAGAAGCTGCTCTACATCCAGGACCTGCTCGTTCACCGCAAAGCCAACGCCAGCACCAGCGCCAGCGCCAACCGCGACCTCACCGCCATCCCGCACTCGACGGCGCCCGACCCCATCACCCTCTCCGCCTCACGCACCACCTCCCTCGGCGCACGCATCAAAACCGCCGAAAGCGACCCCTCGCACGTCGCCGCCATGCAGCGCCTGCACATCACGCTCCTCCCGCCCTTCCACGTCAACCCGTCGCTGCGCTCGCTCAACAAAGCGCTCAAGTTCTCGTACGTCGGCGCCAACGACAGCGTGCGCCGCATCCTGTGGCGCGCCTACCAGCGCGCCCGCACCGTGCCCACGCTGCTGCAGAACATCCCCGACGACGCCTGGGACCTCATCTACTACTCGCAGGCCGTGACGTGGGGAAGTAACCAGAATCGGCTGCACCATTTGCGCGTTATACTGGGCGATTTGAAGAGTTTGGGGAGGGAGGGGCCGCCGACGCATCCGGCGACGTTGGTGCCGCGTGGGGAGGAGGGGGAGGAAGTGGATTAGGGTGGGGATGGGTGGGTAGGTAGGTAGTTGTAGGATTAGATGAGGGATGGACGTGTATAGTATTTTGATACCCCCTAACCAAGACACTAACTATTTATCTTCACTATTTCTGTCTCCTCGGCCGCTCACAACAATCGCAGATGCACACCCGTTGACTTCGCTCCGCGCCCAATCTTCCTCTGCAGGGTCGGTAGTTAGTAAGTACCTACGCTTCCAACTACTCATTCCGCGGCGCTGGCTAAAGTGGCACAGATCAGATCAGATCAGATCAGATCAGATCGTCCAATCTCCCAGTCCAAACCCCAAACCCCAAAAACCCCGACCCATTATACAGCAGCCACCAGCCATATCCGTCGGTCTTCTTGTTTAGCCTGGTTTTTTAGTGTTATTAGCTGCTCAGCTATCGAACCTTGACTTTCCAGGCGCAGATCGCGCCCCCGATTAAGCGTTCGACTATGCGGTTATATAGGGTAGGTTGGCTGGTTCTCCATCCGATGGAATTCAACGAACCAACAGCTCGCTGGAACATTGCGCAAGCAGTCGCTCGATGCTACCCTCCGCCGGCAGTCCCGAGCGCCGAAAAGTGTCTCGTGCGTTTCTAGACTCTGGTCCTGGGAGAGCAGCGGGTCAGTTTACTCCGGAGCGCGTTGGGTTGGGGTTTCGGACGGGGAAGTAGGCGATAGGCGATCTGTGGATGTACTTGTGCTGAGAGATGGAGGCTGCGAGATAAATAGTCAGACTGGAGTCCCTCGATGCTGATACGGATCGACGGATCGGATCGGATTCCCATACGCTTTCGAGGCTGCGGTCTCTGCGCCAGTGGGATCGTTTTGGTATGAGCGTTGGAGCTGGCGCGGCGGCAGACAGACTGGACCGAGCTCGTCTTTGGCGGGGTAGAAGACAGGAATCGAGCCGGCAGATGGACTTGCGGGACTCATTGGTAGCAGAGTTATGCTCATTGTGGAGCTCTTGGTGACGGTGCGAAATGTGGTCGTCCAGCGCGCTGCGGCTTTGGTAAGTCGAGGCCCTCTACCATCCGAGCAAATCCCCAAGGCTCGGCTCAGTCCGCTTCAGAAAGCGTTATCAGGTTTCGAAATGAGGGGGATCGCTGGGGAGCTCTGGGTGACGGCGCTTCGCTTGCTGATTGCCGTTCAGGGTTTTTGTTGCTCTCGATCGAACATCGGCATCGACTTCGGTCGAGCAGAGGACGCTCGCCTCCACGGGCCGTCTCCACCGCACGTTTGGGCTCGCTTTGTGATGCTCTGCATATTCATCAGTTTCCCTCTTCGGCCTCGCATGTCTGGCTTCAGCCACGGCACCTCGCAGACTCCCTGCCGTCATCTAGAGGCGACGGCGCTGGGTGGAGGGAATGGCTCTCACAGGTACGGTCAGAGCCCGAGGATATATTCATGCTTACTTAGGGTGGATTGTGTCAGCAGCATAGACTCTCTCTGTACTTTAGCTCGCGATTGGTCGACGTCGACCTGCCCCATAGGAGAAACCCACGAATCAAGAACGCCTGCTGCCAGCCATCCGCGGTCCCACTCCGCATAAGAGATTAACCCAACCCGTCACCACGGGTAGACACTCCGTCGACGGTCCGGAACTACGGGCGATCTGCGTAGATGCGCCCCCGAAGACACTGCGGTCGCTCGCCACGTCTCCGTAACCCCTGGAAGTATAACCCGACTTGGAGGCAATCCTTCGAGGCAGCGCTTACTTGCACAATTGAGAATCGAGGAGACTTGGAAGCACCGTGAGGAAGTCCACCTGGAGGAGAGGGTATTCATACTCAAGGAATAGCAAAACGAGGTATTTCTATCAGCGACTTGCTCGGTGGCTTTGTCTTTGCCCACTAGCTGGCAAGCTTGGCTTCTCTTTTTCTCGGGTACGTTCAAGAGCCATAAACTAGCTATGAAGACGGCGCTTACATATCTTTTAGGCTCTACATCGCTATGCCGCCGGTATATCGTTGGCTACCGCCTTCACACCCACATAAGTGACACTGCTTCCATACAACAGTAGACGAGCGAGCCACTGCGGCTGCGCCAGCAGCTATCATCGTCGAATCACGAACACTTTCCCTCATCTGAAGGTGTCTATCGACGGCCTACCATCGAGGAACGGCGTCCGGGGAAGCGCAGCCCCAGGTCATTGTCACGGGAGCGATCATAGACCCCAGATACATATTTGACGCTTACTAGTTTTAACTACCATGTGTATACTTCTACATCCATCCTCTACCAAGATTCGACCGCCCTCGCTAGCCACCAGCCCCTGATGCTGCGCAACGGCCAACAAACAAACCACTCGACCAGCGCCGGCAGTGGGTCTCGCCAGTCCCACATCTCTTCCTTGAACCTGAGTTCCCAGGCCAATATCATTGCGACCAAGTCTGCTAGTTCGAGCAGCCATGCTGTCCTCCATCGAAAGCGGCGAAACACAGTCCATATCTCTTTCACCACGGTACGGAGCGAATACAATCCCGACGGGCATGCCGCGTCGAGCACAACAGGGGTTTTACGCAAAGCTTCCGGATCTGTATATGCGAGCGCCATCTCCTCCGGCCTCTGCTTACACAGCAAGATGATGCTGCCATGCGGTTTGCTGTCGCATCCCAGCGCCGTGATGCGCCGCACAAGTTCTCGATACCGTATCTCCTCTCGAACGTCGAAGTGTATGTTGATATGGGTACAAAGCGCGCCGGGGTCTCGCAAACTGCTCTCGCTTTCCCATTGTTGATATGCGGCGACAAAGACGTTCGTGAAGTTGTACAAGATGCCGAAGAGGGAGTCAGTAGAGGAGACAAGGGTCCATTGGGCGCTGTCCGTTGACGAGCAGGTCGTGACGGCAAAGGTCAGCACGCGGCCGCCGTTTACGAGTGCGTGGGCGGAGTATACGGTTCCAGGGGAGAGCAATTCTGTGACTCGGCACGGGTTGTTGTGCGACATCGGCAGCAGCTGGAGCTTCGCTGACAGACTGTCGTCCAGAGCCATGTACGAAAGCAATAAACCATCGCCGACGAATTCCGTTTCCACGCCGGAAGACGAGCAGGACGACTTGCTACTCGAGCGTGACGACCCGTTCACGAGCGTATCTTCATCCTCGTCCTCACCCCCGTCCTCGAAGCCCACATACGGCGTCCGTTGCAGACAGAACGTCGTCAGCGGATGCTGCACCAACACCGCCTTCAGCGGCGCATACGCTTGCACGTCCCACGCCATCGGCACCTTGACGATACCCGCCTGCCCGGTATTGATTACGCGCTCGCGCACGAAATCCTGGAAGATCTCGTTGCGGCTGAACAGGTCGTGGCGCATCACGGCTAGCCGTTTACTCAGTATATCATCGAGTCCGTGTGGTTGGGTGCCGAAGGGTATAATGATCTCCACCGCGCCTTCTACTACCCTGGCCAGGTCATTACATCGACGGAGACGCGTGAACTGCGTGTACGCGCGCAAATAGCGCGCCGGTGAGGTGCGCCAGATGCGTTCGGTGTCTGCGCCGAGCACGGTGTGGCCGTGGGAGGAGAGGACGCGCGCGAGGGCGAGGGCGGATGGATGCGATGCGCTGGTTATGAGGATGCGCATCTCGAGTATGGACTAAGAATGGAGAGGGTCAGGGGCTGCGACTATGGGGTTCGACATTTTCCGTTGCGGCGCGGAAAGAGCTGAGCTGAGCTGCGCAGCATAGGGAGGCACCAGAATCCCCCCCCCCCCCCCCCCCAAGACGCGCACTGCGAAGAATGCGGCCATGAGATGCAACTCCGAGACCATGGCTAGCTGGAATGAAGCGGATCCTTGGGGCTGGGAGACAAGGTGTGGGAGTGGAATGTGTGGGGTGGGCGCATGGGGAATGTGGAAACACCATCTATCGAGTCGTGTAATGAGTCTGTTATGATTTGCCGCCTGCTAATCCCAATTTTGGTTTCTTGTAGTGTGGAAGCGACAGATATTCATCATGAGTGGACACGTTACGCTCGTGGAGTTGCTGGTTCCCGTGGGTCTTCGCTACCATGGATGGATGCGCGGCGCGTGGTTCATGAAATATAATCAACAAGCAGCGCACCACGATGGCCATGGCGGATGAGCTACGGTATAAAAAACAACTGTCCTATTGGGATGCTCTGTATGGCCTGGGAGCCTTTGAGCGTCCTCGGTAAACACAACTAGGCGCGCAGGCAACCGGTGTCGAGAAAATTTCGAAATATTGCAGTTTGGAAAGATTTCATTCGCACAACACTTTAGTGTATCTTTGTGTTTCTACACATTTACTCTTGTCTTCCCATCTCTTCTTCCACAACTCTTTTCGAAAACCTTCCCGCTGCTTCGCAGACTCACTCACGCCGTTTTAACGCCAAGTAACGCAATGCCGGAATATAACGAGGGCACAAAGACGACGGAGAGCGGTCTAGCTGAAGAGGTAAGAAACTCTCTCTTGTACTGAGCTTTTTGCGTTGTGGGAGTAGGCGTATGATATATCGCCGCAGGAGGACAGCAGAGCACAGCTGCCTCTACAAACCCTCTTCCTTCCAACCCCATCTATCCTCCTGCCGCATTCACTAACGCCCATTCTAGGAAATTTCAAGCGCGTCTACGAACCTGCCTCCATTATCCCGTCTAGCAATGCACCACGGGCTCGGCTATCTCATCCTCTCCACCTCCCGCCCAACCCGAGCACGCGCGGTGCAGCATAACCGGGGAACCGCAAACGGCCTCCATCCAGCCATAGAATACAGAACAGCACAAACTGATGACCATATCTCTCCGCCAGTGTTAAGACGGTCACATCCAAGCTACATTTCCCGTTCCGCGCTCGAATCGCAGCCGGACAACGCATGGGCACAAAATGCACTCCAAGCCGAAGCCGAAGTCCCGCTTCTGGTCCCAAGGCACATGCATCCCCTCTACATCCCCCCACCGCCAGAACAACGTCGACGCCGACAACAGCCAATCTCTCCAGTGCCAATGGGCTTTGTCTATCGTCCGCGCACACGTCCGCGCTCCCCGTCCAGCTTGCCAGACCTATGTGGCGCTGGGCCCACTGAGGACGCTGACCCGCAGACACTGGATTACGAGGCGTCGAGCGCGCCGGCTGTTCATGCATCTGTGAGACAGTCGAGACAGGCCCTGCGGGTCGTGAACGGCGCGTCTTCTGTCGACGGCTCTGAGAACGAAGGGGAGGAAGAAAAGGAGCGTGAATCGTACTCGGATGCGAACGAGGATGAAAACGAGGACTCGGCGTCGACATTACCACGAGAGCTGCGCGTCATGATTCCCGGACTGCGCGAGTCCAGTGAGGAGTCGGAGTCGTCGTCATACTCATCCTCATCCTCATCCTCATCCTCATCCTCCTCCGATGAGGAAGATGATGAGGAAGACGACGAAACACAACCCCTTCTCTCCACATCTGGCCCCCGCCCCGCCGTTCGTCTGCCCGTTCCCCCTCCCCCATCTTCCTCATCCTCATCCTCCTCATCCAGCTTCTCGCGCACAGCCACCCCTCCTCCACCCCCGCCCACCATCGTCGAGGCCGCAGACGATCCTCAAATCCCCGCACTCCCGCCCCTCGGACGGCAGCGACATCCTATGTTCATGTTCCGGGGCTCTTGGGCCGATGAAGAGCATGTCGCTTCGGTTCTTGCGGGCACTGCTCCGCGGGAGAACGCGAGGCCGTTGGGGGTGCAGGCGCGGGATCCGGTGAGGACGAGGCGGCGTTGGTGGCGGCCGACGACGCGGCTGCGGATTGTGAGGGAGGAAGGTGTTATGAGATATGAGGAGCTTTGAGCTTACGTTTGGGTACTAGCGCGTGGAACACCGAAAGAATTGGAAGGGGTTTGATGGGTCGCAGGAGAGTAGTAAATAGGATGGGTGTAGGGATTCTGAGCGCCGTAGAGTATAAGGACGATCTGGGCATGGGTTGGTTCTTCTCGCAGTCTTCGCGATCGTCATCCATCACAGACAGAAAGCACTGAGCAGCGCAGTTATACACAGACAAGAAGGCAAAGTGGTCAACTACCTATATCATAAATGTACGTTGCTATTTGGGACAAATTGATCGCAAAATACTAAGTAAAACGCCAGGTAAAAAGTGGCCGTGTACTCGTTCAGATACCGTTATAGCTGTGTCATGTGTGTGCGTGCAGAGTAGAGGGGAGAAAGCCTTCCCAGTACCATCCATTTCAATCCATTCATTCGTTCTAGCCTACCCGACCGTCATGTTCAGAACTAAAGTAAAAGAAAGAAGGAGTTGGTAGGAATACCGAAGCATCCATGGAGAAGAAGTAGCGACAGAATAGCGATGGAGACTACGGAGAAGCAGTAACGGGAGAACTGGCTGACTGGCAAAGAGGGGGGCGCGTTGTCATCGCCGCAATCGATCAAAGCTGCGTTCTTGGCTCAGGGCAACCGAAGCCAGACGAGCTTTTTGCTTGGTGTTCAGGTCGGCCGGTCACCAGTCCAGCGGAGCACACATCCACAGCTTACCCTCCGGCGCCTGGCACGGCCTCTTCGCCTTCCGTGCACGGAACGTCGTCGTCGCAATCGTGGCCGACGAGGTCAGCGTTATGGGGGTGAAGGCGCAAGGTGGAGGGGTGAGGACGCGCGGCGAGCAGATGTCGTAGCAGCTATGTTGGACGTTAGACAGAGTTAACTCAAACGGTATGACTTGGTTTGTGTCGACGGTAGGGAGAAGGGTCATGGATGGAATTGTGCGACTTACTCGCCGAACAACACTGTGTCGTTGCCACATTGAGACTTCGCATCCACGCAGATACTCATTGGGACACAGCTCCCGTTCGCGGGGATCGATGTCGGGATTAGGACTGGGGCGAGTGTGATGGCGGGAGTGGCGGTCACGGCGTCGGTGGCGTTGGCGTTGGCATTTGCGGGCGCCGTGACTGTGACGGTGGTGGCTGGACACTGGGGCTGGGTGAAGGTGGGGAGTCGAGTGCTAGGTAGGGCACATTCGTTCCAGCAACTAGATGCGGGTGTCAGCAAAATCCACACAGGGGGGAGGACAAAGATGACCAGTAGTCCCGAAAGAAGTTCGAAGAAGAACAGCGCGTACTTGCTATACGTAACCGCACACTCATTGACCGCCGTGTAGCACTTAACATCCGGACAATTCCTCTTCGCCGGCCCTGCGCCCACGCCCACGCCCATCACCGCGACCACCGCAACCCACGACATCAGCACGCCTCCTTTCATGTTCCTGTAAGCGGAGATTAAGGCGCGGTGTTTCAGCGGTAACCGGTAAAAGGGCTCGCAAACGAGGGGCTCAGGGACTTGCAAGACTGAACGATCGATGATTTGAATTGAAGCCCGATATCGAGGGCCTTGCAACGATGGCTGACGCCCTCGATTAAATAGGCCGAGCGGCGCGGATCCTGGCGCTTCGTGTAGCTGTGACGGCGTACGATCGTCGATGGCGTGCAGGAGGACTTGGGGTTATGGGAGTAGGGTGGTGGCGAGGAGCGTTCAGGGTGTGAAACTGGGCCTGTGGGTGGACTGGGGGTGATCGATAACGATGGCCTTTGAGGGGCAATCCGTAACGAGCCATGCTTTCTTTGGCAGGTATCGACATGTTGCTGTGAGGGCTGATGGCAAATGCTGTGAAAATGAGAGTCAAGCCTCGTGTTGGGTGGCCGAGTCACATTCCTCGGGTGGGAGCGAGATCAGGTTTGCTGGCGGAGTGAAACCGAGGACGACGGAGGCGAGATAGAAGGCTCTGAACGAGACAGTGGAGCGAGAGACTGGTTGGTACCGCGAGTTATATGAGGAGAAATTGTCTCGCAAGGGTCTCAGAATGTTTTCGGCGGGCTGGGGCGTCGACGCGAGCGTTGTGGTGCGAGGTGGGGCGAGGGTAACGTGGGGTTGAGGTTGACGGGTGACAGTACGAGCTAGAGGGGATTTCAGTACTTCCTGAGGGGTATTGCTAGCTAACGCTTTCGCTGTGGTTCTCGATTTTTCCTCTTCCGCTCGAGCCTCAGCTGATTGTGGCGTTGTTATTCATTTGACCCACCTCCACTTCCACTATGGAACATCGCTTTCCAAACGCGCTGCAGACTCTGCGCAAACTAGCCAGCAGGTGGCAACCGTTGCTGTAACGGTAGTGCTGGTTGCGGGCACCATCCAGGGAGAATGTGATATACCGGTCTCGGCGTGTGAAGTTGGGAGGCGAAAGCATGGAGACGCTGTGTCAATACAACACTGATGAGACTGTGTTGCAGACGTTTAATTGCGACGTTACCAAGTCCATGGCGTCATAGTAATATTCTACCAATATGAAAATAACAGGTTTTCCTGCATCATGTAGAAAGGTGGGAAGTGGAGGCTGGATTCTCAAGGAGTGTGGATGAGCCGGAGCAAGGACCGAGTGGGGATATCGACGCCGGATACTTTGCCTCGCGCATGAAACGGGTTAGACAAAGGCAATAAGGACGATGTTTCTTACGCCACATTCTATCAAACGTTATTCAAGAACGTAGCAACAGATTAGGGTGTAAGCTTTTGCGGCACATAACGACCTACTGCTCAATCCAGCAGAATAATGAAGCTGATATTAGTGCCCGTCTGTGCAACTGTAATCAAACCAGTGCACCTAAATTGACTAGAGATAACACTATAACTGTTGGTTGTCAAGTAGTTGGCTCAGTCCAGAACTTCGCCGATCTATGCAAGGTGACGCCGTATGATTAGATGCTACCTACGGAACTAAGCGTATTCTACCTTGTGAGAGAAACAAATCAGAGCAATTGCCCGTGCCACCCCCAAGATGTCCAAGCAACTGCAGCTGGGCCTCGTTCCCGCTATCATCCATGGAGCTGGAGTTCGAAGCGCCGGGCGAAGAAACTGATATCGAAACGACTCGGCTGGAGTATCCATGAGATCTAGCCCGTCAGGTACCATCAAGTGTCGTTGCGAGTGCCGCTATTGAAGTACATCGGGTCACTCGCGTGGAATTCGAAGCCGAGCGCCTACAACGCACTGCCCGGCGCGCTCTGCAAATCCTTCGAGATATCTCTCTCCGGCGGCGTGACATACTGCTCATACCAGGCCTCCTCCATATATTGGACGTCCGTGCACTCCACATTGGCTCGATACTTGATGTGAAACGCCTCCAGGTTCGCGCCCTTGAACTGGAACTCCGCAATCGCATGACACGTGTGCTTCCGACCATGATGCACGCCTGTAGCCAGCCAGCCCACGCCGTCCTCGCCAGGGTGCTTGAACGTCCAGGTTATAAAGTGGTCGCCAGTCGTCTTGGGGTTTTTGCCAGAGTATCTGTCGACGTTGTACGAGCTGAGCGTGTCGGTCATCTCGTTGTAGCGGTAGACGTCGCGCGGCGTTTCTGGAGACTCGAGGCCCGCGTCGGAGGTCCACAAGCACTCTTCAATGTTGAGGTACTCAGCTGCAAAGTCGCTGTCGGTGGGCGTGCGCGGGTGGAAGTACGCGATTCCATGGAACGTGCCGATTGTACTGTGTGGCCCGTCTGAAGTGATATCGCGGCGCATCCTCCAAGCGCCTTGGAGTCCGTTGAAGACAGCTGCTGCGACAAACTTTGATTCCGTCTGGGACTGCAGCAGCAGTTTCTGTACGTTGTCAGGGACGTCGGTGTATCTTCCTGGGTACACTGGTCCGTTCTGGCCATCGAAACCATTGTCGTTGCGCTCCATTCCAGTACTGCGCGCTAGTTCCTCCATCATGCCGACGTAATCTCCCATCCAGAACTGGGGAACGTCCAGGTCACGCTTCTTCATGGCTTCTCGCGTATTCCTGGTCTCGGCGGCGTCATAATTGAACGCGGGAGGGTGTGATCCGTCCAATGGCGCCCATTTCTGTGCGACAAGGCGTGCTTGCAATTCCATGATACCCCAGAACGGGCCCTCGTAAAAGCCAATGAAGGCAATCGCAGGTACCTTGTCGCTGAAGATGGAGCCTCGCTGGAGCAGGAACGGCATTCGAGGGCAGTCTGGGTCGTATTCTAGTTCCCGTTTTACGCTGTTCGTGAGGTAGTCAAGATGCGCTTGATAGCCAGTTGCTTCAATTACCGTGTGCGCGTTCGAGATTTTGACCTTCTCCTCTGCCTGTCTAACGTAAGCGAAGGAGCAGAAAAGTGAGTGCAAGAAGACAAACTTACAGCACAAAGAACAGCGGCTCCCGCCTCACGCGGCTTCATGTCAATTGTGAGGTATAGGTGGTCCCTCGAGGAGTCTTGAGCGACGGAATCGGCGTAGCCCAGAACAGGAACAATGATGCCACTTCGAACAAATGCAGCATATGTATCCGAGATGCCGATCAGCGGGGGCAGATCGATTGCGACAGGTGTGTGCACGAGCTCAGACCGGCCAAGATGCTGCTGATCACCCCCAATCAGACCCTGAATGAAGCCGTGTGCTTTCTGTGCTTTGTCTGCTGACATTGGCCCATTCGAGGCATGGATAGCATCGTCGCCCCGTCTGCTGAGGTTATACATCAAGAGGTCCAGAGGAAGAAAGGTCGGGGCTACATTGTGCCTCTCGGTAGCAGCATGGTAGGGGTTGACGGGTAGGTAACGCGGGAGGGAGTAGAATGGTCGGTTGAATACGTGATACACCACACTATTGGCGAGGCGGAGATTTCGCAAGTCGGGCGAGGCTTTGGCATCCGAGATTTGAAATGCGGCAGATGCTGCAGCTTCGCAGCCACTAATGCTGCCTCCGACCACGACAACAACATGGGGGTCGCGCCACAGAACAGTCTTGTTACCCTGTTTAACCCTTCTCTTATTCAAGCCACTATTCACAAGCGGCTCCAACTCCCGGAATTCTGAGGAGTGTATCACTTTTGCCCCGCTGTCATCCCAAGCGTTCGGGGTCGGTTTCTCGCTGAAACTCCGTCTAGGTTTGTCGAAGAAGCCGCTGGCTACAATGAGGTAATCGAAAGATTCCTGGTATTCTTGACCGACGTATGTGTTCCCATCAAAGGCGGCAGAAACCACCTTCCAGAGTCCACCTTGTTCCTGGTGTGTATAATTCGCGCTCACAACCTTTCGATTGCAAACAATAACCCCGTCCGAAATGTACATCATGGCGTACGATTGGAGATATTCGCCTAGCTTGAAGGCTTTCTGGAACATTGGAATCATGCGCGGGTCTGGATGTTCGCGGTATGGAAAGTCGGAGAAGGTGACTGTGAGCCTGCTCAAATTTGTTCTCATATCAGGGCTACATTTGTCGCCTTCTTCGTCTTCTCCAGCAGCCCACATACCACCGACACGGTCTTTTGCTTCGTATACCGACACCTTGAACTTGTGACCTTCGCCATGCTGGAGCAACGTTTTGGCGGCGACAAGACCAGCGGGGCCAGCGCCTACGATGAGGACTGACTTCATGTCTAGCGTGGGGCTCGCTTATTGTAGCTGACGGGTATCCTGGATTGCACTGAAGCTAGGAAGACAGCGGATGACTGGAGGTTGAGTGTGGTGAATTGTGTGGGCGGCGAGCTGCGTAAAGCGGGGCAGAAGAAAGGAATTGAGGGGCTGACTGCCGCCGCACGCAGAGACCGAGGGGCACGATTCACGAGAATGAGGATTGAACGATGGAATGTCAAGGCCCGAAGCGGAAAAAAGGTTGAGACAAGCACGGAGAACGACGCTGGTGGTTGGATTTAGCGGTGGTCAGCTTACCCCACGCCCCACCCCACGCCGAGTCTGGCCAATAAACGGCCGAGGCAGCGGCCGACGCGAGAGGCAAACGGAACAACGGGGAACAACGGCGATATAGATGATAGCTGTCTGTACCAAGTACGGTTGAGACCGTGTTCGGTTTCAGTTTATGCAAGCCTACTTACGTAACGCCTGTGCGCAGCTGTAGAGTCTTCTGCCCTATCTGCACGTAGATAGAAAGTATGCAACACCAAGAATACCATTGTATTAACCCCCTCCTTTCGCACGTACGTTGTGTACACTGTAAAACCCTTTCCTCTTGCTAATCAAGTATTCACCCCATCATCAACTAGCTGTAGAGTCCATTCAATAGGAGCGGAAAGAAGAGATGTAGACAGTTAACTTATAGAGGAAGTTCAAACAGCCGTAGGCAAGTCTATCTCTCGACGAGCTACCTAAGCGTGAGACTTATCTCCTACACGTTGAATGCGCCCATCCTCTGTTGCGCCAATCTCTTGTGCTAATATCCATCTTCTTATGTGTTACGGCATCTAGTGCTAGTTTCTATTTAGTCTACGCTTAGTAGTACATCTCTGCCATCTACATAGTGATCACTTCGTAGCTTCGTAATAACGAACTCAGTTCTCATCTTTTGTACAATCTCTCAAACCCCTTTACATTGTGTAATCTTTATGTATGAACAGTTGACTAATAGAGGAAAAGGTCTGTGGATCGCTTGAGCTTCCCAGTTGTGCCCCTACCAATCGATTCTCCAAGCGGATATTCCATGTCGCATGCCCTAATGCGCGCCGCCGTCACAGCTTTATACATGTTTATCGCCCTGGCACTTAGCATGGACAGGCGTTCGTCTTTGCGTCGGAAGCATCAGTGCGTATACGAAGTTATGCCCGGGGAAACAGAGGCTGCCGCAAGTGTCGTTCTGCGGTAATGGACGCGTGAATGTCGTGAAAAAATGGATGACCGGCGTTGACCAAGGCGCCTTCGACTATGCGACATGCTGTAGCTCGAGGTCACGGCATTGATACGTGGAGATGGAGAAATGGAGCGTACCGAAGTCGACCATTGCTCGCGCGGGAGATTTTCGAACTGAGCGCTTATTGTAGGAGTCCGGCGTTGATCAGGGTGCCTTTCATGGTGTCAAACTGGGTCTTTCCTGTCTGGTATGTGTTAGCCTTGCGTGACGATCTGAAAAGCCCGAGGGCAACCGAAAGGCTTTCGCGAGCTGATTGCGATGAGCATCAATTGTCTTCAGCTGAGCTGAGCCGAGGGCAAGGTGGTCAAGTCGAACGTACTGAGATCAGGTATCGAATGTGCCCCTAACGCCGCGTCAGTTGGAGCATTCTAACAACAGATAGGCATCCAGACCAGGTCCGTAACATGCTTGTGCTGCTCGAACTCGGCCCGAGCGAACTGGCGCATATCTTTCTTCGTCGCAGCGTCCGTTATCCCTACGAGTTATCAACACCAAACCAACTGTATTGGGCGGTAGAGAGGGCCAACCTGTCGAGCTTCTAAGTATTTTCCTCCAAAGCGCTAGCGCGCGTTGTCGTTGGATGAACTGCGATATCAGTGAGCGACATGAGAGTGTAGATAAACATAAGACAATGTTCAAGGGTTCCGATCCAGGTAGCAACTTCCGCGAATTTATTGGCAGGCGACCAGCGCGACCAAACTGGGCGCCATGAACTAAAAGAGAGTGTTCGGTGCCTCTTCTGGGATGTGTAGGCTGAAAGTTGCGATAAGCATAACAGGTCGGCGCGATGAGCCTCTGCGACGGTGCCAGCAAGGCAAACCGAACGCCGAGAATCAAATGACAAGATTCTCCAAGGCGTCTTCTGCTGTGTGTAGGTTGTAAGAGGCAGTGGCGATACAACAGGTCGGCTATGTGGTGCGATCCCAGTGACAGTCTCGGCCGCAGGCGCGAGCAAACCGAGCGCCGTGAATTGGGAGAGAGTCTTTGGTGCGGATTGTAGGCTAAAAGATTGCTTCCAAGAGCATGACAGATCGGCCAGAGGGTGCCTTGCGACTGTGCCGGCAAGGGAAACCGAGTGCCGAGAATCGAATGACAAGATCCTCCGAGGCGTCTTCTAGGGTGTGTAATTTGTAGAAGGCATCAGTGAACAAAAAGGTCGGCCCGGGGGTGCGATCCAGGTCGCAGAGCGAAGCGAGCACCGCGAATTGAGAGAGTGTTGGTCTTCGGTACGTCTTCCGGGGTGGAGAGAAGATTTCGCGAGTCCATGGACGAGCCTCAAATGGTTACTTCCGGGATGTGTAGCTTGAGAAAAGGGTTCGATTAGCTCCTGCGACTTTGCCAGCAAGGCAAATCGAGCCCCGAAGATCAAATAATGGGATTCTCCAGCAGAACCCCCGGGGTATGTGGGTTGTGAAAGCCATCGGTGGCAACAGGTCGGCTAGGGGGTGTGTTGAAGCGGCAGCTTCTTCGAATTGTTGCAAAACGACCGGCACGAGGTTACGAGACGTAGTGGGTTGACAGAGAGTACTTAATGCGTCGTCTGCTGGAATTTGTACGTTGACAAAGGTCTCCATAAGCATAGGTTGGCCAGGCTGGTGAAATTAGCTTCTAAGACTTTGCCGCCAAGGCAAACCGAGCGCCGGGAATAGAATGACATGTTGCTCCGAGGCGTCTTCGGTGCAATCTCTGGGATTTTGGAGTGTGAGGGTTGTAAAAGGTCTCGATGGTATAACAGGTCCGCCAGCGGGTGCGACCTAGGCGGCAGCTTTTGCAGATTTGTTGGCAAAACAAACCCAGCGTCATGAATCGAGAGAGATTCTTCGAGGTACGATCTGAGATGTATAGATTGAAAGAGACATCCGGGAGCACAACATATCGTCCCAAAGGTGCGACCCAGACGACGGCTTCCTTCTATTGCCAGCAAGCGGCCCACGCGAGCAAACTGAATGCCGCAAGTTAAGTAAAGCCTCCAGCGCGCTTTCTGGAGTGTGTAGATTTTGATAGCATTGGTAGGTGGGCCTAGGGTGCGACTCCGGCGCTGCGCTTCTGCGACTTTGCTGGTAAGCGAGGACGTGAGCAACTTGGGCAAAGCGGTTTATAGCCTTCGCTACGCCGGTTAAGGTGCGCGGATCGAAGAATATCGATAGGGAGTGCGACCAGGACGGCGGCTTCCTTCCAGTGCCAGCAAGCGGCCGACGCGAGCAAACCGAATGTCGAGAGTCAAGCAATAGCCTCCAGCGCGTTTTCTAGAGTGTGTAGATTGTGATACCATTGGTAAATGGGCCTGGGGTGAGATTTCGGTGGCGGCTTTTGCGACCTTGTTGGTAAGCAATTGACGTTGGCAAGTCGGGTGCCGTAAAGTGAAATATAGTCTTCGTTACGCCGTTCGAGGTGCGTGGATCGAGATAGGCATCGATAGGGAATGCGACCAGGACGGCGGTTTGTGCACCTTTGCGAACAAGCGGCCGACTCGAGAAACCGAGCGCCGTGGATGGAGTAAGAGCCCTCGGGGCCTCTGCTAAAGTGTGTTTGCGTTGTTAGGCACGTTAGGTCTACTAGGAGATCGAGATCAAGGTTTTGGCGAGCTCGTTGCGACGAGCCTCATTTGTTGCCCGAGGTCGATTCATGGGGGTGGCTTTGATGGACCTTGTCCACAAAACGAAGTACCCACTCAGCTCACGCTGAAATCAAACGAGGCTCCCTCGCAACAAGTTTGAGCTTTGCGAAAACTTCTCTAGGGGTGGCTTCTGCACCTTTGCTAACAAGCGGCCGACTCGAGCAAACCGAGCGCCGGGAATCGAGTTGGAAGAAGGAGCCTTCGGAGCGTCGACTAGAGGTTGGTACGTCTGCCAAGAGATCAAGATCAAAGCTTTTCGCACTTGTTGTGACGAGCCTTATTTGTCGCCTGAGGCAGATTCCTGGGGGTGGCTTCTGCGGCCTCTGCTGGCAAGCAGTCGGCGCGAGCAAACCAAGCGCCGTGAACTGAACGGGAGCATTCGAAGCGTTTACAGAAGTGTGTTCACAACTGGTCTGCTAGAAGATCAAGACCAAAGCGTCTCGCGAGCAGAGAAAGTTTTCGCAAAGCTCGAATTTGCTGCGGAGAGCCTCATTTGTTTTCAGCGTGAGCTCGTTGTGATGAGCCTCGTTTGTTGCCCGCGGTAGCTTCCTGGGGGTAGCTTCTGTGGCTTCTGCTGGAAAGCAGTCGGCGCGAGGAAACCAAGCGCCGTGAATGAATGGGAGAATTCGAAGCGTTTACAAAAGTGTATTCACAACCGGTATGCCAGAAGATCAAGACCAGAGGGTCTCGCGAGCACGCTGTGATGACCCTTGTTTGTTGCCCGAGGTAGTTTCCTGAGGGTGGCTTCTGCGGCTTCTGTTGGAGAGCAGTCGGCGCGAGCAAGCCAAGCGCCGTGAATCGAATGGGAGCTCTTACAAAAGGGTGTTGCTTCGGTAGGCACAACAGATCTGCCAGGAAATCAAGATCAAAGGGTCTCGCGAGCTCGTTGTGACGTGACGAGCCTCGTTTGTTGCCCGAGGTAGCTTCCTGGGGGTGGCTTCTGCTGCTTCTGCCGGAGGAGCAGTCAGCGCGAGCAAACCAAGCGCCGTGGACCGAAGAGAAGTATTCGATGCGTCTTCTGAGGTGCAGGCGTTTCCGTAGGCACATTAGGTTGGCAAGAAGTAGATCGAAATCAAAGGTTTCCGGGAACTCGCGCGACGAGCCTGATTTGTTGCCCGGCGTAGATTCTGGGGGGCGGCTTCTGCGACTTTGCCGGCGAGCAGTCGACACGAGCAACGGAGTGCAGCGAACCAAGTAAAAGCATTCGATGCGTGTTCAGAGGTGTAGTTGCTTCGGTAGGCACAAAAGGTCGGCCGTGAGTTTACCAAGATCAAATGTTTCCGGGAACCCGTCGCAACGAGCCCTAATTCTCGTCCGGGGTAGATCCCGTCGGCGGCTTCTGCGACTTTGCCGACGAGCAGTCAGCACGAGCAACCGAGCTCCGTGAATCAAATACAAGCATTCGGTGCGTCTTCTGAGGTGCACTTGCCTCGGTAGGCAGACTAGGTCGACTAGTAGTAGATCTGGATGAAGATCAATGGTTTTCGGAAAGCCCAATTGTTGCCCAGGGTAAGCTCTGGGGGAGGCTTCTGCGACTTTGCTGGCAAGCAACCAGTCCGAGCGCCGTGATTCGAATAGAACCACTCGGAGCGTCTTATGAGACCTATTTACGTCGGTCGGGACATCGGGTCGGCGAGGGGGTGGCTGGTGGTGATTGCTTGTGCGACTCTGCCAGCAAGAGGCCAACGCGAGCAAACCAAGCGCCGTGGGTTCAATGAGAGTCTTCGGTGCATCTATCAAGGTATGCAGGTCAAAATAAGCACCAGAGGATACATCAAATTGGCTACAATCCATGGCGGCGCCGCGGCGGCTTCGGCACTTTACTGGCAATTGGCCAGCCGCGAGCGACCGGGGGCTGCGAGTTGAATGAAAGTCTTCTAGTGTGAGTTTACATCGTACAAGGTGTGTAGGCTGGATAGGGCGCCAGAGGATATAACAGGTTGCTGACAGCTGGCAAACACGAGCACCCGAGCGCGGTGGATTGGAGGAGAGGCTCGGCGTATTTTCTGCGGCGTGCAGATTGAAGAAGGCATCACGATGGACATGCCAAATCAGGCAGGCTCCTGCCGGCCTTGTAGGCAATCCCCCCAGCCCGGGCAAACTGAGAAAAGCGCGTGCGCTGCATTGAATAAGAGTTATTGGTACGTTTTCCTAGGCGTGAAGGTTGAAGAGGCACCACAGTGGACACAAGGATGTCGGCTTCCACCGTACAGGCAATTGACCGACGCGAGCAACCGAGTGCGGTGGATTGAAGCAGAGTCTTCGGTGCGTTTTCTGCGGCGTGTGGGTTCAAAAAAGGCATCACGGTAGATACAACAGATCGGCCAGGATCCGGCCAGCGGCTTCCGCACCTCGCGGGCGATCAACCAACGCGAGCAACCGAGCCCGGTGGATTAAATGAGAGTTTACGGTGCGTTTTATGAGGCCTGTGGATTGAAAAAGGCATCGCGGTAGACACAATACATCGGTTAGGATCCGGCCAGCGCCTCCTCCAAGACGAAAGGTTTCCGCGAGCTCTTCGCGAGGAGCTGGCTTCTGCACCTTGCAGGCAATTGGCCAACACGAGCAACCGAGCGCGGGGATTGTACGGGTATATTCAGTGCGTTTTATGAGGCGTGTAGATCGAAAAAGCGTCCCTATAGACACAACAGGTCGGTCAGGAACCGGCCGACGGCTCCTGCAAGACGAAAGGTTATCGCGGGCGCTTTGTGAGGAGTTGGCTTCTGTACCTTGCAGGCGATCAGCCAACGCGAGAATCCGAGCGCGGTGGACTGAATGGGTGTCTTCGGTGCGTTTTCTGAGGATGTAGGTTGAAAAATAGGCCTCACGGTAGACACAAGTCACACAACAGATTGGTCAGGATCCGGGCGGCGGCTTCTGCCGACGTGAGCAACCGAGCGCGGTAGAACGAATGGAAGACTTCGGTGCGTCTGCTGGGAAGGTATAGGGTGGAAGGCCTTCAATAGCCACGACAGGTCGGCGAGGGTCAAGACGGCAGCTTCTATAAGATCAACGGTCTTCGCGAGCTCTTTGCCAGGAGGATTCTGCACCTCGCAGACAACCGGCCAACGTGAGCAGCGAAGCCGGGCGCCCTCAATGAGAGTCTTGAGTGCGTCTAATGAGGAGCGCAGGTTGTAAATGGTATGGATCGGTGGACACAAGAGGTTGGCTAGGGTCTAGACGGCGGCTTCTGCATGATGAGGTTTTCGCGAGATCGTTACAAGGAGTCCTCTTTTGGGTTCTACACCTGTCGGTAATCGACTATCGCGAGCAACTGAGTGCGGTGGAGCAAATGAGAGTCTTCGGCGCGTCCGTTCGAGGAGTGTACGTTGACCAAGGCATTGGTGGACACATTAGTCGGCCAAGATCTAGATGGCGGCTTCTGTAAGATGAGGCGCGAGCTCTTTGCGAGGAGCTTCATCTGGATTCTACGCCTGTCAGACAATCGGCCAGCGCGAACAGCCAAGCGCGGTGCATTACATGAGCGCCTTATTCTGAGGATTGTAGGCTGCAACAGGCACGAGTAGACATGACAGGTCGGCCAGGGTCTAGACGGCAGCTGCTACAAGATGAGGTTTACGCAAGCTCTTTGCGAGGAGCCTTTCTGGCTTCTGCACCTTGCAGATGAGCCAGCGCGAACAGCCAAGCTCGGTGCATTACATGAGAGCCTTCGGAGCGTCTTCCGAGGAGTGTAAGTTGTAAATGACATCAGTAGACGAGGCCAGCCAGAACCTGGGCGGCGGCTTCGGCAAGATGAGGTTTTCGCAAGCTCTTTGCAAATAGCTTCATCTGGCTTCTGCACCTTGCAGACAATCGGAAGCGCGGGTAGCCAAGCGCGGTGCATTGCAGGAGAGCCTTCGGGGCGGTTTGTCTCGAGGATTGTAGGTTGGAAAGGGGAATCCGCAGACGCTGGTCGGCCAGCAACTGCAGGGCAATCGGCCAGCGCGAGCAACTAAGCACGGCGCAATAGAGGAGAGTCTTTGGTGCGTCTTCTTCTCGGGGGGGAAAGTTTTCGCAAAGCTCATATTTGCTGTGGAGAGCCTCATTGTAGTAGGTTATAAATACGCGTCTGGAGAGACCAGGTCGACTAGGGTCAGGGATGCACCTACAGGCAATCGGCCAAGGCGAGCAATGAAGCGCGGCGCATTATGTGATAGTCTTCGGCGCGTCTTCTTCTGAGGAGTATAATCGGAAAAAGGCATCAATGGAGACACCAGGTCTGCGAGGACCCGGGCGGCGGCTGCTGCACCAGCAGGCAATCGGCCAGCGCAAAAGACTAAACGCGGCGCATCATATGGGAGTCTTCGGTACGTCTTCTTCTGGCAGAGGTTGTAAATAGGCGTCTGGAGACACAAGGTCGGCCAGGGTCCAGGCGGCGGCTGCTGGACTTGCAAGAAACCAAATGCGGCGCATTACATGAGAGTCTTCGTTGTGTCTTCTTCTGAGAAGTGTAGGCGTCTTCAGAGGAGTGTAAGTTGGGAAACGGCATCAGTGGAGACACCAGCTCGGTCAGGACCTGGGCAGCGGCTGCTGCACCTGCTGGTGGGAATCGGCTACGCGAGCAATCGAGTGCGGTGGGTTACATGAGAGTCTTCGGCACAACTTCTTCTGAGAAGTGCAGGCATTTTCCGTAAAGTGTAGTTTGGAAAAAGGCATTAGGAGAGCCACCAGGTCGGCCAGGACCTGAGTACCTGCTGGTGGCAATCGGCCACGCGAGCAGTCGAGTGTGGTGCAATACATGAGAGTCTTCGGCGCGACTTCTTCTGAGGAATGCAGGCATTTTCCGCAAAGTGTAGGTTGGAAAAAGGCATTAGGAGAGCCACCAGGTCGGCCAGGACCTGGGCGGCGGCTGCTGCACCTTGCTAGCAATCGGCCAGCGCGAGCAATCGAGCTCAGTGCGATGGATAAGAGCCTTCGCTACATCTTCTATGGGTCGAAGGTGAAGAAAAACATTATACGCACATGGTCGAGGCCCAGTGGGCTCTTGTCGCGCATCCGCAGACGGGAGGTTGGCTTCCCAGCTATCGTGGCATAGCGGCGCAACATGCTCCACGCGCCCCTTTCGCCCTGCACTTCGAGGAGGCGGGGCAATCAATCACGGAGATGAAGTTTTTGACAGTACAATGGCAATACAGTGGCAATAAGATGGCAATAAGATGGCAATAGGGTCGCAGAACGGCGGCATGAGGCTCTCCAGCTCGTCAGGAACAGGCCGGCGACTGCCCTGCCGATGCTAGCGGCTGACGTAGGCACTTGCGGGCAGGCCAGCCACTAGTCCCAGTGTAGGTGGGGGTGGCCAGGGCGCCACTAGCACTCCCCGGCTGCCGACCGCCCGGCAGAAAAGACAACTATCTTGGCCAGCACTGAGCTCGCCCACCCTCCCTCCGTCACCCCACTACTTGGTCCACTCTTTCTCTCCAAGCTTCATCTTTTCGATAGCACCTCGAGGTCGCGCTACACTGTCGGGTCGTCTCATTACGTTCGACCGCCCGACGCAGCGCTCTAGCTTTTCCAGCCTGCGCCTCGCTGCTCTGAGCTGCTCACTGTCCTACGCTCCCTCACTCACTTTCTGAATTCTACCTGCCCAAACGTCAGCTTTTGAACAACACCTCGAGGCTCGCGCTTCACTGCCGACGCAGCCTTTCCAGCCTACGCCTCGCTGCTCCGAGCTGCTCACTGTCCTACGCTCCCTCACTCACTTTCTCAATTCTACCCGCCCAAACGCTAGCTTTTGAACAACACCTCGAGGCTCGCGCTTCACTGCCGACGCAGCCTTTCCAGCCTGCGCCTCGCTGCTCCACAATTGGTCCTACGCTCCCTCACTCACTTTCTCGACTCTACCTATCCGAACTTCAACCCTACTTGTAAGGCTTATCGTGCAGACTCCTCAATTCACTGCTAATCCTCTTCCAGCCTCATATACGTTTCTGGTCGACATCTTCACTATGACCCGAACCAAGACGAATCATGCCTATAAAGGCCCAAGCGGCATCCGAGCTCACTACAAGAAAACCAAAGTTCATAGCAAAGAGAAAGTCGCCAACATGATGAATGACCTTCCAATCACTGGTCCTCGACGTAAAAAGCAAAGACAAGGCCTGTGGTGGGCCTTATGGCAAATGGATATTTCTTATCTCTACAGTCGATCTGGATGTACGATTGAGCCGTACTATGTTGTTGAGCTTGCTGAAGAGGACTTTGAAGCATGCTATCGACTCGTCGAATTGACCTCAAAAGCCACATACCAGCTCTCACGTGGCGGCTGGAATGGCAAAGAGAAGATGAGGGAAATGAAGCAGGATTTCATGTGTTATCTTCTTGTTCGCGCTGAGAGAGGGTTTTCCCGCCCCAACACGCCAACTGAAGAGAGATCGTCCATGCTTACTCTTGGAGACGTCTTGGGCTTCACTTCTTTCATGATATCAGAAGATGAGTACCCTAATCCAGAGGGGAAAGTCATCTATATCTATGAAATCCACTTTCATAAGGCTGCACGCAGGTGCGGTTTGGGCTCATATTTGATGGGCATTCTCGAACAATTGGCAATGAAGCTGGGTATCAACAAGTTGATGCTCACGGTCTTCAAGATCAATGAGGGCGCTCGTACGCTGTATGAGCGGTTGGGGTACAGGAGGGATGCCGCCTCTCCAATGAAGGAGACTCGGACGGGAATCAAGGATACCGCTGATTACCTCATCCTCTCCAAGCATCTTGACGATGCTTGGAGGGGATGAGGCGTAAGTAGATTTCCTTCGTGTTTGTTTCGGCGTTCGGCACAAGATACCCTGGGGGCGTTAGGGGGGGCGTGCGTCGCCTCCATCTGCCGCCGCAGCAGAGTAGGTAGCCATCAAAAGTTCTTTCGTCTCTTCTCTCTATCGTCTCGGGTGATCTCTCTTCTCTCGTGTCCTGTCAACTGGCTCCTAGGTTGCTATCTCGATTTCTCGATCCCGTCAAGAGCTTCGTCGATTCCTATCTCTATCTCACCCATGTCACGAGCCTCCTGGATGCCCAGCCTCATCCGGAGGCCTCCCGGAAGGACGGACTATATCGACATTGCTCTGCCAGATGGGCATTGGCCTACTATGCACTACAACCCTGCCGGGCATCCTCTTGCTTGAAAGCTCGGCTTCGTCCAGAGCTTCATTGATTTCTGTCGATTCTGTCACGAGCCTCATGGATATCCAGCCTCATTCGCAAGCCTCCCGGAAGGATGGACCAAAGCCACATTGCTCTGCTTGATGGGCATTGGCCTAGTATGCACAACAGCCATTCCTGGGATCCTCGTGCTCGGAAACTCGGCTTCATCCAGAGGTTCGTTCATTCCTATCAATTCCTATCTCTGTTTCACTCACTTCACGAGCCTCATGGATACCCAGCCTCATTCCGGAAGGATGGACCAAAGCGACATTACTCTGCCAGATAGGCATTGGCCTGGTATGCACTACAGCCATCCTGGGGAACCTCGTGCTTGGAAACTCGGCATCGTCCAGAGCTTCGATGATTCTTATCTCTGTTTCAGTTACTTCACGAGCCTCGTTGGATACCTGCCTCATTCGGTAAGTCTCCCGGAAGGATTTCCCATGTCTGCATTGCTCCGCCAGGTGGGTATTGACCTACTATGCACAACAACCCTCCCGGGCATCCTCGTGCTCGGAAACTTGGCTTCCTCCAAAGCTTCGTTGATTCTTGTCTCTGTTTCAGTTACTTCACGAGCCTTATTAGATACCCAGCCTCATTCGGCAACTATCCCGAAAAGACAGACCATGTCGACATTAATCTGCCAGATGGGCATTGGCCTACTTTGTACAATTTCTTTATAGGCATCTTCGTGCTCGGATATCTCGGCTGTGTCCATAGCTTCATCGGCTACTATCTCTATTTCAGCCACGTCAGGAGCCTCATTGGATACCCAGCCTCATTCGGCAACCTCTCAGAAGGACGGACCATATGCACATTACTCTGCCAGAGGGGCGTTGGCTGACTTTGCGCAGTGAAGCTTGTCGAGCATTCTCAAGTTTGGGAAGCTTGGCTTCGCCCAGAGCTCCATTGAAAGACCTGTCAGAAAATTGGACCATGTTTACATCGCCCCACCGTACACACCATGGACCACTTCGCTTCGTCAAGCTTTCCAGACATCCTCGTGTTTGGAACGCTCAGCTTGGCCCAGGGCTTCATTGGAGACCTACCGGAAGGATAGGCCATGTCTACATCGCCCCACCGTATACACCTTGGATCACTTTATACTATTAATCTTTTCAACCATCCTCGTGCTCAGAACACTCAGCTTCGGCCAGAGCTTCAATGGAGCATTGTCGGGAGTATGGTCCATGTTTCCATCGCCCCATCGTATACACCTGGGACCACTTCACGCAATCGACCTTTCCAAGCCTCCTCGTGTGCGAAATCTCGACCATGCCCCAGAGCTTCGTGGACGTCCGGCCTGGTTCATCGGACCTACCGAACCATTTCCGGTGTCTACCTTGGCATATCGTATACGCCTTGCACCACTTTGCGCAGTCAAGCATCCTCGGGCGTGCAATCTCGGCGAAACCCCCGAGCTCTATGGAGTCCAGCCTGATCCATCAGCCCTACCGGAGGGACTCCTCTTCATTGCCCTCTTGTATACGCCTTGTCCAGCTCGTGCAATCAGATTGTTCAAGTATCCTAGTGCGCGAATATCTCGGCTATTTCCAGAGCTTCTTTGGACATACAGTTAATTTGATAGATCTGCCGGAGGAATGGACTCGGATACGTCGCCTTGTTGTACACCCCTTGGTCCAGTTCGCAAATCAAGCTTACCACTCATCTTCGTATGCGCAGGTCTCAGCTACGACACGAGCTTCATTGGATATACCGTTTGTTTAAGAGACCGACCAGAGGGAGAGACTCCTCTGCAACCCCATGTCGTATACCCCATAGTCGCACATGGAGGAATCGGGCCTTCAAGTATCCCCTTGTGCGCATAGCTCGGCCATGTCTAGAGCTCTATTACACAGTCAGTTCATTCGAGGAACTTGCCGAAAGGATGATCTGCCTCCACATCACCCTACCGTACACGCCTAGGTCTACTTCGCGAGATCGGGCTGTCGAGTATCCTGGTGTGTGTCTAAGCCTGCTACGCCCAAAACTTCGTCAATTACTCCGGCAGTCTCAGAGCCTCAATGGATGCCCCTCTCATTCAACGGCCCCATTAGGAGAATGGATCGCCTCTACATGATCCTCTCGTATACGTTGAGGACTACTTCGCGAAGTTCGGGTATCCTCTTGTGCGCGTATCTTGACTACGGCCAAAGCTTCGTCGGTTACTCCACCTAGCTCGGAGCTTCATGGGACGCCCATGTTATCCGAGGACCCAATTGGAAGGATAGATCATTTCTACATCACCCAATCGTATATGTCGAGGGCTGCTTCGCAATACTGGAGCTTCCCAGAATGTCCTTGTGCACATGGCCGAGCCATGCCAAGAGCTTCAATGGCTATGTCTCTATCTCGGTCACGCCTACGGCTTCACTAGATACTCATTCCATTCGGCGACCCTATTAGCATGATGGTTCACCTCTACATCGCCCTTTCGTATACGCCCAGGACTACTTCACAATTCTAGAACTATCCAGGTATTTTCCTCCGCATGTTTCGGCTATGCCCAGAGCTTCGTTGGTTGGGATCCCTATCTCGGTCACAATGACAGCTTCATTGGAGGTTCGAGCTCAATTCCAAGGCCTGATGGAAGGATGAACCGCTTCGAAACTACCTTATTGTATACGTCTAGGTCCACTTAGCCATTTCCGACCTTTCCAATCATGCTCCTGCGCGCGGGTCTTGATTATTCCCGTAGCTTCATTGGCTGCTATCTCGACCTCGGTCACATTCACAGCCTCTTTGGATACTACCTCAATTGGCAAGCCTGCTAGAAGGATCGCCCCGACATTGTCTCATTGTACACGCCGAGGACTACTTCGCGAAATTCGAATCTCGCCAAGTGTTCTCCTGGGCGCATGTCTCGGTCGTGACCAGAATTTAATTGGTTCCTATTCCCATATCGCTCATCTTGACAGACTCCGTGGATATCCAGCTCAATTAGCAAGCCTTCCGGAAGGGTACATTACTGTCTGCATTTGGAGCATCTCCATATTGTCCTATGCGTATATCTCGGTCACGTCCAAAGCCTTGACGGTCGCTATATCTATTTTGGTTACATCTACAGCTTCACCAGACATATAGCTAAGCTAGAAAGCCTGCCGGCAGGATGTATTTGGGCCCACATTGCTGAATTATGTAAGTCTGATACGCCTTTACAGATCTATCCTCCGGTGCCGGACGTTACGGTTACGTCAAGCGCTTCGTCGGTTGCTATATCTGTCTCAATTACGCATACAGTTTCCTCGACACCCAGTTCCGTTGGCACGCCTTCCAGATAGACGGATTTATGATATCCAAGTCCGCCTTTGCGGGACTGAAGGGTAAGTATCCTCCTGTTTCGCAAACCTTATTCATGTTCAGAGCTTAATTCGTTGCCACGTCTTTTTCAGTTACATCCACAGCTTCCTCGGACATCCACCCCATTCGACCGCTTTGGGGAAACGCTAGATCTGCAACCTGTTGTATATGCCGAGCATGCTTCTGCGGAAGTTGAGTTAATTGTTCTCCTTCTCCGCGAACATCGTACACAGTCATCTAGATCGAAGGCTACTACTCTCTACACGTCATAGCTACAGCTTTATCGGATACCTATCTTATCTAGCAACACACCAAGATCGTGGACCCTGGTTAAAATTGTCCTACCGTCTACGTCTACTAAGCCTTTACGATTCCCTCGATAGTTATCTGGTTTCAAACCTTCCTATTCTTTTTGGAGCATTTTAGAAGCTTCATTAGGACTCAGTCGTATTCGGCAAACCCACTAGAACATTGGTCAGCTTGAGCATTGCTCTATTATCTACACTAAACCATCTTTTGCGTATCTGGGGGCAAGTCCGCTCTCGTGCCGCATATCGTGTCTCTTTTCTGTAGCTTCACACGTCACTATACTACCTCCGCACTGGCTTTGCAGATTCCTAGGAGATCTACCATGCTCGGAAACCCTACTAGGAGCATAAACTGACTGAAGGATTGGCCTATCGTCTAGGCTGAACCCCTCTTTGCGTAGTCAGAGGCAAATACCCTCTCCTATACTGTATCTTGTCCGTTGGAGATGCTTTTGATTCATCACACATAGTAAAAAGGTACACCGTCTCCGCATTTTCTGTCATGTATAGCTAGACTCCCTTTACCATATAGAGGCAAGTATCTATCTTGTTCTGCACCTTACCTTTTCTCTCCACGGTTTCATAGTTCCTAAACAATGTCTATGCCACATCGTGAGTTCTGGAACGCAACTCCCTTATCCAATGATACTTTCGAGAGAAGCGCTCTACCTCCGCACCGTTCTTATGTGCTGTCTTTGCATCTTCCTTCATACACCAGGGCCTTTTGAGCGTCGTCGGCCATGCATCGCATCTGAGACACGACCTGGTAGTATGCCCCGCCCTTTCTATAACACCATAATGTGCCCCAGTCTCTGCCTCGTATATTCAAAACGGTGTCGTATCTCTTCCTGCATCTCTTCTACTCTTCTAGCCACTTCCCAAGACTAGCACATGATCTCTATGACCTATCTTCAGCTTCATAAATATCTATATTTCCCGAAATACGAGTATGTGGAGCCCTCCACTCTTTACCCTACCCCAGTATACCTTTCTAGACGTCTTACACAGATATGGGGCTACCGTACTGTCTCCTCTTGTGTCTTATCCAACTCGTCAGCGGGTTCAAAGACGCGTACGCAATTTCCATACCTGATTATCGATTCCATTATTCATCGATCTTTTCACGACACGAGCCAGCAGAAGACACCAGTCATCGCCGGACCCTATCGCTTTTTCTTGGCATTCATGACTATAAACAATACTGGGCTACAAGGTATATCGCCCTCTCGTAGAGACTGAGTCCGCTGTTACGAATCTGAACGCACTCGCTATACTATGTAACTTCTTCCATATTTTCACTGCCGCTTCATCAGTTCATGGAAAGTTCTTTCTCGCATCATTCGCATCATTATCCATCTACCTCATCAGAGATCCGCGTTGAGCATATCCTCCAGCCATTGTATCTCCCCGTATTGGGTGTCTGAATTCCCCGCTATAACAAAAGCCTTGTGGGCACAGTACTCCGACCGAGAAGCGGGCTGGATGGATGCACAGCTTTGAAGCTTCTCTTGTATCTGCCATATGAGGCTGCGCGTACGAACAGCCCTTTCTGTGAGCTCTTGCGCCTTCGTAAACTGTTCGCAGGAGGGCTTTGCTCGATCTCGATACTTTACCGGCTTCGTAGGCTTACGAGCCAAAGTGTACGGATGCGTGAAAGAATTACGAGTGTCGTGCCCGGTCTTCGGGCTCAGGTTTGACCAGCGATTCTGGACTGGACCTATCTGGAGTGCGTCCCTGGCGGGAATTTTTGGATGGCTTCCTCTCCTGAAGCATCAGGTTGTTCTTTCTCTATGTTATCTTTCTCTGTGGGCTGCTTCTCCGACGGGCGTGAAAGATAATAGGCCCGCATAGGGTCCACCAGCTGGGAAAGAACCGACGTTTCCCATTTGACTTTTTATTCCACCATCTGGATTCGTGACAGCGACGACGAGTTGGGCGTCGAATTCCTCCTCATTCTGGCTGTCCAAGCAATCGAGCGCTTCGCGAAGGAATATGCCATCGTCAAAGATGGGCGCCGTGGTGCCGCCCGCCGACAGACTACTTATCAAGAGATGGAAAGGTGACCGGCACTGCGGGACTCAACGTTGCACGACTCCCGCAGCTTACCGACCTGCGCAGAGCGCTTGGGGTTCACGGGGACAGGCGGTGGCGGGACTTCTACTTGTGCAAACCCTCGCTGACCATGATAGGCACACTCTCTTCGTATTCTGACTTCAAGGCGTTAGCGGTGACTTCTCTTGTTTCCTGAGGCAAAGGAAGGGGCATCTCCCCTGTTGCATGCCGTAAACATATCCTTCTTCCGGTGCGGCTCGCTGACCATGGACCGTCGCGTGCCCAGCGCACTGGCTACAAGCTCCGCCTTGGTATACTCGTTGTTCTCATGAAGAATCATCGGCCGGAGCGGCGCTCGATCACACGGGTTCGCTGGAGGATGTGCCAGGAGCATTCGGTCGTTCATGGGGCTGCTTTCCTTTTGATCTTAGAAAGAGTTGATTCGCACTGTTTGAGGGTGCCGGGTAATTGGTTACGAATCGGTTTTTCGCTTCCGCGACGTGCTTGAGACGCTGGCCTGGCCGAATTCGACGCGCCGTGCTTTCGAGGTGAGGTGCTCCAAGAGCTTTCGCTGAGCTGCGCTGGTTAGTCAAAGAGGAACACGCGGTATGTCGGCTAGGAAACCTACACTGCTCGATAGCGTCGGCGTTTATGCTCTTCACAGCGCCCTCTCTTTGGGGGCGATCCGACCCCGGGGGTTGTTTGCGGCTCCATGAGGTCGGTCACCACCGTTCAGTCAGGACTCAGGGAAATTCTCAAAATGACAAGAAGAGACCGACGGCGAGAAGAAAGCCTATGTCGCTTCTAGTCACCGGCGACAGTCGCCGCAGTGCTCTCGAGCTCACCGGGATAGCTGATAGCCTGCCACGGCCAGTTTCAACGTGCGTCGAGCTCCTCCGCGAGCATTTTGGCGGTCGCGCTGACTAATCATCTCGCTCTAGCTCCTCCACATCTGGTGCAGTGCTCAACCGACTCAGCGATACTGTTACCAACGCCTGGGACCACACGACGAGGCTTGAGCTTGAGAGACTCGGAGTCAATAGTCTCGTGTCCGGGGATCAATCGGCAACCTCCTGCACCATCACAGCTCCAACAGATGCCATCGAGAGAATACGCCGATGAAAAAGACAGAGCCGACGACGGGAACCAACGCGACACTGAAGTCTATAACACCTCCATGGTTGCCCGTCCCAAGCTCAGCGACGGAAATTGGATTTACGACGGCATCACGGTTGTTTCAATGGTTTCCACATCAGGGTAATCACTTACCCGACGTGGCAGTTCTTGTAACTTTCTCACACCTTTAGGTTATCTTGGCTATATAATGGCGCCTCCTTGGCTCATTCATCTCGCAGGCTGATAACACACCGTCCAGCAGCCAGTCGGAGGCTAAAACGACGGGATTGCGCTGACACGCCCTGAGTACTCAGGTCCAACACCTCAGGTACAACACAAAGCATAGCCATGAAGCACAAATGCGAGCAGGTTAGGACGCAGATACTGACACATTTCGGCAACAAATGCAATGCAAGGGGCGCCCCATGAGCATATGCCGCGGTTTACTACGATGGAAAAGAAGAGGAGTACCTTTTTACACAATGATACTTATCACCCAGGATGCCGTAGGGGATTGACGAAGGTTCCATTGGTATAATGCACTGCGAGAGTACCTAAAATATGGGTACCAAAGCATGGGACGCAGGACTGCTGTTACCATACACATGAAGCCCGTTTTGACGTTGGTGGAGCGCAGTGTTATTCATGGAGAGAGTTCCATACCCTCTCTCCCCGCTCTCTCTCTCCATACACTCCAGAGATTCTCCATGGAAAGCTAAGCTTTATCCTAGCGCTATAGTAACTTGTATAGGCGTAGGATATCCGCTAGTGTAGAGCTTGAATTGACGGTGTATATCAACAGGAAATCGGTGAACTGTAGGGGTCACAAAGTTGGCCAGATATCCGTGTACGCCTTGATTGCTCCAAATACGCTATATAGTTTGTTTTTTCTGCCTCTAACTAGCTTCGCCCATTACCCAAGACTCCTCAAACAGTGCCCTGGTTGCCTCATCGTCGCCGTCGCTATAGCTGCTCAATAGTGAGGCTTGAGTGAGTATATCGGCGTCTTCCTCTCCGCGTAGGGTCTCTCCATAGTTACTGATAACAATGAGGCCAGAGTTGCCTCAGTTTTGTAAGCAAAGGCAGTCCTCTAGTGTATCCTCCTTTATATTAGAGCGACGAGGCGCCAGAGTTACCCCCTCTTTGCTAAATATCCTCTCTAGCTCAGAGCTTATGGCCGGGATAGCTAAGAGATCGATCGCCATACGTGAGAGGCGTGGGTATAGTGCTTTGATAGCTAGCCGTCTTTAGTATTGTGATGGTACTACGTCATCATCCGTCTCTCGTGGCGTAGAGAGATGGTAGCTAAGCTCGTCTCCTGTAAAAGGTTTAGGAGTAGGTAGTTTACGCAATTCTTTGAGCCGGTTGAGAAGAGAATTGTAACGTAGCTTAGGTGTAGGCGTATTACTGCTAATCTCGGCAAGCGGAGAGCGCCTATATGAAGAGCTTTGCGATGACTGAGATAGCAGAGTCTCTTTCGCCGTAGCTGGATAATCCATCTTATATAGCTTACGAACCTTAGCAATAGAGTAATCTGCCTACTCCTTACCCTAGGCATCAATAAGATACCCCTTCTTTTGACGGGGATTAAGTAATACAGTTGCTGCGTACGCCGGCGTGATATCGGAGAGCGCGTAGTACTTTTGAGCCTTCTTCCAAGCCTGCTCTATAGCCACCTAAAACGCTACTTGTTTAGTTGAATCCTGGTACTGTACCTTGAGCTTTTCAAGGTTCTCTATAAGGAGACTAAGGATAGGCACAACGTACGCTACTCTAAGCTGTAAGTGCTCATTAGGCCGACCCTCTAGCGATTTAGTAGCCTCATTGAATAGCTGGAGTATCTCAACGAGTTTAGTGATGATAGACTATCCTTCTGCGCCCAAACGCTTAGTAAAGATATTTCGCGCAATAGAGGCCTCGAGAGTCTCTGCGGCGAGCAACTAGCTACTACGGGCTGTACAGTTCTTAGTTCGAAAGCTCTCTAGGTCTAGAAAGTGTTCGATCACTGTACGGAGGCGGAGAGCTCGCACTAGCATATCCCAAGTAGAGTTCTATCTAGGCAACGTTAGTTTAGTTTTAGTGATTAGAGTCGCATTGTCGCAAAGTTGGTTTGTAAGTTTGCCGCGCATCTTTACAACAGAAGTAACAAACTCTGCACTCACCTAGTGTTATTATTTTGCAGCAACGCTAAAGTCAGTAGGACTTTCGTTGAGTTAGGGTTCTCTTCTGCCCAAATCTCTTTCTGCACGTTGTAAAAGCGCTGCAATCTGCCTAGAGATATATTAATCTATTTGATAACGTTGTGTACTTGACCGACAGGGCCTTTCTTTTTTCATAATGCGGTTTGCTCTTCTATACTACCTGCGAGTAGTAGCTCTCGTTTGAACATGTCATAGTTGCTGCCGTAAAGCACCTGTTAAGCTATTAGATTGATAATGTAGCCGGCGCAGCGCAAACGTCTCTATAAAGCATTAAATCTTAACTCTGTTGCCAAATCTTTAACTGCTAGGTCGTTTGGGCTAGCGTTATCTGTAACAAAGTATCTCGTATTGTGCTCAAAGCCGTACTCCTTAATAACACGGAGAACATCCGCTGCTAGATTCTTTCTTGAGTGGGAATCTAGCATCTCCGTAAGGGCTAACATGGCCGTACGGCAGCTACCTGCAGCGTCTACCCAATGCGCGGATACGCCGTTTAGGCCTCTCTGCCTACGAGAAGTCTATACGTCGAAGGATAGGTGGATTCTGCTCTGCGCTTTAGACAGTACTTCTTTAATTTCCTATTTGTAGCGAGCAAACTCCTTAAGGACCTATCTGCGGATTGTAGTATTATAAGGGATAATCTCCACTGTACAGAAGGCATGGCCCAGGATAGTATTTGCCTAAACTAAGGGCTAGATACTATATTGAAAGGGACGCTATCTTGTACAATCCACTAGAGGATATCTTTACGCAAGGGCTCTGCGTCGAAACTATCCACTAGTCGATTATATACGTCTCTCTGTACGGGATTGTTAACGTTAAGTACGTCGAGCGCATTCGATTTCTGCGCAAGATCGAGAGTAAGGCTCATCTCTTGCTCATACGTTTGAGGGTGCTAGCTCTAGATATAGCTCAATACGCCCTTTGATCTATTTGTAATGTTGAACTTGTCTGTGCCTTTGTTTGTGTAGCAAGTCTTGCAAATAAAGTACGTAGCAGGCGAACTGCTCGCTTTTTTGACGTAGTTACCTAGTACGGGCACGCTGTACTTCCACCACCATGCCTTTGTACAAAAAGGGGTAACGATCCGGTAGCAGCCGGCCATTGCCATGCTATCCCAATTGACCTAGGAGTAATTGAAGGGCGCCTGAAAAACAGGCTGCGCGTCTAATACAACCTGTCACGGTTTAGAGTCTCTCCTACCTCACGTGTAGTGGCGCCTCACCTACGCTGAGGTGCGACTACCCATCCTGCACTAGCGCTGTTTACAGCCACTCATGTATATCTACGTTCGTAGCTACACACAATACAACCTCAGTTCAATCCTCAATTCCCTACGCACTGCTTGCACTCGCTGTGACAGTTATGAGCCCGGCTGCAACCTAGGATTGTTCTCACCTGCTGCAATCGTCACTCTACTCGAGTCGCACGTTGCTATACCGCGTCCACCACTGCGCACCTGTTACCGCGTTTACCCACGACGCACATTGCCTGGATCTTAGCCTGAATCCAATCACATACGACTATAGCCTCTACAATGGCTACTGAGTCTAACCCCGCTGTGACGCGCGTCACAGTCATACTAAACACGCCTGACGACTGGTTTACCTGGCTGTTCATTCGCCGAGACGTTGCCAATCGCCACGGTCTCTGGCAGTATATCAATCCTGACGTAGCTAGGGAGCTTCTCCCTGAGCTGACGGAGGCTACCGAGCCTCAACTCATCGACTACAAGGCTGGAGCTATCAGGCTCTCTGACCTAACTGCAGACGACCGAGAGTCTTACCGATGGGAATGCGATCGATGGGAGCGACGCCGCTCTGAGTACCGCACCCAGAAGAAGGCTTTGGCCGACCTGAACACGGACATCAGCAAGACGATTGCTGTACGCCACATACACCTGATCAAGGATCACGAGACACCCTACGACCGACTGGTCGCTCTCAAGAAGTTCCTTTGCCCAACAGACGCGACTCGCCGCCGCGAGCTCGCTGATAAATACACTGCACTCAAGACTGCTCCACGAGCTGCGAAGAAGGTCGAGCAATGGCTGACTGACTGGGTATATATCACCGCCCAGGGCAAATCAATCAAGCTGCCGGAGACTGACGGCAACCGACCTCAAGAGGACTTTCTAATCGCCTGCAAAGCGCTCGATCAAGAATACGCTACATCCTGCCTGCGCGAGATCTTCAAGCATGAAGCGCGAGGCACCACCGCTGAGATCTCATCTCTTGAGACGTACGTCGCCGAGATGACCACGTATCTACGTCGTACGAAGCCTCACTCTACTGGCCTAGCAGTGTCTGCTGCTGAGCTCGGAATCACGAAGCCGACTGAGGCTACATCAACTAGTCGAGGTCATCGTGATGGCCCACGACCAACGCCAACCTGTATCTGCGGAAAGAAGCATTGGTACACCGACTGCTTCATCCTAAATACCCGCCACCCGGAGCGTCCGAAGTCCTATCAACCTGCAGCTGAGGCTATACGCAAGGTTGAGGAAGCGCGGAAGGATTCTAAGATCAACGCGCGCATCAAGACTGCTCTTGAGAGGTGGGCAGCTCGCCAACCTTAGAGCGCTGGCTCACTACGGGTTGACGACGGCAAGCCACCTGCCAACACCGACACGTTCGTAATATCAACTGGCCCATCACTCATGACACTTGGCCACGACGGTCACGACGGTCATAACGGTATCGCGATCGAAGCTCTCACCGAGTCTGTCGGAACTCTTACAACAATGGCTGTTGATGACACTACTCAGACTAACCTACTTAATCGATGGATTGTTGATCCTGGATCCAACACACACGTTGTCAACTCAGAGACATGGAAAGGCTAGAAGAGGACGAGCGACAACCCAGAGCGCCGCTCTGTCAATGCTAGCAATAGCTGTATTCCTATTACAGCTTGGGGCACGATGGACCTCGTAGCCCGTACGCCACATGGATTGCTAACGCTAGAGCTGACGCACGTTGCGTACGTCGAAGGCTTTCTCACAAGCGTCCTAGGACTCGCTCGCTGCCGTACAGAGTCAATTCACTTCGACTCTAGCCGCGACGTCCTGTACATGCGACAGACATCGAACGTCATCGCGCAACTCGAGTACAATGGGGGACACTGGCTCATTGATGCAGAGCCATCACGCCGACCCCCTCTATCACTTCTACACTCACGATTGAGTACCTTTGGAGCATCGTACCGCCCGTCGTACGCGCCAAAGCCCACCAACGTCGTCGATCGACGTGCTGCTCATCTGATATGGGGCCACCCAGGCCGGAAGGCTATCGATCAACTCGAACCAAACGTCACTGGTGTCCAACTGACAGGAGACTATATAGACTGTCTCTGCCAGACGTGTATCGAAGCTCGAATAACTTATATCATCTCGAGGCGCCCGGCTGAGAGCCGTGCACAACGACCATTCTATCGAGTCGCGATAGACTTGATCTACATTATCCCTATGAGAGAGGAGTGTATCGACGGTAGCAAATACGCTCCGCACTCGATGGACGAGTACTCAAAATGGCATGAGATAGCTACAATCAAGCGAAAGGACAAGCCGACTCTCACACGCTGGTTCATGGCCTTGATTCGCAAGATTCAGCGCGTGTACAATGCTGACGTAGTCGCTATCCGATGCGACAACGAAAAGGGATTTGGCAACGATCTAATCAACACCACAGACGAACTGGGAATGCTGTACGAGCCAGCTCCACCCAGCACAAAGGAGCCGAATGGACTCATTGAGCGCGCAGGCGGAGTCCTTACTCAGCGAGCTCGCGCTATGCGCATACACGCGAACCTACCAAAGAATCTATCACATGAGATGTATCGCACAGCCGCGTACATTCTCAATCGAACGCCTACTAAAGCACTAGGTTGGAAGACACCGTACGAGGTCGTATGGGGACGAAAGCCACTCGTCGCTCATATGAGGCCTATCGGCTGTCGCGCCTACGTCTACAACCGTGATCTGAGAGCTGCTAACAAGCTTGAATCGCGTACTCTTATTGGCCACCTGGTTGGCTACCAAGGCACCAATATCTTCCGTATATGGCTGCCTACTAAGGATACTGTCATCGTTACACGTGACGTTGTGTTCGAACCTACGCTCTTTTTCGAGAAAATGGACGGCTACGCCTCTACGTCAGTAATCGAGGAGGTGATCGAGCTACTCGAATATCCAGAGATGCCACAGGACGACGATATTAGCATCGAAGACCTGTTGACTGCTCGTCAGCGCAGCCGCCAAACAGCACCTGTGACCTCAGCTCCAACAGCTGGAAGCTCCCATGTAGGGGGTGAGACGACTGACGACGTACTCGAATCAACTCAGCAACAGCTGCCAACTCCTAAACCCTCTGAGGTTGACTCAACTCTGATGGTACCTGAGAATTATCGCCGACGAGGCCAGAGAGCTCCACAGGACGTCAATCTCGACCCAACCGACACAAGCCTTATTATTACAGGCAAGCGCAGTCGAAAACCAAGGAATCTAGACAACTTTGCTATCCAGTCCTACGCTACGAAGCTAGGACCTGAGCCTCTAGTTAATTACCTGCGAGCGTTTTCGACCGAAATTCACTCAATACCCGCTGGAGTAGATGAGATACCGCGAATCCATCAATCACAGCTGCCGCCTCTGCCGAAGGCAGTAAAGCAGCTTGGTACACACATGTTTAGCGATCAATTCCGACGCGCTATGGAAATCGAATAGCGAGACCTACGCGCTAAAGACGTCTTTGGCCAGACAGATCAGTCGAAGGCAACTGCAGACGCTGAGGTGCTACCTCTGATGTGGGTTTTCACCTACAAAACAGACGGAGATGGATATCTCTTACGCTTCAAGGCTCGACTAGTCGTTCGAGGCGACCTCCAAGCTCCGCTCGAGAACACGTACGCTGCTACACTCGCAATCCGCAACTTTCGCGCTCTAATTGCGATCGCCAATTACTTCGATCTAGAGCTAAAGCAGTACGACGTTCCTACTGCCTTCTTGAACGCTCAGATCGATCGCAAGCTATACGCTGAAACACCTAAGGCCTTTCGCTATATCGAAGGCGAGATTATGATAGTACTCCGCGCTCTCTACGGCCTAAAGGAGTCACCTGTACTATGGTACAACGAGCTACGCCGCGAGCTTATCAAGCTAGGCCTAAAACCGGTTGAGGGCTTTCCGTGTCTGTACACGAATCGCTGGCTTATCCTATTCGTCTACGTTGACGACATCGTTATGGCATTTCATTAATCAAACGCTCATCTCCACAGGTCCTTTGAGAAGGATCTAGTGAACCTATACAACATCAAAGCTATAGGAGACCTTACATGGTTCCTTGGCATCCGAATTGTCCGCGATCGAGCCCTACACAAGACTTGGCTTGTTCAAGACGCCTTCATTGATAAGGTGTGCGCTCGATTTAGTATTGAGGCTGTAGGCAAGGCTCCAGACGTCCCACTAATAGAGAACTGGCTGCCGCAGTCTATCGAGGAGCCTGACGCTACTCGAACGAAGCTCTATCAGCAACTAGTTGGCTCCTTGGCATACATTGCTGTCTGGGGCAGGCCTGACGTCGCCCGAACGCACGTCGTCTTTGCCTGCTACCTTACCAACCCAGGACAGTCACACGTCTCGAAGATCCGCCAAACCTGGCGCTACCTGCTTAGCACGAAGGCTCTCGCTCTTGAAGCCTCTGCTAGCGCACAGGACATGGCCGAGTATCTCTCTAACGATCCTCTATATCGCGATCCTCTTTTCTTTGGATCATCTGACGCCTCGTACGCTGACGAGCCTGAGACTCGCCGGAGCTCTCAGGGTTACGCGTTCAAATTTGGTGGACTCATGATTGACTGGAAATCGACTATACAGCGTACAGTCACAAAATCAACTACAGAGTCTGAATTGCTCTCGTTATCTCTCGCTGCCTCGCAAATGGAGGAATGGATGCGATTCTTTACTAGAATCAACCTTACGCTCGACTGTACACCTACAATTTGGTGTGACAATCAGCAGACTGTTGGTATTGTTACGAAAAAGCACGACAAGCTTCATACAAAGGTCAAGCACGTCGACATCCACCAGCTCTGGATTCGACAGGAGGTCACTGCCTCACGAATCAACGTCTAATGGGTTCCTACTAATCGTATGCCTGCCGACGGACTTACGAAAATACTACCAAAGCAGAAATTTACAGAGTTTATCCGCCAACTCAACCTTGTTGACATCACAGAGCGCCTGAAGGGCCTACGTCAGGCTGCTGGGGACGACCTCGACGCCCTCTACATACACTGATACTAATCAGCTGTCGTCAACTCAATGCCTTTGAGCCTACGCCAGCTGGGGGGTGTGTCACGGTTTAGAGTCTCTCCTACCTCACGTGTAGTGGCGCCTCACCTACGCTGAGGTGCGACTACCCATCCTGCACTAGCGCTGTTTACAGCCACTCATGTATATCTACGTTCGTAGCTACACACAATACAACCTCAGTTCAATCCTCAATTCCCTACGCACTGCTTGCACTCGCTGTGACACAACCTCTATACTATCGTTGTTTGTTTGCTAGAACTGCGTAGGTACGGGTACGTCAGCGCTGTCGAGTTCGGTGAGAGTATCGCTCGTATTTGTGGAGGCGTTATTGTGTACAAACAGCGGCTGGCTACTTGCGAGCGTCGCATTGTTGCGCGCACGCTTAGCAGGCGTACGAGGCGCCCCATCAAGGCTTCGTCGAGGCATAGGAGCAATATCGAAAACGCTAGGCAATTTAGTGGTGGATTGATAAGGCAGTAATGAGATTTAGAAGATGCGATGAGTGCAGGGGATGAGATAACGTTAAGACGCTATATGCCGAGACTCGGCGAAACACTAAGGAAACGGAAAAACGTTTACGGGATTGCCTAATTAGGTAAAACGGCTGTATTACTAAGCTATATAAACTCCATGGAGTATATCCAGAGTGTATGGAGATACTCCACTCCGTTCCGTTCCCTCCATGAATATCACTGGTGGAGCGGAGACGCGAACGGCACTGGTGCTATCTCTCTTCCCTCAACCTTCTGGACATCACATCTTATTCAAGCGCCTAGCTGACGGATGACCTTAAACTCTCAATGTGATATGGTATCTGCCTAGCATCCCTTTGTATTGTTGCGGCAAGCTCTAGAGCTCGTCGTGATTTCTTCTGCGCACGGCGGTATCGGTTGACAGCGAAAGGTATATGTTGGAGCAATATCGAAACGTCACTCAGAATAGCAAGATCGCCAAGCTGATCTGGGAACAGTTAGCATGTCTGTAGGTTCTGTGCGGTATGTGGAGTTGAGTTATAGAGTTTGATTCTGATATTCGAGCGTTGATATCAGCAGTCTAAATTCCCTTACACTTCGAACGCATAAAGCCTAAGCATAATGCAAGCAAGCGTTACGTGGTGTCTCTCGATAATCGCTTCCGTTCCCGCTATTCCCTTGTGCTGCTGCCTTGGTCCCATCTACCTTCACCTCTCCTTACCTATCCCGAAACCCCGTCCAAAAATATAACCAAAAAAAGAATAATGCCTCGTCCAGGAATTGAACTCTGGGTTGACTTTGGTTCTGCCCCCAGGTATCATTCCCTTTAGTAAAGAAACGATAGCCAAGGGCACAACGTCAGTCGTGTTACCACTACACTAACAAGGCTTTTATTGAATTATGGGAATTTTGAGAAGTATTAAAGATATATAGAATAGATAAAAGACAGTAGAGTAAAGGTAGACAATAGAGTCATGTAGTTAGAAATAGCGGGGAGCGAAGGGGGTAGGTAAAGGACAGCTGATGGAAAAAGCGGACTTGATACACGTAATTTCAGCCTGAAGCTTCGTATTCTATTAAGTTCTATTATCGAAATACACCTCAGCGCCTACGGACCCAAGCATAGACTAAACACAACATTGTTCGCTCCTCTGCTGCAATTCAAGCTCCCTCACCGCGAACATTGTACGTATCTGTAGCTTGCAAATTGAGGGAGTACGGCTAGTAACATACACAGACGGGTATAGCAAAGTATCTGAGAAGATACTACGGATACTAAATCACCTTTCTGTGTTCAGCAGAAAGCTTATCTACGAACTTGGTTACACGATCCATCCTTCCAGGCTCCAAGCCCTTCTTACGTGAATATCCTTTCCAATCCACCTATATGACCTCACACCTAGCATTTACGATGCATAAATAGTGAAGTAATAATAAACAGCCAGAGGACGGATCGAAAGCATTCAAGATTGTGCAGTGATTATGCCACGATCTCTCCCTCAGTCAATTCGCACTAGTACTAAGTGGGGCTCGTCGCAATGGGCTTGCGAAACTCTCCATATCCTAAGATATCCATCCCGAATGGACGACATTCTACTTAGCGCACCCTCTTGAACCCAGTCGATTTCAAGTCCTTATGATGGAAAAACCCCAAGGTAGACTCTTGTTCTAGTAGCAAGCTACCCCGAGATGTAACTAGAACTACGCTGCCCTGCGCGGTACCACCAGGGGCACTCTTCTTCCATTCCCGCTTCATTATACGTTTCCAATGTTATCGACTAATCCGAACTTGCAGCTTGCATGATCCAGTCCCGATGGCGTGTGCGACTTGATCTGAGAATCCAGGATCACCAATATGATACTAACTGGTTCAGGGTATCTATCCAGAACACTAGATTCCAGTAAACGTTGCGATCCCTCATCCCCGTGTCCTCGGCGGTCCATGAATGCTCGTCGATCACGTTGCTTCCGCGAGCTTTGGGCGCGCAGGATCTTACCTACAACCTCAGAGGCGCGTGCAGCGCATGTGCATGTCAAAGGATAGCCATGGGGCGATGTGTGGACCAGACACATCTATGCGCAGTGGAAGCTCTGATTGCTCTTTTGTCGCGGTCCTCGGTTTCTTCTAAGTTGTTGTATCATCTTCGAGACACCTCAGTGCGAAAGATCCCGCTCTTGCACCAAGTTCGTGCACGTGCGTCACCGGCAGGTGCGTCGCAACTCCGCCCTTCGAGCCTGTGTCGAATAACTTATGCGTCGCACGATGGGCAGAAGCTGAGGGGTCAGTCCAACAGCGTACTGTGCTGTTTTAACTGCCGTTTGTATCCGGCTCTCCTCTTCTTGAGCTTTGCTGTGTCTTCTGGATCATATCGCCTTCCAGGTCACTTCAATGTGGACAATTCGTACTTCTCATGTAAGCGGCGTAGGGCAGACAAAAGCCGAGGGCATCGAACAGGCACTGCGTTGTGCACTCGTTTCAGTGAGCCGTGCTTGTACAGAGTCAGGATGACTTCCTCATTCAGTCGTCCTTGTGATTCCTCTCCAAACGCCTTATTTTCGTGTCTCCTTGTCTCCGTGCCTCTGTGTCCTCGTGTCCACCACAAAGAGTATCTTGGTGTAAGCGCGGTGCTTCGAGCACAAACTGTGCGGGAATCGACCGAGTGCTGCGCTGCCATACGGGAACTGGTTCAATAGGGCGTAACTGTGCTGAGTTAGCAGGTGTATGTTGCTGACATAGCTGAGATTGTGAACGCAAAGGTACCCTTGAGAATTCTGGTGCCCGAGCTTACTGCACGCCCCTCCGTTTCCCTCCACCTCTCAGAACTACTCCAAAATGTTCTTCAGAGCTGCACCATACCTGCCAAGCATTCAGCTAACGCCGACGTTAATATCGTGTCGTTTGCAGTCATCCATTAGTCACCTTGCCCCGTTTCAGCCTAGCGTAATTTCGCACCTTCTTTCCACTTGGCCCTCTCGCCACTCACCTCATCTCTGCCACACCACACAAGCACAGAATGAGTTTGTTTAATTAGAAGTTCACGCAAGTACAAAATGAGCTTCGTCCAGAAGAGGTCCCGCCGTCGAGTACGTTTAACTCCCGAATCATCTTTTACCACTCCAACTGCATGCTAATCAATTTAAGCCCCCCGGCGCTTTCCTCTCCATCGTTTCCATGATCTTCCGCTCGAGGTCCATCGTGGACCTGCGAGGCGGACCTCAAGCGGTTTCCGCGAAGGAACCTCGGCCTTGCCAACAGGACCGAGAAGCAGTCCAACCGCCCTCAGATTATGGCTCGCAAGAAATCTGTAAGACCTTCCCTGGGCTTTCACGCTCTTACTTTACTACTCCAATGCCGAAGATCGATTGCTAACACAAACTTGAAGTAGCCTCGGTCGCCTGCTGCGCCTGATCCCTGGCTTTGAGCGCTGGATGACGGAGGAGTAGGACAAAGCCGACGATAACAACGCGAGAGCGAGAGCTCAATTGTGGCAACCTTCGCAGAGGTGCGAGGCGCTGTGCCACTGGCACAGCTCCGCGCATCTTTGGAGCGCGTCGTGGGGCAGCTGAAGCCCCACACTACGAGAACCCTTTCGGTTTTGTTACAATGCGTGGGAATCAATCCCGCGACGACCAACGATCTGACCATGAAGGCGCCGGGCGAGGACAAGACAGAGGCTGGTGGTGAGGTCCAGGCCAGCGAGAAGAAAGAATCAACTCCGGACTTTACCCGAGGTCTCGCTGCGACGGAACTCCTCTGCTAAAGCAGTAGCTAGCAAAAGCTACTATAGAGATGCTAGGAATTTAAGGAAAAGGCTTGAGAAACTGACCAACCGTTCTGAGATGGGATAAAGCCGAGCTTGGTCGCTTCGTGTGATTGGGTGGTTGCAGTGAAAGGTCGCATCACGTGATATGCCTCGGCTCCGACAACCTCGCACCTCGCCCCTAAGTACAAGCACAATGCAAGCCTGCGATTCCGTACGTCGTGGGCAGGGTCTCAGATCCTA
Source organism: Massariosphaeria phaeospora (assembly GCA_011032825.1). NCBI lineage: Eukaryota > Fungi > Ascomycota > Dothideomycetes > Pleosporales > Massariosphaeria > Massariosphaeria phaeospora. Next base: position 267,863 of record JAADJZ010000003.1, on the reverse strand, counting down.
TACAAGCGCGTGAATCCATGATACTGCTAACGCTGGTCCTGCATCTTCTTACAGAGAACATTACGGTCATGGCGATGAAGTTCCAGATGAGGATAACTAAGGCGAGGAGAAGTTACCCACTGCCACCTGCAACTTCAAGGTCGCAGGTCCTCTTAAACATCAGAGAGCAGGTGCATGCTATAGAGTGTGCTTCTCTCCTAGCATATATACTGGCAAGAGTGTCGGATTGTGTTTCCCATGATCCTCGCGGCTGTAGGTTCACTTGCTTTCGCGCTTTCCCGTACTCGTGGGCAGGTCTGTATGCGTACTCGGAGTCTCTGGAGTGGATATTCTAGGCTCACGCGTTTAATATTGGGTCCGCTGCTTTCGTGTCTTCCTCGTGGACGCGAAAGCGCGGTTTCACCGCGTTTGCCCCTGGTCATGCTCAAGCTATACAAACTACGCTCCTGGATGTACTTAAGCCGTCTCGGTCTTCTTGCCCTTGTCAGCGAGGTTCTCTGCAATCTGAGACCCGCAGCTCAAGAGCATCATTGACGGGGTCTTCCCTGCTAGGAACCAGGATACGAGGGCAGCGGTTCTTGCGGGGCCACCTTCGTCCCGGGTCAATATTCGTTATCTCTTTGCCTCACCTTATCGGGTTCTCGCTTCGACGCCACTGCCGACCTTTATATAGCCGTTGACTTCTTGCGCTATATTACCCCATCACTCGAACACCGCTCTCTACCTCAACCAACTTCACGATTCCAACGAGTTCATCACCCGAACGCCGCTCCATCGACTCCGATCCGCATCCTCAACAAGTACCCTTTCAGCAAGATGTCTGGATCCAAGAGCATGCCGACAACCCCCAGCAAGGGCGAGCGCCAGACCATGAGTGACGGAACCCCAGGTTCAGTAAGTTGATAGCCCTGCAAATCTTTTAGCACGCCGCATCTAACTCAATGACCGCAGGCTCACGACAGGGGCCGCGACCTCGACAGTACCACGAGCGACGCCACCGGCGAAGCCAGTCCGAACCCTCGCTCGCCAAATCCCGCAGCCACATCATCCGGCACCTCACCTACCGCCGGCGATTCGCAGGCTCTCGTCTTCGAGACGGGAACCACACCCGTTTCCCCTCGCCGCCCACTCAACCCGGGCCTCTACGCTCCCGACCCTGCCAACCCCGCTCCAGAGCCTGCGACCACGGTAGCCGATGTCGTCTACCGCCTCATGCACCCTGACCAGTCGCTATACAGCGAGGACGGTACAACGGTCACTCTGACCATCATCTGGGCAGTGTTGGTGGCAGGTCCGGAGAGGTTCGGGCTCACGACGCCGCCAGACGGCCGCCACTCTTTGGATGAGGCCGATTATCTACACCATTATGGCCGCTTCTACGGCCTGAGTCCACAAATCTGGGAGTGGTTGACAGGCGGGGAGGACACGTTGACGCTCCCGGCGAGTCACTTCGCGTAGTGGTGAGTGTGCGCTGTTTCAGTTTTCATGGCTTCATATTGACAGGAGCCAGTTCGCCGCGACTTCTCTTCTCTGATGAGTTCTTTCTTTTCCACCAGTCTTTTATGAGGGTATCGATCTCTGGAGTTCACGGTCAAAATGGATATCCTGGTTGGTGGTATGGACTCTTTTTGCTAAAGGCTTCACATTCGAGGTCTCGGGTCAGTGTAGAACAGCTTTGATGAGCGATTTGGCAAAGAGCACGGCGGTACAATGAGGTTGGGGGAGTTGCTGCTTTTTGAGCTGTGAAGCGGTTCCTAGAGTTTATTTCGTTTTCTGCAGCTCTCCTTTACCTTGGTCTACCCCGCACTTCATGCCAAAGACCTGTTATAAGGATCTTTCAATTTCATCATATTCTTCGGGGCCTCTCTTATTCACGTGAACTAAAAGCGTCAGGCTTCATTTACCAGCTGTCTGAACATCACAATGAACGCTAGAATGTAATATCTAATATCTCGTCCACCAACTCAGTGCAAACGAACAACGAGCGTATCTCGCAAAAGGCCAGAGGAGATTTCATCGAATGCCTCTGAGACTGCTTTCTGCAGAAAGAGACCGTTCTATAATCCAGGAACTCCATGGAACTGACGGGAGTGTAGCGATACCAGCAGAACTGCCAATTCTCGAAGATGAGCGGAAGCAAACGAGGCCGATTGTCGAATTTTCGCTTAAATTGGTCGCCTGGGCATACGACAGCCGCTTGGGAAGCACCTCGTGTGTTCTTTCCATTACAATTCCTACAGTATGGCAGTACTGCCCACCGCTTTCCAGACATTGTTACCCCACGCGACCACTGTGAACTTTGAGTGGATCGACTTCCAAGCGCTGACTGTACACAACCCGCACCGCGCAAAAAGATAAAGGAAAAACTTCCTGCTACCACCAACACTACAATACTCTCAGTACCAACTTGCAACCATGGATGGGAACGTAGACCACCCCGTCGAGAGCCTGGGTATGAAGCGCGGCTTCAACCTGTCGACCGACTCCGTCGCGTCGTACGACTTTATCCCCTCGCCACACAACAAGATAGCTTCCATCAATGGCCCTCCAAAATGGCATGAGGATTATGTCGAGCCTGAGGTAGACTCACATGCAGTTCCCGAGGTAGACTCAGTTCCCGAAGTAGAGCCACACGCAAATCCCGAGGTAGGGTCACACACAATCCCAGATTCGCCGCCGATTCTGACTTGGCAGGAAATGCAGCTCCAGTCTCGGGGAGGCTCACAAATGGCGAGCGCGCACCCGCCGACACAGCAATACCCAGGCCATTGGTACCCTCCTGGTTATGGACAACACCCGGGTGCCATATACCCGAGCCCTCACTTACCGCCTCCAGAAGCTTATTCCTCCATGCATCACCCCTTCTGGACAGGCGGGAACGGCTGGCCTGGTTACAACGGTACGGGTCAGGGCTTCTATGGTATGTATGGGAATCAACGCATGTTTAACCACGGTGCTTACCAAAACCCATCAGATGCCCAGTGGCAATACTCTCCGGCCTCAGTCAACAATCCCGCAAACCCACAAGCTGGCCTATCGAACGAGATTATGCAAAACACGCTGGCACAGAATACCGCCGTAGGTCAGCCACAGGCCTACGACGGAAGCATCGCGAACGTCCAGTTCCCTGCAGCACACGCTCCCGAGCAGCAGCAGGATGCCGCCCCGAAGTCGCCCACCATAGCGCGCGAGTCCCATTTTAAAGCTGCGGCGACAGACACGCCTCGCCCAAACAAGTCCCAATCCGCAGTTAGCACACCACCTTCGCATGCGCCGTCTGGGCCCGGCCGGATGACCATTGAGCGAGTCGTCAAGCGCCTCTTGAATCCGCCCAAGCCGGCGATTGAAGGCCAGACGTTCGCAGAGATCAACCGGGGCTTCGTCATACAATGCATGGGCTCAACCGTAGCGGAACATCTCGAGTTCAACCATGGTACGAGCCGCGTGCGATTGCGCCAGGACTCGGAGTTGCGGCTGCGTGGTAGAGAGTTGGGTCTACCAAAAAAGTACATGGAATGGCTGAACGGTGATTCTTATCACCCGACCCTAAAGATCGACGACCATTACCTGTACCCGAAGGAAGAAGGGTCGCCGTCAGCCAGTGGGTGAGCGCGGCTTTACGAAGGCTAGGCGTTCAGGTGAAGCCTGAGGCGGCCTGCAAATTAGAGTACGCCTGCAACGCTTTGGCCCACCGGGACCTGTGTTTACTACCGTGAACTATAAAAGACACGCGGTGTACGGAGGAATTCAGATTTAAAAACCTTGCAGATATAGGCTTGAGATAGCGGAGATCGGGAACGTGGAAGACCTGGACATAGACGACAAAATGTATAGTGTATTAGCATGCAAAACACGCGACTCAGTGACAGTTTGTGCTGTTCCAGTGATACAATGTACGAATTATTGACTGAGGTTTGTTTGGAGCGTAGAAGAGTCATTGTGATGCTACATGGTGAGATGGAGCTTGCAATGTTGACATCGGGAAATCGGCCAAAGAGAACCGAGACAGGATAGACCAAAACAACACAACACGCTGGTTCCGATAGATATACTGGCGATATTACGCTCTAGCCGAAGAAACAGAGCTAGGTGAAGCCGCTAGGGCGAAGAGCTATGATGCGGTGCAGTAAAGGCGGGTGTTGTGGTTGAGTGATTGAGGATCTGGCGCTTTCGCCGCAGAGGGCGGCCCCAAAGCACGTAGATACGCAGGCCATCTTCATCTACGGTACGTACTGAGGCGTGCAGTGCGGGCAATAGCGATGCCTCTTCGCTGCGTGAGGCATGCGGCTGCGTGGGGGCAGAGCTTGTGTTCCTGAGGCCCAAATGCATAGTACCCGCACAAGTAGCAGTCCCCATTGCCGCAGTGCCATTGGCCCGACAGTCGGAGTTTCTATGTGCTTCCACCGAGCGTTTCTAAGCGCACTCTACGTCACTCCAGGGCTGTGCCCCATGTGACGGTCCGCGCACGACCCACCCAGCCTGCGTAGTGGGGCCTAATCTCCCACGCACCTCATTTCCATACTATATATATTTGTTCGTTGGCAAAGTCTTTGTCCCAGGGAACGCCCTGGGACAGAGTGCAGCGGATATGGCCGAGTGGTAAGTATTAGTTCCTTGATTCAAAAACTAAATCCGCGAGGGTTTGTTCTCACCTATCGGGTGAGTTTTTTTTGCAGACCTTAGGTTCGATTACCGCATGGGCCTTTTTATTTTTTGGCCTATTTTTGCCTACGTGACCCCTCCGCATGCAGGAGAATGGTAGTAGATCCTTGATATAGAGATAGAGACGACAGGCTCCTAGGATTCCCTATAAAGCTATGCAAATTGATGCGTATTGTGCCTTGGAAACCCTTGAGCACAATTCTCCAGATGCATTTTGGTAGACGATGACAGCAGGCTAATCCCGCTTCAAACTTCGTCTCGGGCTTGCCTTGCCTTGCCATGCACACTCCAGGACTTCGAACGCGTTGAATGCTAGGGGCAATACATATTAAGCAGCGCAACGGAGCATCGGCCAAGGACATCCTACGAGGCCAAATCGGAATGAGCTTCCCCAGCCTTGCTACCTCGCATCCCCAATCCTCGCGTCGAGCAAGTAGAGTCCACACAGCAGGATCTATTCAAGGGATGCCACCTCAGCGGATGCATACATCTACGACTCCAGCTACAAGGGCTCGAGAGCGGGGCACTCTACCCGAGAAGCTCCCCCAGGCAGGTATTTACCAAACCAGAACCATAGCTAGAAGTGACCAATGGCGCCGAAAATCACTCAGCCAGGTCAGCATCTATTTGTTTATGATCCAATGCCTCCCTTTACACAGCTCGGCGCTCCAGATTCCACGGCCCGTTCTTTGCTATGACTACCGCGGGTCTCTTCAGCTGCTTCGCCGAGTGACCTCGATCTTTAGATTAGGCATTGGCCGATACGAGCTCTAGGAATAACCCCCACAGAAACTTGTAGCTTCTGAACCACGCATGCTTCTCCAAGCGATCCTAAGCATCATCGTGTAAGCCCGCGCACCGCTTCCTTGACGTTGGGGCCACAGCCAGCACCAGGAAGTACTGCTACCATGGTGCCTTCAATTACTGACAAACTCAGACCCGAGAGACTCGCGCCCTCAGTCGAAATCTCGAGATGCAGCCGCCTCGAAACACTCGAACACATACGCGTCCTCCTTCATACCCGCCGCTGCAGCCGCTCTGCCGAACCGCGTCGTACGCCACGACCCACCGCTACTACAACACGCCTGCTCTTTGTAGAACATCCTCCGCCAGCCTTTCCAACATCCAACGGTCTACCTCTTTGCGCAGAGCTCGCCCGCGCTGGAACACCGTGTGAAATCGCGACTGGAACGCGGCATGGGGGGCATACAAGGCGAGACTCAGAGTCGGTAGCACCGAAGGACTTGGGATAAGCAACGCATATCGTTCGCAAGTAGTTCGACACGGCATCTAAACCGGATCGCGCGGTCGGATCATCCCCAAAGGCTGTCGCGTCGTCAAACGAGAACATGCCCGAGAACCACTATTTATACTCAGCTCACGTCGCGCACACTCTGGGAAGCGAACAGTAGCCTCATACACACCTTACTTTCTAATATTCTATGGTTTACTCCATGGTGAGAGGCTTTGGGGTCTAGAGAAACCAAAAAAGTTATTTACGGTGACATAGCCGTCGTGGGAAATGCGCCACCGCCGCGATGGGCGAGGACCCATGAGACCTCGAAATACTGCTCCCAGTGCGGGCTCAAAACCATGTATGCAGATAGTGGGATACGATCGAATAACACAGAGCAGAATCGCTCGAGCCGGCACGAACAATTCGTGGAAGGACGGTCGCAGGGCTGTTTACCAGACTGCAGCAAGGCTGCAACAGCTATGCGAAGATTTGAGCTCGATTAGTATGATCGGAGTCAATTCTGATATACTTCTACATGATTTTGACAGTACTAGACCGGATGGTGAAAGTTGAGTTTATGGGATGAAAGTGGCATCACATGACACGCGACAGTTTTGAGAGACCCCGCTTCCAAATTCTGTATCTCCAATTGAGTTCTAGCACTATGAAATGTTTCCAGAAGGAGACCTAAGTCGCCAAAATCCTGTTGTTCCATATTCTTTACCATTCCCCATGCCAGTCAATGTGAGTAAAGTTTTCCCGAGCCCATGAACGAATCTCATATGATCGGCCAATGTGGGACACCAAGTTGTACGATGTAAGGCGCCCTAAACCAGAGCAGCAGGCCAGCTCAAACTCGATACAGGGCTGTACTGTATTTAATCAATGTCTTGGGGAAAGTAAGTCTTGAATCCGCCGGGCGTTGGCTTGTATTCAGTGGACCTAAAGATCGCATTAGCTTCCATTGTAGAGTAGTATCTCAAGTAAAGATAGGACTTACTCTTCCTTGGCCAGGATGATCGGATAGCTCCCGTTGCTGTCGTACAGGTCGATCGGACATTGGAACACGTTCGTAAGAATCACCTTGCGTCGCGCTTGCATCGCCGTGAGGAGAGATTGCGGAAACTGCTCGGTGACTGGAGGGTCCTCGCGGTATAAGGTGCACGCGACAGCGATAAGGAATTCCGGGTCGATTGAGTCCTTCGAAGATTCTATCCAGATGCGGCCCAGCGAGTTGGGATGCAGGTGAACCGCCAGCGGACCAAGCTCTTGGAGACCGCACAAGATATTGCGTCGAGCCACATTGGCAGCCTCAGCGTCCTTGACGAAACCAGCGAACAGCATGAGGCCGCCGAGTAGCTCCCATTCGTACGTCATTCCGCGACGTTGCAGTGGAAGCAAGCCGGTGTAAAGGTACTCCAGGTATATCTGGATGATTCGCGGATCGCGGTTTTCGATGACAATCGGGTGTTGCTGGGGCCGGCTGAACCATTTTGTGCGGCCTTCGAGGATAGCTTCGTGCACGTTATATGTTTTTCCGTGGACCAAGAGCGGGATCACGCGCGACTGGAGGAACCTTACAGTAGTCAGCTTCTGTGCTTTCGCTGCATGAGGGTACTTACGGCATTGACTTGGTGTGGGAGGCCCGCAGGTCCATGGCGGCTTTTGGTGTTGTTGTTTTTGTGCGGTTTGGAGAGTGAGATCGTCGATCGAGGAAGTGGGCGGGTTAGAAAGGATTGGGGATCTTGAGCGGAAGAGCTTATCTACTCGCCCGCGTATCGATAAGGGTCACGGGAATCGTGCTGCAGAGGTTGCCCGGCGGACAATGCCAAGCCAGCGCTGCGATTTCACCACAACTCCACTAGCGCAGCCTGCTGACCTAGCCCCACCTTCAGACGCGAAAATTCTTTCCCAAAACAACAACATCGCCTCCATACCATCATTTCCAAGGCCCATCAAACCCTTCAGCAATTGCCCCAACAACCACCATGGCCTCATTCAACGCCGTCACCACCCACCATCCTAATATCCTCCAACAAACCATCAGAAACCTCGACGGCGACCATATCGCCGCACTCCACCTCGTACAAGCCTACCCGCAATTCGAAGTCTACATCGGCCTCGAAATCTTCTCCAGCTACAGGGCCAGGAGGCCCGGCGACTTGGCGATGTTTCTCTACGCCATCTTCGAGCACCCGCAATTCTGCCACTACATCCGCGAACTCGACCTCAACGCGGCGCTGGACGGGCTTTGGGGCAGTAGGCTCCTCCCTTTTATGTGTCTGATTGGCGATCGGTTCGTCCCAACGACAAGCCTCAATTTCCTCCGGATGGGCAACCTCGCGGCACAACATCTCTACGATGGGGTTCTGCAGCATACTCTCGCCGGTCACTTATACTATGTGCATTCCTTGTTGTACGTGGCGAACCAGGTTCGATATGTAAGGATGCCGTTGAATTGGGCGCCGTACGTGGACTGGACGGCGTATCCTGCAGCTTGGGGCGCGTTGGTCCAGGTCACATACTACTAGGATGGGTGCTGTAGGAAGAGAAGACGTCGGTGCGGTCTGGGTTTTCTTTGGGGGCGGTGGGATGGGGGATATGGTGAAGCGGGTTTCCTGGCTTGTGTTTCGGCGTTCTGGCGATGACTATTCCTCGATACCCGTCGTTGCTGGATTTGCTTTCAAAAGTCTTTGGCGTTTTTGTTTGTTTTGCTGCGTTAGTAGATCTTCAAGTCACTCACAAGGAGGCTGGGAGCGATTGGGCTGGGATAATGAAAAGCCTTTCTTGTTCTGTGACCTCTATGTTTGTGTCCCTCTCTTCTGATGTACATGTTTTCTAGACCCAAGCTCGAAGTTCATGCCCGCCTTTCGAACCGCGTACCTCCCAGAGTCCAGAATCAGGTCTTTTCTAGTGTCCAGCATCATATCACTACGAGACTGCAAGATGCAGAGGCTCACCACTGCATGTTCCTAGACTGTAATTTCCGACTGGAGGCTTATTCGCGTCTTCATAGATATGGATGCTGCCGGCGAATCAGTGTTACAATTCGCTACCAGTGCTGCGAACTTACTTGTAGTTCCAAGGCCACGCACCAATCAGTCCCATATAAGTGACATTGCCATGCAAAACCAGGTGCTCAACGGCGAACCCGAAGTTCTCGCGGCAGTTTACGCCATCGGGGTAAGCGGCGGGAGCGTGGACGTTGTCCTGACTGAGCGATATACCGAAATAGTAGGTAGGCGACGGACTGTCCGAGGGCTGGTAGCAAACAGAATTGGTGGTCGTCAGGTTTCCCGAATTTCCGTATCCGACGCTCGTCAAGGTGTTGCAAACTTGATCAATTGTCTTGTTTGCCGGCTGTCCATCGAGAAAATTGCCGGCCGCCGCGAGTGCTTTGAGATCTAGCGGAAGGGCCGCCAATGCAGAGCCGGTAAGGAAAAGGGTGAGTGTGACGAGGTTGTTGGAGTGCATGATGAATGTAAGAGTGCGAGGAAGATATCGATCATGTCCACGGCAGCATGGCCGGCTTTTATCTATTCCTCGAGGGTCTTACGTGTCCACAGTCTTCAAGGAACACCGTGGCCGACACCTCGCAGCTCTTCGCGAAGAACAGAGTGGCGGGCGTAGTCGTTCTCGATGACACGCAGGATTGCGGCGGTTGCGGCACCCGCACGGCAGGGTAAAGGAGCGTGGGGTCTGGAGCTGCGCGATCGAGCATCTTGACTGCATCCTGCCGTGAGACACTGAGAATATCTCCGGGGGCCATCGGTGTGCGGATCGGCCCGGGTGGATGGATTGGCTTGGAATCTCAAGGCACGTGATCGTCTATTCATGCTTGGCATTTTGAACCCGCAACGACGGATCTCCTTCACCAGCCCTACCTGAACAAAATAAGCGTGCCACTCGCATGAGCCCGAGTCTCTGGTAACCCCCAGCAAGCAATCGCTTTGCCCCACTTTTGCGACGTCTTGCAGTCTCTCACTCACTTCAACTTCACCTTCGAAGATCCACATGCTGAGTCATTCCTGGGAGAAGTCTACCTACATAAGCCCACGAACTCTCGTAAATCGTCAACCTCCACCGCCCTCTCCAACAACACCGCACCATCCCCGCCGACCTCCTCGCGGGCGGCCCCACCACCACAACAACACCACCACCACCCGCCACCACCCACCACCACCGCCGCGCCACTATGCCCGGCACGCCACCCCCAGGCCCGCGTCCCCCGCGTCCCCCGCCGATCCCGCCACTGCCGCCGCAACCCGCGAACTAAGTGACTGCACCGTAAGTGTTTATCCAAAGCTATAGAGTTATCGCCTGAAACAGTACTAACAGTCACTAGTCCGCGCCGCGCCACCTCTCTCGGCCGGCCGCCACCGCCTCCTCCTCCTCCACTGAGTGCCTCACGGCCCGTCGCCCGCCGCTCCTTCTCTCGCAGCCGGGCGACCCCCTCACAGTCCAAGTTTCTTCTGGGGGCAAAGCGTTTCTTAGACTCGGACACATTTGGGCGTTCCTGGTGTAGAATAGACATGACAATAAACTGATTTCCAAGATAACAAGAGTGAATTATGTGAACTGCTTCAACCAATTGACCTGTCTACAAATATTCAAGGTAATGCTAGTCACACATTGATCTCCTCACGCGATATAACTAATCCGGTATCTGAAGCCGTGAACCCAGACAGTATGCAAGTGTATCTTCTGGTGCTCCATTCTGCCGTGCCAGTCGATTTGTTTCACTTTGTGCTTCATCATCTTTGTAGATTTGTACACTAAGCCTTGACTTCAGCCTCATCAACTTCCAGGTAGTGGCCATTGGGGGAATACTCACAAATTCGACCAACGCCAATCATAATTACTCGCGTATCTTCCAGTGTATGAAGCATTGGTAGGCATGGCCATTGACAGAGCCGCTTGCTCTAGACCATACATACACTTCTGCTTTTCAAGAAAGCCCTTGGCCATCGAGATCTCGTGGGCCCATGCAATGCCGAAGAGATATTGCGGAGTTGTGTTGTTCGTGCAGAGTGTATCCATGTGTGTGTGGCCCTCGGCGTTACCGAGCTTTGTGGACGTATGGAAAGTATCATAGACATATTCCAGAGTATTATTCATGGATTGATCCGCCAGGATATTCTCATTGACGGCAAGATCGGTGAGGTTCGGATGCAGCGGGCAGCGAAGAGGAAAGCATTGAATAAACGCATGTTGGTTATTCATGTTCAAAAGGAAGTGAAGACGGAAGACGGAAGTGCGAACTCTCCCATCTTTTTACCCACCTCTCAACCACACACGTGTCCCCTGGCACTTCCTAACGCCAGCGTGTTGCGTTGGTTCGGACAGGTTGAAGTTGACGGGCGGAGTGGCGGATTACGGCAAGTGGGGCACGATGGGAGCAAATGCTTACATAGTACGGCAAAGGAACCTCGAAAGACAGGTATTTGGAACAAAACAGTAGTCGACGGCTTATGCTCCCCCAGATTACTGTGTACACAAGGTCTTCGTTTGCTGGATGGTGAGTTCTCTGGAGAGCCATATTCTCTCATTGTTTTTGGGAACGAGATGTGCCGAGAAAGTGCGCCGGAAGGAGAATATTGAGAATGGTAGAGTTATGTTAACCGCATTCCGTACTTCGGTCGTAGGAACTTCTAATACAATACGCCTCTTTTCGTCAACATTGTTCAACTCCCTGCGTGTGTGTTCTAATACGACACAGCATGTCGAGCGTGGTCAGAGATAACGGTGAACGAGGTATAGCGGACATATGAACTCAAGCTGAACACTCAATGAAAATCCTCCAATACCGGCCTCTAGGGCTCATTTCCACCCTCTGGAATACAGCATCAATTTGCCTAAGAAGCGATGCTAGGTAGTGAGCCCAGGCTTAACGCAACCATCTTATACACAGGTTCCATAGATCTGCACACTACATCAACCATTTATCACCAGAGGCTAAAGCTTCATGTGCCTCACAAAAACCACCAGTTCCAAGCTGAACCGGTCCCATAGTAGGTTCCCGAATAGGAGGCATTGTTGGCCATCGTCATTGACAAGGTGGCTTGTTTGAAGCCTTGTATACAGTAATCGTGTGGAGGGTATTTAAACTGGGAATTCTCGTCCGCATTTTGCTGAGCGTCTACCTCCCCGCTGTAGAATGCACCAAACCAATGGTAAGGTCCCGGATAGGGCCAGGAGACGCAAGTGGTTTGGGTGGCTGATGCATTGAACTTTCTATCGCTGAAGATGTCACAGATGCTACTCCTTATGTCGATAAGCTATTCGTTGAGAGTGCCATTCTTAGCAAGGTCGATAAGGGTTGGGATTGCGAGGGTTCCAGAGCCAGGACAGGTCCGGTAAGAACGAGTAGCACAATGCTGAAGAACCGCATACCGAAGCCTCGAAGAATAATCCCTGGAGGGAATCGCAAACAGAGAGTAATATGACGAGTGCCCGGTAAGCCCAGAGGCTGCGAGACCGGAATTCGAAAGAACGAACTGCGAAGACTGCAAACGCAACTCCCGAAACCTCAGAGATCCCGCTCCTTATACCTCCAAGAGTCTTCAGCAGCACGCGACGTGTTCGTTTCAAGCAGCCACCTTTAAGCTCCGCTTACGAACCTGCAACATCGCGGCGCTTGCGACGCACTCGCGGCACTGTACTCCAACGGCGCAGGGCAGCCGAGGAAAGAAATACAGGTAGGGTACGAGCATACGAAACGCAACAACACAGCACCAAGCAAGCCAGCCTACCCTGCATCTCATATCCTCCCGGCCCTCATACACCCTCGTACACCGCCTATACCATGCGGTTCGTCAAAAAACTGCTATCGAACACCCCGACCACCAACGCGCGTATCCACATCAACCACCCGCACTCCATGTTGCATCCACGCGGCACCGCACTTGAACGGCGGCGGCGCAGAGCAGCGCAGCGCAGGATAACAAAGATGTCGATCCGTTCTCTGTAGGCAGGAAACCCAGAGCGAACCGCCGCAACACGGTGGCCAGGGGACGAACTCGGCGTGCAAAACAACAAGGAAGATAATTCTACTAAGCACATTCACTTGCTGTCAACACATAGGATAACGGTGAGGGTACGTACTGCATGTTCGACCCCCCGGAGGGCGTCTATGGTCTCTGGGAAGATCGACATGTGAGCAGCAGTGCATATCCTTCGGGGGTACGAAATTTAGTGGAAGAAAACCCACGGAAAAGGCGAGCAAGCTGCGGCCGAGTCAGCCAGCTCGAAAAACATGGACAACAAGCAACCAATCGCCGATTGATAGATAAAACCCCACGCTATGCCATGCCGACTACCCTCCTCTCCCTTACCTCTACAACGCATACATCAACGCTGACAACTAGCGGAAGAGATCGATCGATCGATTGACAGGAGCAGGAAGGTAGAAATCAACCGATTGATAGACAAAACGCCACGCCATGCCCATGCCGACTACCCTCCCTCCCTTACGTCTCCCACGCATACAGCAACGCTGAGGACCAGCGAAAGAGATTGACCGACCAATTGGCCGAAGCGGGAAGGTAAGACGTGGAGAGAGTGCCCAGAGCCAGCCAGCAGGAGAGGCAGACAAAAGCGTGCTCCAAGAAGAGAAATACACGAAGATTTGGGAAATAGGGAAGGAGGGAAGAAAGGGCAAGGAACGCGGGGAGATAGTCCAAACGAAGAGGACAGTGCAGACTACGGCCAAGGACAAAGACAGAAAAGCAACACGCCCATTTCAAAAACATGCCCACATACGTACTCTTATACACCCCAAAAGAACCCCTCTCTGAACGCTAAAAGAGAAGGTATCATATTCCGTCTACGCCAAGGGTATACACCATTTACACCATATAAACCACCTATCCAGTCGTTATAACCCACCCCTCACCTCACCTCTTCCTCCAAATCCTCCACCCCCTCCCTCCTCCCTTCCCCTCTCCCTTCGTCCCCCCCCCTCCAAATCCTCCTCCTCCCCCACCACCCTCAAAAACACCTCATCCAGCGTCGTCGGACTAACACTATAATACTCGAGTCCCAGCTCCCTGCGATTAACCTCCAGTATCTGTATCAAGCCCGCCACGCCATCGATGTCCTCGACGCCATGCCCGCTTTTCTCCTGCACCGCCATCGCCATCGTCGTGGTACTAGGGAGTTGTTCGGCATCCGGGTGCGAAACCGGAATATGCGACTCCTTCGCCGCCGGCGCCGTCGCCGCCTTCAGCACCTTAAACCTCAACTGCCCATGCCCACCCCCGCGCGCTCCCCACCGATCAAAATGCACACCCGGAATCCGACTTAGCACCCACGCCTTCACAGCCGCCATCTCCTGCTCACTCGTCTGCGGCGCGCTCTTCAGCACGAGCTGCACGACCCACGCATCGCCGAACCGCTCGCCGAGCTCCGCGACGCTGCCCAGCGCCAGCATCTTGCGCTTCATGATGCCGACGCGCGTGGCGAGCTTATCCGCTTCTTCCATGCTGTGCGTGGTGATGAGCAGCGAGCGGCCGGGGGCCGCGACGCCGAGCAGCGTGCGCCACATGACGCGTTTGGCGGCGGCGTCCATGCCGGAGCTGGGCTCGTCGAGGAGGAGGACCGAGGGGTTGCCCATGAGGGCGATGCCGAGGGAGAGTTTGCGCTTGTTGCCGCCCGAGAGCTTGGAGGCGAGGCGGGAGGAGAAGCGGGTTAGACCGGTGGCTTTGAGGAGCGCTTCGACGGAGGACTGGGGGTCTGGGACGCCGCGCGCGCGCGCGTAGAAGTAGAGGTGCTCGGTTACGGTCATGGTGTCCATGGCGTCGAATTGCGGGCAGACACCTAGATGTCCACGCGCAGCTGCGCGCTTGGAGATGATGGAAATGCCTTCGATGAGGACGTCGCCGCCACCGTTGATGCTGGTTGTGGGATGGATGTCGCCACGGATGAGAGAGATCGTAGAGGACTTTCCAGCGCCGTTGGGACCTAGGAGACCGAAGACTTGCCCTTGAGGGATGCCGAATGTGATGTCATTGACGGCGTGGTTAGTGCCAAATGTCTTTTGGAGGTGAAGTACGCGGAGGGAGTCGTTCGAATTCTCGGTGCGAGCAATCTCGGCCGCGACGGCGGGGTCGAGTGCATCGATGTGTTCTTCTGTGTGCTGCTGTCTCGACTTCTCACGATTGAAGATCGGGGGCCGATAACCAGAGTCCCACCACACGAGTGTTATGAAGAGAACGATCGCTTGGACAATCAGGTATAGAATCGGGCCTCCGTAGACATCCAGAGCTCCGGCGTAGGTAGCAATCTCATCACCTTTGCACAGCAGCGAGAAAGAATTCAAACTCAGTAGTAGAGCGCGGAGTAAGTTGCCTGCCGGTGTAACGGTAGCAAATGCAAAATGGAAGATGGTAATGTAGGAATCGATGGAGTAGGAAGGGGCATATGTCAGAATGCACATGTAGCCGATGAAGTAGATCAAGAACATGGAAACCTGGCCACCGGCCGCGAACGCAAAGGTTGCGAGCTGTGAGGCGCAGACAATCGAGATCGTATAGCAGAAGAGGATTGATGTCAGGCCGTAGAGGGCGAAGATGACGAAGAGATAGCCGGGCGCATAGAACGCGGAAGACGCCTGGCAGTTATGTTAGCATCTCCGTCAATCTGCTACGATGGGGACACTCACTGCGACGAAGATCCCTGTACAAACGGCAGAAATAACAAGCACAAAGCAGAAATCGAACGTAAGATACGCAAGCCACAGCGGCGCCGCCCGGATACCATTGCTGTAGTGCAATGCCCGGACTTTGCGCAGCCGCTCAAGCGTGGGGTATAAAGCGAAGAAAGCCGGGTAGACCGACATGGCCAGACCGAAATAGAGGACCAGCTGGAGGGTGTCACCGGCATTGGGCGCCCAGATGACCGCGAAACGCTGAAACTGTGTTGAGATAGGCAGACCGATGGCCATATTCGAAAGCGCATTGAGAGTGATGAGGCCACCGATGACACCGCCGTTCGCAACGTATGCCATGGTTGGGGAGCCGTTCTGCGGGGCGAAGAAGCCACCAGGTGTAATGTTCCGGAACCGATCACCTACATAGTCGTTGAATTCGCCGATGGAGTTGACAGTGTGAAATCTGTCCTCCGAAACCCCGGAACGTTGTGCAAGTTGTCCCACATCGACAGCGTCAGGAGGCCCAACAGGAATCCATGGTATAACATCGATATTCTGCAGAGAGAATGTTTCCGGGTCGTTGGCGTTCTCTCCTGGGTCACACCCAGAAGCCTTGAACCCACTTAGGAACATTGTGACGAGGCCAGCAGCAACAATGGGAAGCAGAGTAGCGATGATGTATGGCCAGAGATTTCTTCGGATGATGGTGAAGCGCTTCTGAATTAAAATGAACGTCTGCTTTGGGATGGAGGTACCGCGGCCCTTGCCCATTGACACGCCCTTGGCGACTTCGGAGTTCTGCTGTGACACAGGAAGGCCGTCGGCGGATTTAGATGCACCTTCCGCGGCTGTTGGCGTAGGATCCTCGGTTTCTAGGTGGTTTTCTTTGACTTCTTCCGCCAATGCAAGAAACACGTCCTCTAGCGTTGGGCCGACGACATCGTAGTTCTTGATACCGTTGGCGCGGAGCTCGTCGACGAAGCTGGTAGCACTGAGGGCGTTCTCGAACCCGTACTTGACTATACCCTCTGAAGGAGCAGGCTTCCGGATGCCATCTTTTGGCACAATCCCAGTCTGCTTAGGGTACATGACGTGATATCCAGCGCCGACCTCGTGCTTGAGTTGCACAGACGTACCCTTAGTCATCAGGTTGCCTCTAGAGAGGATGGCGATATAATCGGCGAGGACATCAGCTTCGTCGAGGAAATGGGTGGTGAGTAGGAACGTCCTCTCGCCGCGTTGCTCCAAGAGAATCTCCCAGATCTTGCGTCGTGAAAGCGGATCGAGCCCCGACGAGACCTCGTCGACGCAGCAGACGCGACTGCCTCCTGTAAACATCATGGCGAGCTGCAGCTTCCTCTTCTGGCCACCGGATAGTGTGCTCGACTTCGCCTTGATCTTGTGCCCCAGGTCGCAGGCTCGGATGAGGTTCTCGATCGTCTCCTTGCTGTCTACCTTGCCCCCAGTCGTCTTCAAGCGGTTGAAAATCTGCACATGCTCGAAGACAGTTAGCTCATCCCACATGACGTTCTTCTGGGGACACAGTCCCAGCCCGCCGGTGCCGTCAATCTCGATAGCACCATTTGTGATCGTGTTGAGGCCAGAGATAGCGTCCAGGGTAGTCGACTTTCCGCTGCCGTTGGCACCCAAAAGCACCATGATCTGGCCTCGGCGTACCTTGATGCTAAAATCATTGACAGCGATGACAGTTTCCGGTGCCGCAATTCCGATCTTGGCGAAGACTTTGGCGCGGAGCCAGCTTGGCGTCCAGTGCTTTGAGAAAGAGGAGAGGATGATGGAGTGGTCGGGCGAAGATGTCGAGGTCTTGCGGTCTTTGGAGATGGTTCCATAGAGCCACCGCTCGACGCACGCGCCGAGCACGGGAAACACGAGCGTCTGTACAATGAGAAACACCCAAAACGCAATCCCAGGGAGCGTCGAGACGTGGTCGTCGTATGTTGGCGCTCCTTTCCCCAAATTGGCGGGTTGCAGCACACGCTCGTAGCGAGCACACCAGATAATGAAGAAGACGTAGTTCATCGACGGGAAGATCAGGCCCAAAACCGCCTCAGCGCCAGTGCCAAATGGCCCAGCCAGCTGTGCGATGATAGCCAAGAGGATTGGAACGATGACAATGGTGATGCCCGACAGCTGCGCCTTGCGGAAAAAGCTGGCGCCGAAGATAGAGAAGCTTGTGAGCGACGAGAGGGCGAGGATGTGGTAGATGATTATGATGCCGACATTGGTTGACCTGAACGCGAGCTGCCGGAGGATGACCGACATGATGATGACGCCAGGGAGGTAGATGATCATAAAGGCGAGGTAATTGGAGAGCAGACGAGCAGCTTGCGTGTGCCATGTCTTGGTTGCGGGCGACATTGCTTCAACGAGCTGCGAAATGCCGGTTTCCCGCTCCGAGGCCATCTGCCCTGTAAGCTGGTAAGTCACGCCGCATACGGCGATGTAGATAGCCACGGCCATGATGTTGATTAGGGAATTCATGTACAGCGAGTTGATGTAATCCTCCTGCTCGTCCTCGGTGCGCTCCGTGAACGGGTACTCGTCGATGGACTGGGGGTACTCGGTGCCATTGACAGCCGCGATCGCCCTGTCCACGGCGCTCTGGAAGGGAAGGATGTAGAGCTGGACATCATTGTCTTTCTCTCCGACGAAGATGTTGGTTCCAAACGTGCCGTCTGCTCTCAGGGTGTAATTCCAACCCTGTCCCTCTCCTTCCGTGGTCGACGAGTGGAATACGATGGCCCCGTAGCAGACGCTGGCGCCTCTCAGCGAGCTCCTGCACGAGTTCAGCAGGTCCACCTCTTGCCCGACAACCTGCGCCGTCTTCCCTGCGCCGCGCACCTGGTCCGCCAGATCGTCAATGACCCGCGAGATGTCCCCTCCAGTGTGGCCATTGTTCACGAAGACGACGGTGTTGCGGTTTCCCTGCGCGGCGCCGAGTGCGTCTCCGAAGCTGCGAATGGCGGAGGGCTGTCCGATGCCGAATTCCGAGGGGGGCACGAAGAAGTTCTTAGCGTAGGTGATGAAGAACATCTGCAGGCGCGAGGGTCAGTATGCGCGGACATTGAGATATGCTCGTTCAGAACGTACAAATATGATGGGCGCCCAGAATGCGCGCACGCTGGTAAAGAACCAGTGGCGCGTGAAGACGACCCGCAGCGTCTTCTTCGTGAGCGTCCATGTCTGCGACCAGATGGCCATGGCGGCGGTGTCGGGCTGCAGTAGTTGCACTGGCTGCAGGTGCGAGGTCGAGGCCCCGGGGGTAGATATGTGAGTATCTGTGTATGCGCAATGCGAAGCGTCTAGACAGTCGTCCCGGGATTTCCAAACTGTTGCGCCTCTAGCACTCGGTCCGAAGGAGCATCGCAATCTGGGAACAAGGGGGAAACGGGGGGGTATCACTGAAACAAACACACACCAGATACAAGTATTCACACGAAGAATAATGGAAAAGGAGTGTCGAGAGCAACCCGACAGCGAGAGACTCGCCCCATTGCCGTAGTGCAGCGCCGCCGCCCAGGAATGAATGTCTTGTCGGACGTCTCAGCGCCCCCGAGGTCGGCTGGACTTTGGCCCGCCCGCGCGTCTTCGAGCATCGATGACGGCGCCCACCGGCAACTCGGTGCGCCGACGTCGTGCTGCGACCCAAGCACCCGGCCGCCTCCACCACCAACGCCCTCGCCAATCGATCGTGTTCTTTTTATATTCTTCTGTCGACGTCTTTAAACTCTATATTGACCGTCTACCAATCCATTGTTCACGGATATCCTCGTTCTCTCGTCCTCTGCTGAAGCCCCTGCCACCAAGCACCACCATCGGCCAGTACCCAACGCGCCAACCCCACGCGCCAACCCGCCCAGCCGCCGAGTCTGCATCCATCCTTCGAACACGGCCATGGCACTGCGATTGTTTACTACCTTCGCGACTTCGCTAAGAGGCGAGGATTGCTGCGCCTCGTCGTGGTAGACAATGGCGTCGTCATCGACTTCCCACGGCTTCTGCAGCGCCGTCGGCTCCAGGTGCGACTTCCCGATGCGGATGCGGATGCTGAACAACAACACACGGCAACCAAGCGACAGGTCCAGCGTTGTCAGCTGTCACTTCGACCTGCAGTAGAGATGCGACAGATGGTGGGGCGTTGACGCAGGCCTGGTCGGCGCATGTTCGCCGTGCTCGGGACCCTAACGGCCGTTAGCCAACGTGGCGTGCAACGCCATCCGTGGACGACAGGTCAAAGCGACCCAGCCACGAGAAGTCCCCGCCATCTCCTGTGACGGACGTCAACCCTCCAACGTGCGCCGCGTCGTTTCCCGGTTCTTGGAGCCGAGCTGTCAGACCCATGGTTTCCTCGAGATGACTCCGAATGGACTGGCGAAACACGTCGAACTCGGGCAAGTCATCGCAACAGGCAACTCATTAGTAAATCACGATAAAGGCAAGTCATGCGACCTGGCGCTGAATGTTCAGGAACCTCACTAATCAGTGACCACGCCAATGGTTACGTGCAAAGGTTATAGAGTAACGAACATGTCAAGGACATAACACGATTCAATCAACTAACAATCTAGGTAAAGACAGTGTTGACTTTTGGCATCTGCATCTGCATCTGCATGATCGTCCTCGTTCTCGGTTCCTCTATCCCTATACCCGCCGCCCGCCCACCGCCTCGCCGCCTGCCCGCCGCCTTGTTCAATCCCTCGTTTCGCTCATTCCAACCCCATCGACTGGCAACACCCCGCATTTGCCAGATTCGTTACATTTGGTATAGCAGTCGTCCTAATATCATAAGATTTTGGGAATCGCCAACTAGCAGGAAGGACACTTACGAGAGCTCCGTACACAGCTCGGCATTCTTCAGCGGTCACTTCCTCCTTGCTCGCAAGTAGGCACTCGCACCACTCGCTAATACCGACCAATTCTCTGCACTCATCCCAGACCTCCAGGTCCCAGATAATCTTGCCGTCTCGTTTCGGCATACATCCTGTAGGTGTCTTTTTGGGAGTTGCTGTCTTGTGAGTTGCGAAGGACGTAGCGAAGAGCCCGAGGAGTAAGAGTGGGAGCTTCATGACGGATCTCGTAGGTCGAGGGTAGGGTTTGATGATCTTATTGAGAGGTTCGAAGGGTGTATGTGGTATATTGAGGAGTTCTTTGAAGATCGGTATCGAGGATTTGGGAGTTGTAAGGGTTCAAGAGGGCGGGACATGGAAGACATTTATAACAGAGGGCTGAGTCAGAACTCGGGTCGATGAGTCCAGTTTGCTGATTGACACAGATATAGAGTACGACTCGATACCAGCGTTCGCGGACTGGACTCACGCAGGACTCACCCAAAGAGTCACCACCCGCGAGTCGACAATATCGATGAAGAAGTTGGAAAGTCTTCGAGTGATCACGGCGCATAGATTAAGCCCTGGAGTATACTCCATGGCTTTTAGCGAAGGCATAGAGATACTGAAGTGGCTGTATGGATTACATTGTTGGCATCAGGAAAAGACTGGGTCGACTTTCAGCGTGCGGCTTCCGATATGCTTAACCGTCCCCGCCCTACATGCCCGCCTGCTCCTCTCTGTCGTGCCATTGATCAACCGGAAGCAACAGGTAGATGCTTGTAAGACGCATCCTACTATTTGAAGCGATAACTTAAGGTGCGGCTCACGCATGCGTCACAACATGCCATACGATCGCAACACAGGAACAGAAACACAATCGGATTTGACCGCAGTTTAGATAAAGACAGAATCGGCGTCCAGCGCCATCACAGCATCCACCATCCCGGTATCAATCACTCCACCGTCGTGTTCACCAGCTCGGTATAGCCATGTGTTCAACCGCCGCCCCAAAATGCTTTCCAGTATTCGCCCTCGCAAGCTCTCTAGTCCCACCATATCAATGAGTAACTTCGATACGGTTCAAAGTCGAACTCACCCATGCGCGATCCTCCGTGGAGCAACAACCCGGAGGTTGTCCACAGCTATCGTCAAGTTCTTTGCACGCACATCCATAATAGGCTTCCGCTTGGGACTCGCATCCTGGTGCAGGTGCCAGTTTATCCGCGCACTCCAGGGGGGGGATTGCCTCGAGGTCGATAAATACGGCGAAGGTAGCGGATAGAAGTGTGAGGAGTATGATTTGGAGTCTCATGTTTGCTGTCGTCGATGGATTTCAGGTACAGGTTGTCAGTGTTTTGTTGGGAGAAGTTATAGAAAGATGGAGTTTGCTGGTCCGGTTGCGAGCTTGAAGGTTTGGGGTTTATGGAGGTAGGAGAGCGCAGGATATTGACGATTTATATGCCGCCCCAGGGCTGAGTCAAGGCAAGAAACACGTGCATCGGTAAGTCATCAGAGCTTTGTGAGTCTTCTCCGCTGGTTGACACAGATCCACGGATTAGTCGCTAGACCGCAGCTTAGAGCCCCAGGTATGGCTCACGAAGAAGTCACGGAGGAACAAATCATTATCATGCTACATCAGAAATAACTCAATACAGATACACAGTTTAGGTAAAGACAGCAGCCTCCTCCGATCTGACCACGCTCATTCCAATCGTCGTATTCTCGCCTATCCATAACAATTTCCCAACATATCGCAATCCTCTTCGCACGCAAACTACAATTTGGAATAAGCAAAAGTCTCGAGCTTTGATGGGATAGGACTTACCCAATCGGAACTTGCTTGCTGGCATTCCTCCAACACCTTATAGGCGCTGAATCGCCCATCTTGGCACTGACAGGCGATGTAATCCTCTCGGTAAGGCTTGCACTTCTTGTAGGCGTCAACGAGGAACTTCACTCCTCGTATGCCTTCGCATCGCTGGGGTTGTTCGTGGGGCAGGGCGAAGGTCGTGGTGTAGAAGGTTAGGATCAAGAGTGGGAGTCGCATGTTGGTGGTGCGGGAGGCGGACGACTGTAGTATGCCGGTGGTGATTTGGATTCGGTTGTAGTTGATGAATTTCGTGAGGTTGTTGGTATGGAAAGAGTTCGTTGCTTGAGTTTGATATTGGGTATGTGGGAGTTGTGAAGAGAAGGGAGAGAGGGGGAGACCGAAGGAAGGTACAAAATACCGTAACGCTGACCAACTCGATGACTGGGATCGGTGGACAAAGTCAGACATCGATGAGTCCTGCTGATTCGACTCAGGCTCATGGTTGACTCGGCGGTAGTGCGGGTACTCAACGTACGTAAGACACATGGCCGTACAATGTGGGTCCCTCGGGACATACTCAATTTGTATACGTTCTAGGAAGTTACTATATCGCTCCGATACAATCACTACATCCCCGACACGCCTTGTCACGTCACACTGCCCCCGAATCCATTATCCTGCGTCGGCATGTCCCAAACCAATCCACAAAACCCTGCTCAACGCTCGCCGGGCCGCGATCCCGCGCTCTCCGACACAGCCTACAGCCTCACCGTCACAGTCACCAACACGGGCACCACGCTCCGCGAAGCCGTCGAGTGACTGTAGTCCAGTTCCCAGCGGGCGTATTGTCGACACGTCAGCTGCGCGACTTCGCAGAGTCAGCAACGTTATCGGTAGGCGAAAGACCTATCACCCCCAGCCAGACTCGAGGGTGAGTGGTCATATAGTTCCACGACAAGGTACATTAGGTAGGTGGGTCCTTTTCCGATGGCTGGTCGTAGTGGTTGGGTTACCTGGCCTGTTCATGGCTGTGGTGATGTGGTTTAAGCCGTGTCCTACTCTCTGGTACCATCCACTCATAGTTGGCCCCCGGAAGCGTATTACACTAAAGATACAAACGCCAGACAATCAAGGGATATCATGAACCTACATAGGCGGTATGTTGTTGCACGGATTCTCATTCTCTAGCGAGACCAGACACTGTGCTATCCTAGGGGTTTGACTGGTGAGTACTCCAGGGGTGCTCGTAGCTTCTTCGAGAGCTGCACGGTGGTGAAGAAGTCAAGAGGTATGTTCTCTAGCGACCGAAGACGTGAAATGCACCAGGAGCTGTGCCTTGCAGTATTGTATAGCCAACCCTGTTAGCTTTTTGCTGATGTGCGGCAGCTCTACCAATCGGATTCAATTGTAACTGGGTACATACAATAACACTTTACGGCGGTGAATCAAGAACGTTTCAGTTATCAGATCAGGACATCCCGGCCCGGAAGGTACACGAACGCAAAGGAACAATACTGAGCTCTAGTCACTTCCCAACCGCAGATGCAAACCAGATCATCAGCTCCACCTATCTGCCCGTAAGAATCACCCTCGCCTTCCACTATCCGCTTTCTACACTTAGTGGTCAACCCCCCAAGGGCCAAGGCAGCAGCTTCGGATGCTTTTTGAGCCCATTCTTCGGCTTCTTCGCATTCTCGTCCTGCTTCTTCTTGGCCTCACAACACTCCTTCTAAAACAATATATCAGCCATGATTCCATACACTTTCGAGTACCATTGTACTTACCAAAGAATCCCACGACCCTTTGCAGACTCCAGGTCCGTGGGCATTGCACGAGCAGTACTGTGCCACCCATGATATGTTGGCACAGTCGGGATGGCAAGGGTCGCGGTAGGACTGGCATTGGCGGGCGAGGAGTTTGCGGGGTGCGTGGGCGGGGGGTGGGTATTGTCCGGGGGGGTAGGTGGCGTCGGCGTTGGTGTTGGTGTGCACGTCCTGAGTTTTGTCATCGGTATCCTGCCCTTGAGGCTCAAGAGCGTCATTTCGTGCGGTGTCTATGTCTTGCTTTCGTTTCTCGTCCTGGGGAATCCCAGAAGTTTCGTGGTCCTCTGACAGACGCTCGCCTTGGACTTCGATCATCTTGTCTTCTTCCTGCGTCAAAGGCTCCCCTAGTTCCTCACGTTTCTTGCCTTTACAGTGTTTTGCGCGACAGTCTTCCTAAACATGCAACCAACGTTAGCCTCAATAAGCACTTATACGGCAGTGCAAGATAGGAAGATCGAAGAGGGCTATGCAAAGGAGATACGTACCCATTCCTTTTGTTTTTTCTTGCACGACAGCGCTGAAATCAGAGAGACGCACTTGCAATGTTGGATGCGGCGGGCTGCGTAATCGCAATGTGTTGAGCAGGGCGGCTCATATTTGCACCCAGCCGCGACAAGAGTGAGGAGGGTGGGGAAGAGCAGGAGGAGCGTAAACTTCATGGTGGGGGTGATTCGATTGCGCTGCAACGTTGGATGGAGCTGGTGATGTGTATGATGTTGCTCTGTATTGCGTGATTTCTGTCCTGCAGTTCTAAGTTTCTGGGGTTCTGGGGATTAGACAGAGTTGAGAAGAGGCCTTTTATACGAGGGATCAGAGCCGAACCTTGGAAGTCAACTTTGGAGATCGAATTGGCAGGCTGCTTGAATTGGTTATGGGTGTGAGGGCTCGGAGACATTCACGGAGTTGATTTGATTGCCGGAGGCGGCCACAATACTAGGATTGAAGCTGGCGGTCATTTGCCGTGGTGCTGTTACAGGATCTCTAAGAGGTGAGTGGGACTGCGTATAGGACAACTGAGGTGACAGCGCTGACCTGTACAACGGCCTCGACATAGGCAGTACCTGCGCCTCTTCCGAGCGCCTTTCTTTTCTACTCTTAGATTTCTAGCTAGTTCCGCCGCAGTGGTGTGTGGTAGATCCCAGTTCTGTCTTTTATCTCGAAACCTAAGCATTCCAGCACGAGGACCTGGGTCATCATCGTTTCCATTCGGTTTCCCGTTCTTGTATAGCTTTCTGCTGGGCTCTCTGGGTTACATGTATGACGTGCCGAGCTATGGCTCATGTAGCTGGTTCCCTGTCGCTGTCGTCCTTCATCCCGTTGTCGCCGCCAGTGTTCATCCATCCCCTTGTTATTGACCTTCTCCACTCCCATACCTCGATCATATTGCAGCTCCGTAAACCCCAGTATCTGCGCGAGGCTTTGCGGTCGAGGGCTGTCCCGAATAAGGTGGTAGGGCGAAGTATGGGCTCGGGGTATTGCTCGAGGAGGTTTGCCTCTGGAAAACGCATCCGGGTCTGTCGAGGTTCATCGTAGGCTCGTGTATCTATGGCTGGTCGCGGCGGGTCGCGGTGCAGTGTGAGGTACGTGAGGTTCGAAGGGCGAGAGGTTGTGGGGTCTGTTTCGATCGTGATCCACTGGAAGCTTTAGTCAGAGAAGGACCTTGTCACGCGACGACGGTAAAGAGATCATCTAAGAGAAGACTTACGGTCGGCCAAAGCATGCCCGTCCTCGACACGGTTGAACAGCTGCGGTTTCCAGCGCGTGGAGTTGGTGGACCCAGCAAACTGTTCGCGAGGAGGGCAGCGGTCCATGCTCATCGAGAAACTTGACGCCTGCATGCCAGCCAGCGTCCGCTGCCCAACAACCAGGACAGAAGAGGCGGCCGGAGTTTGCGGGAGGTCGGTCGGCAGCGCGGCTTGGTTTCCTGAGGCCTAGGGGGACAGACAAAGTCAGATGAGTCTGAAAGACCACTCACTTTCCCAGCAGCATTTTTGTCTTCGTTTCCGCGCGTCTGAGGAGCCTGTAATGTCCCATTCCTTGCTCTACTCCGCCTTGTGTCCTTCGCGAAGTCGACGGTTGACGGTTGTTATCGGCGCGAGTGGCGGCGCGCCTTCGGACTGGGAGATACGGTTGGTCGCGTCTTGAAGGTGGCTGCTCGGTCGCGGCTCTGAGCTCGGAAGGATATCGTGTTGAGGCGTCTAATTGAGAGGGCGCAGGCTAGTGCTTGTGTCGTTGGGAACTCGGTCCTTGTGGTTTATTCCTGTGAGGTCATGAAGTAAAGGTGGCGACCTGGGGAGCCGGGAAACTCTGACCTCAGGTTTGAAATGCGCACCAGCCAATCTGGAAGGCTCTTGAAAGCCAGACAACGAGGAGATGTCGAACGAAGCGGCCGCCCCCGAAGGACGTGGCGCCTGGATGCCAAAGGCTGAGGCTTCCCTGAAAATTTTGAGCCTCCCAAAGCACTGGACTCGCTGCAAGCTTACGACGGGGACCACTCTTACTTTTCAGTGCTCGACATGCCCTAACTTCTAAAAGGCCCGCACCATGCAAGCAGTTACAGTAAGGCCAAACACTAAACCAGCTTCTTCTTCAACCGGTCACCTAAAGGCAACCGAGTCAACGAAAAAGGTTCGTGTCAGCCAGAGGTAGTGCAATACTGGCGGCACTGTGGCCTCAACTATGAGCGATGCTCAGGGAGAGGAGGCCCGGGTTCAAAGATTCATATAACCGCGTCTGAAATGAACTTCAAACAAAACACGCAGAGACTGGAGCTTGAGTTGGGGCCGGGGGAGAAGATCCTTTTATACCCGGGTGCGCAAAGCTCGGGCCACCGAGTTCCGGAGTCACGTTCTGATTACCCCGCTTTAGAAGCTTCTTCTAGAACCCACCTTCACCTCGTCAACGCCGCGTAGCCAATGAGAGAGAGGGCACATCAGCGGACTTCTTCTTCAAGCGTCCAGCAAAGCTAGACAACTCAATGAAAAAGATGGATGATTCGCATCAGCTGGAGGTAGTGCAATACCTAACAGAGGTTAACAGTTTGACACGAGCAGAAGTTGGGTTGGTACTTACCAGCGACACTGTGGCCTCAACTATGAGCAAAGCTCCAGGGAGAGGAGGCCCGGGGCCAAAGATTCATATAACCGCGTCTGAAATGAACTTCAAACAAAACACGCAGAGACTGGAGCTTGAGTTGGGGCCGGGGGAGAAGATCCTTTTATACCCGGGTGCGCAAAGCTCGGGCCGCCGAGAACGGAAACCTACCTACGTTGAGCACCGCAGCCGGACCGGAGTCCAGTTCGAGCGCCCCTCTTTAGAAGGTTCTACGATGGTCCATAGTCATTACGTCAACGCGACCTGGCCAATGGGAGAAGGCAGAATTTATCGATCACGTGGTTGACGGGAAATTGTTTTTGGAAGACGGCCAAATCTCCCTTATTTCGCCATTTTCTACTTGCTCTAGTCAGGTTATTCGACCAGGGCACTCAGGTTCCACCAGAGGAGTAGTGTTTCACAGTGCCAAACTTCCGCATGGAAGCATCACATTGGCAAACATTTTGGTGCCTTTCAGTTTTTTTCGTTGGGTGCTTCAGCTCTTGTCGGAGGCTTAAAGAAGAAGAAGAAGTATAAAAAGATTGATCTAGTGGACAGCCTCAGAATGCGCATCCGCTCTCGAGCAATGTCACACTGATGCCCCGTAGAGGGCTTCTGTCATGCGCAACACTTGTCGCTCAACCGTCAAAAAGAGGGGAGGCAAACCAGTCGAATTGCAGAATGCTTCAGATGTTCGTGTGTCATCTTTTCTCTGTATCTGCTAACGCAGGGCCTGGTCTGCGGGCGCACGATTACATTGCTGCAAGCCGTATCATGTATGCAAGGTCAATTCTGAGCTCACGGTTCAGCTGCCATAAGTAGCATATACCCATCTAAAGATGAACAAAGCTGTAGTTCCCAAATGCTTCCATCGGGCTGATGTACGGCAGAGCCTCTGCGATACCTGCATGAAGGATATGGCAGTGATCTCGCTACCTAGCTAAGGACAAGTGGGAGGAAGGCTTCCATTGGAGTCCCACAACACTGCTATCCAGATGCTCTAGCTCGCTTTCGATCCTTTCGGCAGCTTCAAGAACAAGCTGCGTCGTCTCCTGAGGAATATCGCCCTGACCTACCCGATACGTACCCAGCCCGGTGCCGAAGTCTCAGCCGGGTCACACGCTCTGACCCGTCGGGCCGAAACCTTGCCGCCCGGCCTCCTCTAGAAGCTTCTGACGGAGTCACCACAGCAACGCTAGACCAAATGCGGCCCCATTCTACTAGTGCGGTCACGGGTCCCGGCGGGTCATGGCTTGCCGAGGGGTATATAAGCAGTCCTCCCCCCCGTCCCCCCGTCTCTCTCTTCATGTATTGCGCTTCGTGCTTCCGAACCGTAAAGAGCCAGGTCCAGATCTCAAGACTGGTCGAACTAACTGGGGAAGCTCAGTTTATTCACCTGGACAAATTTTTATACACACACACATTTTTTTCATTGAGTCCTTTGGCTTTTGCTGAAGGCTTGAAGAAGAAGTTGAACATCTCGTGTTGTATAGGTATAACTTGTTGTTCAGTGTGTGATGTCCTATAGTAAGGCATGTAGTGCTGATCGAAGCATGTAGGTCTTGTACTAGATGGCTGCAGTGCTCTATACTACAATCTATAGTGCCTGTGTACCTCTTGGTGCAGTCGAATCGGCGCTCTCTGGTTTCCGGCGAAAGGTGTACAGCTGCGCGATAGCGTGGAGTCGTGTCGGCTGCTGCTCGAGAGCATTGCGAAGGCTTTGCTCTCCTGGTATCCCTTGAACAAAGTAACAGTCAGAGCCTTTCAAATGAATGCGACCCGGTGGATCAGTCGACGAAGCGTGAGAAGTAGCGACGTGTCCGCCACCCTCAAACTCCAGCATCGCGCGCAGAGATTTCAGCTCGGCTCATGCCCTCAAACTCCACAGTGTTGCGCGGATCCAGCATCATGGAGCCTCATATGAGAGCCTATGAGCTTCCCCGAGTCGAGAACCCCCACAAACGCCTACGGATTGAAGAAACCCGCAGAGGGCGAATACCCTCTTGGCCAACGCACAGCGGCCAGTCTTTCGTAAGTTGAGACATTTCCCATCCTGTGGCTAGATACGTTCCCATGTCCATTCTTTGTACGTGCTAGAACCTTTGCTGTCTTCTGCAATGGCGCGCCGTTACGTTCGCCGACGACTTTCGAGCGACGCTCTCGCGATGTCAACATCTGGTACTGGCGCGTCCCTCTTTGAACATAGATTCTCCAGATTAGACCATACAGGCTTCCCGGGTATCCAATGCATGCTCACAGCTTTCGGCCTCGCGATGCGGCAGATTTGACATGAAAACATCCAGCCGCTGGAGGGGTGAAAAGTCTTGGCACGACCGGTTAACACGGTCAAAACAACGAGAGTTTTTGGGTAGCATCCTCAACCTTCTGAATGGGGAGAGACTCGATGACTTCAAGTCGCAGTGGGCTAGCGGGGTGCTCATACAGGAGCTCACATTCTGCCACTGTTCCCAGCGCGATGTCCTACCGTTTCCAGCGGTTGTGGGCCACCCTCTGCTCGAGAGGCGACGGTAAGCAGGATTGACTGTGAGAGGGAGAAGAGTGCGTCGCGAATCCATTTAGAGCTGCAGATGCGCGCCGCCCTTGATTCAATTTGACACTGACAGTCCAAGCGACGCTGACAGCAACACGAAGCTCGTACGCGACACCTACATTTTAGAAACCTCAAGTAGATAACGCGCAATCATATAGGCCCGGTGACGACCTTGATTCCCCGACATGGACATTCAGCAGTCTCCGACGCAGAAAAGCCCATGTCCGCGATGGCGACGGCGACGGCGCCTTCGGCCGCCAATATGTTGAGAGCGGCACAGGAGATATAGCGTGCCAAATTGAACTTGCTTAAACCGCGGAAATCTTCTCCCATCTGACACTGATGATGGCCGCAGTCTCCGGCGCCGGAAAACGGTGGACTCGGCGATCGCGAGCCGCGAATCCTGTGCCTCATCCGAAGCTACCAGATGGAGGAGGACGACGACAAGATTAATGACAGCTACGCGGCCAGTGAAAACCCTATATTCAGTCTGCCATTGACAAACCAGCAGTCTCGAACAAGCCCGACTTGAAGCCCAAGGCAAACCTTCGCCTCAACCTCTTCCTCGATCTCGAACGCGACCGCCGAGCGACACAAGGAGACAGGCGGACAATGTGAAGGAAAGGACTGGGCGACACCATAACTACTTGCCCACACGAGCGTAAAATGGGTCGCCGCCGAGACGCGGCCAGGTCGCAAGACCGCGCTACAAACGCCCACTTCAGGACATTTGAGGATACAAGACCATGTGCTCATTATCCCGCGACGAGATAAATCCCTGAACTTGAGGATGGGCCGAGACGCGGCCAGAACACAAAACTGCGCTACCAAATACCCATATCAAAAAATCGTCAAAAGACCAAGCCTGTTGCTCGTTATCTCACTGCGAGAAAGACCCCTGAGCTCGAGACAGAAGAAATACAATCTTGGGAACGCCGAGCACAAGATTACATGCATGCGGGCCGCAAGAACAAGCGAGAGGACACCGAGCGCCATTGGCCATGAATATTTGTGAAACCGTGAAACGCGCTCGAGAGGCAACGGAAACTTGGGAAGATAAAATACGAGAGCGAAACGGCGTGACCTAAAGACACGACCGAAGAGAATACCGTTCTATTGAGCGAGGTCGACCAGCAGAAGTTTTGGCCATAGTGGCAATGAATGAAAACGCCGGAAAGGTAGCGCTCCTGCAATCAGACTTGACTTAAGGAGAGAGAAAGAAACATACGTGGCAGACATGCAACACCTAGTCAACCTGGCCAGGGTTTCACCATTTACATAGAAAGAAACGAAAGGAAATATACTTACCAAGCCCGTAGCAGTAAGGAACACACGTAAAAAGCTGCCAGAGACTGCAACGCAACCCATGTCGGAGATAAACGTAAGAGAGAAGGGCGGGGCTGTCAGACGAGCTGCAAATAGGTAGCTAGAAGTAAACAGAGAAGATAGAAGGCCTAACTCATACCTAGTGTCTCGCAAACAAATTTTACATCCCAGCCATCCATCTCCGCTTCGAGAATGGTCCTCGTTCCATTACGCTCCTCGACGGCTGGCCAGCTACAAACTCGGTTACCTACCCAAAGTCAAAGAGTCCCCAAGAACTCACAGGGGCACTGGGCTTTCTCACCACTTACTTCGTTGCGTATTCTTGCTTACCAAGACCCACACTCTCTCTGCGCCGCTTCCCGCTCCCCATTCCTCCACGACTAAACCGAACCCGTCCTCTCAGTCGAAGCCCCACGCGCGAATTAAACATCCAGAGATCCGTCCGTGGACGCACAGCCCTAGTCGGAGATAGCCAGCGCGTCCTTCCCGTCAACACCCCTCTCCCCCTCGCCAATCTAGTCATCGAAGAAACCTCGCCCCGCACAGAAACCCCCTCCCCGTCGCCACCATGCGGCCAATTCCCTCGGTCCGCCTCGCCGTCCTCAAAACTCCGATCAATTCGCGCGCCGAAACACAACTCCCACTGACGCTTACACGCGCGACGTTACACCTCCCAGCTGCGCTGGGTGTCTCGCGGAGAACCGGGACGATAACGATAGAGGAGTAGGGTTCGAGAGCGATATGATACGAATGGCCAGACCAGAACTCGAGGGCGGAGATCAACGAGGCCCGAGACGGTACGCGCTTGCCGTCAAAGGAGCAGAGCGTGCTGGGTACATACGCTGCCAGCGAAGACGAGAAGAACGCAGCAACGTCAAGGAAGCTGACAGCCAGCAGACGAGTAGACCCTTAACCGACTCCCGCGCTCGCGCTCCTCTGCCCAACAATAGGGCCCCGCACCGCCCTCGCCCTCATAGTTTTCCTCCTCCTCCCTATAACTTCCCCCCGAGCTCCGCTCCGCCCATATCCAGCAGCACACGCCGCAGCATCGCTCTCACGCCTTGAATGACCAGGTCTCTGACGCTGAAAATAGCTACGAGCGGCAATAGCAGTGTGAAATCAACGACTTGGATTGGGAAGCATTTCCGGAGTATGCGCTGAAGCGTGGAGAAGGGGGGCGAAGATGGAGAAGATAGCCTACGAGCAGTGAGAGGTATGTATAACTGCGGGAAGAAGGTGTTGTAAAAAGCGCCGGTTGAGAGCATTGAGATAGAGGGAAGGAAGTATGCATTGCATAGAGCGGGGCAGGGTAATGCGGACGGAGATATGATGAACCGATGCTAGAGCAAATAGAGGAGGATGGTGGAAAGGGGCATTGAAGGCGGCAGAGCATCGTAGAGATAGTGCAAGCATAACGTTGAAAGCAGCAAGAGCAGAAAGACCAAGACCAAGCAAGCACTCGTAGCAGCATCGAAGACAAACCAAGACCACACATCCTTTCCAAACAACACGCGTTAATCATTGCTAAACCATATACCTACCTACCCTATAGATATCACACATGGTATGTATGGAAGAGAAACCCATATACTTGATCCACAGCGCAAGGAAACCTTCAATCTATATGCTAGAAACGGAAATCGTCAGCGCTCCACCCGCAGTACGGAAATGCCACCAATATATCGACATAGACTAGATCCCACGTACTCCACCTTGTATGTAAACCGGTTATGCTTTTTGTGTCCGAATCATAATCGTGAGTCGTATGTGCGCGAAAGATGTTGGGCTGGTCCAGCCTGCTGGGTGTGTATGTGTGTAGGTGTGTACAAAATGAAAATTTCTTTGTTGCTGTATACAAGTGCCATCGGATGCGCAGGATGTGAATTGCCTATGCCCGTTGTAGACATCAGCCCCGAAATGGCACGATCAGGTGATTCTCATGCTTTTCACCTCATCTGTAGGTGGGGTGGATGGAGAAGCATGCGAAATGGAGGGATTAGGTGTGGAAGGGTCGTCCGGCTCGAAGAACCGGTGCCCTTCGGTCGTGCGGCCTGGCGTAATCTCACTGTCTGATTCTTCGTCATATGTCGCAAACTCAGCCGAATCGTCCGTAACCGGGTACTCGTTGATTAGAGAAGCTTTGTCCCAGTCGTCTCCACTGTCATATGTTGGCCAACTGTTCCCGTCTATCTCCTGTTGTACCTCATCGTTTTCATCGTCCCAGAGATCCTGTTCAATACCACTCAAGAACTCCCAGGTCGTGGCGAGGACCTCCTCGGCAGGCAAGAAGTAGTTCAGAGACTCGTTGTCTTCGCCTGTCCAGTCGCCCCAGGCTTCTAGAAGTTCGAGACGTGGGAAGTGTGTGACCAGAGCATGTGCCCATGAACGTACCACGTCCTCTCCGACATCGGAATCGAGTGTTTCAGAAGCGGAATGAGAGTCCGAAGATACGGTGAAGGAGTCGCCGGCGACAGAGAGCACGGTCTCGGGTCGTGGCAGGGCAAGGTGGGTCAATCGAGGGAAGAGAGCGACGCTAGTATCTGCCTGCGAACGAGAGGGAGAGGGCTTAGAGTTGGAAGAACCTGTGCTCGATGATACCATACTGGTCATAAAAGAATCAGATTGAGTGTTTGTGAGGACGATTTCGGGGGCGGGACTGTCACGGTCATCGTGTACCACAATCTGAGGGACGGCCTTGGGTACCGGCAGGCTGGCGATCTTGCATGGTATCTTCAGGCGAAGGACCTCGAGTTCTCGGCAGTGCTTGCCTAGGCTTTGGAGAGCTGCAGGCTGCAGCGCTGCTGTAGTTGTTGGATGAAACTTCAAGCTCAACTCTCGGAGTCGCGGCAAAGACTGACAGAAAGCATCGAAGTGGCTGCTTGAGATACCCGAGCCGTCAATAGCGGAGGGCTCTGTGGCAAATAGATAGACGTCCTCTAGCTTCGGGCATGACAGGGCTAATCTGGAAAGAGGAGTACCACTGACTTTCGGAAACGATGTTGCGGATGGGAACCCCAATGCCACTGGTCCGACACCGATCTTGAGAAGTCTCAATTGAGGACAGTGGGATAACTGCATAAGGATATCATCGAGGACCACGTAGTCAGACGGCTGTGCGACTTGATTAGGTATGCGAGCGATGTCAAAATGCAAGTCTTCCACCACATGAAGATGTAATGGGAGGGCTACAGCGATCTCGGGATAACACATGATGGATAGACGTTTGAGCGAAGAGAACGGCGAAGCTAGAGTATTGGGCCCTCGGAGGAGCGGCAGCAGAGCGATTCCAGGCTCCAAGTCAATCTCGAGCGCTTCGAGTCCCGTGCGCTGGATAAGGCGTGTGAATAAAACGTCCTTGTTCCTTAGATTGGCGGATTTGACCTCGATAGCGTCGAGGGTCGGGACCGAATCGAGGTGTTCGACAATGACACTTGCATGAACAGCATCAGGGCCAGTGATGACATCAGGACCGATCCGTATGCGCTTGAGGTGCTTGCATGGGCGCTGAAAGGTGTCAGCGAGGGGAGGGTATTACTGTCTAGCAGAGAGACAAATGGACTATCACGAACAAAGATGGAGGGGAGCACCACTCCAGTAAGATAATCTGCGTCCCCGCTCTGGATGCCGGACAGTTCTAACTGCTCGAGTCCAGCGTGAAACATTCGCGTGAAGTCAGCCCCGTGTCTGAGGAAATCGATTTCCAATTCTAAGCTCTTCAAGCCCGGCCACTCGAGTCCATGCAAATAATCCAGCGTCTCGGCATCTCCAGGCGGTGGCCCCAGTGCAAAGACCTGTTGGATCTTGTTGGCGTAGTATTGCCGGCGCGATATGACCATATGCTTGAGCGCGGGAAGGTGCGGATACCTCTTCCATAGAACCGAGGTAGCCTCGTCTGCCCATAGCCGGTTCACGAGGATGCAGGGTACCAAAGTCGGCCGGAACTCCAGGAACTCGACGGGCTGGTCAGGTCCTTGCTGTCGCCGATCCTTGTACTTCATATCGGAAAGGTGGTGGAGGATGGTGGACACTAGGTGGCGGTTTGCCAGCACCTCCGCGGCGGCCATGACGAAACTAGAGAAACGTAAAGACAGCAATGAAAGAATGAGTAGCTAGAGACGGGGGCTGTCACGAAAGGACTGTTAGAAGGTAAAGAAAGGAGCCGCAGAGAGTCTGCAGACAGTGAACAGGAGCAACAGTCATTTCACGAAGAACCTGAATTTGGCGAGAAACATGCTAGGGAAACTGCGACAGGGGTCCGTGCCTGCCGGCGAAGGCGAAGGCGGAGAAAGAGAGATGGCTAGGGGCACGCTGCGGCTGAGAACCAATCGTTTGCATTTGAAGCTCTAGATATGGGCAAGGAGATAGATAGATGGTAGCCAACGACGAACAGGCGTTGGTGGAGTTCCTGGATGGAGGAAGAGGGCCCTGTGCGCCGCCGCCGCCGCCTTCCAAGGTTCTGGTGGCGCTTAGTCAACGGTTTTAGCCGTGCAGCGGAATCCCATCGTGGCCTGACTGTATCAACGGGCGCAGAACACAACTGGCACACAGCCCTCGCGGTCCAGATCTTATCGTACGAAAACCGGAGGACAACATGCTGTACCGTACGGAGTTAACGACGCTCAGAGAGTGGCCAAAGGGCAGCTTGGCCGCTGTTGTCGACTGACCCTGCTCACTTCCGACCACAGCCGCAAAACCATCCACTCGAATCCAAGGACTCAGCACTCGAATTCCACCTCCACCTCGATCGCAACCTTGCAGATGCATCTTATACTCACCGGCGCGACCGGTCTGGTCGGCGCGGCGGTCCTGCAGAACATGCTCGCCATGGAGAGCGTCAGTCGCATCTCCATCCTCAGCCGGCGGCCAGTCAAGATGGCAGAAGGGCACGAGGCCAAGGCGAAGGTCTACATACACAACGACTACAAGAGCTACGACAAGGCGCTGCTAGAGGAGCTGAAAGACGCCCAGGGCGTCGTTTGGGCTCAGGGCGTCTCGCAGAACGATGTGACCAAAGAGTGCGTATTTACTCCTATCTGCATCGCGCCGGGGTACTGACAGACTCCACAGAGAATACCACGAGATCACTCACGAGTACCCCGTCGCAGCCGCAAAAGCCTTCGCAACCCTCCACCCCTCCGAGCCCTTCACATTCGTCTACGTCTCCGGCGAGGGCGCGACGCAGACACCCGGCGTCTTCACAGCCCAGTTTGGGCGCGTCAAAGGGCAGGCCGAGCAAGCCCTCTTCGATCTGGCCAAGGCCACCCCGAACCTCCGCGTGTATAACGTGCGACCGGCAGCGGTCGACTGGAGACAACACCCCGAGATCCACCCGTTCATGCCGAGCCAGGCGGCTTACAAGAAGATGGCACTGTCCTCGATAAGTCTGGTGTACCAGAGCTTCACCACCCCGACGAGACAAATGGGCCGCGCGATGGCGGAGCTGGCGATGAGCAGAGGGGAGCCGCTGCAGGGGAGCGACATCCAGATGGAGGGTACCCTGGTGTCGAATGTGGCGCTGCGGCGGTTGGGCGGGCTGTAGGTGTGAATGGTAGGTACAGCAGGGGCGGGGGGCAATGTTCTTGCACGCTGGTGCACATTATGCTGGATGCGCATATCTACTGCGAGTTACTACGCCTGACGGGACAGCTAGGGGTGAATCAGTCGTATCTACTGCAGCCCATTGTCCTTCTACCCTACCTCCAAGTTGAAGCTCTGATTGGCGCTCTTCTGCGATTCAGGAGAAGCATCGATACCAGTAAGAAATCCAGCTGTTCCGTTAGAAGCGTATCTAAGCCGCAGTAGGCACTCAAAGCTCATTATCATGGACGCAGCTGTTATGTCGCAACGCAGAACTTATATAGCTGAGCGTTGCAAACGGGCAATTATCCGAATATGCAGACTGCTTTGAGGCTTATCGCAGAAAGTTCGAGCTTTCCGCGCAGACTGCTTGGAGGGATGGAGGGGTAGGTGCACGGGCCAACATCACCAGAATTCTGCGAGGTTTGTGCTGGCCCCGGAAGAGACCTCATCCTAACCCCCTTCCTGTCAGCCCACAGTAATGAAATACTGGTCAAAAATGTGCGCATCTTAATCAGAAGCCTCAAAATACCCTCTGCAGCCATTATGCCCTTCTCCTGTGCCTTGAAGGCGCGAGAAATGGCTGTCGCGCGGGCCAACTTCAACAGTGTCGGAAGGTGGCTCGAGATGACCCTAACCTCCCTCCTACGCACGACGACGACGAGGTAGGGGTTAGAAAATCTGCGCATCTTCATCGGCAGCCTCGAAATACCCCCTGAAGCCTTCCTGTCGTCCTCTTGGGCTTTGAAGGCGCGAGAAATGGCTGTCGCGCGGGCCAACTTCAACGGTATCGGAAGTTGGCTTGAGATGACCCCAACCTCCCCCCTATACACGACAACGACTAGATAGGGGTTGAACGACCTGCGCATCTTCATCGGCAGCCTCACAATACCTACTGTAGCCTTACTGCCATCCTCTAGGGCTTTGAAGGTGTGAGAAATGGCGGGCGCGCTGGCGCGCGAGCCAACTCCAGCGGCATCGGAAGTTTGGGCTAGAACCTCACGCCCACTTCCCCTTCTACCAGCCACGACGACGATATAGGGGTTCGAAAACTGGCGCATCTTCATCGGCAGCCCTATAATATGCTCTGTAGCCATTGTACTGTTGTCCTAGGCCTTTTCGGCGTGGAAATCTGACTTCGGGGCCGATCTCCGCTCTCACGCCAACTCCCCCTTCTACCAGCCACGACGACGAGATACGGGTTAGAAAACCGGCGCACCCTCATCGGTAGCCTCACAATACTCTCCAATTTGATGCCTTCGTGGCGGGCTCTCAAGGCGTGAAGATCTGGCTTGGGGCCGCTGCTCGACCTCCGACTGCACCAGGAGCAGCCCGAATGTTCTTGTTCACGCTGGTTTTCTCAGCACTCGAAATTCATGGCCGAACAGTGCTAATCGGTATTCAAACGGATATGGAGAACCCATTTTTACAGCACAAGACATGCCCGTGTGCTTTGCCTACCCGCTGGAGTCTGAGGAATTGTGCCGCCGGAGCCTCCTGTTGTCACTCCTTTTCTCTCCATCTGCTTGACATTCATGGCTGTCACGTTTCAATAAGTAACCAATCGAGCATGTAGAGCTTGGATTCACCACTCCGACATGCTCATGTGCCCTGTTCGACAGTGAACTCTCCTGACAGCTAGCCAATCGAACATGTCGAACCTCTGTTCACACAGCATGCTCGCCGACTCCTTGCCGACTTCACGTGCACTCGTGTTGCGATTTGCGCACGGTGACGACATTGGCAGCGCAAAAACACCCCGCGCGCCCCAAGTTTGGTAGCGAGGCTCTCGGACCTCCTGTTCTGGCTGCCCGCACTCGCGTCGAAAACTACTAGACGCGTCGCCCCCGCCTTTCCTTCCTTTTTCCAACCTTCGCACCAGCAACTCACTCTCCCTATCCTTGCTGCGTTGGTTCATACCGTGCATACAGTCGCCATGTCTCGTCCCACTCTGCCAGTCCCGCAAAACCACTCTACAGACGACTCCGCACCCGACACTTCGACACTGGCAAGCTACTCTAATGATATCCTACTTGGCGATGACCCCTTCGACCCTACAGACGACTCCGATTGCAATGCACCCAACACTTCGACACTGCCAGGCTACTCTAGTGATGTCTTAATTGGCGATGACCCCTTCGACGACGAAGACCAATCCGACAACGATGACCAGTCCGACAGCGATGAATCTTTCCTGCGGCGGTTGCTCGCTTCTTCCTCTCCCCCTCTTCTCTTCTCCAGCGATGGCCCGCTCGACGGGGCTGATGTGTCAAACTACGAATCTCCGCGCTTCAAGCGCAAAAGGCAGGGCCCGTGGTTCCAAGATGCAGATGTGCGGTCCGTCGCTCCTTCCAAGAAGAAGCAGAGCAAAATGACGCGCAATATCGACTCGGGTGTGTGGATGAACGGTGGGCTCTATGCCCCACCAGAAGTGGGGAGATCAAAAGGCGAGATCGAGTTGGATGACACCATCACACATGGTCTGGAAAACAGCACCTTTTCATTCAATTTTCAAGACCGGGAGCTTCGCGACGGGGATCTGGGACCGATTGAGCGACTTCGGGAATTGGTCGCAGTACCAGCAGTCATGGAAGTCCGGACATATCGCTCCTGGAATCCGCAAATCCACATCGATCTAAGCCACAACCGCCTCTGCCGACTGAACGCCAGCATCTTCCAGATTCAGCATTTGACGTCACTCAGTCTACGCAACAATCGCATCCAAGAGCTGCGTCCACAGCTCTCACACATGCGGAACCTCAGAACACTGGACATTTCGCTAAACAGCTTGAAATGGCTTCCAGTTGACATTCTGCGGCTGATTGCGCCTCAAGGCAAACTGCGCGATCTGCGCATTGTTGGAAACCCGTTGTTGCCGAAGCACAATATCGACTTCAGTCCCTTCGTTGAGTTGGTCCAGATTGAGGTTGAAGAAAAAAGGCTCCGCTTCGAAGCCATTCCGTTGAGTTCTCCTCAATTCTTCGACGCCGTTGGCCGTAGTCAGCCAGGCTTGCCGCCCTCGTTCAGCAAGGTGCTGTCGCTCGCCACGATGGCCCTTGAGTGCAGCCTGGAGGCCACTGGCAGTGTCGCGGCGGTGAAGGGTCTGCTGTGGCCGGAAATTCCTCCCCCGGCCGAAGCCATGCTGGACTGGGCTGAAGCCAACCTCGAGGACACGTTCTCCCTCTTCCGCACTTGTTCTGTGTGCGAGAGGCCCTATGTGGTCACTCGGGCCGAGTGGATCGACCTGTTGTGGGTGGAGCAGGAGGGCGCCTGGCTGCCCTTCAAGTTCGAGGTGTGCTCCTGGGGATGTGCGCCGCGTCGCTAGTGTCGCCGCCGCCGATGGTCTTTGTGTTTCCTTTTGTCTCCTCCATACCCTTGTTTGGCTGGCGCAATGGCGTTGTCTCGCTGGTGTGCTGGCTTGGGGTGCGGGTGCGGGACGTGTGCGAAAGCCCTACTGAGTTTAGATAGTCAATACCAGAAGTTTAGATGATATTGGTGTTTTGCAGGTATTCTGGTGATGCTCTGGATGGGTCAGTGTTAATGTGAATGATATGTGTGAGCTACTAGCCTGTGTAGGTGTAAGGAGGTATGGGGGTTACAATATGGATAGTGCGGAGGGCTTGGGTGAGGAGGGCTATCATGTAGGTATAGGAGGGTGTAATGTCGAACAGCTTGCTCACGACTAACCAACAGCAGGGCTACACAACAAATTTTGCATCATACTTTCATTACATCCAGCTCATCTGATAAATTGTTCCTAGGCTGGAGCATAGTATCCCGGTGCTGTTGTGTGTGGTGTCTTCTCTCGTTGGAATACGCAAGTCGGCGTTTTCTCGCTAAGTCCGCCGCGGACTGGACTTAACAAAAGATGGGATGAAAGCCGACTTTCTTATCGGTAAAGTTTCGCCAGCGAGCAGAAAACTTTTGCCAGCAAGAGGGGAGTCCGTGTGACACCCTGTTGTTCTGTATGTGCACCGGAAGAGCAAGCAAGAGCTACGAGCCAGTTGATGCGTCCCTGGGCGGGTATGCTCGCTCTCCTCTGAGCTGGTCAGCTCTCGGGTCTCCGGTTGCTGTTGAACGAGTGTTCACCTAAGTGAGTAAGCCTTTCCATACCCTCGATGCCCAGGTGTCTGTATCCTCCCATATCCAGCGATGATATTGCGCGTTGCGGTAGCCGGTCGGCGGCGCGAGATGTCGGGGGAGAAGCCTGGGGCGCAATCGAGCAGCGGCGAGCAGGCAGCCACGTCGTACCGCTTTAGAAGCGCCTGCAGCTCACGGTATCTGCTCGCTTATCTTTGGATCCCCTCGTGCAATAGCGTCTTCGTGGCTTCGTGTCGTGTCGCGGTATGTAGGCCTCGGGGCAGCTAGGCAGTTAGTCAACGGCTTTCCGTCGCGCAGCGCCAGGTCTTTGGGATCTTGACCGCAGGAGATGCTGCCTCTATAAAGCAGCTAAAGTTTCAGGAATCTCAAGGACTCATGCTATACCAGGCCTGCGCGGCTGCGCGATGTTCTGGGAGGTAAAGGTCCAAGCATGATCGCGAATAGCAACGCAACCTGGTGCAGCGAGGTAAAGGCATTGTAGAAGCAGTATCTGTCGCCTATATAGATCCTATTACAGTAGACAATTGTATACAAAGCCTCGCAGGCCAGCAGCAAGTGCACTGCAAGATACCCGCGCAAGATCCGCATCCGCATCCCCAGCAAGCAAACGCATAGCAAACACACCCTACCACCACAAACAAGCCCCCCTCCGCCCTCCCGCCAAGCAAGCCCTGCCCCACACCTGCGCAGCCCGCGTGACTGTTCCTCGGCCTTCTGCCTGGGCCGCCCAGACCCACAATTCCGCCACCGCCCGCAGGTCCCCACCCCTCAACCAAACGAGCCCTTATATACTTGTTCATCGGCAGCAGCTTCGCCTTCGGGCATTTGTCATTTAAACGATACAGAGAAGATTAGCATGGCCCCTGCACTAAGGATGACACGCTCAATCAAAGAGAAGCTACCATTTTTTTTGCAAAAATGCTGGGTTCGAGTCCGGTAGGGGCGGGTGTGCTTGTTTTTGGCGCTTTTTAGGTGGCGGGGAGAGAGTAGGATAGGCTCTGATGT
The DNA here is from genome assembly GCA_011032825.1 of Massariosphaeria phaeospora. Lineage (NCBI taxonomy): Eukaryota > Fungi > Ascomycota > Dothideomycetes > Pleosporales > Massariosphaeria > Massariosphaeria phaeospora. The sequence continues at coordinate 226,179 of JAADJZ010000003.1, read as the reverse complement.
CTATGTGTGCTGTATAGGCTGGCACTGGGCGTGGTGGGGTTATACGGGTGCATTAGGTGCTTGGAGCATCGATTGTGTGAAACAGAACATCATGAGCAGTTGTTTTTGCTAGTTAAGATGAAATTTATAGCGTTAGAAAGCCGATCTATCAATTAGACAAAGCATTCTTTGTCACTCCGCAGGGCTGACCTCATATGTCACCTTGAAGCTCCCGTATCAGAGCGGACTACTCCCGTTACCTACCAGCACGTATCGCTTACACACCCAGCCTTAGGATCACCTCTCGGTTCACCTTAACATTGCCACTACGAAGAGTACTCAGTTACATGCCTCCCACTTCGCTCACATGACACTAACACGCAATAGAAGACGTACACATGTTTCTCTGCGATATCACAGAGTTATCATTGGTTCGCAACTTAGATGCCCGTGCCTGAACCACGAATGCCTCCGATATGTGATCCTCTTGAGTCACTGTTACCACTACACCAACAAGGCACCCTGCAACTCTATCGACGTGCGACGAGAGTGCTCAACCCACCCACGCGAACCGATATACTGGAGGCTTTGCTAAATTACTCAGCTAGTGTCCGTGATGCCGTCCAACCAGCCATTCCGCTCCTTCCCAATACATCCTCCGCTGACAAGGCATCACGCGTGGAAAGCGTACCGGGTGCTAATAGCTATGCTCTCGTACTGACTGAGTGCGTCCTACCCTCCTGTGGAGTCCCTCAGAACATTATCTACTGTGCTAGATACACCCGAGACTCGCACTGCAAAGACTATCCTCCGGACGGCGCTACAATCCCATGCACAAACACTGGAGCCTCCCTCTCCTGTAACTGTTTGTCGCATTCTCGCTTATACTGGTATTTTGTCCGATTCCTATCATGTATCTTTCTATACGGTTGCATGACCGGAGACTTCCTGCAACGGAAGGCGTAATCCGGAAGATTGGAGTCGCGTGACTAGTTCTCTAGCTAGACAGTTGCGCCCCATCCTGTAGCCAGATAGCATCCAGTCACGCTCTAGACCAGAAGAAAATCATATTCTCAGCCCCAGGTCGAGTTGGTCGCTTTCATATGTCCAGTTTGTACGATCGTTGCAGGCGTCGCAGCTCGTGACCAAATAACCAAGAGTTACATTGTACATATGGACCGCCCACGGAAACGGAGGTCAAGAAACCCTGATTTGTACTAAAGCAGCTGTCGAATTTCCGAGCTCGAGAGTGTTCGGAGTCATTGTTACGGCGCTCTTGTCCAGTGCGCTCGCAACGCCGTGGCCGCGACGGGCTTGATATCTTTTTGTTACTTGTCCTTCGTACTCCATATGTCATTCCAAAGTATGTTTTTGTTTGTGATGGCCGTTCGCTGACGGTTCGCCGTGCAGTTCGCCGTGTCGCTCGCCGTGGTTCGCTTCGTAAGGAGATCGCAATCGATTAGTCAGGGCCGAGTGCTATGCGTTCCTGCAGACTTGTTAGACTGATTGCAGCTTGATGGCATCAATGGTTTCCGAACCGTGCTGCTGGGGATTTGGCTCCGACTTCTCGCTCTCGCCTTATAAGCTCCCGGCCCAGCGCGTCGCAGCGACAGTGCAGAATCTGGCAGCGTATCGTACAGATCTGCCGCATCGGATGTGCCAAACTATCGCGAGATGGCCTGGGCAACGTTGAAATCGCGTTGCAAGAGATGTCGCGCCAATCAGGCACTCTCGCGCTGCGAACTCCCGGCCTGTCGCACGCAGCGACAGTGCAGGTTTCGGACGCGTGACGGCGATGTAATGCGACGTGTCGCGCATGGTGTCAATCTTTGCTGGAGTCTGAGTCTCAGGCTTTGGGTGTGGAAAGCTTGAGGACAAGGTGGCGGGGACGCGTTTGCTGAGTTTGCGGCGGCGCACCGCTCAACCGCAGTAAAGAGCGCAAAGCTCAACGCCCGGCCACCAGATGCACCAGTAACGGCAGCATCTCCGAGCGGCTCAAAATGCTTGTGATGGGGAGATAAACGACTTTTCTGGATGGTGGGTTGGAACTTTAGAATTCCTTCACTGTGCTTTCGGCAGCTCTGTGGGCAGGATTTTCACTGCGATACCGACCCTCGTAATCGTATAATGGCCTCGCCAACTCTCAATGCGAGATTCGGGCACTTGACTTCGTTACCTGTAGCCGTGAAGACCAACAGTGCTGCGCAGCGAATGATTAAACTTGGACTATGAGGACTGGGTGCAGACATTGACTGGATAACACTCACATCTCTTTCCCATTCCGCCTACAACTCCCAGCAAAACATTCCCAATATAAATTACCAATCACTGCAGGAGCTATGCGAAAATAAGATCCCTCCCAACACCTACGCCCCATACCCACAAGGTCCCAGTCCTATCCTTTTAAGCAGGCTATAAAACAATCGCACTCATTATCTCTTCCCAAACCCAATACCCCGAAACTCCAGAAACCTTCGCCCAATGCATCAAACACGCCTCCACCCTTTCCCTCCCCCTCTCACCACAACACCACCAAGCCCACAACCACAACCACAACCCCCACAACTGTGCAATCAACACCCTGTCTCCCCGCCGCCGCACCTTCCACCCGCCCACCTCCCCCAGTCGCCTGTGGCTGCTCGCCAAGTCTCGATCTCGCACTCGTTGCCGGGCCTTCTTCGAACGCAGCACTCACGAACACCGAACTCGTCGGCGTGGACAGCACAGTGGTGGTGCCGTCGATCGTGACAGTTTGGCCGATGGTCGCGGTGAGGGAGCCGCTGATGATGTACACGGGTAGCGAGGTGGCGACGCCGTTGATGGTGGTTAGGATCGTGGTGAACAGTGCGGCGTCGGGCGCGGAGAGCACAGTTGTGGATGCGCCGATTGTGACGGTTTGGCCGAGGGTTGCGGTGAGGGAGCTGCTGATGATGTATGCTGGGATGGAGGTAGTTATGCCATTCAGAGTTGTCGGGATCATGGTGAATATTGCATCGGGTGCAGATAAGACGGTGGTCTGGCCGTCAAGCGTCAGGGTCTGGCCAAGTGTTGCGGTGCTCGAGCCGCTGATGATGTACGCCGGTATAGAGGTTGCTACGCCGTCGATCATGGTCGGGAGAAGCGTAAAGAGCGCGTCTGGGGCGGAGAGGACAGTAGTCTGGCCGTCAAGTATAAGGGTTTGGCCAAGTGTTGCGGTACTCGAGCCGCCGACAATGTATGCCGAGACAGAGGTAGCTTTGCCGTTGATGGTGGTCGGGACCATGGTGAAGACGGCATCTGGGGCCGACAAGACAGTACTCTGGCCATTTAGTGCAATAGTCTGGCCGAGGGTGGCGGTGGAGGTTCCACTGATTATGTACGCGGGGACGAAGGTAGCTGTTCCGCTTATTGTTGTCAGCACAAATGTAAAGTACGCCGGCGGCGGTGACAAAACGGTAGGTTGAGGTTGGCCGTCTAGCGACACAGTCTGCCCGAGCGTGGCGGTAGATGTCCCGCTGACTATGTAAACAGGCACGGAGGTCGCTACGCCGTTAATGGTAGTTGGGAGAAGCGTAAAATGCACAGGAGGAGCTGCAAGCACAGTAGTCTCACCATCGAGGGTCACGGTCTGTCCGAGCGTCGCCGTGGCAGACGAGCTAGGGAGTATGAATGCAGGAACCTTCGTGCTCTGTCCGTTGATCACAGTCGGCACGAACGTGAAGACAGGCGTCGGCTTTGCGTTCTGAGCGGCCGGTGTGGGAACTGCGGGCCTCGGGTTGGCAGGCGGCCGAGTGATCTGTGGCTGCTGGTCTTGGGGCTTTGGGGAGAAGGCGTCTGGATTGTTGACGATGATACTGACAATGACTTCCGGAAAAGTCGGCGGCTTGTCATCACCTGGCTGCGGCTGCGGCTGCGGTTGCTCTGGCTCAGGACGGGCAGTTTGCTGCGCACCAGGGCGACCGATCGAGAAGCCATCAGCGGTGCTCTCGATCTTGGGCGCTTGCTGTGAAGATGGTTTACTCGAAATATCAGGCTTTACAGTAGTCGGCCGCGTGTCCCGTCGCGTAGACGGCCTCTCCTCCCACCCATCAACCGTGCTTTCCAAGTGGGGAGCATTAGGTGTTTTGGGTATCTCCGTCGTCGTGGCTTGTTCTTCCCAGCCACTCTGCGTGCTCTCGAAATGGATGATTCCTTCTGAGTGTGGCTCCGTGAAAACTGTAGTGCTTTCATATACAAACTTCGGCGCTGAGAAAATTGTGGGAAGAGGAGTCGCACGCGTCATGGATTCGCAGTATGAAAAGGCAGATACGGATGGGAAGGCCGCGTCGAAGAAGGCCTTGTCTGGGTCGTCTTTGAGGGGAACCCATATTGGCGTGCGGCCTACGCCGAGCGGGTCGTCTTTGCCTGGGGTGAGATCTTTTGGCTGAGGGTATTCTGGGTGTTTGTCGAGCGGAGCGTTCGCAGGGCCCTCGGTCGCAGTTGCACATGCGGGATGGAATCCTTTATCATGTGTCGGCACGATGCCCTCCCACTGGTATTCCGAAGGGTAGTCAATGTATGGTGTCGGATATGTCAGTGACAAGAAGGTGGTACCGTCAGCAAGATCCGTTGCAATGGGCACCACGAACACCGATGTGCCCGCTTCGTTGGTTGTGGTCTGAAAGAAGCTGTACTCGGGCGGCACCCATCCCAGAACCGTTTGCGTGGCGGTCGCGATAGTGGAAGCCTCGCCGTTAACATTCGCCACGGTGATGATGACGCTGATCGTGCCAACCAGTATCTTCGTAGTGTACACAATCTGGTCTTCGGGCACCCATTGTATCCCCGTGAGCTGTGGGTAGTAGACGGAGCATTTTGCCTCGCATGCCGCATCTGTAGCGTTTGTCGAGTTCTGCATCGGGAACATTGGTAAGAGTCCTACATTCATCAGCATCCCCATCTCTTCTGCACCTCGAGTTTCGTACCTTTCGGCGCCGCCCGCGCCACTCCCGCGCAGCCGGCCATCAGCACGCCTACTGCACGACATATCTGACGACCTCGCATGATAGCTCGACGGCAAAGCGCAAAACTCCTTAACAGGTCGCAGAGCGAGGGAATCGAACATGGAGAGTCGGACTAGACATTATAGGAACGGGTAAAGCGAACGATGGCGTTTTGACCGCGACGTGGAGAGAAATCGTCGATTGAGATTGGCAGGTGGTTGGTGGGAGAGCTCGTATTCGGCCTCAGCTCTCATGCAGGAAATATTGCCGTCGCGTGGCATGCGCCCGCAGACAAGGCTTCGCGGGGTCGTACCGCATCGTGGCTGAATACGAGGGCTCGTGTAGCTGGTCAGGCGCCCTTTGACCTCTCGTTCATCGCGAGGACATGTTGGACTATTGTTAGCACTGCATCAACTCCCCAAACCTCCATCACCATGTCGCGGAACTCGAGGCCGTGAGCTGCGGTACGTTGACGCTAAGCAAAAGCCAAGGAACCACGAAGCTTTGCGCTCGGGGCCTCATTGGCTGGCTCCTGGAAAATTGGCATTGCCGCTGGCCAGACCAGGTGTTTGGCGAAGACAGCAGGACTTTCGTAGCACCTCCGGCAAGTCTGCGACCTGGTTGATGGACGCGGGGCGGGGTTCATCGTGCCCAAGGCGACGTTTCCATGTGAAACTTACTTGACAATTGCCAGATGAACGTCTTATGCTACGCCGAATTGTTCCCCAGCCCCAAGACCACCAGGACACAGTGCACCTTCGACTCCATTATCTATGGAGCATAGGTAGTCCCAGTGTTGAGATGGAACTACCAAGATCACGTGTCAACCTTGCATCCATGGATGCTCATGATTAGTCAGTCTATCTCTGTGAGTAAGACGGCTTGAGCTGGACAAGCTTCTAAGCACCCCATGACTTTGAAAGCTGTTGTTTCCAAGGTTGCTCGGCGAACCACATTTCATGCCTAAGCCGACTGTTGATACTTACCTATGTAGGAGATATGCCCAACACTGCAGGTACGTGACTATGAGACTCTTCGTTTTCTATATGTCTAAATGAGATACGGATTGGAGTCTGAACGGAAAGTTCAAGCCGTGGCAATTGGAACATGGTATTCGTTCCCCTCAAGCGCACACACCACCATGTCCAGCCAGACCAAGCTTTTCTCTAAGAACAGCCGTCTTCCCGTGCCGCCGTCAGCGAAGCTTATTCGAACCGCATGGGAGGTAGTTCATCAAGTAGGTAAGCTCAGCAGCTGCCCTGGAAAGTACATAAGCGCCGCATCGGACCCATGCAAGGCGATTAGTGAAAGGCAGACTCTAGCACGTAAACAGCCCGGATAGAGCAATAGCCGCTTCGTATGTAAATACTACGAGATGTGCCGTGGAGCATCTTGTCCGGCTGATGGTAGCGTTAATCTATTTTCTGATTATTCGTGCTGATGGAGCGTTCTGTTTGTCTATTTGAGGCTGGTGACTTGCAAACCCTGGTTGTGGTCTTCTTTACCGACCCTAACTTCACGCGGGAATAAGGGAATAGTAGATGTAGCAGCGCGAGATGTACGTGACGTGACGTCTTCCTCCGATAGTAAGAGGTGACTTGATGTTAAGGGTACGATGTAACACTGGATGGAAGCAGAAATGAGTTGCTCTTATGGCCATGCTACACTAAGAACTACAACAGTCAAATTGGGCCGATTCGAGAAAGGCGACAGGTCAAGTTCTTCGGGTGAAAATTGCCTATAGTTGTGTTTCTAGTCTCGTAGGCATGGATTGAGCCATCGTATCTGTCTCAGTAGCTGCCTCTGCCTCGATGGTAGTTGAATCCGAGCTAATTGCTTCCACTCTCAGTGTTCTGCATGGATGTGGAAAGCGTTCTACAAGTCTGGGACCGGCTATGCTGACTGTTACAAAGACTTCAGTTCGTTTGCAAGGCTCCTAAGCCAGACTTCTAGGCCACTTCGGGGCCTTGCCATAGCATAATGGCCAGTCTGAGCAGCGTTTTCCATCGTTTCTCGTAGACCTCTGACCGCTTCTATTAGTCTTGCCCAAGGCGGTCAGCACAGAACCTCCCTCGTGGCTTCACCGACGACTGACTACGCCAGGGTGGTGTGTATCGAGATGATCAGCGGTGAGGATAGAACGGCGACCATCTCACTTGAGGGCCGCACCGGAGGAGAAGAGTTGACTTGCGATCAGTAGACCCCAGACTCTGTCGAAGTATAAGACTCCGAAGGAAAGCCCCGAGGAAGACACCATCCAAACAGCCAACTCTTCTTCTCTCATCCACTAACTTACACCGCAGCCTTCTCAATAGTCTTACCAACTTCTTCATCACCATGTACTCCCTCCCCGCCCTCGTCCTCGCGGCCCTCGCCGGTCTCACCGCTTCTGCGCCCACCCCCTCGTCCAACATCGCCCACATCGGCCAAACCTGCGGGCAATTCTTCTCTGGCCCGGCCTCGAACTTCCCGCCGCAGTCCAGCTGGGAGTCCTTCGACACAATCTTCAACGCCAACAAGAACAACATGTTCTCCACGGGCGACACCGGCGAAGACATCGGCCGCATGTACAACGCGATCAACAGCGCCGCGGCCTCCATCGGCGTCGAACAGCGCGTCATCCTCGCCATCATCCTGCAGGAGAGCAGCGGCAACGTGGGTGTCGGTTGCACCACGGCGCCAGACGGAAGCCAGAGCTGCGGGCTGATGCAGGCGGATGGGAGCCCTGGGTTTCCGGGACAGCATGGCTTGAGCCAGGTAAGTCTATAGCGTGAGAACATTCGAGAAAGGTGCTGACCAGTGTTACAGGACCAGATCAACGGGATGGTGAACTCGGGCACGCAGCATTTCAAGGGAAATTTGCAGCAGGAGGGAAATGCGGATGATGCTCGCACCATATACAGTGCGCTGAGGCTGTACAACTCTGGCAGCATCGACGACAGCAACCTGAGCAACGGGCTCGGCGCTACCGACAGCTATGTATCCGATATTGCCAACCGTCTTACTGGCTCGGTGTGCTGAGGATGATGACTGGACAGGTGTAGAGGCTGGATAAAAGTTTGCGCGAATGCTCAAGGGGAGGGCGTAGAGGCTGGAGAGATGGAGATTGTTGAACGGAAGGGAAATAGGTGGAGAGTAGAGGAATCTCGGTGTTTCATAGCCACACTCGCTTCTGGTATAAGACTAGTCTCAGAGGAGATCGAATCTATCCATATAGTTATCTTAAATCTTGCCTCCCTCTAACGCTTAACACGTTCCACCGTGTGGGTGACAAATACCAGATGGTTACGACTGGCTTTGGCGGGCTGCATAATGCGTGGAGGTTCTGGAGGGGTGGATGAGGTGCGCGTCTGAAAGTCTATGGAGTCGGAAGTTAGCGCCAGGAGTGTAGATCAAGTATACCGGGCAAGCTTACCAGACGGTGTTTCTGCGTCCCGAATCTGCACGGTGGCCAGAAGAAGCAGCTGGACTCGGGTCGCGTCGTCGGTGAGGGAAGCGCGAAGAGCGCTGGGGACTCGAAGCTGAACGTTGCCAGCATTGTCGAATGCTGCGTAGAAAGGAAGAGCGTTCAGTGCGTCGAGGCGTCGAGCGTAGGTAGGGAACTGTTTACAAGCAAACCTCAAGATTCATGGCCATTGAGGAGGAAGCATGGCGTCAGGCTTGCGTGCGCCAGAGGCCTAGGAATCGTCAGTGAATACTATCATGCAGCAGGCCAGAAACGCAGCGCCATCGTCCTATGACGTATGGCCTCTCAACGAATCTGCCACGCCCCATCTAGACCCCGTCTAGAGAGCGGCGTCCGGCCAGCCAATCCCCCGACTGCCCCGTCTGCCCCACCTGCCGAGGGCGCCGCCGCTGCCTCCTTCGTCACGTTTCTTGTATCTAGCGCCGTCGCTGAGTCATCCCACTAGCGCCTCTCCCTGGGTACTTAAAGGGCATCTCCTCCATCCCTCCTTCCCTCCACTATCTCGAAGTTCCCAGAATGGTATGTCCCGTGTACCGAAGGATTGGTTTGGGGTTTCTGGGCTACCTTCTGGTGACTCGGTCGGGCCTCGGGGAGCTCTTGAATTCCCTGAAGCAGCTCAGCGTCCTCCTGGGGTACTGGGGAGTGAGTTCAGGCACCTCCTATTGCACGGTGGGAGGCTGTCTGCCGGCACAATTTTTGTTGCAACCATTTTTTTTTCATTGAGTCGCTTGAGCTTTGCTCGAGTGCTTGAAGAAGAAGGAGTTGTTTGTTTTGCAGGTCTTTCAGATGGTGTGATAGTTTTGTAGATATACATACATGGTGAAGATGTTTGCCAGCAAGCTGGTGGTGTTGCGATTCAAGAGCGACATACGATGGCCGCCATAGTGAGGCTTCACGATGGATTCTGCCCTACGTTCCCGTAGCAATTTGAAGTGCTTGATTGAGGGCCATCGGACTGCTTCTCGGATGCTTGTTGAGCGTGTGTTGTTGTGCTGTGTTTGTAGGGCGAAATCTGATGCCCGCCCTGCTGAATCGTCGCGGACTCAAGGCTTGTCAACTCCAGAACGCAGTCGAGCACATTCAGACGCACCCTGAACCATGTCTGACACCCACGATTTTGCAATATCGCCATGTAACGACTGAGCTCTATGAGACGCTCTTTCTGGCTCACAAGGCGCGGCCAAACCCTCACGGTGGTGGAGCCTCGACGATGTGCGCCCATGCGAGAGAGACTGAGCATCTACAAAGGCTCTACAAAGCCTTTAGACGCCCGGTATGTGACTTGGATCCAACCCTCAGAAGGCGTCGTGCGCGAAAGGTTCGGCTTGCGGCTGCCCGCCATTGAGGTGGCCCGCGGACACCGAAGCAGCAAACCCGCCCCAGAACGAGGGGGCACTTCCTGAGGCTCTTTTCCCCTCTACCAGCTCAGAAACACACACGAAGTCCACAAAAACATGTCGCGTGCTACCTGGGCCTCTCTGCGGTCGCGCGCCCTCGCGCTGAACACTGGCCGGCTTGTCACCAGCGCTCACCGTGGCGACGACCTCGCAACACCAAACCCACAGCATCTCGAGCATTACGTATGCAACATACAGTCTTCGAGCCCAAACACCAAGGTCTGCTGATGGCATGCGAACGCGCGGCTTGAGCTTCCTGTCCTCCTCAACGACCCCGTAGCTTTCGCGGCGGCGTCCGCGAGGTGCTCGATCTGGCAGGCAAGCAGCTCTGGAGCCAGACACCCCGACTCGACAAATTTGACTCAATCGACTCTCGAGTCCCAACACCTCATGACGAGCAGACGCGCAGCTCAAACTTCGCGTCCTCTTGAGTCTTCAGTGAGCCCTTTGCTCGCGGCCGCGTCTGCAACACATCCAAGCTGGCAGACAAGCAACTCCGAAGCCAAGCAGACGGCAGTGATAACTTAGCCTGTCGACCAGGCTTTGACTTTGAGCACGGATTTCTGCTAATGGCAAGCAAATGCGGACCTCAAACTTCCCGTCCTCTTGAGTGACTTCGCCCTCTTCGCTGCCGCCGCCACGAGGCATCCCAAGCCGGCTGACAAGCAACTCCAACGCCAGATACCCAGCTTCATAACGCTTTCTCGAGCCGCACGTCCTGTGAGGCAGACTGCCGATTACGAACAAGTCGCGCGCGCCCCGAGGCCTCGACTTCAAGATCTAGCGGCCGACTACCATGGCGAGCGCGTCCACGACGAACAAACCCACTCCCGCAGACAAGAACCTCCAAGCCAAGCCAGGTCCGCAGCAGTCGAACCTCGAACTCGAAGAGGAATGCTGGAAGACTGCATACCCCCTTCTTTTGACTCTTCCATAAGCCTGTGACTATCGCAAGCGCAAACGCGAACACGCCCTGAACGAGCTCCACCCGCCCGCGAGTCACTCCCAGACTGACATCCAACTTCGAAGATAACTAGATGTCTTTTGGAGCCATACAATGAACTCGAGCGTAAGGCGAGGATTGGACATACCGCGCGCTCTCTTCGCCTTGACACCGAGCAGATTCTTCTTGCGGGCGCGCCCGTAATCGCAAGATAGTCACTCCAAAGTTACTCCATACAGCGTCGAGGGTATCTTTCGGCTCTGCACATTTGCCCTCCAGCTCAAGGCGACGACCGAACGCAGCGACTCGCCCTCTGCCTCTGTCCCCTGGCGTCGGACTGTGTCCCCCTTGGGAGCGCGGGCTCGACGAAGCCCATCCCGCTGTCAATGGCAATGCCCTTCAAACCTAGCATCAGGCTGCAGAAAGTCGCTCTGGAGCCGTACACTAGCCGGAATACCGGGCGCTCGAGCATGTGCAGGCAGCGAGCTGTCCGCCATAACCCATCGTCTTCTCCTCTGATGGGCGCGCCTACAAAGTGTCCTACCCATCGGATAGCTTTGCAAGTGCGGGTTCGAGCGATGTGATTGCTGACACAGTATGCTCGACTTTGAAGGGTCTTCAGTACCAGGCTCCATCGTCCGCAGGCGCGCCGAGGTCCTGACTCCTCTCCTGTCTTCCACAGAACCGAGCCGCTGGACGACCGACCAAGCGCGCCTCCAATTCCCCCACAGACTCCGATCGACGCGACGAGCGAGAGACATACCACACGCCTGCCTCGACTCTTGCCCCAGCGAGACCAGCAATTTTGCCGACATTCGGACAACGAGCGAGCACAACCACGCCCAAGGACCTTCCTGAGTCCCGATTCCACACACACCAGCCCGAACATGCGAAGTCTTGCCAGCGAGAAGCTGTACTCAGAAAAGAAAAGAAAAGAAAAGAAAAGAAAAGAAAAAACACGGACCCAGACCAGACCGATTTCCACAACGCGAGACACACACAGCGACGTCGCACACCCCCGCGCCCCGCCGTCCGCGAGTCCAGCGCGAGGTTCACCGATGATGTACGGTCCAGCTCGTGGCATGTAGCGTTCCCAGCGAGAGCAGCGTTTCCGTGTCCGCGCCGAACCGGGCAAGGTACCTGGATAACAGGCATATGTCCATCGACACGAACAGGCAGCGTCACCGATCCGCAAGCAAGGTACACCGCACACCGCCGTAGACTCGAACAGCGCATCATCGACCCAACCCAGGCACTCGTACAGATGTCGACATCGTAGACGTGTCGACACCAGCGAGGGAACCCAATAGGATGGCGGCGAGCTTACGAAGGCCCATTCGTTTCGACCCGACCCGACCCGAGCTGAGCTGCGGCGCCTTGATCAAGTTCGTATGCGCGGTCCGGCATCAACTCTGACTGACTCGCCCACGGCAGTTACAAAGGAAGAGAGACAGATATGGAACTCGATCCGCTTCCGCAGTACACGCATACACACACGCGCATACAAGTCCAGACTCATCTCTTCTCATCTCTTCCCGCACACGACTTACCCGTGCGTCAAGCCAACAAAGAGCAACGAGGAGAAATCTCGCCATTGGCAACGACAAAAAGAAGGACCAGCGAGTGCAGACCAAGGAGTACAAGACGGAGCGTATGCTACAGTATAACGTACCGAAGGTAAATAAATAACATCGCATTAGAGATCGAACAATGTAGAAACAATCTGCACAACATGTAGATAGACGGAAGGACGTGTGGAACCGAAGGAATTATGCGGAGACGTATGTGTTATATGACTTGAGAGTGAAAGATGACGATGCATTGGAATGATTACCTGGACAAATCGTGATTCGACTCCGCTGCGCCGGGCCTGGCTACGGAAAGCTCTTGCAAGGCCGATTACTATCAGTAGCCTACATAGCAAACCTCTATCTCCGACCAGTGCCATTGCCATTCACATACTCATCACACAACCTGCCAACCCACATCTTTCCCCGCCATCCCCGCCGTCTCTTCCCCACCCTCATCCACCCCCTCCGTCCTCTCCCCCTCCCCAAACACCCTCCGAAACCCATCATCATAACTGCGCCACACGCCCCAAAAGATCCACCCACTCAGCCCCGCCAACCACGCCGGCGCCCTCCCCTTCTCATCCTTGAACCGCTCCTGCAGCGCAAACACCAGCACGATCCACGGCAGCCACGTCGCCATGACCATTTTCTGGCCGATGGCTTGCCGCGTGGACGTGATAGTGTAGGGCCGGATGTCGTCGAGGTAGGCGCGGTATTCGGCGGGCAGGGCGAGCTCGCAGGCGCCGGACGTTATGAGGTGCAGGTAGCGGGGCGAGGGTTGCGCGTAGGAGGGGTCAGGCCGCGTTATGCGAGGCGCTGTGCCGGACGAGGAGGATGAGGAGGCGGCGAAGAGGGTGTGCGCTTTGAAGGGCGGGGTCAGAGGGATGTCGGGCACGGTGGACGCGTCGGGCAGCGGGTAGCAGGTGACGACGATGTCTTTGTAGGCCGAGCCGGCGCCCTCGGTGGCGATGATGTGCACGTAGTCGCTCTCTGTGACTTCGTACACGCAGCCGACGAGGCCTTTGTGCCAGCGGTTCTTGTGGTAGTCTGCTGCGCCCACGGAGTTGTCGGGCGCGTTCGGGTCCCGCAAGGCGGTGTTCGCGAAGCAGGGCTCCTGGTAGGGGATGCCGGGGAGGTCGAATGTGAGGCGGAGAGAGGGGACTACGACGTTGATCTGGGAGAGTGGGCGGATGCCGCGCTTGTCTCGGAAGGTCTCGTTGCAGAGATTCGAGCCGTACGCCAGGTACAGGTACGTCTTCGGCTTCTCCAACCCGTGTCCGCTACCCCCTGTCTGTATCAGATCTCCCACATCAACGGGCTTGTCGTTCAGCGAGGCATCGAGTCTGTCCCGCGGAGTGGTCGGCGCCGCTTCGTGGACGCGCTTCCTCGCATGGTTGCCGCGCCGTGAGTGCAGTAGGATGTTGAAAAGGTTCCGAAGCACGCAGTTGGAGATGGCATCGGAGCTTTCAGAAGGCGTCTGACGGCTGTTGTCTAAGTTCGACGTGTCCGGCGCCGTGGGTGTGGGTGCGGCCGACGAGGTCATCGTGGGACCGGATTGCGTGCTGTCTGTGCACAACGTGTTATTGGGCGGTTCCTGCAGTAGCTGAGCAGGGTGCTACTTACCAATTAGGAGACGGATTGCAATGTATATTATGTATCGTGGTGACCGTTGAACAGTTTTGAATTGGAATTGTAGTATATTAAACGTCTATGTTTCGTCCGGAGTCAACGACGTCATAGGCGATTGATTGATTACTCATCGGCGCGGACAAAAAGACAGCCGATGGCCGGTTCCACCTTCCCATCTGCAAAATCCTAATCACGTGTAGTAAGAGCGCCCGGGCCAGCGTTTCTCTGGGCCAGTGAGGACTTGATGACGTACGGTATAGACAAATCATATATGCCTGTATTGCAAATAATCTAGTACCTGTGATGGCCTTTGCATTACACCCACACTAAGTACATAGATGCGCATATGTCCTGAATGCCACATTCCACGGGAAGATACCATTGAGATACCATACCCTCAAAGTCCTAGCAACGCGGACTAGACCATACAAAGGTACTGGATCCGCGCAAACTGAATGCAAGGAATTGAAATGTTCCACAAGCCCTTATCCATGGAATTGACCCCTAGCTACTATACCCTCGACTTCCCCGTCCGGCAATTTGGACTCATGCAGAAGCGCTAGGCTAGCGCAATTTGATTCGCATTATGCACTTGTCATGAGGTTTCGAGGTGATGGATATTGCCTGTCCAGAGATTAGCATCATTATCACACGCAGATTCTTTCAAACTTACGCTGAACAGTTCAGACTTAGTCTTGTACCTCCCTTTCTCATCCACCATCGGCTGTTGCTTCTCGTCCAGCTCCACCTCGCCCGCTCCAACCTTGACGAAATCGTATTTGCGCATGACACAGGCCAAGATCACCCTCGCCTCCAGATTCGTCACCTCCTGGCCGATACAGTTCCGCGGTCCACGCTCGAATGCCCTCCAGGCGGAGACAGGAATCTTGCTCGCTCCGCTCTGGGATTTGTCGTCGCCTGCTGTTGTGGAGGTGTTTGTATTGCCGAGCCAGCGCTCCGGCACGAAGTCATCTGCGCTCTCTCCGTAGACTTTTGGATCACGTTGGATAAGGAAGTGGTTGAGATACAAGACCATGCCGTCGACAACGATTTCGTGGCCGTCCTCTTTGCGCACCTTGAAGCCGTTCCCTTCTGTAGACCAACGAGCGGAGCCTGCAGGCGGCCAGAGGCGGAGGGCTTCTTTAATACAAGCCGACGTGTAGGAGAGGTCTCGCATGGTTTCATCGGGTCGAGCAAGGAAGACGTCGCGCGGATCAGAATCACCAAAAATGGCGTCGTGTTCGGCACGGATGGTGGCGAGACATTTGGGGTTGATGGAAAGCTCGTGGAAGAGCCGTTCTAGAAGGATCGAGGTCGTGTCGTGACCAGCGACTAGGAAGGTTTTGATCTGGTCAGCTATGTCTTGGAGGGCGTCTTTGGTGAGCGCGTCGATGTTTTGCAAGGCAAGTGCGAGAACCGAACGATCGCTCGATTGCTTTTTCCCTGATATTCGCTCCGCTTTGATCTTCTCGAATCTCTCCGTGACACAACGCTTAACCGAAGCGTCCACTTGTCGACAAAGGATGTGTCGCTTGATATACTTGGGGATATTTGCCACTGACCAGAATCCATCATCATCGGTATAGGTAGCCATGGCGTCACGGAAATGTCGAACGATGTCGTTGCCATGCGATACGTCGTCCTGTGCGTCGAAGTCGAGGCCAGTGACCACCTTGCCTATGACATCGAAAGTCAGGTTATTACAGTAGGGCTCCATTGCGGTCGCTTCGCCTGACTGAGCTATGCGGTCTAACTTGGTCATGAAAATGGATGTTTTGTCCAGGATCGGCGGTAGAAGAGTGATCAGATGCTGGGGGGCAAACCCAGGATTGAATTGTTTACGGAGTGTTTTCCAAGTCTCTCCCTGATTGGTATGTCAGCCTTGTCCGCGGGGAAACTGTAAGCAATACTTCAGCAGAAGTGAAGCATGCGTTCCGGCGATAAGATGGAGTTTAGAGTGTACCTCAGATGAAAGGATGGAGCGGGTTCCAATTAGGGGTCCGAGGGCATGTACGGTTGGAGACTTGGTACAGCCGTAGTGGAAAGCTTTCGAGCTTTTTGAGACTTGTTCCGCAATATCGTGCGATGCGATGACCAGCATTGGATAGAAGGCGGGCCGCAGATCTACAAATACCAGCTCTGGGTTAGCCATAGATCGAGACATGTCCCTGAACACATAGTCTGTTATGCCGTTAGTTGTGGTGTTCTACCCAAGACCAGACAAGGGGATCACGAACCTGGATGGTGGCGCGGGTCTCCAATCTTCTTCATGGTTTCGTCCATATGCTTTAGATTGCCGAGCAGTAAAGATGGAGGCTTCACATATGGCATGTTGGCGAACTTCTTGAAACGCCATCGCGTGAGTTGCGTATAGAGAAACCAGGACACGAGCGGCAGCAGTGCCAAAACGGCGTACGTGGGGCTCGCCATTCTTCTGCGGGGTCGACGGAGCAGTTACGATTGCTGGATTGCCCGGTGTTTTGTCTGGGGCTCCGGGTGCTTTTGTAGGGCGCAGAGATTGTAGTCGTCGCCGAAGCCGCGCACTCCGGAGGATGCGACTTTATAGCTAAGTTCGCGTTCGCGTTCGCGTTGGGATTACGCGCCCAACAAAAAGGGAGTCGCGCGAGATCGTTAATCAACCCTGGATGTTACCCACCCGGTGACACGCTAGACTTGCTCCATGGCGTCTTGGATTCGCTCCACAGTCAGGATCGAGAGGCTGTGGTCGGTGACGACGACGCATTCACCATTGTACGATAAGGCGTATCACAAAAAGACGGCTAGGGCTAGCTCGAGGAGGACGAGTGGTGAACGGGGCGGCTATGAACATGACGTTGGATTGCATTGGGTAAAGTTGTAAACGGGCAGTGGGCAGATACGCTAACCGTATGCGTGTCAGACAGATTGGGGGCTGTGCGGCGTAAGCATAGCCACGAACCCATATCATGTTCGAGCACGGTGATGGTGTCGGTGTTGGTCTTTCTTTTGGCAGAGGGCTGTAATGCGGCTCTCGATGTACCACGGTGGTATGACGGTCAGCAGTGCCCTGGTTGGATAGATACCTAGGGTGGGGTGGATGCGTGCTTATGTCGCACCAAAAGATTCCCCGCCATCGAGGACGACGGGGGCACGGGGGTACCGCCCGGGCATCCGCACGACACGACTACACAATTTCTGGCCACGACGCTGATCGTACTGCGAACTCTCTTCGAGTCCTCCCGACCATGCATTCAACACTGCGTCGGCGAGGCCACAACATGACCGACCGATGCGGTGCGTTGCCTCCGTACCTACTGCCTTCGATTCACGGCTTACGGGGGCCGGGAGGCCTTAGTCCCAGCCTTGTTGCCCAGAACACTGAATGTTCATCTCGATACTTGACACCCTATGATCGCGTTCCTTCAACATAGAGTTCAAACCGCCGGGCGAGCGCACCCGCTGGCAGCTTCGACGCTTTCCTCATTTGCCTACGGGCCCCCTTCGCCCCGGCGGCCTTCTTTGCTCAACGACACTGCAAGTTCAACGCGTCTTCGTCAATTGCGCAATACGCCACTCAGCGCACGTTGGAAACAAATGGAGATCGTCGCAGGAGTATGGAGTATGCGGAAACCTCTTGAATCCACAGTTGCCCGCTGGCTGTCCTGCCCCGGGGCCTTCTGTCCAAAAGTACGGAAAATGCTTCTTCATTGCGATACTGAACACCCTGGAATCGAGTTTCTCGCACATGAATAGTTCAAACCTCCAGGCGAGCGCACCCGCTGGCAGCTCCGACTCCTGCCTCATTAAGCATTTGCCTAATGGTCTCCTTAGCACTGGCCTTCTAGCACTGCAAGTTCACCTCAGTAGTTGACACCTTAGAGTTCGTTCTTCTAAACAGATAAGTCGAATCGCCGAGCAAGCGCGCCATCGGATAGCTTTGATGTTTTACTTTCCGAGGACAATGGAAAAAGGTCTGCCTCTTAAATCGCTCTTGGAGCGATATACCAGAGAACGAAAAACAGGACGCCAGGAAGTCGCGCCAACGGGGCTTTCACGGTTATCCAGTCGTGTTGGCCTCCTTTCCAGGACACCAGACAAGTTCCTTTTACTCGAATCATCCTCGAAGTGGTATCCCAGATACGAGGTCCAAAGCGCCGACCTAGCATACGAGCTGACAACTTCAATCTATGTATATAAATTCCCTGCTGACAGCGCAATCTGGCCCAACAACACAAAAATGGATTTTCTTTTCTTCTTACAGGTCTAAGGCATCCAGACGAAGAACCAATGACCGCGCGAGTGTGCCAGGAGCAACTAAAAGCAACCTTTTGCACTGCGCCAGCCAGGATCTTCGCCTGGAGTTCCAGGAGAGTTTATCTGCGGACGCCTGAAGGGTTTCGTTAGTTGCCCGCTAGTTTTCGTGTCAGCAACGGGATGCCTAGGTAGGATATTAACTAATCAAATGAGGCGTGCCAGCGGACAGGTTCAGAATTGCTATCAGTCGCCCACCCGCGTGCTCGCCCGGAGTCACGCGAATCAACTTGAACGGATGTTCTCTGGACCGCTTATAGCCCTAGTCATTTGGCACGTCTAGATACAAGGTCCGTATCCATGTGCTCTCAAGTAGAGGCTATGAGTGATTCACAAACTGCACTGTAGCAAACCTTTCTGTCTATAAGGGAAACGTGTCCCTGTTATTTCGCTAGAGCATTGATTCAAAGCTTCAATCAGCAAAGATCCTATTCTGAGTACACATATCGTCGTCCTCCACGTCGGTGGAGAGTGCTAACGAATAGCGGACGATATTAAGAGTGCCCGAGTGCATCTCCCTAGAGACGCAACGAGAGGAGCTTCGCCCAACTGAGTGACGAGAGGGAACGTCTTATGCTAGCACGCTACTGTTTCGTGTGTATTTCTTGTTGTCATTTCCATCTTGAGGAAACTAGCAGCCTTCTGCTGCTAGCAAAGGTCTTTCGTTGTCACACTCAAACTTTATTTCTGAATTCCAACATATATCCACCTGCACACTGCGCACTAGGGAGCTGCTTTGTGAAATCTTTCGGTGTTGCGTCAAGCATGTTTTTGCCACTCTTGAGTACTCCGGTATGTCTGGTGGCGATACTTTCTTGGCACATTGCCATGCGCCTTCACTCCAGCAACGGGAGCGCCCCTCCTCGGAAACGTGAGTCCTCCACCGAAATTGCCCTTAGTAGTGCCTTTACTGCTTCAACACCCACTGCGTCAACTATATAAGCACGATCTTACACCGATACTCTTCGTCTCCGGCTACTTTTATAGCAACTTCTCGAGCACCTCGCCAGTACCTCTCTAGCATTTCTCCCACGACTTCGACACCAGCTCTTCCAGCAGCTCTTCCAGCAACTCCTTCCACACTCAAAATGGCAGCCTCCCGCAACATCCAGCTCTCCACACTACCGAGCGAGATCCTTCTCACGATCACGCAATTCCTCGCCGAGGACAACGACCTCTCAACGCCCGCGCACCACTCCCAGCGGTTCTTCCCTCAAGCCGCCGATATTCAGCACCTCGCCCTCACGAGCAGCCGCCTCCGCGCGATCGCCACCAAAACGCTCTTCGCATCTCCCTACCTCTCCGACAGAAACCATGGCCTAGCCGGAAGCAACACCCCGCTCCAGCTCACCCGGTCCTGACTTTCCAACCCAGCCTTGCTGCCGCACGTCCGCAGACTCCGCATCAGCATGGCGCGCGAAGAGTCGGGCGAGTTCTTCAAGCCCTGGCTTGCAGCGCACCTCAAGAGCGCAGAGAAAGAGGCACTGGGCGCGGCTAGCGGCATCGTCGACGGGACGCGCTTCAACCAGCAGCGCAAAACGCAGTGGTGCCAAAACATTCGGGACCGCAACTTCCCCTCGTACTGCGGTCTCCTCATGGCGCTGTGCTCTAATATCGCAACGCTCGAACTGGCTACCTACGCCGACGAGCCGCGGTGCGACTTCTTTGGCGCCTGCTTCGGCGGTGATGTCCGCATCGACGACGACTCATTGCCGCGCACAGCCCCCGAGAGCCTCGCTGGTCTTGCCTCCATCGCGGGCTTGTCCAAGGTGACGACGCTGCGCCTCTAGACCACGCTGCCGCTGTTTGGCGCTAGCTTGCAGTATCTCCCCGCTCTTAAGACCCTCGACGTAACGTTCACCGGCCTGGGGCCTGGTCTCAAGGAGACGTTGGCGCAGCTGCAAGGTCGATCTCTCTACTTGGTAGCGGAGCTGGAAGAGTTCCAGCACGTCGAGGTGTTGCGCGTGGACTGCCGCGTGCGCGGGACGGACGATGAGGTGCAGGGGTTGCTGTTTGCGGTTGAGGAGATGGTGGTGGGGATGAAGGGGTTAAGGAGGCTGGTTTTTTATGGGAGGGAGGGAGAGTTGGATTGTTCGGAGGGGAGGGGGGTGCGGAGTTGGCGGAGCTGGCCGGGATGCAAGGTGTGGTTCAAGGGGATGGTGGTGAAGGGGTGGGGGTTGCGGTGGCTTTGACAGGGTAGTAGGTTAGTTCTTCGTGTTTAGTATTATTGTTGCGGTTATGAGAAGAAGCAGATCACGTAATAGTGTTCTAGTGCTACTTCCTCACTTATCGAGTACCTCTTACCTCAGCTGGATCATAGATACGTCATGTAAATAGACCCCGCTGCTGGCCCTTTGAGAGGGCAGCACGAACACGACAGGACAATAGACAATACTTTTGTTTTCACTGCATTCTACACTGCAACAGTTATGAGCCCGGATTGCGACTAGACAGCTCGCTCACTCACAACGACTGATTGGCACCCACGATCGAGATCACGATTGA
Source organism: Massariosphaeria phaeospora (assembly GCA_011032825.1). Classification (NCBI taxonomy): domain Eukaryota; kingdom Fungi; phylum Ascomycota; class Dothideomycetes; order Pleosporales; genus Massariosphaeria; species Massariosphaeria phaeospora. The sequence goes on along the minus strand of JAADJZ010000003.1, from coordinate 205,438 downwards.
TCATACTGTGCGGAGCCGCCGACCTGCCGACTAGCACCTACGACCGAGACCTTGATAGGTCATACTGTACGGAGCTACTGAACTGCCAAGAACGCTGACTACCGAGTCAGACCCTGCGGTCACCCGAGTGACTGTCGTCCTCGATCGAGCTGACGACTGGCACAAGTGGCTGTTCATACGAAAGGATACTGCCCAGAAGAACGAGCTCTGGCAGTACGTTGACCCTGCCACGAAGGCAGCGGATCTGCCTACGTTACTAGCACCAGTCGAACCTCAACTGACGGATCACAACAATGACGCGACGTCCCTTGCCCATCTCACTGCGGCACAGCAGAAGCTGTTTCAGTGGGAATACGAGCGATGGGAGCGCAAGGATCTCGAGTTCAGGCGTCAGAAGAAAGCGCTGGCTGAGTTCAACTCTGAGATAGGCAAGACAATTGCCTCAAAGCACCTTTACTTGATTGAGAACAAGGACACGCCGCACGATCGATTGACGACGCTCAAGAAGCACCTTGCACCGTCTGACGCGACACGACAACGCGATCTTATCGCACGATACAAAGCCCTCCAGACGCCGCCACGCGGCAGGAAGGTTGAAGAGTGGCTACGCTCCTGGGTGGAGATCACCAACATGTGCATAGCCGCAGAGATTCCAAAGACAACAGGATCTCGGGCACAGGAAGATTTCCTAGTCGCCTGCAGAACAATTGATCCAGAGTATAGTACGTCAGGCCTGCGAGCCCTAATCGACCTAGAGGATGCTAGCACTGCTATCCCATCAGTAGAAGACTACGTCAGCAAGTTCACTACGTACCTGAAGCGTGTGCTACCGTTGTCGACAGGACTTAGCTCAATGGCTGCAGAGCTCGACGTTGCGAAGCCTCAGCAGCAGAACAAGGATGGCAACAAGACGAAACCGAAATGCCCATGTGGCTTAAAACATTACTGGGTTGACTGCTGGTTGATCAACACCGAGCACCCACGAAGGCCAAAGGCCTACGCCAATGCGATTGGACAAAAGAAGCTCGACGCCGCCCTAGCCGTCGACAACGACTTGAGAGACAAGATTAACAAGGCGCTCGACAAGTGGCGCGCGAAGCAGCAAGAGAACAGAGGGAGCATTGCCATGGACGATGGCAGCCGTCTCACTAGACCTACAGCAAACACTGTACGGTACATGATACAAGACCTAGAGCAACCCGCTCTAGATGACAACGACGATCAAGTCGAAACGATAACGATCGCAGATGACGACATGAAGCCAGAAGGCAACCTCTACACAGCAGTGAGCATGGAAGAGAATATCGACAAGCTTAGCAACCGATGGATCTTTGACCCTAGCTCCAACACTCATGTGATCAACAGCGAGAAATGGAAAGAATAAACGAGAGAGTACGACGCTGCCTCTACTAACTTTGTTGGTGCTGGAACAGGACGTGTCCAAATCACGGCCTGGGGAAGCATGGAGCTCATGGCAAACACGCCCGCAAGCGCACAATCGCTAAGGCTCACTCACGTCGCCTACGTCGAAGGTTTCATTACTAGCCTAATTGGCTTGGCTCGCTGCAGGAAGCTGGCTATACACTTCGATTCAGGACGGGATCTCCTGTACAAGGATAACCCGGGAAAGGTCCTCGCGTACCTAGAGCATAATGGGGGACACTGGCTAGTAGATGCTAATGCCTCATGCCGTCCGAGCCCAACTTTGCTGTTATCTTTTGGCACTACCTACCAACTCTCGAAGGCTCCACGCCCGGATCAAACAGTCGATGCTAGGACAGCCCACCAGATGTAGAGTCATCCTGGCAAGAAAGCGATCGAGAAGCTCACAGCGAACGTCGACGGTCTTGTCGTTGAAGGCGACATTGATAAGTTCTGTACTGTCTGTACAGAGTCAAAGTTGACGAAGCAGATCTCGCGACGACAGCAGGAGGACCAAGCTCAAAAGCCTTTCTATCGAATCTCTGTTGACGTCATTCAACTCGTACCACAAGGAGAGGCCTGCTTGAACGGTAATCGATGGGCTGGACACTCCGTCGATTAATACTCGAAATGGCACAAAGCGTCTACTTTTCCACAGCGATCAAAGCCCTTTCTGAGTCGATAGTTGATTCAGGATATTCGCAGCATACAGCGTATCTTCAACTATGACGTAACAGCCATCAAGACAGATAACGAACGTGGATACGGCACGTCGCTGAACTTCCTGAAAGAACTTTGCAGAGAACTTGGTATTCGATACGAGGCACGAGCTGAGTACACAGAGGAGCAGAACGGTCTGGCAGAGCGAGCAGAATCGCTTCTCGTCGTCTGATCCAGAGCCATGAGGATCCAAGCAGGACTGCCAAAGTCTTTGGCTTATAAGCTAATTCGAACAGCAGCATACGTCCTAAACCGAACTCCAACTAAAGCGCTGCAGTGGAAGACACCGTACGAGATCGTTTGGAAGACGAAGCCGAAGGTTCAGCACATGCGTCCAATTGGATGTCGAGCCTACGTTCTCAACCGATCACTCAAGCGCGCGGACAAGCTCGAATCGAGAGCGCTTATTGGCCACCTAGTTGGCTACGACTCTACCAACATATTTAGGATCTGGCTGCCTACTAAGGACCAGGTCATACGCACACGAGACGTCGTGTTCGAACCTACAAAATTCTACGAAGACCTGCAAGGCTACGCTCAAGAATCAGTAATTGAAAAAGTTATTAAGCTTCTTGCATTTCCTGAGGAGTTTGAATCTGACGATATAGCAATCGAAGACTTTTTGACGACTCGACAACGACGTCAATTACAGCCTACATCTGTGCTCACGGAGTCTCAGATAGAGAGTAAAGTAACAGAACAGGATAAGGAGCAGCCTAGCACGGGTTTGTTGACTCCAGAAATCTCAACACAAGGCGCACGAGACGATACTCTCTCCACTAATTCAGAACAAGAGCAACGTGCTTTGGATAAGCAGCTAGCTCAAGAACAACACAACGTTGAGCAAGGATCTCAAGATCTGTTAGCAACGCAGATTGAAGGCTATATACCTAATCGACATAAGAACAACGCTCTAAGACGTCGAAACCTCGATTTTAGCACCGACAACGTTATCGAAGGCCTACGACGTACACGACGAAACGCTGATCTCTAAGCGCTAGTGAGATAGCACTCTCACGCCGTCTTATACAGAGGATTAGTTGACAACCACCTTAGAGCTTTCTCAACCGCCTTGAAAGCTAAGCCGACAACAAAGATACACCGTTCGCAGGTGCCGAGAGCTCCTCGATCATATCAGGAGCTCGAATCTCATCCGTTTGGAGAGCAGTTTCGACAAGCTGCTCAGAAAGAGTATCGTGAGATATGGAGCAAAGGCTGTTTCGCTAAAACGACACAAACAGCAGAGACTGCTGACGCAGAGGTGCTACCCCTGATGTAGGTATTCACATGCAAGTTCGATAAGAACGGCTACCTCTATCGATTTAAGGCACGACTTGTCGTCCGTGGCAACCTACAACAGCTATACGGAGACACCTACGCTGCTACACTAGCTGCACGAACATTTCGGGCACTTATTGCAATCGCCAATCAATTTGGATTAGAGCTACTTTAGTACGACGTACCGAACGCGTTTCTTAACGCTACACTCAATCGAAAGCTCTACGCCCAGACACTAGATAGTTTCAAGAAAAATAGAGAGCTACTACAGGTGCTGAGAGCCCTGTACGGACTAAAGAAATCACCGCTCTTATAGTACAAGGACCTAAGAGAGACACTGCGCTCTCTAGGCTTAACGCTTATATCAGAATTTCCATGCGTCTACGCCAACAGCTAGTTGATCCTGTTCGTTTACGTTGACGACATCGTCATGGCTTTTCACCCATCAAACAGGCATCTACACTGAGAGTTTGAGAAGAAGCTCGACGAGCATTATAGCCTGAAATGCTTTAGAAAACTCAAGTGGTTCTTAGGCATACGCGTCGTTCGAGACATCAACGCACGTACGATTCACTTAGTACAGGACGCCTACATCGACAAGGTTGCCGCTAAATACAACATTATCTCAACTAGTTGCCCTTCAGAGGTACCTATGCTAGTGAACTACCTAGAACAATCCCTTGAGGAACCGAACGAAGCTCGGACGAAGACCTATCAAGAGCTTGTAGGCTACCTTGCCTACCTGACACAGTATACACGACCTGATCTGGCTCGCGCTCACGTTATTCACGCTTCACATTTAACCAACCCGGGTCAAGCACACGTCGAATCCATTCGAAGGGTGTGGCGTTACATCCTTGAGACAAAGTACCGAGCCCTACAAGCTCACGCGATTGACGAAACGGAGATACAAGAGTATCTCACTACACCACAAGACTATCGCGATCCTATCTTCTTTGGGGCATCTGATGCCTCCTTCGCTGAAGACGTTGAGACGCGCCGAAGCTCTCAAGGATACGTATTCCAACTGTTTGGCATGACTGTGGATTGGAAGTCAACACTCCAACGTACTGTCACAAAATCAACGACTGAAGCAGAGCTGCTCGCTCTATCACTTGCTGGATCAGAGATGGAGGAGTGGTACCGCTTATTCAAAGGATTATCTTTGAAGCTTAACCAAACGCCAATTATTTGGTGTGACAACCAACAGACTGTGGGAATAGTCACAAAAGAGATGGACAAGCTTAGCACTAAGCTCAAACACGTGGATATCCATCAGAACTGGATCCGCTAGGAGGTCGAGGAGAATCGCCTCCACGTACAGTGGAGATCCACGAACCAGATGCCTGCTGACGGCATGACGAAGATCCTTTCTCGACAGAAGCACATTGAATTCGTACAGCAACTACACCTTGTAGACATTCGTTCAAAGGTTCGTGCGATGGAGAACAACGCTTGAGAGGTTCATCCTTACGTCGTGAGACGACTACAGGATGAGGGGGTGTGTTGCGGTTATGAGAAGAAGCAGATCACGTAATAGTGTTCTAGTGCTACTTCCTCACTTATCGAGTACCTCTTACCTCAGCTGGATCATAGATACGTCATGTAAATAGACCCCGCTGCTGGCCCTTTGAGAGGGCAGCACGAACACGACAGGACAATAGACAATACTTTTGTTTTCACTGCATTCTACACTGCAACAATTATCAATGACTGCGTTGTCTCCAGACTCCTAAGTTCGTGCTAGCTAATCTGCAGTGTAAAGCAATACAGTAGATCTACCTAGGTATATAACTTATGTGCATGATAGACACGACCTACCTTCGTAGTAACTAGATGTATAGTAGTCCAGGGCGCTTATCATGTTTCGCAGGCATCAGGTATTAGATGTTAGAGTGAGACGTTCAGTGCTCTGCAGCTGGAAGGGTATACGCAGGTAGAGGTGTAGACAGCAAAGTCAGATAGCTCCCCTCTATAATAAGGTTCTACAGATCGAGGCTCTGTTAAAAAATAGGACGTAAGGGCTCTTGGCAACACTGCAATCTCTAGCCCGCACGAGCAGTCCAATGCCCCAGCTCAACACTGGCCTCTCATTCGATCTTGTCCCTCAAGCATGCGTCATGCAATCCAAGATAGTCCTTTAACACAGTCCTTCAACACTGCAATCTCTAGCGCGGGCGAGACGGCTCTCAGCCTCGTCTATCATGGTGCACAAATCCTGACTCTTTGATCCGAGAATATCAAAGGCATGGCCTGGTCGTAGCTACAGCGCCCTTGATACGCGAGATGTTGCATTCTGTAGCTTCGAGGAACATACCGCAAGCACCGTAAGCGTACTGTAAGCGTGTCGAATTGAATGGCTGGTAGTGAACTTCTCCGAACTAGGTGTGAGTATGCCGTGCCGTCCAATAGAAGGACCTTCATCCGGATTGCTTCAATTCATGTGCGAGATAGGACGAACGGACACCGCGGGGGCGGGTGCGTAAAACTGAACGGAACAGAACAGAACACGAAACATGTACAAAACTCAATTAACACACGCTATCTAGTGTAAGCTGTAACGACGTGAGAATGCCACCCAGTACGCGGACGAGTACGTTACTCACATTACGCAGGCAAACCGAAGCCTCGACATCTTACTAGGTAGGATGCTGTGCTGTTCTAGTCGATCGACCGATCGTGATCGAGTGGTTCGATACCAATGGTGGTCGGAAGGAGGACGTGGATGCATACGCTCTCGTGAAAGCACTGGAAAAGTACTCGTAGAGTGTATAGCTGAGAAAGGGCCGCCCTGGTGGGAAGTTGAGGCCGCGGGCATCGGGGTGTTCTCCTTCTCCGAAGCGGGTGTGAAGCTGCCAAGCGATGAGTTCAAGGACTTTGGGCGTCTATGTGCAGGAGTAGCAGACGGTGGAAGGAGATAGAGTGTGATGAAGACGGGTAAGAATGCATGTGGATGGCGTGGACTGAGTGTGGTGGCATTGTAGACAGATTAGGGGATTGCTGATTGCGACCCGGCTGCAGTATGTATGTACACTGCCAGTATAGGATTCGGAATATGATACATGCCATGCCCGCTTTTGTACAGCTCATGGCGCCTCTCCCGCCCGCCCGTCGACGGCTCTACCTCTTGTTCTCCTTGTTCTCGGCCGCCCGTCGTTTCGCGCGCACCTGGGCCACGCGCCTCTCGCCACCATCGACCTTGTGTCCGCGACGCTCCTCCCAAATGCCCTCCTGCAACCTCAGCCTCGCCCTCGGCACGCCCGCCGCCCTCATCGGCTCGACATAGCTCCCCCTGAACGTCTTGGCCCCCTTGATCACGACGCCGTCGACGCCCGTCAGCGACTCCAGCGGCTCGACCGGCTGCTGGGCGCCTGCCGGCACATTCGCGACGACCTTGCGCGTGCCCGGGTCGTGTGTTGCCGTCGCCATGGCAGATCGTGGACTGATGCCGCCGAGGCCGGGAATCGGCGTGACGGGCGCGGCGACCAGCACCAGCTCGGCCACACCGTCGCGGACGTGCGGGCAGTCGCCGCCGATGCCGTACTCGCCGTTGCGGAACTTCTCGCGCCACTGCAGCAGATAGCGGCGCGAGCGGGCGGGCTCGATGCCGACTTCCTTGAGCTGCCGCGAGCTGAGCGTGAAGAGCGCGTCCCACGACGGGATTTTGGCGGCGTGCGCAGACAGACCGCGACCGATGGCTGAGAGGAAGGCGGTGTGGTCTGGGATGAAGGGGATGGGCTTGGGGATCGGGCGGATGGGTATCGATGCGTGCAGGTTGCGGATGCAGACCTGTGGAGCGGAGACGGCCGCCGTGGATGCGCTGAGAAGGGGCCTTCGGAGGATCATGGTGATGGCTGCGGTGCTGTGCAGCGGGTGAGCACTCAGGGGGTGCATCGGTGCACAGTGAGCGAGTACTTACTGGGAGAAAAGGTGAGGGTGTCCACAGCTGCGAGAGGCCAGTCGGAGCGGCGCAGACGAAGCTGGGTGAAGGTGGATTGCCGTTGCAGGTTGACTTTTTTGCGTCGCCAAGCCAGACGTCGAGGTGGGGACCGGGGAGCTAGACCTGACTCCTCCGCCAGCATCACCGTCGCCGTTTCTCCTTCAACCCACTCAACCTCACGCCGAATTCAAACTTCGTTCACGTCGTTTGCCGCAACGCTGACAATGGACGTGATCACTCCTCAAGTATGAAACTAAAGACCTGCGTTTAGACCTCACTGCTTTGATTCCTCCCTTCCCCACCTACTACTAATCTCTGGAGCGCGTATTAATCACTTTTGCTTCGTCGTAGGATCTAATCGGCTCGCCAGCCGTCACCTACCTGATCAGCAGGTCGGCGGCAGAGGTCGACGCCCTGAGACGGGCTTCGCAGCTTCCGCGAAACCGGCCTGATCTGCGGAGCGAGATTGTCTGGCCCCTCCAAGACATCTTGGATTACGAAGAGAGTTGGGACACCTTCTACTCGACCATCGAGGGGATTGACCAGAGCGCGCCGCCCGCCCCGCCCAATTCGCCGGTTTTGGGGCCAGAGCTCGGGGCGCAGCCCATCGACCTTGCCGACTTGGTGGAGTTGGGCGACGACCACGACGACCCTGAGTTCTCCTCCGAGTCGTACTCGTCCGAGGGCCACGACGACCTTGCCTTCCCCTCAGAGTCGCACTCGTCCGACTCGGACCCCGACATAGACATGACAAGCACCGACGTCGACATGGCCGAGGAGATGAACGACGAGGTGCGGAGCCAGTTCGTCTCAGGTAAAAGCACCTACTCCCTCTCCATTGAGCCCACCAGCTAACTCTCTCTGCAGGCGCCCGGCTGGGTGAGGGTACCTACGCCGTTGTCTCGGCGGGCCACTACCGCGACGACCCCTCCAAGCTGGTCGCCATCAAGAAGATCAAGCTCAACCCCGAGTACAAGGACGGCATCACCATGGACGCCATCCGCGAAATCAAAGTCCTCTCGGAGCTGGACCACCCCAACATCATCAAGCTGCACGCCGTCTACTCGACCAAGGACCAGAACATCTCCATCGTGCTCGAACACCTGCCCTGCGGCGATCTTGAGCTACTCTGGAAGAACCACGCCATTGCATACGGACGCGCCGACATCAAGGCCTGGGCGAATCAGCTCTGCCAGGCCGTGTGGTTCTGCCATGTAAACCACGTCCTGCACCGCGATATCAAAGGGAACAACTTGCTGATCGCCGCCGACGGGACCGTCAAGCTCGCCGATTTTGGGCTGGCGCGCAAGTTCGCCGACCCGGGCTATCGCATGACCTACAACGTCATCACGCGCTTCTACCGACCGCCCGAACTGCTCTACGGCTGCCACCACTACGGCGGCGCCGTCGATGTCTGGAGCGTGGGCTGCGTCATCGCCGAGCTCGCCATCCGCGAATTCTTCCTGCCCTCGGAGACGGACCTGCAGCAACTCGCCCTCATCTGCGACGTCTTCGGCACCCCGACCGACGACACGTGGCCGCACGTCTCCAAGCTGCCCTTCTACGTTCCCCCCGAGACGCAGAAGACGGCGAACCCGGCCTCCAACGCGCTGGCCTCGATGCGCGGACAGCCGCTGAATTGGTGGCGCCAGCGCATGCCGCAGCTCGGCGACGACGGCATCGACCTGGTGCGCGGCATGCTGACTATGGACCCGCGCAAGCGCCTCACAGCCGCCCAGTCGCTCGACCACAGGTACTGGACTAATGCGCCACGGCCCACGAAGAAGGAGAACCTGCCCAAGCAGGGCGGTGGCGAACAGGCCATGGGCGAGGATCTGAAGAGGAAGGGTGGTGAGGTGGAAACGGGACGGGCAGACAATGTGGCGCGGAAGCTGTTTTGAGTGTCGATATGAGGCGGAGGCTTGGCTTTGCGGAGGCCTGGAGGTGGAGACTTGAGGCTTCCGAGTTGGTGCTTTTGGAACTCGACATGTTCGCTGGCCTTGTGGGACGTGGCATTCTCGGCCCTGAACTTCGACCCTTCCAACTCGAGCCTTCGATCTATCAACCTTCGACCTCTCAATCTTCGACCCTTCCCACTCGAACCCTGCACTATCTCCCTTCCCAACCCCTTCAACTCGAGCCCTTCAATTTCTCAACCTTCCACCCAACGATAACGACATCAATATCGACTTCACAACTGCAACCACGGTGTTCCGGCGTACGTACTACAGTCTGGCTTTCCCCCCCAAAAACGGTGCACGGTTTTCTCTGGCGTATGGACGGCTGCATGGACGGATGCATGGACGGACGGATGGATGGATCAAAAGCATTTCCCCGGTGTCTATACCTGCATCTGTATGTGCATCTGAGGAGGCGTCTAATCTTTCTATTTTCTTTTCCTTTTACAGGCAGTATACCTTTGCATCAGCGGGTGGTCTACTTTTACGATTCTCCCCTACTACCTGACTTGACTTGTTTAGGAAGGTAGCAAGGGAACTTGATAGCGTTGAGTCTGTCTACGAGGCTTTTTTGCCGTAGTTGCTCTCGACTTTGGGTTCTTTTTTTCTTAGTGCTTGCTGCTTTGGGAGGAGGAGGGGAAGGAGAAGGAGGAGGAGGAGGAGTAGTTAATTGGTAGATGCAATTGACATAACTGAAAAGTTCTTTACGTAAATGAACATACGTATGCATGTACATGCACATGTATACAGAGTACATGCCTACTAACTTACCTGTGTATCTATCACTGATGCGCTAAGGTACGTAGGAGAGAGAAGTAGGGGGCAGGAGTAGAGAAGTAGAAGAAGGAAGGAAGGAAGATAAGAGAGTAGAATAGTATATGCGTGTTTAGGTTGTTCTCTACATCCCCTTATCTTCTTCTCCTTATCTTCTTCTTCTTCTCCTTCTCCTTCTTCTTCTCCTATACCTCTCCCTCTCTACCTTCTCTGTCTTCTACTACTTCTGTAGCTCTTCTCTTCTCTACTCTCCTGTACCTATTAATCTCTCTATCCTAGAAATTCCTTATATTACATCTACTATATTTAGCAATGATTCCCAAAGACGAGATAGATAGTGCGGACGAGACGAGATAGTACAGGACAGTGAGAGCTCTTTTATCATTCTACACTCTTACTCTGCCTTACTCTACTGTACTTTCTAGTCTTCAAGTCCGCTTAACTCAGCTCATCCCTGTATCTCTCTCGACGAGGAAAACCTAAAAACTACATATGATATGATATAACACGACATGATATGTCCTCTCTCTACTTCGCTCTACTCCTTCCTCTCTCTACACTCATTCCCATTCCCATTCTCCATCTTCCCAAAGAACCAATCCACTAAAAGCGAAAAAGAAAAAAACCTAACCCGCACCGTAGCGCAAGGCCTCATCCAATCCAGACCCGAAAAACAGACCAAAAAAAAGCTTTGAAAAACGATAAGCTCCCCAAACACCCACACGCCGTGCCCCGCAAGCCCCCTAGTTCCGAAATATCCACAGCCAGCTAAGAAAAGATTCCCCCGATGGAAAGTAAGAAGAAGTAAGTAGTAGGAAGTAGTAAGTAAGTAAGAACCCCACCCCGCCACCCGCCGCGTTCGATGATCGATCCGTTCCATCGCCCATTTTTCCGGTTCCAAGAACAAACAAAAGTTGCTATCCTGTATTCGGCCAAACCAGACCAAACCAGACCCCAACGCCGGTGCGCTGTGCTTCGTGCATTCGACTTGGGAATAGCCAAGGGTCCGTGTGGGTGGGCAATACCGTAGCTAGCGAACAATATATGAAGGGTTTCTCCGTCTTTGCCTTCGTCTTCGTGCTGGTCTTCGTCTTCGTCTGCGTCTTTGTCATGGTATGGCATGATATAGATGTGTAGCTTTAAAACGTCGTTGCTTCCGTATCGTATTATTCGCATGTATTGCTTGCTGGTAATCGTACAAAAGGGTTTTGTCGTCTTCCCCGTCCATCATCGCAGTGTACTGTGTTCTTCTTCTTCGCTCAGCTCACCTCTCCTCGACTCGGCTCAGCTTCTCCCTTCGCTCATTACAGACCAAGCACCAAAAACAGCTACCGGCGACGGCATGCTCAAGGACCCGGCGGCTGCTGCGCCTGTATGCTAGATTGCGAGTGATACTGCGCGAGCTGCGCGCGCAGCATCGTGACCTCAGTCTGCAGCGAAGTGATCTTATTCTCCTGCTCCTCCGTCTTAGTCGTCAAGCGCATTTCGAGTTCGCGTATATAGCCGAGCAGTTCCTGGTTCTGGGGCCCCATCAACTCGCGTGTGCTGGCGCCGCTGCTGGCACCGTGACTCGACAGACTGCCCGGTTGGGAGTGCGAGTTCGGGGCAGGCATTTGCTGGTGCGGGAGCATGCCCGGCCCGTTCGTTCTTGAGCCTTGGGCAGCCTGGCTCTGGGTTCCGACGGAAGCGTGCATGCTAGGGAGAGATGGTAGATGAGGGCCGTCGTTGATACCCCGCTGTATAGGTAGTCCCGTCGGGGACGAAACTTTGTTGGCATTGGCGGCGTGGGCAAAGGCCGAGTGATACAACTTGGACGAGACGCTCGGAGAGCGTGGCCGTGGGATGCTGCCCTCGCGGAGACCAAGACGATGTTGCTCTTGCTGGCCAGGAGACAGCGGTTTCGGACTCTCCGTCATGCCGCCCTGGCTGAACACGTTCGCTTGATTCGCAGTATAATGCAGGGATGATATGCTTGAGGGAGCTACTTTGGGCGAGATGTTAGTCGATTGATCACGGGAAGGACCGCCTGGCCTAGGAGGATATAGTGGCTGGAAGTTGTTGTGGCCCGCAGGTCCCCGATTGGCCGCAAGTGGCGGATAAGTACTCGAGTGCTGATGATACGAACCTTGGGTAGAGTTCCCAGTATTTTGCCTTTTGCGCGCTGGTTCACTCGCACGCGGGTCGCCATCTTCATCGTCTTCTCCTTCACCATCGTTGTAGATGATGCCATCCATGTCCTCACCCTTCCCATCCATATCGTCGTCACCGCCGAAACTGGATCGTCGGCCGGCACAGCCACCTTGGCCTTTGTTATGCCGAGCGAGCGCGTCGCCACGGGCAAACTTGCGGCCACACTTGGGGCACGTATGCGGCCGCTCGCCGGTGTGGAGCTTCGTGTGGCGTTTGAGATCATGTAGACGGCGGAATCGCGCCTGACAGGTGGGACATGAATAGGGCTTCTCTTGGCTATGTGTCAAGAGATGGCTCTTGAGGTTGTGGTGGCGCGTGAAATCGGTAGAACAGTAGGGGCACTTGTGCCGCTTCGTCGAAGGCGACTTTTCGCTGTTCTGGTACCCTGGCAGACTCATCTGGCGCGCCGGAGCGCGCGGGTCGTGGTCCGCCAGAGGCCCAGGAAAGGTGTATGCCCGACTGCTGGGCGACTCACTCGGGTTGGGCGCAATGTGCTGGTGGTGATGCTGGGGCGTGGCGTTGTGGCCTGGCATAGGCATCGCCATGGGCCCAGCGGTTGCTTCCATGGCGGTCACAGTCGGCGCCGTCGTGGCGCTGTCATCGCCGAAGCTGGACAGGCTCACAGGGCTCGTTTGCATGGCGTCTGTGGTCACTTGATCGGGAATGGTTATGGACCTTGCAATCTTCTCAAGCGGTGCGCTCATTTGCGCGGGCTCTGGTGGTGCGTCCCTGGGGCGACTCATGGCCGTCTGGTTGGTCCCGATGAGGGTGTGGACGACGGCCAGGGCGGGGTTGGGGCTCGTGTGGCGTGAGTGCTCTTGCTCCCGATGGCGACGCTCGTCGGCCATGGCAGCCATACCCGTAAGCGGTTGGGGCGACATGTGTGGAGAGAGGCCGCGCGGAGACTTGGTGAGGTGGGCTCCGAAGGTTGCGCCCGCACCGGCGTTTAGTGCATGCGCATGGGCGTTGGCCGCAATTGAGGCCGGCGTTGTCGAGCGGTTTGGCGGGGGAAAGGGACCAGAGTGCGTGGGCGTAATCGCGCGCGTTGAGGCGGCCATGGGAAGGGATGGGGCGGGGTGTTGCGGTATGTTGTAGGTGAGGATGCTTGCAGGCATGTCAGCGACCGTTCACTCTCAGCACTTGGCTTGGCCGGCGGCGACAGGGCGTCACGTCGAGTTACAGAAGACTGCAGAGCCTCAAGGGCACAAGACATACCTCGGTGTGGTCAGTGTCTTCACTCGGCGCACTTTTGTGCAGACCTCGGGCGCAAAGTCAGGCTGAGCTCATGGCTCCAGGTCGACGCAGGTGGATGCAGCGCGTTGGAAAGCCAAGGCAGAGCCAGATGCAGCGAGACGGCCGGGGGGGGTGGTGCGGCCCGGCGGGGGTTTGAGGGCTGCGATGCGAACTGGTCGAGCTGGTGTTGTTGGATGATGGTACGGTTCGTCGCCACAGGCGTCTACGGGCGTCTGCTCACCAACGCTGGATGCAACAGGGTGGCGCGGGATGGCAATTGCTGGACGAGCAGGCGGCGACTCTAGCGGCGATGCGAGGCGATGCGATGCGCGCACGATGGCAGCGAGGGCGATGTTGGTGGAGCAGAGCCGCAGTGGGTCGGTCGACGAAGTGAGGCTGAGCAAGAGCGACTCGACGGCGCGCGGAACGGGGTGGAGGGCGGCGAACAGGGCCGGCGTGCGACGTGGAGAGCGCAGGCGTTGGGCTGGGTGCAGACAGGAGGCAGAGGCAGCTCCAGCAGAGGGTGCAGTGGAGAGCGGAGTGCGGTGGGCGTGGTGTGGAGGTGCGATGGCGGCGGTGCCGATGACGAAGGGCAGCAGCAGCAGCAGCAGTCGGCTGGCGAAGTTGGGTTTGGGTGCGTTGAAGCTGGGCTCACGGCTGGTGCTGGGGCGGCGGCGCGAGATGTGGCTGGGTCCCGTGTGGGCCAGGGCTTGTCACCGAGCAGCTAGCTGGCTGACAGTGACACGGCCCGCCGCGCAGCTGGGATCTCTCTCCTCAGGTCGTCGTCGTCGACTCGAATTCCTGCTCGCAGCGCGCCGGCCTGCTCGATGCAGCCTAGCGATGGGCACACGGCGGCGGTCGATGTCGATGGCGATGCTGCAGAGGGCGGGCGGTGGGCGGGAGAGGCTTCAGCAAGCAGGAATTGTCGTCGCGGCCGGCAGCAGCAGCGGGCAGCCTCACCCTCACGGCTCACAGCTCACAGCCCACGGCGCGTCACTGCCACTTGCCGGCGGACGGCCGCAACGGGGCCACTGGCAACGGGCCAGCAACGCGCCAGCAACGCGCGCCTGCAACCACGACTCAAAAACCACCATCCACCACCCACCACCCACCACCCACACGCTCGGCATGGGCTGTGCAAGCAAGCTTCGACACAGGCACAGACAGCCGGCAAACAGCGAGCGGGCAAGTTGCGAGCATCGACGATGTCGACAGTCGCCCGACCACCGACGAGCTGGCACCCAGGCGGGGACCTCAACCAGCCACTCACGGCCGCACACGCCCAGGCCCCTCTGCCAAACAACTCGGGGGCGCCACACTCCGGCTGCCAGTGCCAGAGCCAGTGCAGCAGTTCACGCCCGCTGGCTCTCGCAACGACGGCCGCCCAGCTCTCGCCAGCCTGCCAGGCCGTCGGTCCCTCGCCGTCGGTCCCTCGCTCTGGGTCGGTGACGGCAGGCGCGTCTTCAATGCCTCCCGCAAAGGACCGCAAAGGACTGCCTCGACCTTGAGCCGGCCAGACACACACCAGACGCCCGATGCGATGGCCATAGCGACGTGTGCGCCGTGGTGGCGCAGCGCCATGCCTCGCAGCTCCTCGCAGACTCGCCGCCCATTCGCCACGGCACCCCCATCCGCCCAGCTGCCCGCCGCCGCCCAAAGCAGACGCTTGGCCAGCACGGGCGGCCTCTGCCAGGTTAGCCTCGAGTCTGCTGGCTGCTGGCTGCGATGGCGTCGATGGTGGGCACGACCAAATAGGCTGATGTCTCCCGGCCGTGGCTGCTCCAATCCCAATCCCTACAGCGCACACTACTATCAGCGTTCGCACGCCACACGCCAGCCGGGGCTGCATCTCCACGCGGTTCTGACCACCCAACCGCTCGCATCCGCTCATACAATTACCACTCTCCGGAACAAGACGACGCCGTGGTGCTGAACTGAACATCCAGGCCGGTCAGCGCGAAACCACGACATGATATCTATCCAGAGGGCCATGCTACCGTCCCATGCGCCGACCGCCACCAGCCCTCCCCCAGCGCCTCATCGCACCCATTCCAGGAACTTGCCGTCTCGTCTCGTCTCACCCCCAGCTGCACCACCCACCAGCCACGGCGGCCCCTCCATCCTCCAAGGCTCCATTTACCCAGCGCCAGCGCCTGCCATGTGCTGCCGGCCATGCATGCTGTTCCGGCTCGGCTTGCCCGCCGCAGCCACTCCTCAATATTGGCATCGATCCAATCCAGCGATCGTCAGGCACCTCCACCGTCTCGTCGCAGCGTGGATAGCAACACGGCATCGTGACGCAGCGTTGCGCGCCGCCCAGAGCCATGATGCCATTCTCCTCCGCCAAACTTCCAGCCCGCCCTTGCCATCCAGTGCACACTCCCCGAGTATTGTGCTCATCAATTCTTCCACCAGAGCACCGCATGGTATGAGCAGCTAATTATAGATGGCTCCACCGCGCTATAGACTATAAATCCAGGCCACCCGTCCCCTTTCTCCCGTAGCCTCGGATCAATGTCCCTCCCGAACCATGACGCCGCCTCAATATCCAGCCACACGCGTGACGTCTCACGATGCGACAACGTGCAGCGAACGTCGAGCAAAACCCGTTATCCGCACGCTGCCGCCGGCCTGCACACGTCATGCCGTTACGCATATCACCACGCTCTCGGCCATTTCCTGCACTCGCTCTAGCTCTGTTTCGCTCATTGGCAACTTAGGTACGCAGTACACCCGGACGGTAAAATCAGTTCCTGAATCTCATCTCGGCCATCTATCTTTGAGTGTCCTCCACGTCCTGGTGTCTGGGCAGCCGGGCCATGACGCTGCAGGACATATTGTCCGCAGCGACGGGAATTGCGGAGACACGCCGTCGAGTGCACGTGTCTGTGGGTGTGGCAGTGTGGGTGCTGAATATAAACTCCAGGCATGCACGAGTTTGTCGTTGATGCAATGTAATACCGACCGTAGCAGGGCAGCAGCAGACTCGTAACGGCAAGGTAGTCATCGCATCAGAGCGTGCCAGCATTCGACACGTCACCAGTTGCGGGTGCAATGATCGAGCGCAACACAGTCTCTCTACTTATGCCCACGCAGATATCCGCCACTGTTTCTGAGCATAGCTACTACCTTTCCAGCTCAGCGACCTACTGTACTTATAATCCATACCGTTCGTCACTACTAACAGGTAGAAGAAGGAAGAATTGCTAAACCACCTGGATCCAACTCTACCATCCGTAACGTCCTACCTATCCGCAACGTCCTACCTATCCGCAACGTCCTACCTATCCGTAACGTCCTACCTATCCATACACCACCCCCCCATACAAACTCAAACTCACATTCAACCTGAACCCCGCAGTCGTCGTCCCCGCTATACTTGTAGAGCAGCAGCACATCGCCGAACTAAGGGATAAGATACTCGTACAACAAATCCAAATCAAGTCATAGCACTTTACACGGTTTGCACGGGTGTGGCACACAGTTATACCATACTACATACTACGTAGAAAAGTCGGTCTTGTAGCTAGCTCTGCATCAAGTCCAACCCCGAGACCCAACGCCCAAGACTTTTTTCCTCTCGAGATATACTCAGCATATTATCTACCAAGCAACGCCTTCTCCGGACATGTTGCTCGACTTGCTTGGTCGGTTGATAAGTAAATAGGTCGATAGATAATAGAGAAGAGTAAGAATACACGAATAGACGAATATATACACACTACACTGCACTATGCAGTCCATTATAACATAGGGGAGCCTTCTTCCTTCTTCCCTCCTTCTCTTCTTCTTTTCATCTTTGCCTCACGTTCGTTCACCTACTCCCTTCTTTTCCTTTCCTTTCAATTCACCATTTTGATTACTTGCTTAGAGGCAAGAATTCATGCCTTGGTTGGTTGTTTGGTGCGTGATCGAGAGCTGAATTGAGCTGGGATGGTGATAGTAATAGTAATGGGTGATGGAGAGGAAGAGGGGGGAGAGCGGGGGTAGAGAGAGCATAAGATGTGAACGTGAGGAAGCACAGCAGTTCGCTACACTACAGCACAAACCAACATCTACAAACACCCAAGAAATCCTTCTTTCTTTCCTTGCGCCAAACCCAGCCAATCTACATCCTGCCATTCAAAACCGCACCGCAGCGCGCGAGCCGTTCCAACATGTCATGTATGGAATGAAATAGGAGCCACAACCTTTCCAACCACCCTCCAACATCTCACTGGAGTATAGATACCCCCAAGTTTCTTTCTTCGTCTATTAAGGCCGCCACGTGCGGAAAGAAAGAAAGGGAGACCGCAGGGAATGGAGTCGAGAGAGTTTCGTTCTAGAGTTTTGGCGCGGATTGGACGTGCCTCGATCGGATTATTCGATGTGTTCTTTTCGCGCAGACACGGAATGGAACGGGACGGTGCGGGCATGTTTTCTTGCTGTTGGTTCGGGGCGGTAGCTAGGTGGGCGGAACTGAAACCTTAGAAGAAGTGGCATCGGGATGAGGTTGTGGTGCACAAGGAACCGCAAGCCAGCCTAGCCCAGCCCAAGGTTCATACATGGAGTGAGAAATTGAGTTGCAGAGTTTGTTCTGATTACCAGCATAGCCTAGCTTGTAACTACCTACCTACCTACCTACCTACGCGCATCCAGAGCGATGCCATCCCACCCCATCCCATTCAACCTAACCATGCATGCGAAATCCGAGATCCGAAACCGAATAGCTTAAAACAGACACACTGCGCGCGGGAAACACAAGGGGAAGGGGGAAGGCAATGCACGGGAGGGAGCAGAAAGACAGAGAAGCGGGAAGGGGGAAAATGGCAATGAAGCAAATAGTTTAGTAAGCAATGCGACTAAGCGCAAGAAAAAAGTCCTGAACGCCCCTGTACCACCACGATATGTGTCCTAGAAAACGAGGGAGAGGGGATGATGGCTCGAATGCACAGCGGGCGCGTCCAGCGCTGAATGGTGTGGTTGTCGATGGCGATGTCGATGTTGGGGGGGTGCGGCGTAGGTGGCTTGGTGCGGTCGGTCTCGCGTCGCTGCTGGTCGTGGGCATGGAGAGAACCAGCCAGATGGGGAGACGCGAGGGTCGGGCTACGGTCGGGTACGGCGTGGTGGGCCTCACATGAAGTCATCGCTGGATACTGTCAGCCACACGCAACTCAAATCGCCAAATCATACGCGCGGGGAACGGAATACTCACTCTCCGAAGTCGTCCTCATACGTCGCCGTGTCGGCTCTGTAGCTAACATCGCGCGTGGCGACCAGGCTGGCCTTTGTCTTTGCAGCCTTGGACTTCTTGCCGCCCTTCTCGGCCAGCTTCTCCTCCTTCATCTTCTCGTTGCTGAGCGTCGTGAGGCCGCTCGCAATCTTCTTGATCTGGTCGCTAGGCAGGTCCTTGCAGATCTGCTTGGTGAACTCCTGCAGGAAGAGCGTGTAGTGCGCCTTCTTCGTGTTCTCGACGAGGAGCGGCACGAGGGCTTCGCGCAGTTTTTGGAATTGGTTTTTGGTGTTGGGGTTGAAGATGCCGAGCGCGCTGAGGTCGACGGGTTTGGCCGGGTCGCTCTCGTTGGGGAGCGTGACGGGCTTCGCGGCGCTGCGCTTGGTGCCCACGCTGACCTCGCCGAAGAGCTCCTCGGCGTGGGCCAGGTCGGCTTCGATCTCGACCTGCCTGAGCCGGGCGCGCCGCGTCGCTTCGTCCTCCTCCTCATCCGACGACATCTCGTCCTCGAGCTGTCGCCGGCGTAGCGCCTCCTGCCGCTTCTCCTCAATGCGCTCCGACTTCGACTTGTGGTTTGCCTTGGCCTCGGCGTCGGCTTTCGCTTTCGCGTCGGCGGCCTTCTTCGCCTTCTCGCGCTCGACTTCGGAGTCTTCGGCAGCGTCCCAGGACTCTAGCACCTGTGTCGCGGTTGTCAGTACTGTGGCTCGTGGATGGCCGCCGATTGGCCAGATGGGGGACAGTGATGGACGGGCTGACATACATCGCTGTCCTCTTCCTCATCGTCGAACTTGCTGCGGCGGGTGATGGGCGCCGGCGGGGACGAGGGAGGCGTGCTCTCCTCTTCTTCGTCATCTGTATCACGCGCCGTCAGTGTTGTGCCACACAGCGCCGGCGGGGTGAGGCCATCTGGCATCAGGCGCACCGCACGGCGGCCGGAGATATGACGTACCCCATTTGGAAGGCGCCATGATTGCGGCCGGCGGGTGAGGGTGCGTGTAGTCTCGGGTTGGTCGCGGCGAGAGTGTGCGGGCGGGCTTCAGCGGCGGTCGCGACGATTTTTGGGCGTGGGCGGGTAGTGTGTGGGTGAAGGGAAGTGGATGGTTGCAAATTACGGACCGCGAAAGACCGCGTCGCAGGACAAAGGTTGGGCTCGGCGTTGCCTTGCCTCTCGCTTGCGCCCCTGCCGTTGCTGCCCAATCAGCACCGCCTTCGGGGTGACGACACGCCCGCCGTGAACCATGGGTCAGGACGAGGATGATGAAATTGTGTTGAAGGGTGCCATCTATCACCGCGCCGGTCTGGTCGCTGTCTCGGTGCGGTGCGCGCAGTCAGGGACATTCTTCGGTGTGCTCTGTCCGTCAAGTCTTAAACACGAGGTGGTACTGTCGCCCAACGACCGCCAAGCTGCGTGGTAGTTGGGAGTCACAACTGCTCAATTGCTTTTTCGCTACGGTGCACCACATCTCCAGCGGGGCATCTGATACTAGCAGGTAGTCTAGTCCTTGTTCAAAATCTATTGTGCGCGTTATCCCGAGATCGGATCGAATTCACATGCACAGCTGAAGGCCGATGAGGTAAGCGGCGCTAACGGCTCGCCAAGCATCGTCAACCCGCGGGCCCTGCACGCAACATCCAAGATCTGGATTTACATATGACAGCGGTCTATTCTGTCACAGATACAGATCAGAAGTTCTGGCATCTTAGCTGCCATCCTTTGAGCTTCGCCTCCGTGCCGAGTACAGTACAGTTAGTTGGACCGAGATTGTCCCAGCGACTCTTGCATGAGCCGAGCAAGCAGACAGATCGTACTCCGGAGTCCCGCAGAATCTATCAATTGCTACGAGCGATTGCTGTTGATAACAACGCGTGACTTCCGCGGGTGAAACGTTTGAAGTAACGTGGGGTGAGAGAGTTGGAGTGACTGCCGTGCCTGAGCCATAAGGCTGGAACGCCAAGCCGCTTACGTACTCTGCAACGTAGGCGCTCAGCGGGAGAGCTCCTTTACCGTCGAAAAACATCACACCCTCCACACCTCGCACCACGTCTACCCACTCCCGACACTCTCTCATTTCCTTCGCGCGCTTCGGGCGTTTCTGCATCCGGGCATAATTCTGCACTCTTCCTTTCCCGATACCCTCCTTCTTGACCGCTCTCACCCCTGGTGAGCTCGGAGCCAGCCTGTCGCAAACATGGCCCAACGCCAGGTTCCATTGACCGTCACGCAGCCGGCGCTGGTGAGTCTTCCGTGTGTCTCTGGGAATGTTACAGCAGCTAATAATTGGGCCCGTAGCTCACCAACCTCAACATCCAAGTACGTTGCGCGAACCCCCGAGGCCACGCCCTGTGGTGGTAGGGGGACGAAAAGCTAACAACATCTGCAGGCAGCATCAATAACATGGCAAAACTGCGTAAGTGGACGCTTCCACGAGGCACACCAGTAACCGCGAGCTAACGTGCACCAGACGCTCGAGTCCGACAAGTACGTGTGTGTGCGCCAGGTCAGCAACGAGGACCACCCAGCCGAGACGGTCATCGTCAACCTCAAGAACCTCAACGACATCATCCGGCGGCCGATACGAGCCGACAGCGCCATCATGCATTTGACCGAGCCAATCATCGCTCTCAAAGCCCAGGGCCGGACGCTCCAGCTCTTCAACCTCGAAACGAAGGCGCGCCTGCAGACGTACACGCACACCGAGGACATCCAGTTCTGGCGCTGGATCAGCCAGACTACTCTTGCGCTGGTCAGCCACAAGACCGTATACCACTGGGACGTGCTTGCAAAGGACGCACCACGGAGAGTCTTCGACCGCCAGGAACAACTTGAGGTATTGCATATCGTTACTCAGGCTGGAGTGGGACGCTAACAAAACCGCGCAGAACAACCAGATCATCAACTATGTGGTCAACGACGACGAGAGCTGGTCCTGCCTGGTCGGCATCGCGGCGAACCCAGCTGGTGGCATCCGCGGCAACATGCAACTGTTCTCCAAAGCGAGGAACGTGAGCCAGCCGCTCGAAGGCCACGCCGCAACTTTCGGCAGCATTCGCCTGGACGGGGCTGCTACCGACACCAAGATCTTCGCCTTCGCCGTGAAAACGGCCTCCGGCGACGCCAAGATCAACATTGTCGAAATCGACCACAACGCGGCCAATCCGGTGTTCCCGAAGCGGCTCATTCCCATCCATTGGCCGGCCGAGGGTCAAGGGGATTTCCCTCTCGGCATCCACATCGCGCACAAGTACAACATCCTGATTGTGGTGACCAAGTTCGGCTTCATCCACCTGCACGATCTCGAGACGGGCACTGCTCTGTTCTTGAATAGGATATCAGAAGAGACCGTCTTCACCACGACGCGCGACGATGATGGAACTGGTGTCGTGATCATCAACAAGCGCGGTCAAGTCCTGCACACGACCATTCGCGAGGACACGCTGATTCCGTACATCATGGACAACCCGGCTTGTGCGGATATCGCGTATAAGCTTGCTTCAAAGGGCGGTCTTCCTGGGGCTGACCAGCTGTACTCGTCGCGCTTTGAGACTCTGATGCAACAAGGCAATTACACGGAAGCTGCCAAGGTCGCCGCCAGCTCACCTCGAGGATTCCTACGCACGACCCAGACCATGAACAGGCTCCGCCAGGCACCCAACCAGCAAGGCCAGATCACGATCCTGCTGCAATACTTTGGCCAATTGCTCGACAAGGGCGGCTTGAACAAGGAAGAGACGATGGAATTGGCGCGCCCCGTCTTCGCACAAGGTCGGAAACACCTGATTGAGAAGTGGCATAAGGAAGGCAAACTCCACTGCTCCGAGGAGCTGGGCGACCTTGCAAAGCCCCACGACCTGAACTTGGCGCTTTCCATATACAAGGACGCGAATGTGCCTCAGAAGACCGTTGCGGCCCTCGCAGAGCTGGGTCACTTCGACATGATTCTGCAGTATTGCGATAGTGTTGCATACCGTCCGGACTATAATGTGCTGCTCCAGCATATCGTGCGTGTGAACCCCGACCGTGGTACCGAGTTCGCTTCGAGCCTAGCCAAGCATGAAGGTGGTCCTCTTATTAGCATCGATCGCGTGGTCGATATATTCCAATCCCAAGGCATGATCCAACAGGCGACAGCGTTCTTACTCGATGTGCTCCAAAACAATCTTCCAGAGGAGGGACCTCTGCAAACCAAGCTGTTGGAAATGAACCTCATGAACGCGCCTCAGGTCGCGGACGCCATCCTTGGAAATGAGATGTTCTCTCACTACGACAAGCCTCGCATTGCCCAGCTTTGCGAAAACGCCGGTCTCCTCACCCGCGCACTCGAACACAATGACGACCCCGCCGCCATCAAGCGGATCATCGTGCAAACTGACAAACTACCGGAAGAGTGGTTGCTCAACTACTTCGGCCAGCTGACCGTGGAGCTCTCTCTGGATTGCCTAGATGCGATGCTCACGTCCAACATCCGGCAGAATTTGCAGTCAGTTATTCGCATTGCCCAGAAGTACTCTGAGCTGCTCGGAGCCAACAAGATTATCGATCTTCTCGAAAAGCACCGCACTGCCGAAGGACTGTACTTCTACCTTGGCTCCGTTGTGAACGTCAGCGAGGACAAGGATGTTGTCTTCAAGTATATTGAAGCTGCAACTCGCGTTGGGCAATTGACCGAGGTGGAGCGCATTTGCCGAGAGAACTCTGTATATGATGGGGAGAAGGTCAAGAACTTCCTCAAAGAAGCCAATCTTACTGAGCAGCTACCGCTTATCATCGTGTGCGACCGCTTCAACTTCATCCATGACTTGGTCCTCTACCTCTACAAGAACCAGCATTTCAAGTCGATCGAGGTCTATGTACAGCGCGTCAACCCGGCCAGGACCCCAGCCGTCATTGGTGGATTGCTGGATGTGGACTGTGACGAGGGCATCATCAAGGGTCTCTTGGCCTCTGTCACGCCTGCATCCATCCCCATCGATGAGCTTGTCGCTGAAGTGGAGTCGCGGAATCGTCTCAAGCTCTTGTTGCCATTCCTTGAGCAGACTTTAGCTAGCGGAAACGATCAACAGGCTGTTTATAACGCGCTAGCAAAGATCTATATCGACAGCAACAACAATCCCGAGAAGTTCCTCAAGGAGAACGACCAGTACGATACGCTCACAGTCGGCAAATACTGCGAGAAGCGCGACCCCAACCTGGCGTATATCGCGTACCGCAAAGGACAGAATGACCTCGAGCTGATTAGTATCACAAATGAGAACGCCATGTTCAAAGCACAGGCCCGCTACCTCCTCGAGCGTGCTGATGGAGAAGTTTGGGATTATGTCCTCAGTGCAAACAACATGCATCGACGATCGTTAGTCGATCAGGTTACCTCCACGGCTGTTCCGGAGAGTCAGGATCCCGACAAGGTTTCAATTGCCGTTAAGGCGTTCATCACTGGTGATATGCCGACGGAGCTGATCGATCTTCTCGAAAAAATTATCCTCGAACCGTCTAGCTTCAGCGACAACCCGTCTCTCCAGAACCTGTTGATGCTGACGTCCGCCAAATCGGATCGGAGTCGCCTCATGGGTTACATCCATCAGCTTGAGTACTACACACCAGATGACATTGCGCAGCAGTGTATTGAGGTCGGTATGTACGAGGAAGCTTTTGAGATCCACAAGAAACATGAGAACCACGTTGAAGCCATCAATGTTCTTATTGACCACATTGTCAGCATTGACCGAGCCCAAGAGTATGCCGACCGTGTGGACACTGCCGAGGTCTGGTCTAGGGTAGCAAAGGCTCAGTTGGATGGCCTCCGCGTTACTGACGCGATCGAGTCGTACATTCGCGCTCAAGATCCTTCCAATTTCTTAGAAGTCATCGAGATCGCCACTCACGCCGGCAAGGATGAGGATTTGATCAAATTCTTGAGGATGGCCCGCAAGACTCAGCGTGAAGTCCCCGTTGATACCGCATTGGCCTTCTGCTACGCCCGTACTAACCAGCTATCTGAACTGGAGGACTTCCTACGCGCGACCAACGTCGCAGACGTCGAAGCCTCGGGCGACAAGGCATATGAAGAGGGCTTTCACGAGGCGGCCAAGATTTTCTACACCAGCATATCGAATTGGGCCAAACTCGCCACCACTCTCGTCCACCTCGAGGACTACCAGGCTGCTGTCGAGTGTGCACGCAAGGCCAACAGCGTCAAAGTCTGGCGTCAAGTGAACGAAGCTTGCGTTGCTAAGAAAGAGTTCCGTCTCGCTCAGATCTGCGGTCTTAACCTGATAGTACACGCCGAGGAGCTGTCCGAGCTGGTCAAGCAATACGAGCGCAACGGATACTTTGATGAGCTCATCAGCCTTCTCGAAGCTGGTTTGGGTCTCGAGCGAGCGCACATGGGCATCTTCACTTCTCTGGGTATTGCACTTGCTAAGTACCACGCCGAGCGTGTCTTCGAGCACCTCCGTCTTTTCTGGTCGCGTATCAACATCCCCAAGATGATCCAGGCGTGCGAGGAGGCTCATCTGTGGCCTGAGCTCATATTCCTGTACGTCCACTACGACGAATGGGATAATGCTGCTCTTGCGATGATGGAGCGTGCATCGGATGCTTGGGAACACCAGTCGTTCAAGGACACGATCACCAAGGCTGCCAACGTCGAGATCTACTACCGCGCCCTTGGGTTCTATCTTGAGGAGCAGCCAACTCTTTTGACAGATCTTCTACAAGCGCTCACGCCTAGGATCGATGTCAACCGTGTCGTTCGCATGTTCGTCAAGTCAGACAACATTCCTCTGATCAAGCCGTTCCTTCTCAACGTTCAATCGCAAAACAAGCGCGAGGTCAACAATGCTCTCAACGACCTCTTGATCGAAGAAGAAGACTACAAGACTCTGCGAGACTCGGTGTCGAACTACGACAACTACGACCCCGTCGATCTTGCTCAGCGTCTTGAGCGTCATGACTTGGTGTTCTTCCGTCAAATCGCGGCCGAGATCTACCGCAAGAATAAGCGATGGGAGAAGTCCATCGCCCTCTCGAAGCAAGACAAGCTGTTCAAGGACTCAATCGAAACGGCGGCGCTGTCTGGAAAGGCCGATGTGGTGGAGGATCTGCTCCGCTATGTAAGTTGTGCCGACATATCGATTTCTTTCCTCGCTAACAGCTCTTTAGTTCGTCGACATTGGCAGCCGCGAGTGCTACGTGGGCATGCTCTACGCCTGCTACGACCTCATCCGGCCGGACGTCGTGTTGGAAGTTTCGTGGCGCCACGGTCTCAACGACTTCACCATGGTATGTGCTCAATGTATAACTGGCTCGAATTGCTCGCTAACACACCCTAGCCGTATATGATCAACTACCTCGCGCGACAAGCCGCCACAATCGAGACGCTCATGAAAGACAACGAGGAGCGCAAGGTCCGTGAGGCATCCCAGCAGAAGAAAGAGGACGACACGCCCATCCTCGGCTCCCGCCTCATGCTGACGCAGGGTCCGATCGCGTCGGCCCCTTCGCCCGGCCCGTACGGCCAGTCCAACGGCATGGCCCCGCAACCCACCGCCGGCTTCCGAGCTTTCTAGGTTGCAGCTTGCACGGCCTTGGATTGCGGGTCTCCCGATTATTCGCATTTGACTAATTCAGACCGACCGACCGACCCCTTGTTCCTCGGCACCCGTACATGACGACGTTTCGATCGGCGCGACATGACTGACTAACCCATCAAAACAAAAAAGCGAATACGGAGTGCACATATACATATATTTTCTTGGGCTGCGTGTGTGTGTGTGTGTTTGTGCGGGCTAGCTTTTATTGGTGGGGTGAGGGAAGGGGGCGCGCGCGGCATGTAACTCTAGCAGACAACGGGCGTTTGAGGTGTTGGTTTGCTTTTTTGAGCTGAGCGGAATGGTTCTTTGAGAGCAGGGCATCACATCTACCTACATGAAGTGATTTTGAGGACGGGTAGGTACGTAGGAGGTTCTGCTTTGCCTGCATCTTCTGACTACGAGGTCATGCTATGCTAGATCTTCTGAGCACATGCTGAGCGGAGCGGGTGGGTTCCTTTGGTGGATTATGTATTCTAGGTTTTCTCTTCTGGTTTCTTTTAATGCACATTTTTGGCTGATTGATTGAGATGCGGGATTGTGCTTGAGATTGAGATTGGGGAGTTTGTGAATGTGACTGTGATTTGAGTGTAGGTGTGGACTTGAGGTGATGTAGTGTGAGGTGGTTTGCAGGTGACTGTGAACACGAACAGGTAGGTGTAAGAGCAGCGAGTACCTAGGTAGCTTGACATTGGTAGGACGTGCATGCAGTCTGAGCGCCTGCTAGCTGCGGATAGTTCAGATCAGAGCAGATCTAAGTAGTAGTAAGACTGCGCTTGTGGTTCGGATCTTTCCTCTTTCGGGAGGGGGCGAGGGCGAGGTTGATTTGCTTTGATTGGATTGGATTGGCAGGCGCGAGGTGAGACGAGGAGAGGAGAGGAGGGGGAGAGAGAGGCTGTAAGTAGCGGGTGTGCAGGCGCGATATAACTACGGTGTTGAGTATTCATGTCTGTCTGTCTATTTATCTATTCGTCTATCTATGCATGCTTTATTCTCTCTATAGACTAACGTTACGCTGCTAAGTAAGAACCGTCTCTACGCGTGCAAGGGCGTTCGTTGTATGTTTCGTATGTTGGGACAAGAGGGAGTAATATCTATCTACACAGAGATATTCGATTACCTGCCTAGCTACTGTACATATTGTATGTATGTACTAGGACATAGATAGTATTTACGATAGAATATCAGATTGAGATTGGGATTGAGATTGGGAAGGGAAGGGAAGGAGAAGGGAAGGCAACTGAGCTGAGTCGTGCTGAACTAGGTGATTTTGCAGTGGAGGTTAAGAGGAGGAGGCACAGATGCGATAGAAGTAGGTTAGTAAAGTATATGTAGGGAGATAGAGCGAAGCAGAGTAGGAGATGTAGAAGCTAATAGATACACCAAGACAGGTACGCAAGAAGAGAAGAAAGGCAGTTGCTAGGCTAGGCTAGGCTAGATGCTAGATGCTAGATGCTGGTACACACGTTAGAAACCTCACACCGTAGGCCCGCAGCTAGGTTGAGTTCAGTTCAGTTCAGTTTCAATCCAGTTCAGTTTCAATCCAGTTCAGTTGCATTTATGTTGGGTGTTCGAGACTAAGTTTAATTGTCAAGCTAGTGTAAGAGGAGTAAGTTGGTTTGAGTTTGGGTTGGGTTTCGCGGAGGAGTGCGTGGGTGGAGAGGAGAGAGAGAAGAGAGGGTATGAAAGATAGGATACTAGCTAAGTATGTATGTTACGGGAGAAGAAGAAGAAGAAGAAGAGAGAGAGAGAGAGATTTGCATAGGTAGGCTAGTGTGATAAGGTAAAGCCGCAGTAAGATCTAAGGGTTTTGTGGATGCTGCGTGCAAATTCTGAAACGTTGACGGTGTGTTGTGTTAGGGTAAAGATAGAGGGTGCACGCTTACGCCTAATACGTGTATACGAGGGTGGTTGCCGTGGCCGTAGCTGTGCGGTATTAAGGGATTTAGAGGTTATCAATCTATGCATTTTGTGTGTAGGTGTAATTTATCATTAGCTACTTGGGTAGGATAGAGCGAAGGAGAGGCATAGGTTGGCGTAAGATACAGGCCCGGAATGCTTTATGTGTAGTGTGCACTGCAGGGGCGGATAGATAGAACGTACTACTTAACGTGTATTCTCCGGGACATAAACCTATATGTACAGTGTGTATGCGTTCTATTGTTGGGCGTTGCAGTAGTTTAAGTCAACGAAGGCTAGGATACGTAGATCGAGAGGGCAGTGTTGGCGGTGTTTATAGAGGTTGTGCGTGGCATCGGCGCTTTTGTGTTTACCTCTCCTGTGTTATATTCCTACCTCTTCAGAGAGGTTTTCGCGAGCTCGAAGCAAGGGGACCTGTATTTGTTTTGTACGGCGAACATGCGTGGTTGTATGCTGCTATGTGTAATAAGATGCACAGCTCTAAACCTTGCGTTTCGGATTGTTTATTTTCTGCTAAAAGTGTAATGCAGTATGCGGGCACGCAAGTTCCAGCGGCCCGGAACGTGCTTCGTGCATCTGTACGCCGTAGACGACAAGCGGGTGTGGTGTGTACTGTTGGGGCGCAGTTCAACGTAAGTTTGCAGTTGTACCTCCAGACTGGGTGCTGCAAAACTTATTATCCATGCGGTATTCCCAGGAACCAATGGACCCGGCCTGGGGGCAGGCGACTGGCGCTAGATGCGCCAGATCTGTGGCCCGCGGTTCGGCTAGATATGCCTGGATAGCTACCCTTGACGGGCGTTGGCGTTTGGCGTGGCGTGCGTGCGCCGAAGCAAACCGCGGGTGTGCAGGACGAGAGGAGGGGAGGGATGGAAGCACTGTCGCCTGTTTTTATTTGTCTTTTCTCCGTTGTTGCCGAGTTCCATGTTATACGAAGGAGCCGGATGCTCGAACTCGCACTCGGGAGGAGATAGCGGGCAATCGAGGCGGTGGAGGGGGTTGTTTGGTGTGCGGCGGGGGGAGGCAAGGCTGGCCCATTGGTGCGAGCGAAGGAGCTGTGATGGTGTTGAGCTTGATACTGTGGAGCGGGCATGAAATATCAGCCAGTCAGCCAGATCTAACAGGGTTAACATTGCATCAGGCTCTCCTGTATACATATGCCACAGTTGGGCAGCGGAGTGATAGAGCTAATAGGGAGAGGGGCATGATCAACGCTGGGCGGCACAAGCAATACCTGGGCAGGGTCGGGAGACAGCCCGAGCAAGCAGCGATGCCGGACCCCTGGCGGTGAGCAGAGTGTTGGTGTGTGAGCGAAGTGTCTGATGGACATATCGGCACGCAAAAAAGGATGTGTGCGAGGCGTCACAAGCGCTGTGGAGGCGTGGGATGGGCCGGCTAGGGGCGTAGTGTTTGCTCCGGGACAGCTGGGGCCGTAGGGCTTGTTTCTGTCGAGTTGGCAATAAGTTTGACATGTTCTACCGTCCGCCAGGGCTGTCAATGAAGGGAGCAGGTGAGGACACGGGGTGTGACGCGTGGGGCGTGGCCGGCCGCCTGCTGGTCTGTGGTGCTTTGCTTTATCGACAAGCTCGAAGATGGAGGGGCAGCAAGGGGAGCTCTGGCCTGCAGCTGCGCCCGACTCTCACCCTCACCCCCGGTCTGGAGCTCCGTTGCTTTTGCAAGCACGCAGAACTGGAACGACTCGACGCCGGAGCACCTTGTCACCAGCGTCAGGCTTGGGTGTGGGCCTGCTAGCTGTCCACTTCGAGCTTAAGCTTGCGCTGCTCGTCAAGGCCTTGACACAAATCCGACACCGCCCCGCCCTATATTTCCTCCTTTACCTCCGCCCGCACCAAACCTCTAGACTTCCACCCCGCCTCAGTCCCTCACCCTCCCCTCTATCCTCCACATCACGCAGCCGCTGCCCATCATGGCGACGCTTGCAAACACGTCGCAAAACGCCATGAACTCGTCGGCGATTGACGACAACGAGTACGACGATGAGCATGGGGAGCACCACCCCCACCGCAACTCGGTGCATCACCACCTTCGCGCGAGCAGCTCGATTATGCAGCTGAAGAAGCTCCTAGGTACGTGGAGACGCCTCACTGACCCAATTGAAGCCGTCCCCGGCGTCTGACAGCCTGACCAGTCGCCAATCGAGGAGAAATCCCCATCCGCATCTTCCGAACAGCCCACGAGCTGTCTCTGCACACCGTCGCCGTCTACAGCCATGAGGACCGGCTCAGCATGCACAGGCAGAAGGCCGACGAGGCTTACGAGATCGGGTATCGCGGCCAGTACACGCCAGTCGGAGCCTACCTCGCCGGCGACGAGATCATCAAGATCGCGCTGCAGCACGATGTGAACATGATTCATCCCGGCTATGGTTTTCTGTCAGAGAACGCCGAGTTCGCTCGGAACGTCGAGAAGGCCGGGCTTATCGTGAGTTTACTTCCTTTGTTTACCCTATGACGACGGCCTCTGTTTAGGGCGAGTTGCACATGCCAATCCTATTTGGCGATATTATCTGTGCCTTGCCCGGAGAGGCTGCGGGGCGGGGCCGGATGCATGCAACCTTGCACCGACTTCTTCTCTTTTTCCTGCGCGGGCCGCTGCCGATCACGGGCATGTTCAGGCAGGCCTTACTTTTTTGGGCTCCTTCGGTCTTGCCTTACAATTGAAGCTGACTTGCCTTGTAGTTTGTCGGTCCGACCCCAGAAACCATCGACGCCCTCGGTGACAAAGTGTCAGCCCGAAGGCTTGCCATCAAGTGCAACGTCCCCGTCGTCCCCGGCACGCCAGGCCCGGTTGAAAAGTACGAGGACGTCAAAGAGTTCACCGACGAATATGGCTTCCCGGTCATTATCAAGGCAGCTTTCGGCGGCGGTGGCCGTGGGATGCGAGTTGTCCGCGAGCAGTCGACCCTCAAGGACGCCTTTGAGCGCGCCACGTCAGAAGCCAAATCGGCTTTCGGCAACGGCACCGTCTTCGTTGAGCGTTTCTTGGACAAGCCCAAGCACATTGAGGTGCAGCTCTTGGGTGACAACCAGGGCAATGTTGTCCACCTGTACGAGCGGGACTGCAGCGTGCAGCGTCGCCACCAGAAGGTCGTCGAGATTGCGCCAGCGAAGGACTTGCCTGTGAAGACGCGCGACGCCATCCTGAACGACGCCGTCAGGCTCGCTCAGTCCGTGAACTACCGCAACGCTGGTACCGCTGAGTTTCTCGTTGATCAGCAGAACCGGTATTACTTTATCGAAATTAACCCACGCATGTAAGTGACTGGTGGGCCAAGCCGGCCAAGCTGCACAGCTAACAAGTTCATCTAGTCAGGTCGAGCATACCATCACCGAGGAAGTCACGGGTATTGACATTGTCGCTGCGCAAATCCAGATCGCTGCCGGTGCAACGCTTGAGCAACTTGGCCTGACCCAAGACCACATCACTACCCGCGGTTTCGCCTTCCAGTGCCGTATCACAACCGAAGACCCCGCCCAGAGCTTCGCACCGGATACGGGCAAGATCGAGGTGTACCGCTCCGCAGGTGGTAACGGCGTCCGCCTTGATGGAGGCAATGGATTTGCTGGTGCCATTATCACCCGTAAGTATACTTCCTCATGCTTCTGTCCTGAGTTACATAAATTGACCAAAACATCGTAGCTCATTACGACTCTATGTTGGTGAAATGCACCTGCCGAGGCTCTACATACGAGATCGTCCGCCGGAAGATGCTTCGTGCACTTGTCGAGTTCCGCATTCGTGGTGTGAAGACGAATATCCCTTTCTTGCTGAAGCTCCTCACTCACAACACATTCATCGACGGCAAGTGCTGGACAACGTTTATTGATGACACGTAAGTATATCGCGGTCGTGGTACAAAGGCCCGACAACTGACTGACACAATACAGGCCCAAGCTGTTTGAGCTCATTGGCTCCCAGAACCGAGCCCAGAAGCTGTTAGCATATCTCGGAGACCTTGCCGTCAATGGCAGCCAGATCAAAGGCCAAATTGGCGAGCCGAAGTTCAAGGGCACCATCGTTGTGCCTGCCATCCACGACAACAACGGGAACGAGGTTGACACATCCCAACCATGCTCTAAGGGGTGGCGAAACGTGTTGCTGAAGGAGGGCCCCGAGGGCTTTGCCAAGGCTGTTCGTGCCAACAAAGGCTGTCTCATCATGGACACCACCTGGCGTGACGCTCACCAGTCGCTCCTGGCTACACGTGTGAGGACAGCGGACCTTCTAGCAATCGCAAAAGAGACCAGCCACGCTTTCTCTAATGCATGGGCTCTGGAGTGCTGGGGCGGTGCCACCTTTGATGTCGCCATGCGCTTCCTGTACGAGGACCCTTGGGACAGGCTGAGGAAGATGAGGAAACTTGTCCCCAACATCCCTTTTCAAATGCTTCTTCGTGGCGCCAATGGTGTCGCCTACTCCTCTCTCCCGGACAACGCCATTTACCACTTCTGTGAGCAAGCAAAGAAAAACGGCGTCGATATCTTCCGTGTCTTCGATGCTCTTAACGACGTTGAGCAGCTTGAGGTTGGTGTCAAGGCTGTGCTCAAAGCTGGTGGTGTGGCCGAGGGCACTGTCTGTTACTCGGTAAGTATCCCATGTACGCGGTGCTGTTAGACAAACACTAATCTACGTTCTCCAGGGGGACATGTTGAACCCCAAGAAGAAGTACAACCTCGAGTACTATCTCAGCGTTGTCGACAAGATTGTTGGAATGGGCGCTCATATTTTGGGTATCAAGGACATGGCTGGTGTGCTGAAGCCCCGAGCTGCCACCCTACTTATCGGAGCCATCCGCGAAAAATATCCTGATCTACCGATCCATGTGCACACTCACGACTCAGCTGGTACCGGTGTCGCCTCCATGGTTGCTTGTGCCCATGCTGGCGCTGACGCCGTCGATGCCGCCATTGACAGCATGTCTGGCATGACGTCGCAGCCATCCGTCGGTGCCATCCTTGCGTCCCTCGAGGGCAGCGACCACGAACCAGGCCTCGATGCTCATATGATCCGCAATTTGGATGCGTACTGGGCCCAGCTCCGGCTGCTCTACTCGCCATTCGAAGCTGGCCTCACTGGCCCCGACCCCGAGGTCTACGAGCACGAGATCCCTGGTGGTCAGCTCACCAATCTCATCTTCCAGGCTTCGCAACAGGGTCTCGGTGAGCAGTGGGCACAGACAAAGAAGGCCTATGAGCAAGCCAACGACTTGCTTGGCGATATCGTGAAGGTCACACCCACTTCCAAGGTTGTTGGTGACTTGGCCCAGTTCATGGTGTCCAACAACCTGTCATATGATGATGTTTTGAAGAAGGCCGAACAGCTCGACTTCCCTTCGTCGGTTCTGGAATTCTTCGAGGGTCTCATGGGCCAGCCCTACGGCGGCTTCCCCGAACCCCTCCGCTCACAGGCTCTCCGCGAGCGCAGGAAGATGGATAAGCGGCCTGGCCTCTATCTCGATCCCGTTGACCTCGCCAAAGTCAAGGCCGATCTCAAGCAGAAGTGGGGCGATGCCACTGAGTGTGACGTCGCTTCCCAGGTCATGTACCCCAAGGTGTTCGAGGACTACAAGAAGTGGACAACCAAGTATGGCGACCTGTCCGTCCTGCCGACCCGCTACTTCCTCGCGCGTCCTGAAGTCGGCGAAGAGTTCCACGTCGAGCTTGAGAAGGGCAAGGTGCTCATCTTGAAGCTACTTGCTATCGGCCCACTGTCTGAGCAGACCGGTCTGCGTGAGGTCTTCTACGAGATGAATGGCGAGGGCCGTACCGTTACGGTTGAGGATCAGCACGCCGGTGTTGACAACGTTCGTAGGGCCAAGGCAGATCCTACCGACGGCAGCCAAGTCGGATCACCGATGGCTGGTGTCGTCGTAGAGATCCGCGTCCACGATGGTAGTGACGTCATGAAGGGTGATCCTGTCGCCGTTCTCAGCGCTATGAAGATGGTAAGTCGTCTCCGGTCCAGATCTTCCCTTCAGCAATCCAAGATACTAACGCGGCCACTACAGGAAATGGTGATTTCGGCACCGCACTCCGGCAAGATCGGCAACCTCTCGGTCCGCGAAGGCGATTCGGTCGACTCGCAAGACCTGATCTGCAAAATTGTCAAGTGAGCCAAAAATTACGCGTTGGAATTAATGTGCTGCATTTCACGGAGACGAAAACGACAGCTATGGAGTATTATTATGACTAACATGTTGTGCAATAACTTTTAGGTCACCCAGGGACGACAATCTTTCTAACTCTCGGGCCATCTCTCTTCCTAGCTCTCTCGTCGACTCTTTGCCTGATCCTCTCCCAAAAACTCTCATTGACGCCTTCATCGACTCTTATGGGACGACCGGGGCCGACGGAGAGGTCCAGTATCCGTCTCTGGAGGCCGAACAAGTCGTCCATTATCCATCTCTGAACGTCGAACAATCTCAGGTATCTGGACTGTCTGCAACTATAGGACCTCGTACGGGCTTCTAGGGATCGCATGATGGCGTCTGGACCACCTTTTTTCTTTCGAAGTAGCGTTGAGCCTTTTCCCTCTAGCTGGGTGGAGTGTCTATCTGGACATTTACTCGGCTTCTTTTTCTCCGCCCCTACTTTTCCATTTGAGCTGAGCTGGCGCTGGGCTGGGCTGGACAGTTATGAATAAATGATCGGGAGAAAATGAATGGGGGAAAGGGTAGTAGATAGTTAACGACTAAATCATATGGCGGGTTTGGGAAAGCCCTTCTATACCTGTGGATGGGTTGATTTGATGTGATGTGCGCGTGTGATAGATCGTTTATTTGTTTAGCTTAGAGCTAAGTCGAGTTGATTTGAGCTGGCGGGACTCGGGTCTTGGTTTTGGCAAGTGTTGTTAAGAATTGTGAACGAGCAAGTCAACGCTTCTCGGGGCTAATGTTCGTCTTATTGCAGTTTGTTACGTAGATGGTAAGGGTTGCTACTGTAGTGTAACTCGGTATAGCGTAGCAGTAGCAGTGGTATAGATACACATATACATGTGTGTACATACATGCATCTCGCCTACGTACAACAGACAGACGATCTGCTCATACTGGACTGAATGGAACTGAAACTAAGCTGAAATTAGTTGTGCATTCCAGTCTCGTCTCCTTAGGTATCTTCTTCTCGATTCAACTCAACCCACCCCAACCTAACCCAAATTGCTTACTCCCCAACGCCTTCGCTCAAAACAAGCCAAGAAAACTCAAAAACCTGCAGTTCAGACATGCCCATTCCGCCGCTTCGCCTCCTCCAGCGCAGCTTTCAACCGCTTCTTCTTCTTCTCGTCTTCATTTTCGTCTTCACCAGCACCAGCACCAGCACCGGCGCCAGCACCACCTTCGCCCTTAACTCTATCCTCACGCCCTTCTCTCCTATCTCTATCCCTATCCCCATCCCCCCCTTTACCCGCACCCTTCTTCGCCTCCACCAACGCCTCGACCCCCTCAACCGCCTTCTCCACCACCTCAACCCTCCTCTCAAACTCCTCTCCCAACCCCCTCTCCCCCTCGCGCATCTCCCCCAGCAGCGCCTCAACCCTATCATGCACCTTCTTCTCCGCATCAGCATCCGCAAAGTTCTCCGCCTTCGCCTGCGCGATCTGAGCGTCCAGCACTGCAGCGTTGAGACCCAGTTCCGCGGCGTGCAGGAGCCGCAGTGTAGTTTTCGAGGACGCGGATAGCGCGTGCAGGGTCTGGGCTGCGCGGTCGAGCACGGCTGCTTGCTTTTCGTTTTCATTCTGGCTTCCGTCGGGCACCGCCCTCAGCGCCGCAAGTATGTCGTCCGTCTGCGCCTGCTCGACGCCCACGGCGCGCACAACCGCGTCCTCGATGCACGGCACCAGCTCGGCCACGCGCTGGGCCTTCGCATCTGCCGCGCGCTGCACGGCGGCTTTCTCAGCGGCTTCGAATTTCCGCTCGAGCGCTTTCATCTTGGGGATGTTGCCTGCGGCGTACAGGGGCTGGATTTCGGTTTTCTTGTAGCGCTTGTCGCGCTCGGCGACAGCCTGCACGACTTTGTCGTGGCGGCGCTCGATTTCCGCGTGGATGGATGTGAGGAGTTGGAGTGCGGCGAGCGTTGGCACGGGTTGGTGATCGCCATCGCTGTCCAGCGTCTTGACGCCGCTCACGCTGGTGGAGAGCAGGGCCTCGGCGTCGAAGTAGGCGTCCATGAGCGCTTTGATATCGGCCTGCAGCCCATCGTACACGTTGTCGAAAACCGTGTCGACATACAATTTGTACTCGGCGCGGTCCTCCTCGGCTTTGAGCTTGCGCTCTGCCGCCTGGAACTCGTCCTCGATGGCCGCGATGTCCGGATACGTGATCTGGTCGCGGTTGAAGAGGTCGTCTGTTTCCGCCTCGCTGTCTTCCTGGCGCTTGCGGCGCGCATCGTCGTTTTTGCGGCGCGTTAGTGCTGTGGCTTTGTCGAAGGCGACAATCAGGTCTTGAATGCGCGAGAAGTTGGAGGGGACGGCTGAGATTTTGGACTCGATCTCGGCGATGTGGGCGTGCGGCGACGAGGGCGCAATCTTTGACGGTAGAAGCTTGGCTAGTAGATCGACGGGCGAGAACTTCGGTTCTACCGGTGTGCTGACGACTGCAGATACAGGCGACTGCGGTTTGAAGCTTAGTGGTTTCGGGTAAGGCACCTCAGGATGCGTGCTCTCGCTCGTCGTAGGTAGACTCGTCGGCTTCGAAGGCGGCTGGGGTGGATGAGCGCCGAAGAAGATCTCGTCGTTGCCCTTCGTTGCGGGAGAGGGTTGCAACGAGACTACAGGAGGAGTATTAGCCAGCGACAGCGTCTGTCTGCGCACCGATCGCTCCGAGTCCGCTTGGGAAACACCTGTAGGCACATAGGCCTTGTATTGCGGCTGCAACGGCTCCTCTGGCGGAGACTGAATAGGTGTCCTGTTGAAGTCCTCATCGTTGGAACTAGTAGGTGTAAGAATAGTCGTAAACTGCGCTGACGGGCCGGTCGGCGTCGTGACGCTGTCCCTAGTGAACGTCTGCTGAGTAGAAGCACTATCATTCGACTTCAACGACGGCTTTCGTCGCAAGATCGGCCTTCCTCCCGGGCTGTAATCGAACTCGTCGTCCTGGGGAGAAGACTCTTGCGGCACCTGAATGCGGATGTTTTCCCTGCCTGTCGAGATGCTTAGTGTCTCAACAGGCGGCTGTGATGGCTGATGGAAGGATTCCTGCATCGGTGCCGGCGGTGGAGCATTGTAATAATCCAGTCCTCGGACTTCTGACTCGGCCTTCAGAAACGCGGTGAACACGCCGATCTTGCCTTCAACCTGCGGTTCACTCGCCTCACCCCTCAGCATCGCAACATATCGCTCCAGAGAACCTGCATACCATGGATTAATATCCGGAATGAGCTCTGCAGCAGACGGTACTGGAGGCTCTTTCGATTTTTCAGCCTCGAGCTGGCGTTTCAATTCCGCAAGCATGGCGTCTTTCTCTCTGATCACGTCTTCTTTGCCTTCCGCATCCTCCTTCAATCTTTCAATCGTCGCCTCCTTCTCCTTGACCAAGGTATCGGCTTCGCCCTTAGCTTTATCGGTAGTGACACGCATGGCTTCAAGCTGCTCGCCAAGAACGCTCTTCTCTCCCGCAGCGTGGCCCTTGAGAGTCTCCATATCAATCTTCAGTTTCTCAACTTCAGCACGTAGATCAGCCTTGGCTTTCTCAGACTCCGCCCTCAAACGGTCGTACGCCTCATCTTTGGCCTTCAGCTCTACCGCATGATTCTGACTATCTTGGGCAGTCCAGCCACTTCTAGGTTGTGTAGGTGTTTTTTGTGTATTCCCCCAGCCCCCGTCATCCACGATAAAGCCGGCGGTTGGCGGAGGAGGTTGCTGTTGCTGAGCTGGAGTATGATGTCTCGACTGCGATTGAGCTTGACCGGTCCATCCACCGTCGTCCATCACAAAGCCCGTAGCTGGTTTGGCCGAGATTGGCGGTGGAGCTCCGTGTTGTTGCTGAGCCGGTGTACTCTGCTTCGGTGGCGCCCACCCCCCATCATCGCCCATGACGAAGCTCGTCTGAGCAGGCGGTGGCTGCGAGCCTTGAGCCGGTTTAGGCGATTGCGTGACGGCGGGGCTAACATCGACGTCGCCTGTGACAAAACTTTGCTGAGGTGGATGCGATGCTTGGTCTACCGGAGTGCTAAAATTTGGTGGGGGTGTAGGCTGGTACGTGTCTTGCCGTCTGGGGTTCGCACCAAGCGGTGCAGGTTGGGGCGCCGGACTCGGCCAATCCCCAGGTGTCGAAAGTGGTGACGGCTGGTGCGCTGGGAGCTCTACACTGTCTAGCTGAGGAATCTCAGGCTTCTTCGCAACGAAGAACTCTTCATCATCAACTTCCTCGTCAATGTCACCAAAACGCTCCCAGTCAGACGGGCCTCCCGACCCTAAAGCGCTGAACGCCGATGCGGAGTCCCGCGCTGGAGGAGGGGTTGGCACTTTTTGCGGTGTGGGTTTAGGCGATGCCATATTGTTTCCGGCCCGCTGTGCGTGGATCGCGCCCAATGCGATGGAGCTCACAGAACTCGTCCGTCCAAGATTATGGCCAGAACTGAAGCTCATGCTATGCCGTTGCTGTACCGGAGACACAGGCTGACTCTGCGGACTAGGATCACTCACAAAGTTTGGGGGGAACGTTCCACCATGGCCGCTGATAGGCGTAGGAGCTTGGATATCTTGATCTTGACCCTGAGAGAATTGCGTCGTAGAAGACACCTGAGCGTGGTGTCCTGGCTGCCAGGACTGTTGTTGAGCAGGTTGCGCATTAAATTGCGCTTGCATGTTCTGCTGTTGGTGCGGAAATGCTTGGACACTATTTGGAGTAGGCTGCCATTGATTTTCTGACTGCTGTTGGAATACTTGGTTAGGTTGCTGCTGTACTTGCTGGCCTTGGTTTTCCGACTGCTGCTGAAACAGTTGGTTAGGTTGCTGTACCTGCTGGCCTTGGAAAGCCTGAGTGTACTGTTGCTGTTGGACTGGGGCCTGTTGTTGCATATATTGGCTTTGTTGTTGGACTGGCTGGCCATATTGCTGTGGTGGTGCGGGGTGTCCGAATTGACCTTGCGGCGTCTGACTTTGAGGTGGTAATTGGGTTTGTATTGGCTGTCCGAATTGCTGCTGAGGCTGCTGCGCGAATTGATCTTGCGGCTGACCGAATTGCTGTTGTGGCTGCTGCATAAATTGACCTTGTTGCTGAACCTGCCCCCCAAACTGCCCTTGTTGAATTGGCTGCTGCACCGCTGGCTGCTGCATCGCTGGCTGTTGTATGGGCTGATAGCCCTGCTCATAAGCACTCGAATCCACCGTCGGCTTCGTATACCTAAACTTCTTCGTCGCCCCTTGTAACGGCGCATGTTGAGCTTGCTGCCACGCCGGCATATCCGGTGGAGGCGGCACATAGACTCCCGGCATTGGGTTGGTGTTAACGGGCATATAAGCCTGGACACCTTGGCCCGTGAGCGAGGGTGGTATGTAGGCCGGCTGTTGCTCATTTGGGCTGAGGACTGTTGAAGGGGGGTGTTGGGCAACGGCGGAGGACGGGGTTGAGTATGTGCCTGGTGGGTCGGCACCGTAGACCGACGCTGGACGAGGTATGGGAGGGGGGAAGTAGGAGCCACCGGGTGTTTGGGAAGGGGGTGGGGGAGCAGTGGCGTTGTATTGTTGTTGTGGGGGGTATCCATTTTGCTGTGTCTGTTGCACCTGAGGCGCGAAGCCAGTGCCTTGGTCCGGTTGTTGCGATCCTCCATATCCCGACTGTTGCGTCCAACTCTGCGCTGCCTGTTGCTGTTGTACTGCCGCCGCAAAGCCGTGGGGTTTTGGGGGTGGAGGTGGAGGCATGTCTTGCTGTTGTGTCGCATACGAACTCGTAGAAACCTAGTTCACGATTAGATTCAGCCCTGCTGTAGACACCTCTAGTATCAAGCCAACATACCTGCTGGCCCTGTAAAGATCCCCCAGGCATGGCGCCGTAGGTCCCAGGATTATATCCCCCCACCGTCGGCTGCTGCTGTTGCTGCTGTGGCTGAATCCAGGACTGTTGATTTGTTTGATTCTGGTTCTGCTGCTGCTGTTGCTGCTGCTGTTGTTGCTGTTGCTGCTGCTGCTGTGGCGGCGGAGGCGGCGCCCATTGCGTCTGCGCTTGGGGGGAGGCAGTCTGGTATCCTTGGTTCCCTACCCTCAATCAGCGCACATTCTCTAGCCACATTTACTTGCTATCCGCATACCTCCATACGGTGGGGGCGGCGCCCCAGGTTGCCCCGCGAAGCTCGCCGTGCTGCCGGGCCTTGTGTATCCCGGCGGTAGAGGTGGTGGTTGAGGTGGTTGCTGACCGTAGTTCTGCATCGCGATTACCCCCTTTCAGTGTTTCGGTCTCTCCAGTATCTTCCCAAATCTTCGCGTCGTTCGTCCGCACCGGGTGTTGCGCTTCGCGAAGCAGGGGGTTCGTATCCTAGCTGAGCTGGAGAAGTATATTAGTTGGTCGATGAACGTGATGATTGAAGACACGACGTGACACGGCACAGACACAGCTTTGGCGGCACCACACCGTCAGTGAAGAGAAGTGGGAAAACAGAGTATCATTGAATAGAATAGAAATAGATTACAGGAGGCAGAAGCAATAGGCGACCAACACAGCGTGGCTTCGTGTTCCTTCGTGAGGCTGAGGCCTGAAGCATCGAAGTGGGCATGGCGTCGAAGCCACGCGACGGCCTGGCTCTTTCCCCGCCTAGCTAGCTTGTCCACTTTCGGATGATCCACTAGACATTCAATAACAGTCAGCATCTCCTGTTTTGATCGCCTTTCTCTATCCTTCGTCCACGAAAGTCAAGGTAGACAACTGACATGTTATGTGGATATGTCGCAACATTCACTTCTACGCAAGGAAGCT
Organism: Massariosphaeria phaeospora; assembly: GCA_011032825.1. Lineage (NCBI taxonomy): Eukaryota > Fungi > Ascomycota > Dothideomycetes > Pleosporales > Massariosphaeria > Massariosphaeria phaeospora. The sequence goes on along the minus strand of JAADJZ010000003.1, from coordinate 164,276 downwards.
GAATACTGTAAATAATCGTCCTCGTCGCATACATGAACGAATCAACTCCATCTTACATTAGTTCCGCTCACTTTTAAAGCTAATTAGATTAGATAAATCTCCTAGACTCGCAATACCATTGAAGCAAAGTCAGTCCTGATCGCTCGCTCCGACGGACATATTGTAGGACAAATACTCGGGCTGGGCCAAGAGTCGGACCTCGGGACCATAAATAATGGCGAGCGGAGCCGCCCAGCGCCAAATAATCACCTTCACACCACTTGGCATCAACGACCTCCCCGCGCACCCAGACCTTCAAACCCACCAACCTAATAACCCCCCCACCGCACGCGCCTTCCTAGCCCTCGTCTTCGCCGCCGCGCACGCATGGGACATCTCCGCCTGGCCGAAGAATCGCCGGGACCACAGACAGATAATCGGCGGGTGCGAGGTGGTCGTGGAGCGGTGTGGGTTGAAGACAGATGAGGGGGTGTGGTGTGGCAGGCGGTCGCGGCATGTGCACGGAGAGCCGGTGCGCGAGGATGAGCTGGACGACGCGCTGAGGATCAACCATGCGGAACGGGAGAGGGAGTATGCGGATGCGGTGTTTGATGCGAATGTGTTGGTGGAGTGGCAGGAGGGTGGCTTGGAAGGCGAGGGCGGAGACGGAGGGGTGAGGTGGAGTGATGGGACGATACAGAGTAAGTGCTGAATCTCTATCCTCTCTCTGTCCTCCCCTCAGTCTCCTGCCTAGCGCCACGCATTCCCCTCCCATCATAACATCTCACGCCATTCGAAGTTACGACTAACCACCACAGTCGTCGAGACCTTCCACGAGCTATCCAAAATCGGCCTCCCAGAAGCGCGCGTCTTCACCATGCTGCTCATCACGGGCACCATCCACGCACCCACCGCCTCCGAACTCTGCGTCATCCAAATCCCCATCGACATCTCCAGCCTGCCGCCCACCGTCCTCCAGCGCTGTCACCGCCACTTCCCGCCGACCAACTCCACCACGTCAATGTTATACCTATCCCCCACCACTCCCATAACCCCCCAACAAGCCGCAAAAACCCGCGCAAAGCTCACCGAGGGCCGCTATCTCTCGATCGAAAAAGTGCGCAAGTCCGACAGCAGCGGCACGGCGTCTGGGTCATTTGAGTGGCACATGTCGACCATCAGCGACGCGGGCGGGGCGCTGCCGCGGCCGCTGCAGAATCTGTTTGTGCCGCATAAGATTACACAGGACGTTGGCGATGTGTTTGAGTGGATCTTGAAGAGCAGAGCTCCGACGTGAATCGCGGTGTGCATTGGCTACATGGCGGGCCGTGGACATAAAAGGGAACGGGAGCTTGACAACTGTCGATAGAAAGGTAAGAAGGAAACAATGGGAGGAGTTTCCACAATGAGCCTGTCGTCAGTCTGTCGTCAAACATGCGAATGTGGTGCTGGTGTTGCCCTCGGAACGAACTCCCTAGGTAGTATTCGTGCGGAAGTCTGCAACGTACCTATGAATCTAATGCACGTACACGTTCTAGCCCCCCCTTCCATCATACCTGTCCCCATCCCCATTACCGTTACCGCTTACCGCTATCGTCACCAAGACCTATAATGCCTACCCGTCCCGGCGCTGCCTGACCCCAGCCCCAGCATGCACTCACTCTCCGGCCCACTCATCCGTGTGCAATTATCGTATTCACAAACCCCATTTTGCATCCCGCATCCCGCATCTCACATCCCGCCCTAGCATGCACTCACTCTGCGGCCCACGCATCCGCGCCACTACGAACTCTTTCGACAATTCATCCGCATCGACTGTCGGATATGCCATCCCATCCTATCCCATCCATCGTATCCTGTGTCCCATGACATCGATGATGGAAGTTTCCGCGGGCTCATGGCGAGCAAGCCTTATTTGTTGGCCCATGCCATCGCGTAATACCTCAAGATCCTCACATAGGCACATATACGTCCATCCCTACTCAGCCCAGCCAGCCATCGGTCCATCCATCCCATCCATACACAACCCCCATCCTCGGTAAATAAATCCCAGCGCAGTCCCATTTGCGTTTGCGTACGATGTGATGTTTCGCTACTTGGTAATTCATCCCGTTAGCGCCACCGCATTGGCACGGATGCGCGATCCGGGGCGGGGTTGGGTTGGGTTCGTGCTACAGTACCACCATAACTTCCAAACGAAAAGCCCCGCTGATCGACGATGCGGTGCTGCGGTCTTGCGTATGGCGCAGCTCAGCCATATGCAATTCTGACATTGCTATGATGATCCAACAGTCCCGCATTCCGGTTTTCTGCGCAACCGAACCGAACCGGTCTTGGTGTTGGTTGTCCCCGCGGAAAGTTGCAGAGAGGTATACGTCAAAGGGACATAAGGCAAGCCGGCGAGACGGTTACGCGGTATCTATGTGGTAGATGCTGCTAGAAGGCCATGCGCCCACACCCCCTCGTAGCTACGATCGACGGGTCCCCCCCTTGCACTCGCACTCGCACTGCACTTCGCGAGCTCAGCTTAGCTACCTACGTCTCGCACGACGCACAGCCTATCCTAGCCCGCCCCGCCCAAACGAATGCCATGCCCCTCACAACAGGTTTTGCAAAACTGCCATGGTGGACGCAGACGGCAAAGATCCGTTGGTAACAGTTATCTCCGCAGCGTAAAGAAATTCCGGATTAGGTAGCGCGACTCGAGCTTCCTACTTCCTACTTCCTACCGTACTTGTAAGCGACCTCGGGACGACGGCGAAAACATAAATCCTTGCGGCCTTAGGCAACCCAGCCCGTGACCATCGATACGAGGCTACGACGACCTTGGGAAGTAGCTGAGCTGTGGGACCGCCTTGCCGGGTCCACCATCGAGATGGCGGAACAAAGCCATGCTGAATCTCTGTTCACGCATAGGGACGGCTTGTATGGCCGGAACAGGGCTGGACGGCCAAAGTCACCGAGTCCACTCGGCTAACTTATTCATCATGCAAAGGCACGCAGAGTAAGAGCTAAAGCAGCACATCGTGCAGAGAGGCATGGCCAGAACGCTCCAGAGCATGCTGCCGAGGCAAGCGCCGTATATTGATACTAGCTAACATCTACATATGGGGGGGTATAATTCTGCTATGGCCTGTGTATGAGGAGATTGCGTTGTGTGGTACCTGGGAGAGGTCCAGACCGTTCGCGCTGCTGAGTACGCTCTCCTTCGCCTACGGATTGCTCAACCGAGCAGAGGTAATGCAGGGAGAGACATGCTGTTACTTGCTCGGCTGTGAACACTGGCCTGGTAGTATGCCCGGGGCTCTGGACTGTTGCATGTAAGGCCGAAGATACCTGATTGATTCTGCTCGCTCAATCGACGATTTCCAAGAGGCTAGACTCGTGCACCACAGCGCCAACGACTGAGTTGCGGAATTGGGCTCAGGGGATTTTGTCTCTTTCCATGGCCTCCTCGTCCGCTTCTCTAGCTAACTCGCCCGCACGTAGTAGCGCGGCGAGTGAGGAATTGCGGTAATCGGGAGGTTGCTGGAGAGGGGGTAGGTCGAGAGGTGACGGTGTTACTCCTACGCGTAAGGATTTAGACGCTTCCAACTGTGGAACCGGTACGTTGTATATACTCGGAAGAGACGGCCCAGGCCCCCCACTATCAGAAGAGATTGTGGATTCTTCATGTAGAAGCTGCGGGAGTCTTAAAGCTTCACGATGGGATCGTCGGGATGGAAGTTCGACAGGGGTATATCGAGTACCGTAGTTCGTCAAAGAGAGCGTTGTAGACGATAATTGAGAGTATGCAGGTTGATATTCGAGAGGTAACGGAGCGGAATGTCCTCCTTGCGTAGAGGCGTTCGCGTCCGTGTCGAAACCAGCTTCTTTGTGAAGACTGGCCGAGCGTGGTGATGCGGACAGAGGAGAGTAGTGGTCGCTTATTCGAGGTGAATTCAACACGGATGGATAGGTTGCAGGCGGGGTTCCTTTCGGCGGATACGAAGGTGCTGAGGGGAATCGTACAGGACCTGTTGGGGAACTAGCTTCGGATTGCTGGAGTATCGTGTAGTGATCAGAATACGCCGAGCTCACCCTTCGGATTGGCAGCCTCTCTTGCTCTTGGCTACTGTTTCTTCTGATGGCACTCCTCGTTTCGGCCTCTAGTTTGGACCGCTTACCTTCAGTCACTATTCAAACTGTTACTAGCCGTATTGTCAGGAGGGGAAGAATGGCTGACCTTTGAGTGGGGCAGCATGCTTTGCCTTGAACTCTTCCAGGTACTTCTGGTAAACCTCGTACCGCGACGTCTTTTTGTACTCGGCTAGGTCCGCATAATACTTCTCTTTGGCAGTATTGGCTTGACGCTCACAGGCCTCTCGTGCATCGGCGGGTAGGACTTGCCATCTCTCACCAACCACCTTCGCAATCTCCGTGAAAGACAATTCTTGGCCTTTCAAAATTTCTCGCACCTCTAGAGCTGGTTAGCTGCGGCCTTCAGGATCTATGCAGCACTTACGGTTTGAGAAAATCACGTACGCAGAAGGGGGCCGTTCCGGTGCGTGTTCGTCGGGCTACAGAGTGTTAGAGAACGTTCCTAGTCGTGTCCACCCATAAAGGAAAGCTGCACCTGATGAGAACTTACTTTAGGATGCCGCCTATATTTTCGTTTCGTACTTGTGCTGGCTACACCTGTAGATGCCTGGGGTTGCGTCTCTCTGCTCTCGAGTGCTGAGTCATCGCTTCGGTACGCGGTGTCGACGGTTGTTCCGTTCTTCAAACTAATGGAGAGGGGGCGGTCCGCTGGTTCACCACGGGATAAGGCTATAGCCCTCTGAAGTTTCTGCTCAAACGTAAGTATGAGTACAGCATATTAGTTGGACAATTAGTCTTGATTGGACACGACATACCCTTCGATGCCCGAGTTTCACGTCGAGAGAATTACTGGCAGGGTTAGTCTCAGCTTTCACAGAATGAGGTGAAGACTGCTCACAGGTCCGACTCTGTAATGTCCAAAACGGTCTCCCATGTGTCGAAACCTTCGTTCTTGAAAGACTCAAAGTATTGGGATAAACCCAAACGCTCCAGCCGCTTCCCGAGGTCGGTCATGTAGAAAAAGTTGGGTTGGGATGTGTGAGATAACGACTTGGAGTGTGACGCGAGATGTGTCGATGTGAGAAAGCCGGCCTGGATAGGTTTGATGCAGAGTAACGTCCGCCAATGATACCCCGGGAGGTGACGACGGTGCGATAGCTCGTGTGCGTAATAGTGAATAAAGAGAAATTAGGAGATAGTGACATTTACTAGCGGATTTTGGTTGGTGGGGAGGGTGACAGCGGCTAAGCTCGGTTCGTACGAAAATCGAGGTAGTGTGAAGTGTTGCAGGGCGCAAGAAGCGCAAGAAGAGTAAATTGTAGTTGATCGCTGACTTTTATCCTTCAGACATGGCCAGAGTAAGGTGGCGATAGTATTGTGGAGAAGAGTGGATGAATCACCAAAACCTCTAAATATCGAGGGCAAACGGGGCTATGGTGCTATCACGGGACGGCGAAGGCACACCCAGAGCGAAGACCGGCGGAGAGTTCAAGATCGGCTGCAAGCATTGGACGAGAGGACCACTGGGGCATTTGTGGCACGGGCGTAGCAGAGTCTTTTGTCGCCAGAGTGTAGAAGCAGTAGCCGGAGGGGTCGAGGTCGTGGTGAGTGCGAATGCTCTGTAGCAGGACGGCCAGGATGTCAAAGCAAAAGCAGCGCCAGGCGAGACAAGGCGCAGGGCTCGAGGAGTGGATGTAGCTAGGAGATTATTAGCTGCGGCAATGCCATGGTGGGCAATTGCGGCGATGCGTCAGGAATGGGGGATCATGGTGAGGGCAGAGAGAGGACTTGGGATGGGCAAGAGAACAATCATTATGACCGCGCAGTGAGATCAGAGCAGGCCAGGGTCTGCGCTGCCGAGACGGGGGACAGCTGGAGCACGCTGCACATTGTGGTGGGTGGGATGCGTCTGGCCCGGCTATCAGGCGCAGGGACTGCGAGAGCGGGAGAGACTGTCGAGGCGGAAAGACTTCAGATCAATTCAGGGCGGCCTCGAGCGGCGAAGGCTGCCGGGACGAGGGAGCAGAGGCGATGCAGAACAGAGTAGTGGTTGCATGACGGGGAGCGTCAAGGATCGGTGTGAAGGGACACGATCGACGTCAGAAGCCGCACGGCGTGCTAGCGCGGCGATGCCGTCGGCGATGCCTTGTCCGGCTGTCTGCAGAAGACGACAGACGACCTCAGCGACTCACACGCGGGACGAACGACAGAGCGTCACCGGGAGGACCGCCAAGAGCGCGCGGAGAACAGTTTCCCGCCATTATGTGCGGTGCGGTGCGGTGCGGGTGCCGGCGTGGTTGTGGTGCGGTGAAGCTGAGGGCATTTACGTGAATTCCATGTCATCACTGGTCAGACACTGGAATTCTCCCACTCAACAAGCCCGTTGTGCTTCCCCAACACATATCCCGTCTCCGAGGTTGACCATCTACCGTATCAACAAGCCCGATGTGGAGTACTCGGCAGGTTCAGCAGCGTTCCAGCCACGGCAATTCGTTTCGCCCTCGATTCGAATTACCTTTTTGAGCCTGCTAAACTAACATTTGGTCGCCTCACGGTTGAATAAGAATGAAACACTAGGCGGCATGTTTGATTTGTCGGTCAACACGCAGCACCGTAGATCCTGCGGCGGCTTGTTCTCGTTCGGGGGCGGGGTGGAGAGTCTGGGCGGGCTGTTTTCCGCTGCGGCGGGGTCGTTGATCAGACGAGCGTTATCACATAGAAGTATACTGTTGGTACTCCGTACACTCCGTCAAGCTTCAGCTAGGATGGGAATCTCGGAGCATGGCAATCAGCAATCAGCAGACCTAATCTCGATGCTCAAGCGCACCCGCAACCGCGTGCCGACGCAGCCCTCGCACAGCAGTCCTGTCAGCCCTTTGTGTGCGTCGTCGAGTCTAGCCTGGCCCGCGAGCGTTTTGCATTTTCGGATGCAATCGAATAGCTATTTGTCCGGAAGTGAGATCCGACTGCATTCTGGGTACACTAAAAAAAACTCGGATAGTTAGATATCTGCACGGAAGTGGGATCCGGATCACGTGCGGGTCTGCACACTGGATGGGCGCTTGCTCGGAAGTTGGGTCCGAATGCATTGGGACTCGGTGAATACGCTAGGGCAGTTATTCGCTCGGAAGTGCGATCCGAGATCACGTGCCGGCTTGCAGGATCTAATGCTAGGTACCTAGTCCTACTGCTAGCGCCCTGCATACGCCCTCAAGGCTCAGACTCCAATCATGGTGCATCTGGTCCTCTCCGCCTGCATCACTCCAAGTGCAAGAGGTCCCGGAATTGCAATCGCAACAGCTCGCCGGAGAGCCCGACAAGTGTCCAGAACAGTCAAGGCAACTCCCAATGACATATCAGATAGTCTAACCGTCAAAAGCGGTGTTGCAGCGATATTGCATGCTGGCCACTTCCTGATCTCAGTAGCTCAAGCCATCTCCTCGTCCTCTCCATCGCTGGTCACCGTTTCATATCTCGCTTTGTCGTTTCCACCGGGGATCATCTACGAATGTTAGCATCTAAACATGGCCTGGTACGCGAACTCCCTTACCATGCAGATGTTGTTGCCGTTAAGGAGGATCTTGCTGTGGGTCTTGCTGCTGTCGCGGCCCTTGCGCTCCTCGTTGTCGTCACTTCATTGTGTCAGGCGCATACCCCCACCAAGTGCCATATAGCCTTGACTTACCGCTCAGTCACGTCCTCTATGACCATGTCTGTCGTGCCATTAGTAGAGCCCTCGCGAGTAACTCATATAGAAAAAAACACTTACTGACGTAGTCGTCGAATCCGACCAGCTTCCCGAAGAATTCTAGTCAATGTGTCAGTCTGACTCTACCTATTGCTTCCCGTGCCAAAAACCATACGCTTGCCACCGCCCATGATGATCCATATCTGGGAGCCAAGGCACTTCTCGATGAGCTCTGCCGACGCAATTAGGAACGCACAATACTCAGACGACAATTGGCGAGCATACCCAGTGGAAGCACATTGTCCAACTCGGCAGACGTCTGCACGGGGCGCGCTTTTGGTGGCATTTTGGCGAGCGAATATCGAGAGTTGTAAATTTGAGTCCCGGGGGCGAGTGGAGCAGTTTGCTTGCAGGCGAAAGTTGAGGTTGTTGGGTGCAAGTGGTGGATCAGCTGGAGATGCTTGGCAGGATCGGCGAGTCGGCTTTGTCCCCACCAGGGGGGCAGAACAAACGCGTCGAGTGGCATTGTACGCTAAGAGTGCCGACGTCAATCCACCAGGCAACCCCTTCGAAGTCCAGGACGGACGTTGTGCTTTGCCATGTTGACGACTGCTGCCTAGCTGGAGCATGACAATGGAGACTGATGTCCTTCCGACGGCGCGCTGTTCTCGCTCGCGCGCTAGACGCAGAACAATACCGACGACTTCTCTTCGGACGACTAGCAATCCGTTCGACTATGGTGGATCAGACGGCCCAACGTCCTTGGGCTGGAGCGGAACGTGAGGGGTGCGCTCAACACTACTTCGGTTCCTTTGTGCATGTGTTTGCTAATACTAGATCTGTAGACTGAGTACCTCCGCTACAGGCACCACAACATCGACAGCTGCGCGCGGTGCAGAGCCCAGTGCACCGCATCGAACCATCGTCAAAAAACACGGGTCGAGACTCTCACAAACTCCTATACGAGAACGACGGCATAACGACGACCCCGCTACTTTACTCCGTCCCCCCCAAGGCACTTTTGCGACCGGTTTAGAAGAACAACAATTAGCAAGGCACGAGCAATACGTGGGTACTGTGGATGTGCGGACAAGAGCTAGAGCTACCCGTCCGTTAGGCAGCGAGCAAGATCGCCGGCTGAAATCACTCCAGTCTGTACAAACACCACCGCTGCCAGAACGTTTGGTGGATACACATGAAGATGGAATTATAGCTCACATAGGGGGTCCCTCGTTTGGGGCCCGCGAAATCTTGTCCAAATCCCTGGTGTACAGGCAGTGTTCCGTTGCCACGATCGGGAAGAAAGACTACGTGAAATTGGTCGCCCCCAGTCGGGTGCAAAACGTGGATACGAAGCCGGCACGACACGCTCTCCAGCTCAGTCCATCGCCAAGGTTATTCGCGCCCCATCCAACTCCCTTCTTCAACGGAGCTTGTGAAGTACGAGAGTCTGTTCACCATAGCAACCATGTCACCGAATCCGGTTCTGGGACCACCATGAGTGAACCTACCCCGTCAACAGGCCAACAACAAAGCACTGAAAAGCCCGACGACCCCGAGGAATCTGAGAACAACAACACAACTACTACTGACACACCATCCACCGCCAGTATGAGAGACGCATCCGATCCCGACTTTCCCAGCGATGGGGAGCACGGAAAGGAAGCCAACCAGAACAGCGATCACGAACAGGGGCAGGAATCCGAAGCGGACAGCAGCGCCGAACTCAGCGAAGATGATGCGCAAGAGGAGCACGTCCCCTTATCATACCAAATTCCCACAGAGTCGCTACGTGCAGCGATGGAGGCCCGCCCAAAGACCAAAGCAGCATACTGGAGACAGCAGTTGTATCGCGGACCCGAGGGCGAGACCATCGCTACCCACTACTGCCGCACTTTAGAGGTCGCCGAAAAGGTCGCCAAGTATTTCCTCGAGGAAAAGGTCCTCGGCTTCGACATCGAGTGGAAACCGATGGGCGCCCCCTGGTGTATCAAGGAAAACGCCTCATTAATCCAACTGGCGTGCGAAAATCGTATCGCTCTATTTCACATTGCACAGTTCCGCGGGAGTACCGTTGCACAGCTCATGCCGCCAACCTTGAAAGCGATCCTCGAGTCCCCCGACATCCTCAAGGTGGGCGTTGCTATCAAGGGCGATTTCACACGCCTCGAAAATCATCTCAAGGTCAAGGGCCAAGGCAAATACGAACTGAGCCGTTTGCATACCATGGTCGAGTACCATTTCGGAAACGTTGAATCGTTCAACCATAAACTGGTGGGCCTTGCGCCGCAAGTGCACCAGCATCTCCAGCTCCCTCTCTACAAAGGCGAAGAGCTAGAAGACGACGACGCCGTGGGAAACACAGAGGCCGACCAGAAGAACCGCGTCAACGTCCGTTCGAGCGACTGGAGCTTGCCCCTCGACACAGCGCAGATCCACTACGCCGCCGCCGACGCCTACGCCGGCCTCCGTCTCTGGGACGTCCTGGAATCCAAACGCAAGAAACTGCGGCCCACGCCCGAGAGACCTCCAGTATGCGATTTCGATGCCAAGAGGCAGAAGCCCAAGCCCAAAACGGCCAGGAAACCCAAGAAAGCTGTACAGAAGACTGCAGCGGAGGCTATGGACGAGGCTGGCACAGAGGCGCTCGAGGCAGAAGAAGACGGCGAAGACGACGCGCAGGCGTATGAGACTGCGGCCGAAGAGCTTCCTGACGGCCAGGAATCGGAGGCTGCTGCTTCTTCCGAGTCCGACATGTCCGATACTTCAGACCAGAGCGAGGATCCCGACGCCGACTACCTTCCCTCGACTCGTTCAGGGACGTCTTCAACCGCGCCTGTCCACAGTGCCAGCACGTCGCCCGCCACTCCACAACCCCGTTCCCGCCGCATCGGCCGCATCAATCTCTCCGCGCGAGGCACTTCCGATCTCAAGTACCCTAAACTCCCTGTCCTCGACGCGACAGACTCAGAAGCCAGCTCAGCCTCAGATTCAGATTCATCCGACGCGTTCGACCCGCCGCAGCCTCGCTCGAGGAGACGCCAGGACAGGGAAATCACCGTGGCGCAGCCGTCTGTCGCGCCTGTCGTGCACGATGCCGTGATGGAAGCAGACGATGAGTTTGCGGACGCGGAGTTGGAGGAGGTGCTTCTATCTCTGTCTCTGGATCTCGACCAGTGGGTCGAGGAAGAGCGCGTTGCTCTTGGCCCCAAGGACGACGAGCCGCAAGGTGATATCGATACAGCAGATGATGTCCTTGAGACGGTGGAGCGGCCTGGCACGCCAGCAGTAATAGGACGTGTTGAATCCGGCACCTCTGAACCTAATCTCTCCGCTCTCCCCCCATCATCATTCCCCCCCATTATCCCCCCCACAACCACCACAACCCCTACCGCCCCCACCCCCGAATACACTCTCGCCCACACCTGGGCCCTCACCTACCTCCTCTCCACGATCCCTTCCCCTAACCCCTCGCCCACCGCCCCCCCTCCCGCATCCGCGCCACACTACCCCAACTGCGCGCCTACCACCTATGGCACATGCAGCAGCTGCCACTCGCGGCCGTGGCGCGCCATCTGCGCGATCCGCCGCCTAGTTTGCGGACCGTGTGTGGCAGTATTTTGAGGGCGCTCGAGTGGGAGAGGGGCGGGTTGGAGTGCGAGGAGGGGAGGTTGGGGGAGGTGGTGCGGGGGAGGGAGAGGGAGAGGGGGGAGTAGATGGGGGGGAGAGGGGGATAGTGGGGATAGTGGGTTGAAGTGAATTGAATTGAATCAGTCGTTGTTCGCTATAAGGGCCTTCGCAAGTGCCATCTGTGCGTGCATGCACCTCCCCAAAGGGTCTCAATCCCCACCGTACCATCCCACGCACATTCCCATCTCAAATTGTAGCCGCCAAACCCCCTTTCGCCCCCTATCCCCTATCCTCCATCCCCTCCTCCTACTTCCCCTCAAACCTCGCCCACACATCCCCCCTGCGATCCAAATACCGCCTCTCCAGCGCCATACTCCTGCACCCCCATCCCAATCCATCCCGTCGGCCACCACTTCCTCGAGACTCGCGGCCAGGGACCTGGAACCCTACGACCACGTCCGCGGGCTCGAATTCGTCGGGGCATACGACCGCGTAGCCCGTGTAGACGTGCTCGGGCGCGGAGGGCACGATTGTGTGCATTTCGCGGTGGAGGAAGCCTTGCGGGGGGTGCTGGAGGACGCGGGGCGCGGCGGGGGGCGCGATGGGCGGCACGACGGGCGCGGAAGGCACTGGCGCGACGTTTTGCGCAGCTGCTGCTGTGCTGGTAACGCGGACCCCGGTGAGAGCCACGTGGCTGGAGCTTCGGCGGCGGCCGGCGAAGAGGTTGACGATGTGTTGGAGGGTTGGGGGTAGGGAGGGTAGAGAGCGACGGCGGCGGGAGGATTGGGGCGCGGAGGCGGTGGGCGGCGCGGACGGTGGTGAGGGGGGTTGTGGGGGTGGGTTGGCGGGTGGGGAGGACGTTGGGGGGGTTGAGGGGGAGGGATGGGCCGACGGGGAGGAGGGGCGGCGGTGGGTGGAGCGCGCGAGGGCGAGGGCCGCGGTGAGGAGGGAGGTGTGTTGAGGAGGTGCTAGAGCGGGAGCCGGTGCTGCTGATGAGGGGCCTGCGGCGGCCATGTCGTCGTCGTCGTCTTCGTCGGTGGAGGCCAAGTCCTCGTCAGAGGAGTCGAACACCAGTGGAGCGTCTTGCGGATCTGGACCATTATTGTTGTTGCCGTCGCCGTCCTCGGGGTTGCTGGTTTGCTTGGGTCTCCTGGCCATCTTGGGGAAGCGGACACGCGGTCGTCTGCCGGCTCGGGGCGCCATTGTCGAGGAGTTGAGAGTTGAGAGCTGAGAGCTGCGATGTAGATGTAGGCAGATGTGCAAAAGGTCGGAGGTTGGCAGAGCAGCAGAGAGCTAAATTGGCTTATATAGAGCGACAGGTTGTGTGCAAGGACGCTTGGCGTCGAGGTCCGCTCAGAGGTGAAGTCGAGAAGTCGAGAAGGAGGGGGTGACGTAGCAGCCGATAGCAGTTTTCCAGCGTGACCGCGTGGAGCAGCGCACGCGCGGGGGCAGGTGAGAGAGGGAGTGCGGCGGTGAAGATGGATTGCGAGGGTTCTGCCATGCTGGACCTGGAGTACCCCTGCGGCGACCACGAGGTCCCTCCCCATGGGTGGGCCGGATTGAGGGAATATGGAGCAGCGGCGTGGCTACGGTGGAGTGAAGGGAAGTGGAACACAGACGGGGAGAACGGACATGCAGAGACACGGCGGTGAAAGAGACATTTTAGAGCTTTGGCGAGATACATGGACGGATTGGGACGGGCGGGAAATGCTCGCCAGCAGTTATAAATGAGTTGGGGAAATGCTCATTTGACTGAACTGAGCACTGCGCTTTTTAGACCGGGCAGTGAAGAGTTATATGCTGCGACGGGGTCGGAGATTGGTATGAAAGGTTCGTTTGGAGCCCCCTCACGCGCCGACGATTCCCCTCTTTCCGTTTGTATCTTGCTCTGTGGCCATTGATACGTCACGTTGTCGATAACCCAACTCTTGGCGGGCCCGACTCTCCCTACCCAACCGACTGAATCCAGGACCTTGGTCACGCATCACGCCTCACGCATCCGCAGCCTTGGCTTTGGCCTCCCTCGCTGTAGCTTCAGCAACCGCCGTTCTGTTTACCCGTTCTCGGTCTTCGTCGGCGCTGATGTACGTGACTTTTGGCAGAGGTTAGGAATGAGTGTGGCGAAGAGGCGGGCGTGCGGAGATGCGTACCGTTGTTGCCGCGGATGAAGGAATTGCCCCATTTTCGCACTACTTTGTCGTCGCGGACCTCTTCGCAGCCGTGGACGGTGATGTTCATGTAGCCGTCGACGGCTTCGAGTTTGCCTTGCAGGGGCTGTTAGTCGTCGACTTGCGAGCGAATGCGATGAAAGGATGGCACAGATGGTGATATATGTGGAGGGAAGATGGAAAAGCAGATGTAGAATGAGAGCCATAGTGCTATGAAGTTCAGGTACAAGAGAAGGTTCGCAGTGCATGCTGTCGTGGGCGGACATGGTGGGGGACTGTGGAGAGACACACAAATAGGAACTATGATATCGCACACTGCACACATACCCTTGTAGACGGTGCCGGCGTTCAGTTTGACGATGACAGCAGAACCGATAATCTCACTGAGGAAGCCACTCGGGTCACGGGGGTTGACTGGGTCCTCCTCCCTGGTCGGATTCGGAGTGTCGCCGTTGATAGACATGGCGGTCGTGGATGATGGCTTGCTTGGGGCAATCTTGGATTGTCAGCATCCAAATCGACAACAGATAAGATGCAGACATACAGTTCGTTGGATTGCACAGGTCGGACCTTTTGTAGAAGCAACAGCGCCGGCTTGTTTGTCTCTTGCCTGCTGGTGGTGGTGGTGGTCGTCGGCCGTCGGCAACCACCGGCGTAAAAACACCGACGCCGCACGGGCCACGCACAATTACCCAACCGCGAAAAGCGTGATCGCGCGTCGCCGTTTGTCGCCTCAGCCTCAGCCCTGCGCACGCCCCCGCTTCACTCCACATCTCACCATTTGATGCGACGCAACAGAGCCTACATGCTCCTGCTATGACCGATACCACGGGGGGCGCCTCTGCGCCGACGAAGAAGCGCTCTTTCTTTAAGAAAGCCCTGTGGCAGACCGAGGTGAAGCCCGACGGTGAGGCGGGCAACATCTTTAGCCACGCCAATGAGTACACCAGCATTGTGGCCGACGAGACGCGGCGGAAGAACGAAGAGAAGAACAAGCTGGAGGCGGAACAGCAGCGTAAGACAGAAGAGGACCGCCAGCGAAGAGCCGAGCGCGAGCGCGAGCGGAAGGCCGAGGGCGGTTCTGCTGCCAAACGACGCAGGATATCAAATGAGCCGGAGCCGCACAGTGGTGGCTCGTCTCTCTCGACACGTGCGGACAGGAAGATGAGCAAAGGGTATGTATGCTGCTACTTACTCGCGCATTTGCGATCCGAGCTGACTGGCCCAGACGCAGCAGAACACCGCTCTCGCCCGTCCCCGCCCGTCCCCCTCCAGACTCGCTCTCTGCCCGCTACGACTCGCTCACCAAGTCAGCCTCGAGCTCCGACTCCCTGCCTCGCAAGCCGTCCCAAGTCATAGACCTCGGCGATTCAGGCTCGGATTCGGAAGACAATCCATACAAGCAAGCCATACCACTCCGCTCACTGAAGCGAGCGCTCTCAGAAGACGTCGAAGAGGTCCAAGATCCCACCCTCGCTGCTCTAGCCGCGAAAGCACGGGCAAGAGCTGCGGCCAATACTCCGGACGCCGCCTCTCGATCGAACAGCGGCCCTGCACTCGTGCAACTATTCATCCAGTCCGAGATTCCAGACGCCAAACCACTTCTCATCAAGATCAAGCTCGACTACACTCTTGAAAAGGCGCGGAAAGCCTGGTGTCAGCAACAAAAATTCACCCTGGAACAATCGCAGGCCATCTTTTTAACCTGGAAGGGCAACAAGCTGTACGACACCACAACGATAGCCCGGCTAGGCGTACAAGTCGACAGAAACGGAAACATCAGGGTCGCAGGCGACACCCAAATCTACGACAACGAAGAGAACCTTGCCAAGATCGCTCTTGCAGCCTGGACGGACGAAGTCTTCCAGGCGTACAAGAAGAGGGCGGCAGAAGAAGCAGCTGCGAAGACGAAAGCCGCCGAAGCTGAAGAAGAGCCGGAGCCGCCGCCGCCGGAGCCGGAGCCGGTAGTCAAGACGACGAAGATCATATTAAAGGCGCCGGGGCGGGAGAACTTTCGCCTAATCGTCAATCCGGTATGTTTGGATCCTCGTTGTGGGCTACAGCACAAGCTAATACTACAGCCAGTGGACCACCTTCGAATACATAACAGCCGCGTACAAAAAGCAAGGCGCTATTCCCGACGATCAGCCCATCACGTTGACGTTCGATGGCGAGAGACTCAAGCCCATGGATGAGGTTCGCGCCACCGAAATCGAGGACATGGACGCCATCGAGGTGCTTTTTCGCTGAATGAGTGCTTGATTTCGGCGTTGGCATTTGCGGACTTGGCTTCGCTGCCGTGGCTCGCCGAATGATCGATATCTGGATATATCTTCCGCATTTGGACGAGGCTGCAATTTGGGCCGGGCGCTGCCGGCGCATCTCTGGTTTGGTTTGGTTGGTGCTCTGGAATGGATGGCGTAATCAGGCATCGGCGCCGTTTGCGGCTCGGTCGTAGTTCTGGGTTTGTCGATGGGCGTACAGTTGGCCTGCAAACAGTCAGAAAGTTAAGTTGGACACGCACGTCGTCCCGAACGACTGTTGGGGATAGTGCATCTGCATGCACATCGAGCAGTGAGCACACGTCTTATTCATGACGACTCATGACAATTAATCTCAAGCACTTGAAATCAGTTATCGCAGGTGTAGCGAAAGTCCTTCAGCTCGTGACTCGCACGCATAGTGTAAAAGAAATCCAGGCCCAAATCTGGTCTAGGTGTGTACGTGCAACCATGCGGCTCAAAATTAAGCTTTTACCCTAGCGCGCATTCGGTGACCCCACACCCCCCACCTACTAGCGTTACCCCCACCACGAAATAATTTCTCTGCCACACCCCACCGCATCATCACAGCGCTCATTCCTCCCAATCAATCTCGGCACCACACACGTCCACACCACGTCCACAAACACACCAAATATATCCCCTCCATCCTTCAAAAATGAAACTCCTCACCCTCAACTTCCTCACCTGCGCCCTCAAACCCTGCAAAGCCTCCCCCTTGTCCTTCCCCCTGCACCCGCGCGACGCCGAACTCGAGATCGTCGAGTCGGAGCTGAATTTGTCTTTTCTGAGGAATATATTGCCACGGTTGGCGTGGGAGGAGTTGAGGGGCGTGGTTAGGGAGGTGAGTGATTCGTAGGTAGGGAGGGGGATAGGGGGATAAGGCTAACACGAACAAATAAATAGCTCGGCCTACCCGATCTGCCGGAGATTATGCCCGAGGCGGAGGCGCTGGGGAAAGCGTCGTCCGGCAAAAAGACCAACGAAAACGCCGCCAACGAAAACACAATCACTACCACAACCGACGAAGACGAACTTTCCCCCAAACCTGAAGTCCAACCCGAAGCAGAAGAACCCGACCTCGAGCCCACGCAAACCGCTCTGGATCTGCACCGCCTGCTACTCGAAACCTCGCTGCGCGCTGGGAGTCTGGTGTGTGGGAACTGCGGGCATGCGTATAAGGTGAAGGAGGGGGTGGCGAATTTCTTGCTGCCGGGGCATTTGGTGTAGGGGTGAGAGAGGAGGAGAAAGGGGGGGAGGGAGAGGGAGAGGGAGAGGGGGAGGGAACGGTATATATGGATGTACTGTACACATGAGTCATGATAATGGGGTTGGACTGGGTTGGGTTGGGAAAGCGTACAGGCGGAATAACTCACGAAACAGATAGTCACACGAAAAGATTAGTTAGCTAGGTTGAGCTAGGAGGGAGGGAGGCTGGAATCATGATACCCTTACTTACTTTCCTACACAACACTACGCGACACGACACTCTGAGATATGTAGTCAAATACAAACTGCAACAGTGCTTGTTCTTCTATTGCTGCACAAACTGGAACTGAACTGCGCTGAACTGCGCTGAACTGGGCATCCCAGACTCCAGACCCTGCTTTCCCCTTTTCCATTTCACACACATGACCATGCAGAAAGTCCAGTCTTGTAATTCTTGATTTATTAATTGATTTATTAACAAGAAAAGTATACACATACCTAGATGTATGATACATGCACCTACCTGCATACCTACTTACCACCTCTTACTTGGTCAGTCAGTTAGTCGACGGAGAGAGGGATTGATAGATTGAACAGAACAGAACAGCATAGAACAGAATTGAACTGAACGGAACTGAACAGGTACTTTTCTAAGCATTTTATTTTGCATATAGCATGAGGTATGTATCTAGGTATCGCACCCCATGAACAAACGAACGAACGCCTTGCTGTAGACGACGGAATAACCCCTCTACATAGATGGAGAGATGGATGGATGGAGCAAGCAAAAAGCAACCCAACCCAGCCCGGAGAACTGCTTGCTTTGCTCTCGCTGGATTAAGAAGCCGCCGCCCTATTAACCTGCACCCTCCTATCCTCACCCGCCGACAAAATCCCCACATCTCGATCCCACCTCACACCCAGCACCTTCACGCCCTCACCATGCGCATGCATCTTCGCCGCGCCAGCACCCCCAGCAGCAGCCCCCCCACCCACGCTCTCCCGCGCAATCGTATACACGCTCTCGCCAACCTGCCCCTCCGCCATCCCCACACTCGGCCTCACATTACGCACATCCCAAATCTGCGCCGTGCCATCGTGCGACCCCGACAGCAGCCTATAGTGCGAGCCGGGATCCGCGTCGAGCGCCACCACGGCGTTCTTATGCCCGCGCAGCGTGATGACAGAGATCTGCGTGGCGGAGGCGCGCGGGTCGATGAGTGTGATGTGGCGCGCGGAGGTGCCAGCCGCGAGGAGGTGCAGGTGCGGCAGCGCAGCGAGGGCGAGCAGCGCGTGGCCGGTCGTGCGCGTGTCGACGCATGTGGCGGTCGGCAGGTCCCACGTCTTGAGCGTGTGGTCGTGCGAGGTGGAGTATGCGACGGTGGGGTCCGCGGGCTTGAAGATGACGGCCGAGGCGGGGGACGCGTGGCCGGAGAGCGTGGCGAGGGCGCCGCGCGCGGGGACGGAGCGCTCGGGCTTGGACAGCTTTTGCCGCTTGGCGGAGGCGGCGGTTGAGGTGGGGAGGAGGGGGGCGGGCGCGGCGGGGTTGTCTTTTGTGGACGAGGAGAAGAGCGCGATGGTGGTGTCGGAGGAGGCGGATAGGATGCGGTTGGAGGGGCGGTGCACGGCGACGTCTTCGACGCCCATGTTGTGGCTGTAGAGCTCGACGGAGGGCGTGATGGAGCGCGTGTCCTCGTCGTATTTGTACACGCGCACTACGCTGTCCAGGCCGGCGGCCACGAACTTCTTGTCTGACAGCCAGCGCGCGGTCTTCAGACACGTGATGCGCCCGCCGTTGTTCGGCGCGCTCGACGTCGCCAGCACGTCGCCGGACGTGTTCCACACGCGCACGAGGCCGTCGTAGCTCGCGCTCAGGATGCGCTCCTGGCCACTAGCAATGCTGCTCCCGCCAGCCGGCGACGCTGCCGAGAGGACATCGACGGCAGACACCCAGTCGTCGTGTTCGAAGCTGGAGACGTTGAGCGGTGGCAGCAGGGCTGGCGTGTATTCGACGTCGAGGGTGGATTCCGAGCTCAGGTCGTGTTGCGTGAGGAATTGCTGGAGAGTGCTTCGGAGGAATTGGCCGTTAATCAGGATGTTGAATGGTATAGGCTTTTGCTCGGGCCGCAGGAGGTTGTTGACCAGCGTCGACAGCCCATACCGGCCGAGTTCTGAGAGAATGGTAAGAACAAGTCATGGGGTGGTGTATGGGAGCGTTTGGCACTCACCTGGAGAGACAAGAAAGAGCCCTGGTCCGTCTTCCAGCTGGATATCAGCATGCCGGGTAGACAGCCGTATCTGCACCCTGTCCTGGGGTGAGGATACCGTAGTCGTCATTATTCTTGTAAGAGGTTCAGTTCGCCGTGGTCGAGGTGGAGAAGCTCGAGACTTTTCGAGTACATCCAAATAATTATTTCTGGTTAGCGCGGGGAGGGTCGGCGTGCAGAGGTCGAACCTCCGCGTCACGTGCCACCGCGCCCACCTACCTGCACTCAGGCCGAATCAACAAGTTAAGGCCGAATCGAATATAAGTTCTGCCTACGGTGTACGCTAGCTAGTTATGCGCCGCAAACTGCATCTACAAGGGATATCTCTAAGTAGTCATTACGCATGCCATCATAATCCCATATTAAGCCGCCCTTCGAATCGCCGCAATAGCCTTCTTCCTATGCTCGCTCTCCGCAAACAGCGCATTGATAAGATCAATCACCTCGTCCGCCTCCATCTCCAGCTTGAGCTCGCTGTCCGTCCACATGTACCTGATATCCGCGAGGCTCGAGTCCAGAATCTCGCTGAGGTACTGGAACTTGAACCAGTTGGGTGTGTAGATGCCCGTCATGTCGCGCGCGTCTCCCGCGGCGTCGTCGGTCTGGAACAGCGTTGAGATCGAGGACAGCGAGATGCCGTATCCGTGTAGCTTCTTGGACTCTTCCTCGGCGATGTCGGGCATGTCCTCGACCTCGGTGATGAACTTGGTGAGTGCGGTGGACACGAGGGACCCGAGAGACTGCAGCAGAACGGAGTGAGAAAGAACCTTTTGCCATTGTCGCTTGACTTCTTCGATCCGATCGATGGTCATTGCAACGGCGTTGTCGCATTCCGTGGCGAAAGGGGCGATCGTGCAGCTCTGGAACCCCTGCGCACCATCAAGAAGATCGCGTATGATCGTGCGCTGGTTTTCCATCTCTCGGCCATAGGCGCGTTTCGCAAAGCCCTCAACTGACTTGATATCGTTGTCCAGCCTTAGCCTCACAGATGGGCGCAGGTGCTGGGGTAGGTTCGAGGTTTTGTCCTTGCCTGCCTGTTCCACAATGAAGCTCCGCAGCCTGTCGGATAGTCTGGTGCAGTCGTTGTAAATAAGCATGTTTCCTGCCACATCTTTCGAATAGTGCATGGCTGCGGTGGCTCGGTACATCGCTAATAGAAGACTTGGTATCGCATATAGCCCACCGCTAGCGGGCGCGATGACCGAGCCAACGAGCTCTGGGGAGTTGAGCGTGGCAACGTCCTTAACAACCTGTACAATAATCTCCATTAGGGAGTCAGGTATGGCCGTTACAGTATAGGTCTCCCTCAATGTTACCGCTTTCTCTTGGGCAGATTTATGCGGTGCGTTGGCGTTGCCGTTAGCCTTGGTCGGCGCCACTGGCTTCTGCGCAGGTTCGGTCGGTGCTGTTGGCTTAGCCTCTTCATCATCCCCCCATCCCCAAGCGTCTGGATCTACCTCATCGAGCTCTTTATCATTGTCGGGTTTTGTGTTCTGAGTTGTGTCCCCTTGAGTGTCCTCATCGTCATCCATGCCCCAAGCGCTCATGTCCTCTTCTTCTGCGGCCTGGGTATAAGAAGCCTCATGCTCTTCTGCTGGGTGTTTTTCGTCGTCGCCCCAATCGGCTCCCCAATCCTCGTCCTGGTCTTCTTTATTGCCTTCACCGGCGAGCATAGCATCTCCTTTGGATATCATCTGCGTCTCGACTCTCTCAACAGAGGTCTTTTCACAAACGCGCCTTGGGAGTAGACGCTGCACCCTCGCTATTGCGGCCTCTTTGCGCTTTGCCAGCCAGATCTCCGCAGACTTATCAACCCAGTCCTGCAGACGCTTCTGCCCGGACCAATCCAGCTCGTCGAAGTATTCGGCTAGCCCGAGCACGAGTGAAAGATTCTCTTGAAAGTCGTGCACCCCATCTGTAGAGAGAGGTATGGCAGGTAGAAGCCAGTTCGTGATGAGCCGTGCCGTAATGCTCGGGACTAGCTTCTCTGAAAGCGGAACCGCGATCGAGGGTGGCAGGCGTGTGCTCAGGTATTCTGCTATCACATGAATGTCTTCTAAACTCGCCTTCACGCTCATGTCGGTTATGCGGCCCATTATTTGGATTGAATCGCCGCCGATCTCGAGCGCAAAGACTATCTGATCGTGATCAAAGGTAAGACGGGGGCCGACAATCACGGCGTCAACATCGCGGCTCAATCGAGAGAGGAACTTGTCGAGAAGGTTCAGCTTATTCAGAGCTTCGACGACGCTCTCGATGTGCACAGGAGATTCTCCTAGAGGCTGGTCAGTTTGTGGCCACGGGTTCAGAATGCGGGTATGCGTACTCTCGATGGCTTCTTTCATGGTAACTTTGCGCTCAGCGGGTTCGACCAGAATCAGCGCATTCCATGACTCTGTTATGTTCTCAATAATGGCCGAGCGTAACTGATCCGCGCGGGATTTCAACACCCCAACGATCCTGGTACTCTCGAAAGGGCCGAGGCGGTGGAAAGCTGCATTAGTGTCTTCCAGCCTGTCCAGAGCATGCAGGATATGCCCATGTACAGCAGCATCCTGCACCGACTCTAGGAGGGTCGAGATATCCCGCAATTGTTCTATGACCTGCACCAGGCTTTCGTTGTAGGCAATCTCCGAGTACATGAAGCTGAGCTGAGTCGCCGCATTCTGCACGCGGGTCGTGTTTTCCTTGCCCGACTCTGCTTCCTGCACAATCGCTTTGGCAGTGTCTTGGGAGCGTTTGATGTCGTCCTGGAGTTTGCGGGCTTGGAAAATCCAGCCATCGACGTCGGAAGCGGCTTCGCGGGAGACTTGTCGTATTTCGTTCTTTGGACTTGATTAGTTTGACGCATCGCGAGTCCTGGGGCCAACGCACGGTAGTGTCATCTCGCGCCTTGCGCACGACGTCTAGCAAATGGGGCAGCGCTGTCGAGGGGACGGGTGCGGATACCACATGTTCAGACTGCGGGAAAGATCCGTGTTGGACGGACTGGAGAAAGGCGTCTCCCAGGTCTTGGTCGGACACTTGCGGCGGCATTGGAGGTAGTAAGGGGTACTGCTCATGTCCTGACGAGAGCAATGAGAGTGTTTGCAGAGGTGGCTGCGGAGAGTCTCTGGGACCAAATCATGGCACGGATGACGATGCGGCACCCTTGACCCTTGCAATGTGGCCAGTGCGCCCAGTTCAGCCCTACGAGTGCAATTCAGACACCTCCGCTGTCGCTGCAACGGCTGCCCCGCGGTGAGACATGGCCCGAGACATCGTCCTCGACGTCGCAAAATTCATAAGCTAGTAGTTCACTGCAGCATCTCTCTGCTAGTAGGCGTAGAGGTTGGCGCCCCTATTATAGGCGCTCCTGCGTATGAACTGACTTTGGACAGTCGCACTTTCCTCACAACATAGGCCATTGCTACGCGTCTGCCTCATAGGCCTTCTCGCCTTCACTGCTACAGGCCCACTCTGGTAAGTGACGGTTTCTCGCTCTTCAAACTCTCTTACCATGGTTATCTGCAACTTTTCTACCAAATCTTAAGCTTCAGCTCTTTTCCCCCTTGCAACCTTATCCCAATCTTCGTTAATTTCTGCCTTTTCTATCATCGTCTTCATCATGCCTTGGTGGAATGATGACAACTTTATTTGCATGATTGGTCTTCTCCTCGTAGCTTGGCATGCCAACTACCTCGAGAACCGGTGGCAGAACAATAAGTACCGGCCAGTGGCTGACTTCAACGAAGAATACTGGCGTAACTGGCCGTGGGAGGGCAACCTTTGGCAACATATCTACGACGACACCACTGAATTCCTCTACGGTAACAGCATGACTTCCAACCAAATGCATTCGCACTTCGAAACGATCCAGAGTTTCACGGCAGACTATACGGATGCAAACTTCACCCAATATGAGTCTCAGCGGACGGGAATGCGAGTGGTCGTGGTCGACAGGAAAGGCCCCAAGGTACGTCTCACTGGACACAAGCAACGAATCGCCTAACTCTTATCCAGATCTACGGGTATTTTGCTTTAGCTACAGAGATCCATGATGACTCGGGATCGCGTAAGTTCCCCATGGATTTTGCAGAGTGGGGCGCTAATTGTACACAGCTCATACTCTCGAACATCTCTGCTTTATGGTGCGCAAATCTTCATCTACGCTACTGGCAAAATCTAACGCTCATTAGGGCTCTCGCAAATACCCCTACAAGGGCGTCCTAGACAAGATAGCAACACGCGCCTACTCAGACACCAACGCATGGACCGACATCGAGGAGACAGTCTACACCCTGTCGACCGCAGGATGGGAAGGTTTCTCGCAACTATGTATGCTTGCGCAGGCTGTGGTCCATGTACACTACTGACCCCGCAATAGTACCGATCTACCTTGACCACCTCATTGTTCCCACACTCACGGACGCCGGATGCTATACCGAAGTTCATCACATCGACGGCAAAGGAGAAGATGCTGGGTAAACACAATCACTCTCGTCCCCTTTCTGCTGCTAACGTCTCCCTAGCGTCGTTTATTCTGAGATGCAGGGTCGCCAAAACCTTCAAGGGGACCTTATGGACCTCCAGATGCGGCGTCGCCTCTACCCCGAAGGTGACGGCTTCCGCTACGAAACTGGCGGCCTGATGGAGGCGCTTCGAGTCTTGACACCAGAGCGCATTCGCCAGTTCCACAGGGACATGTACCAACCGAAGAATCTGCGCTTAGTACTTATCGGCGAGGTAGAGCACGACAACCTGCTGGCGATCCTGGACAAGTTCGAGGATGATATCGTCGACCAAGTGCCCGCATACAATGCCCCCTTCAAGCGTCCGTGGGTGGAATCGAAGCGCACGCCTCCGCTCAGCAAATCTGTGGTCGACATTGTAGAATTTCCTGAAGAAGACGAATCCACAGGCGAGATTCAGGTCGCTTTCCTCGGTCCCGAGTCCAACGACGACACGCTTGAAACCGCGCTCACCACGATTCTGATGTATCTCGCCGGCTCATCTGTGTCCGTCCTCGTGAACACGCTTGTCGAACAGGAACACCTGGCAAGTTCGGTCTCTTATTGGGTCAAGAACCACTATGACATGGTGATTTGGTTCACGTTGACCTCCGTTGCCACAACAAAGCTTGCCGATGTGGAACAGCGGTTCATTGAAGTGCTAAAAGATCATTCCTCCCGGCCTCTCGACATGGGCTACCTCCAGGATTGTCTGCGCCGCTTCAAGCGCCAGGTCCGATTCACCTCTGAGGTCGGCAACGACGAGTACAAGGATCCAATAATCAAGGATCACCTCTTCGGCAGCCGCAACGGTTCCGATCTCAAAGCAGCGCTGGGCTCCTTAAAGGTCTTTGATGAGCTGGAGAACTGGAGCGAACAAGACTGGCGATCGTTTCTCGTGAAGTGGATAGCCGACGCGCATCACGTCTCCATCCTCGGAAAACCGTCAATTGCACTGTCCGAGAAAATCAAAGCAGACGAAGTCGCTCGGGTGAAGGCCCAACAGGAGAAGCTCGGCGAGGAGGGACTTAAGAGGCTGGCACAGAAGCTCGAAGAAGCAAAAGCCGAGAACGACAAGCCGATCCCAGAGCACATCATCGAGAACTTGAAGGTTCCAGGCACTGAGTCGATCCACTTCTTCGAGACCATCCCTGCGCGCTCTGGTCTAGCAAAGAAGCTGGGCACTGACGATACCGCTATCCAGAAGATTATCGACAAGAACGAGAATGGCCTTCCACTCTTTATTCACTTTGAGCACATCAAAACCTCGTTTGTGCACTTCGGACTTGCCCTAGGAACCGCCGGAGTGCCAACAGAGTTGAAGCCTCTCCTAGGCATCTACTTGACCAATTTCTTCGCCACGCCTATTATGAAAGATGGGAAGCGCGTCGAGTTCGAGCAAGTCATTACCGATCTGGAAAAGGATACCATCGAGTTCACACTCGACCGCGGCACGGAAATTGGAAACTCTGAGATGGTGTACGTCCACTTCGTGGCCGAAGCCGAGCGGTTCGAGACAGTGGTCAAGTGGCTCGCGACACTACTCGTGGACTCGATATTCGACACCAAACGACTTATCGCGGCCGTAACGAAGATGCTCGCTGACGTTCCCGATGAGAAACGAGACGGGCACAGCATGGCCTTCGCAGTAGACCGCATGATACACTACGACGCCGCCTCGTCGGTGCGCGCGACCAACACGCTCGTCAAAGGCTCCTACCTCAAACGCATCCTCAAGCTGCTCAAAACGGAACCGCAACAAGTCATTGACAAACTCGAGGCCCTGCGAAAGCATCTGCTCACCTTCTCCAACCTGCGCGTCCTCGCCATCGCCGACTTCAACTCGCTCCCCAACCCCGTCAAAACATTCGAGCACCTCACCGCCGCCTTCCCCGCGGGCTCCACCCCATCCATCTCCCCCATCGACTCCCGCAAAGCCGTGCTCTCAGACATCGGCCGCTCGCCAGGCGGCGCCGCATACCTCATCCCCATGCCCATCGACTCCTCGTTCGCCGTCCTCACCGCCTCGGGCCCCGACTCCTACACGTCGCCGCAACTCCCCGCCCTCATGGTCGCGCTCGCCTACCTCGACGCCGTCGAAGGCCCCATGTGGAGCACGATCCGCGGCACCGGCCTCGCCTACGGCACGGGCTTCCTGCGCGACGTCGAAACCGGGCTGATCAAGTTCCGCATCTACAAGTCGCCCAACGCCTTCTCGGCGTACAAGATCGCGCAGCAAGTGGTGCGCGAGTTCGGCGACGGCACGCGCGCGTTCGAGAAGGCCGCGCTCGAAGGCGCTATCTCGAGCCTTGTGCGCGAGTTCGTCGACGACAAGGCGACGATTGTGGATGCGGCGCGCGGCTCGTTTGTCGATCTTGTGGTCCGCGGCGTGGATAGGGATTATAGCGACTGGGTGCTGCGCGAGGTGCGCAAGGTGTCTGAGGCGGATATGCGGAGCGTGCTCAGGGACGTTGTGGCTGCGTTGTTTGAGCCGCTGACGGCGGATCTGGTCGTTACGTGTGGGGGCGTCATGACTGAGGGCTTGCGTAAGGGGTTCGAGGACGCGGGTTTTACGGTCCAGATGAAGCAGCTTGCGGACTTTCAGGACGACTATGGGCTGCAGGGCGAGGAGGAGGAGATTGATGAGGCGGATCTGGAGGACGGGAGTGAGAGCGAGGAGGAGAGTGAGGAGGAGTGAGGGAGTGATGCATGGGCTTTGCTGAGGCACGTTCGTAGTTCGGTCACAGATTGGCTGGCTACTTGCACGGACTGGGGCTCGGAGTATCTAATCTAGTGACCACCTGGCTCTCCAGTTTCAATTAGTTGGACACTTATCTAGCAAGAGGCAGTCCGGATTCTAGAAAAGGAGAATTTCACACATCGTCTGCGGGCACTAACTCTATGCTTTTCAACATCAGGTAGGCCGGCAGCATGGGCCTCATAGTGTGGTTTAGAGCGTGATAACCCCAAGCTAGTATACACTACACATTTCTGTGTATTACCGTATAGGCTTGCGAGACGGGGTAGGTGCAGCGTAATAGTTAATAGTAATAGCGTCAAGCAACAGTTAAGGGTTCTACATCACAGGGCAGGGGTTAGAGGCCAGGAGATACAATAAGTAAGGAAGGGGATTAGTGTTGTTCATTTAGGGCATAGACACGAACGCCAACTGCCAACTTCCTC
This sequence comes from Massariosphaeria phaeospora, assembly GCA_011032825.1. Classification (NCBI taxonomy): domain Eukaryota; kingdom Fungi; phylum Ascomycota; class Dothideomycetes; order Pleosporales; genus Massariosphaeria; species Massariosphaeria phaeospora. Next base: position 137,300 of record JAADJZ010000003.1, on the reverse strand, counting down.
TCTCCCCCCTATCTCCCCATCTCTATCCCCCGTATCCCACCCCCCCTCTCTTCCCCTTCCCATCCCCCCATCCCTCTCTCCTTCCCCCTCCCCAACATCTACGGAATCTTACTCGTCCACACCAGCACCGTCGTCCCATTTACCTCTATCTCGCCTCGCTCGTTGCGCTGCACGTCGGCGCCCGATAGCGCGGTGTCGAAGAGGTGGCGGGTTTTCTAAGGGGTGGGGAGTTAGTCAGGCTTGTGTTTGAAGTTGAAATTGAGTTTGAGGTTGGGAATGAATGTGGATGTGAATGTGGAGGGCATGGAGAGTTGCATGGCCCGCTAGAGGAGAGGAGAGTGTGGGATGGTTAGAATGTTTGATTGGTCGATTGATTGGTACGGATTCGGGAGGACCTGGTGGTGAGGAGTGAGGGTTGTCGGAGTTGCTGATGGATGGATGTACTTGTAGACTTTGAAGGAACCATGTATCATCCAGGTGGGTCTAAGGCCGAGGGAAGAGATCCAGTGGGGTGTCGAACGAAGTGCATACTGTAGAAGCTACTAGGTATGTTGTAGATGTGTGCATCGGCCAGATTTCGCCGTGTTCCTTGCGCGGCTATGCACGTTCGGCCTGGTGGCACACCTACTTCTGCTACACCCGCTTGGCGTTACGTAGGTTTGGTAGTTACCAGATCAGATCATACGGTAGGCATATCAGTGCTCTTTATAGTAGGGGGTTCCGCGGCGGTATGGTGCGATTCGATTCGATGGCGTGGCGGTCCTTGACGAGTTTTCGTGGAATCGATACAGAGGACGAAATGGCCTGCTGATAACATGTCTCGCGTTGACATCATGACATCGCAGCCTTCCGTTGCTATCGCTACAATGTTTCTGTCTAGGCTCCGCACTGAACAGCGCTCGGCGTAGCGCCTCGAAGACGAGAAACTTGTGCTAATACCCTCGCCAGTCGTACATATTCGCGGGTTCGAGTGACCAACGCAAATAGAGATCTCGAAACAGAAATATTACAGTGGATGTTTATACCGAGGATCGGGACCGTTCTGGAGAATGAACCAGGATTGGGTTGCGAACATCTACCGGTGTATTTTCCGCGGGAGGATCCGCGACCTAGAGATGCTCTGCTGGACTTTTGAAATAAAGGGAGCTGAACTGAACAGCCTCAGGGAGTCCTCAGCGGCACCAAACATCGCAGGTTCAGCGTACATAGCGCCCCTTCTTAACGAGGTTGGGGGATCGGCACAATGCGTTGCAGTTGGGGGGTTTGCGGTCGTGCGTTGCGGCCGTCCGTGACGATACAATATCGGCTCTTATGTACTACGCATAGACTCGACATGCGCGGAGGCAAAAGTATGTGGCTGCGACATCGTGAAGAGCACAGTTCGTACAAACGCCCGGTGAAGTGGCGCGGGCGCTGCCACCGGGAGGGATATTCAAGATTTCCTACCACCCACGAACGGAACGAGCCCGCTCCTCCATTGATTCTCGACGCGGCGATACCGGAACGGATGTCGAATCCAGCAAATCGAATCCAGCAGATGTTCCCCCAGTCATTCCGTCCGATCCGGAGAAGACTGGCCCAACATCTCTGCTTTGCTTTACGACTCGAACGCGATACTGCACGCAGAACTCGGCTTCGGCAACACGACTCGTTTCCCAGCAGGAACGCCCCATATAGGTGCTCTTACGAACGCGACTTGACGATGTATACACTGGAAGTTGTACCACCCCAGGATAGAGAGCTCTCCATCGCTTCGTAAAGCCACCTCGATTTTTAAACCTCGCGGCCAGAGATTCGCCATGTTTCGTCAGATGCAGAGGCGCAACAGTCGGTGGGAGCGGTGAGGCGAGACTGCACTGGTGGAAGAGCTGCTGATCTGTCGAAGCGAGTGTGTGTGGAGAAGAGTAGGGCGACGGCGAGTGGCTCGAGAGACGACAACGATACGCCAATACTGCAACTGGCAATTTACAAGCCAGCCCGATTGGTACAGAAGGCGGGATGTTTAGATACCATGCGAACATGGCATCGTGGGGGTGGCGACTGCGAAATATCACTCTCGCAAAATATCTCTTTGCGCTGTACGCTCGCTGTCTTCGATGACAGACATGGCCAGTCTCGCGCTGCAACACCCAGGAAAGGCAACACATCGCGCCTCCATCGTCGAGGTGCGATCCACTAACCCGAATGGCTCCGGTTTTCGAGCGTCCAAGGATATTCCGCTAGCCAATACACATCACGGTAGCCTCCAGTAACCAGGATACGAGAAATACACGAGAAAGCAGAACGAAGAAACACGATCACTTACCTCCAACCGCGCCCCCTCAAGCACAGCAACATGACTAAGCGTCCGTAACCGTTTCCACAAAGCTTCCTTATCCAACCACACGGTCCATTTCACATGCTGCTCGCCGAGGGGTAGCGAGAACAGCGAGTTGATGCCCGTCAGTATGGCTGCCGTGATCGGCGTCGAAGACACTTGGTTCTCAAACACGTTGCGCCATTCGTCGTGCCGGAAGCGCGGCTGGTGGTCGTGGATCACATCGTCTAGGCTGAATAGATGGTCGCGGATCTGGGCGGACCAGGCGCTCGTTACAGGGTGGGAACGGGGTGTGTTGTCTGGGAGTGTGAGCTTGGGCTCGTTGAATGGTATTTGTGCTTGAGACGGGATTCACGAGGAAGATGGACAATGGTGTGAAATGTTGGTAGTGGCATTCATATTGTAACAATTGCTGGAAATGCTCGAGCAAGTGGAGGCTGAAATTCGGGGTCTACGGACTGGCAAAAAAAGGGAGAACATGAAGTAGATCGGGACATGGAAAGATTTTGGAAAGGAGGCATCTTACTGCGGAACAGGTAGTTGCAGACATTCGACGAAGACCTGACGAGTGACAAAATAACACTAAAGACATGAGAGAAAATTGAGCAAAGGACCGTAGTCCAGAGGATGATGGCATGTAACTAAGACAGACAGAAGCTTTGGATGGAGTGTATACGATTCACTTGACAGATGCTCCGATATTGGATAGCTATACATGCAAGCCAGGAAAGTGCCACTCACAATCCTCGGCGTTCCATATCAAGCCCAAGACTCCATTAGGCTCCAGGACACGGTGAATTTCCTTCAACGATGCTTCATTTGCAAACCAATGGAAGGCCTAGCAAGAACTGTTAGAGTCCGGGAAATGGATCTGCATGAGCACAAGAAAGAGGGCAGTGCAAGCAAAGGTACGTGTTGCCGGTACTACTGCTCTATACGCCGGAGTAGAACGGCGGTGCCTCAACATGCATGGAGGTGGATCTAGCAGGGGTCCAGATTACGCGGTCTCGACAGACGCATGTTGAGAGAGACGAACCACTGGCCGGTGCGTCGTGGTGGTGTTGAGAACGATTACGCGTCCGGTAGTCGGAAGCGTGTGTTCAAGAGGAGGTTGGAGCAATGAGAGACGGACATCGAGGACACGAAGACCGGCATCAATAGCGCCATCTCAGCTGCAGTGCGATGTTGCGGGAGGTGCCGTGGTGGAGGGTCCCGCCATCACATTCAACTCAAGATGGCGGGGCAACCAACCAGCACGATGGGACGGCTAGCAACGACAGCATGCCGCGCAAAGGGATCGACACGCCACAGAATGGGAGATGCAGACGAAAGCGATTTGCAGGTGAACGTACCTGGGCGGCGAAGACTGCGTCGACGCTGTCGTTCTCTGCCGGAATGGAGGTGGAGAGTCCGTCAGTGACGGTGACGTTCGCCAACGACTTGCGCGCCAATTGGTCGCGCATCCCCTGGTGAGGCTCGACAGCGACGATGTTGAAGCCTTCCTCCCTCGCCGCCAGCAGCTCGGTGAGCTTGCCTGTTCCCGCGGCGAGGTCGACAATGGAGGCCCCGTTCGCGCCACGAACATCTGCAGCCTCCAGGAGAGCTGTAACCGCATCCGGGGGATATGAAGGCCTGTGCTCGTCGTAGGCGGCGGCGTCGGCGAAGCCACTGACTGCTTTTGCGCTGAGCTGGCTGGAGGCCATGGCTGTTCGGGTGCGTTGGTGCTGCTGTGTTTTTGTTGATGGAGGAGACACGCAGCCAGCCCGCAGCTGCAGACGGCCTCCGCTCTGTCGACGTGCGTGCATAGCGTAGAAACTGGCACAGTCGAGACATGGAGCGGATTCGGAGCGGCGGCTCTGCATTGTCATCAGCCGGCTGGTGCGCTCGTTGCCGACGCGAACTGGGGCACGAGCAAGAAACTTCCCCCTGATCCTAAATCCTAATTGCCCTGATGAGGCCTGTCCTAGTCTTATGTCATCGACTAGCTGCCGCTGCAATTATTTCGCATGCGATGGTGCGATGCAGCCGGCGGCCGGATGTCCCAGCTTCGCTCCGACATTTTGCCTGTACCTGTATCGGTTGCCATGGCCGACGTTTATCAATTGCTGCTGCTCGATTGCTGGCCACTCAGACCAGCACGCCGTCTCTATTATTGAAATTGGACAGCAGAGCCGCTACGGAGGAGCCGTGGCAGAGCTGTCAGTCAGTGTCGATGACTGAGTGGGCCAGGCCGCCGGAGCAGGCCCCAACCCCAGACCCGTTCAATGATGGGAAATGACGTATCGAGGATCTGAAACAGCCCAAACAAACAGTCGGCAAGAAGGCGCAGATGCTAGACGCGCTGCTGCGGGCTCCCAGGGTAGCAGTTCATCGTGTCTGCGTTTCGACGAGAGTGTGGTGTTCACTCTCCATCAAAATGCCGAGCCTGCTCCGTTCTAATAAGTTTTTGGTGGCCTTGGTGGCGTGCCTGGATGGGGATGCTTGAGGCGGCTGCTATTTTTAGCGCGCAGGGGTTCTCCTTCCGGCGCTGGTGGTGCTCGGGCGGGTGCTGCTCAGTGCTGGTGCTGACACTACGGAGGCTGATGATGCTCTCATCAACCACGGCCAAGCGCAATCCAAGCAGCTGTTCGACCGTCCAGAGGCGCAGGTCCACATATGTGCAGACTCCAACTCGCAGTACAACTCCAGCTCTCCTGCGAATGCGCCAGCTGCCCTTGCGCGTCGGGGCCACGACACTCGCTCCAGTGGTCGTAGAGTACATGCCACGCGCTGCAAACACACCACCCTTCAGACGGAGGTACACAAGCAAAAAGTCCGGCCCGCTCCCTATCACGCTAGACGCCTCCACTGCACGGATTCGATAATTCATCGGTAGATCTTCTTGCAAGCGGGCGTTGGCGAGGAACACCATCGGAAGCTCCCTATCCGTCGATCCCGCGAGCATCAACTTTGTGCACTCTCGCCGCCGCAACCTCCCTCTTCCTCTCCCACCTACCAACAGCCCATTGCCTTTCGACCCCTCCCCCCGCGTGTCTCCTAGAAGCACGACGCTCGCTTAGAGGTACATCGCCGCAGCATCGTCTCGCTGTTTCGTCTGGTGAGTCTGCAAGAGCCCCCTTCCTTTCACGAGCTCCCGACCCGCCGAGCAAGTCTGGAAAGCCCCCCCTTTCGCCACGAGAGCCTCAACAACCGACGTCGCTGGCCGGGACAGCCAATTGCTCCCGACCAGTTTCCGCCGCTGCATGCAAGCGTCGCAAGACCCTGGGCACGTCGCACATAGACCCGCTGCGTTGGCTCGACCTGGGAGCCTTTGCAACACCAAGCTTCCGACGTCACGTTCGACACCAGCCTTGTCGTTGTTCGCCTACGGCCTACCCGCTCTCCCCGCTGCCCACTTGCTGCCAGCTCCTGCACCAAATCGTACGTTTGCTGACTTGCGCCTTGTGGCAGAGCCCGACCGCCGCTCCTTTAATACCAATTCGTCGGACACAGCCTGCCAAGGCCCACGTCCACGTTCTCCTCCTCTCGAACATCGCAGCTGCACGTACACGCCGCATGAGGACTTCTGATACCACTACGCAGGGATTTGGACTTGGGCAAAGCCGACTAATAGTTTGCGGGCTCGGTTGATAAGTGGCAACTGCGACATGAAAAGTATGGGTCTATTCACTACTCGACGAAAGTCTGCCGGCAACGCTATTGAGGAGGTGGAGGGAACTCCGGCCCCTGAAGCCCCCGTCGCAGACTCCTCAGGTGGTTTCCGAGTCCTGAACCAGGTCGAGGTACAGCGCGCCAAACACGAGAGGGAGTTGAAGAAGCACGAAAAGTCCTCGTCCGCCTTTCGGTTCAGCGGGCTGACCAAGAAGGCTCGGAATCATTCATTTGACGACGAGTCGCCATCGTCCTCCAAACGGTATGTGGCCAGCGCTGACAAAGACACCCCAAATCCCGCTCACGCAAGGGTTAGGGACAGCAAGTCAAGTAGCGGCACTCAATCCTCCCGACCTTATCACCACACCGGCCAATACGGCTCCTCATCTACTCTTCCATCATCCGCCGATACCGAGTCAAATGACAACATGTTCGCAAACATGCCGCCCCGTCCACCCGCTGCGCAGCACAGCAACTCCTCCGGGTCCTTCTCAATGAGCGGGATCCGAAAGCAACTCCCTTCCATACCGAAGACAAGAACCATGGATCTCTCGAGCGCCTACGGGGGTCCGACGTCGCCGGACGTGGAGAGTGGGCGGGCTCGTGCTATGACCACGTCTAGTTACGCTAGCACCGCAATACCGCCCAAACTCAATACAGACTTGGACTTTGGTGGAGACGACTTCGACGATATGTTCAGTGGACTCGATCGCAAACAATCCCCAGACTTCACGAATGAACCAGCTGAGGGACGCTCGCTTCTGGCGGGCAAGCGGGTGTTTCAGGCAGAACCTATTAAGATCGATACAAAGTTGGAAGTTGAGCCCCCACTGCAGTCGTGGGAGTCCCGCGGTTCGGGTGATAATTTAATGTCACCAGCGTCGCGGGACGAAGATGATTCTCCTCCTCCGCCTCCTCCGCCGCACAAGTTCTCGAAATACGCCCCTGTAGCATCTCAAAGCCCGGAGCTGCGCGGATCGAACGGGTTCGAGGATACGGATGCCCAGATTGTTCGACGGTCTATCGTCGGTCGCAAATCTGTACATGAGCCCACACCTCAACAGAAACCGTACTCAGTACCATCTTCAGCCGCCTCACTTCAGACTCCAATCTCGTCGCGATCCGCTTCCCACAATACAACACCAAAGGCGCCATTACCCACTCGTCCTTCGCTCCCTTCTCCAATGTCTGACGGCGACGATGACAACCTGTTTGCGCCGCAGAAGACTAGCAAGCCCCCTCCACAACCGACCGCCGCACCTGTAATAAGAAAACACGATTCGCCCACTGCGTCCCGTGAGGAGGTTGGTCGGCGGGTTATGACACAGGGGGAGTTCCGTGCAATGCAACAGCGTCAAGTAACGCAGCCTACAGAGGAGAGTTCAGATGAGGACGATTACGAGGACGAAGAAGAAGCCATTCGCAGGCGTGAAGACGAGGAGGTCAACCGGCGTAAACAACAACAGTTGCAAGTTGCACGAGCAGCAATCCGACGCTCGACGGTTCCAATCGATCACAACCAGTCCGACAGTGTCGGTGACTCGAATACTATGGGCTTTCCATCGGAAGCTTCCTTAAATGCTGCCGAATGGGAAGATGAAGACATACCTCTTGGAGTTCTGGCCCAACATGGTTTTCCTAGTGCCGCACGCAATCGTCTTCCGAGTCAGCCAGCGAACGCTATGCCTTCGTATTACATGCCAAACACACCTACCGTGCCAGATCGACCTTCTTCTGCCAGCGCCTTGAACAAGCGTGTTTCTCAGTTGCCCGTCTTCGCGCGAGGCTTGCCTCCTGATCCGCATAACTCATTCATTGGAGGCGGACTCGTTCAGCACTCGAATCGCGAGTCTCTTGGATTCAATCGTGGCCCAGCCTCGGTTTACGGAGGAGAGCACGGTGGTGGAATGACCATGCCAATGATGCCGTATCACGACGCGCAGTCGTCTCAGCCCTCCTTAGTTGAGCAAATACACATGCGGGACGTATCGAAGCAAAAATACACGGGAGGAGCTTCGAGCAAGCAGCGACCGCAGGCAGGACCTTTCACCGGCCTACTGGGGACCCAGATGAACCCCACCGCCCAAAGCATGAATTCGACGAGAATGTCCCAGATGCCCATGCAAAATATGAATGGGATGAATCCGATGATGGGTGGTCAAATGCCTATGATGGGGATGAACCAGATGGGCTACCCTATGGCGCAGTCGAACGAGCTAATGCAGATGCAACAGATGCTGATTCAACAGCAGATGCAGCTCCAGCAGATGGCGCAGATGCAGCCCATGTTCAGCCAGCAAATGCCCCCGCAAGACCCCCGCATGTCCATGATCCAACCGAACTTCGGGCTCCCGAACCAGAACGGCGGCTTCCTGAACGTGCCCGGTGGCCCTCCCAGTCAGCGACCCATGTCCATCATGTCTTACGGCGGGACCCAGCAGCGCCCCTACTCGACGCCCTCACAGGTCGGCGGCGGCTTCCCCGCGGCGCCGCCCATGGTGTCCAATAACGGGTACACTCCCTCCATCGCACCTAGTGAACGATCTAACATCGGTCTGTCTGCCAGATACCGTCCTGTCGTCACGGGGCAGAGCCAGAGCCAGGATGCCATGTCCACGGTCAGCTCCATGACGCTGCAGGCTTCGGGCGGCGCGCCCCAGATCGGCACCGCCGCCAATAAAAACATCAAGGGCATCTTGAAGAAACCGCAAGCTACGGTGCGCGAAGACGACGAGGACGATTGGGGGAAGCTGGCGGCGAGGAAGAGTAGGTTTATTAAGCCAAGGGGCGATGACGGGCCTGCTTTGCAGGATTTGGTTCGCGGGGTTGATGGGTATTAGGGGTGGCTGCGTCGCTCTTTTATCACGCGACTGCGGTCTCGCGATCGAGGAGGAGATCATGCAGCGGCAGAAGGCTATGCACCACGCGATGCATTGATTGCCTGGCCACCGCAATCCACTAAGAGTCTATCGGTCGCGGCCTTTGCTCTACCAGCCCAACACGGCGGAAGATCAAAACACCATAGCCGTATCGTCGATTCGAGTCGAGTCGCCAAACCACACCAACTCACGTCTCGCATGCCGCCGATGCTGCGAATCCGCATCGTCTACCAGAGATCACGGCGCTGTCGCTGTCGCTGGGAGCCCACAAGCCGCTCACTCGATATCTATCTATCTGCCATGCCATGCCGGGCGAGCACGAACCGGAACCGAAACCGGAGCAGAGTCGTTCGTTCGTTCGTTGTTGCACGTCGGCCTATCCGAACGAACTCTTTTTCCCTTCCTCTTTTTCTTTGTACCTCGATACTCGATACACACACACACACGCACGCACATCATATCATTATATCATTATATCATTATATCACATCATACCATCATACCATATTACATCACATCATCACATTATATATCATGGGACTGGTTTAGGAATAGGCTAGGGACAGCACAGCGGGGCTTAAAGGGGCGGAATTGCATTATTGTCTGGCGTTGTGTTTTTTACTACAAATCTTTGGATTGCTTGCTTGATTTGTTCTTGTTCTTGTTTGCTTGTTTGTGTTGGTTGTGCTTGCGTAAAAGAGGAAAAGAGTAGTAAGAGGAGTGGGTTTGAAAGTTACATCTTATTACCCGTGCAGAGAGAGCGTCGAGCATTTTTAATAGTTAGGGGGTTAGAGGTAGATGTAGAAGGGAGAAGAAAGGAGGGGAGGAGGGGAGATGTGGATTGTAGGAAGGTAGGTAGGGAGGTGTAATATATATATATATATGATCTATATTTATCTACTCAACTACCTACTCTATAACCTATTTAAATCTACTCTACTACCCTCTATCCTCTCTTTCCCTCGCCTTCTAACATTTATACATACATAACCTATCCACACATATCCACAAATATATACCTACCCTTATCCTCGTCTATCCAAACTACCAAGTCCTTACTCGCGCAACGACGGATTAGTGAACAACCTCTCTTGGAAAAAAAGCGGCATCCTGTCCTATGTATCTATGTATCTATGTATCTATGTATCTACAGTAATGTGTCTGTTTTAATTTGGAAAAGAAAAAAGATAGATGGATAGATGGAGGGATAGATGGATAGATAGATAGTAGTCTTTCCAGTTTAGTTACGTTACGTTGCGGGATGATAGCATAGCATAACGTTAGCACAGTTTAGCTTAGCAGACAAAGTCTAGACAAACAAACAGAATCACAATTACAGTGCAGAAAATATACATGGGTGTGTTGTTTTGTTTATTTTTTCGAGTTCAACGCAGCTCAGCTCAACGCAACGTCAACTGCCTCAACCCGCTCTAGTAAATACCACCCCCCCTGACAAAGGAAAAAGTGACGCCAGCCGTGATGAAAAAGAAAAGGAAAGAAAAGTAAAAGTAAGATGCTGGGGGAAGAAAGGATGCCAGTCCGAGGTGAGTGGTGGGCCGTGTTGGTACAGGAGAAGAGAACTGGACTGGACTGTAGTGAACTGATCTGTACTGCGGAATTCGAGCTGAGCTGAACTGGGAGAGATTGACCGTGGTGTGTGTTTTTGTCTGTGTGTCGCCATGTCCGCACGCATGCATGCATGTATTCCGGTCGATATAAGTAATGCCTTCCCCCCTAACCCTACGCCTGATGCTTGCTTGCACGTCTGCTTCGCTGTATTTATGCCCTGTCTCTCCCCACGGCTCGACGCTTTTCGAATTCCAAGCCCATGTGGAAGCTTCACTTCACTTCCCGCCCTGGTACGCGCCCCGCTTAAGGTTGAACGCGCGCTGGTCCTTCATCCACCGCCGGTAGTCGGCCACGCTGCCGATCTTCTCGCCGTAGTAGTCGGGCACGGGGTTCGCCATGGACGAGGACGTGGGGTCGACGCGGTGGCGCTTGATGCGCGAGTAGAATTCGCGCTCTTTCTACAAAACCCACAGAGTCAGTATGCTGTATGCTGAATCATATCTTCACGACGGAAGTCCCTCTCATCTCATCTCGTCTGCGCTTCGGACGGAATGCAGGGCGGGGTTTGTTGACGAGAACTCGGGATGCATGCACACTTACCCGCTCAATCTCCCCCCTCATGCCCCTATACCGCAAATTGAACACAGCATTCCCGAAAAACGGACCCAGCAACCACCCCACAGCCAACATGCCAAACGTGCTCAGCCCCGCCACGAGCAGCGGGTCGAGCCCGAAGCTCGCCGCCAGCGCGCTGTCATACCCGCGGTCGATGAAGATGCGCAGGCCCGTGAACGTCGTCGCCACGGCGCTGACGCTCGACGTCATGACGCTGATTTTCCGGCGCGTGCGCCGCAGCGCGAGGAAGCCGTTCCAGGTGAGCTGCGTCAGGGGTGGTGGGGGCGTTGTCGCGGCGCTGCCGAGGCTGGAGGGTGCTGCGTCCGTGGTGGTGGTCGAGGCGTGTCTGGCGCTGGGGGTGGGCGTGGGTGTGCGCTTGGAAGGGGAGGCGAAGAAGAAGGGGCGCTGGGTTCGCGGGAGCTTGGGGGGGCGCGTCGCGGTTGAGAAGGGCGAGGTGGGTGCTGTGCAGGGAGCGATGAGCGCGGGCGGTACGCGGACGGCGTAGGCCCTCGCCGGGAGAAGGCCGCTTGTGCAGAGCATTTTGCGTGTGGTGGAGCGGAGATGGGTTGTTGTCGTTGGGTGTGTGCGACGAGTCGACCCGTGGAGTTGACGAGGTTCGAGTGAGGTCAGAAGTTCGGGGGTCTTGGCAAATGTTGGGAGTATTATTCCATACGCTTTTGGTGGCGTAGCGCAGTTGACTTAAGCTTCACAGAACAGCTATTTTAATTAGATATTGATTCTTAGAATTGACCAGTATTAGAGGCCTACTCCTATTACTATTGCTCCGCGCAGGCAAAAATGCAACCGATTTCCAGTCCAGTCCACTGACTGCACACAACGTCATCTACGCACTGTCCATGTGCTTGCTCATTTGCGTTAGCTCCACCCAAAGCGGTAGCGAATCTTTACATGCATGCATAGTAACTTAGAGGTCATAGTTCTACAGCGATAGATACATGCATAGAAGCAAAGAGCGTGCAGAGTAAATCTTCATTCTTCTACGTCCAGCAAGGCGTAAAACGCAGTACTCCATAACTACTAATAACCCCAACTTACACTACAACCTTGCACTTGGGCCTATTAGACGTTATACAGCACGCTGCCAAGCTTGAACTCCGAGCAGGTAGGTATACCAGGTAAACAAAACACAGTTGGAAAACAGTAGCAAGGGTGGGCCCGGGTTCGTGTCGTCTCGATATCTCTCTGCTGCTCGCATTACTGCTCGGCAGCCTCGGCACCAGCTCAGCGCCCCTCCGTCGCCTTGCCTTCAGTCCCATGCTACGTCTTTGCACCATGTTCGGTTTACCCAGTATACACGACCGGCCGGCCGTGTCGCATCCCTAGCTCACCGCTCCGCCTTGCCCAGCAGCTCCCGCGCGGCTTGGACCTCGGCCTCGTCGAAGCCGGTCCAGCCGCTCTTGCCCGCCGTGTACAGGCGCACGATCTCGGCGAGCTTGCTCGTTGCAATCTCCTCGAGCTTCTGGACGGTGGAGAGGTTAGGCGGGGGGAGGTCGTCGTCGTCCGTGGGGTTGTTGTTGTTGTTGTTCCGTTTTGAGACTGATTGCGATTGTGACTGAGACTGCGGGAGGAGTGGAATGAGCTTCTGCGCGATGAGCTTGAGGCCGTAAAGGCCGCGCAGGGAGGACGAGTTAAGTTCGACTGCGCGGCTGAAATGGCGGAGCGCGAGTGCGAGAGCGGGGAGAGAGGCCGGGGCGGAGAGGTAGTGCAGCGTTGCGAGCTGGGCGTGCGCCTGCAGTCAAGGTGTGTCAGCGCTCAGTCCAGCGTGCTCGTGCTCGTGCCAGACGAGATGGGTTCGCACGGGACACTCACACTCCAGGCATTCGGCATGTACAGCAGCACCTCCTCCAGACAGAATATGGCCTGCCCCCACGCCCCCGCGACCGCGTACAGCTCGCCGAGCTCGGCCCACGCCTCCGCGTCCGTCGGGCTGTTCTCGACCAGCACCGTCAGCGCGGTGATGGCATCGCCGACCCGGCCCAGGCTCTTCAGCACCGCCACGCGCCGCTTGCGCACGCCGAAGTTGGTCGCGTCCTCCTTCAGCACCTTCTCGTAGCCCTCAAACACCTTCTCGAGCTCCGCGTCGCTGCCCGCGAGCGCCTCCTCGTAGATGCCGCGCAGGGCGACGATGCGCTCGTTGGTGCCGCCGAAGCGCGCCGTCAAGCGGTCGAGCAGCGAGCGCGCCGTCGCGTCGTCGCCGGTACGCAGGGCCGCCAGCAGCAGGTTCTCGTGGATGGTCCATGACTCGGGGGTTTCGCGGGTGAAGAGGAGGGAGAGCGGCCAGGGGAGCGTCGAGGTCGGCGGCGAGGCGAGGATGAGGGGCGCTTTCTGGGAGAGGGCGAGCGCCGTCGGGGGCGTGATGGTGGTCGGCGGGGTGAGGAGGTTGGCGGTGGCCATCTTGGGCGAATTGATGCCGTAGAGCTCCGGCGTCGATGGGATGGACGCATCTTCAACATGTGCGGTTCGGGTTGGGATTATCTAAGTAAGGCCCGAGCTCCGTGCAGACAGGTCCACCGTCCCATGCTCATGCAGCCCACGACAACATCTTCGCGCCCAACCTCACATTGCTTTGCTTGCAGTGCCCGGCTACCGAGTCGCGACTACTCTTCGTGTGTGGGCATTGGCAACCCCGTTCTGTCCATGCATGTTCCTCTCCCGTGATCGATCATGCCCGCTGGCCCTCCATTCTACCGTTCACGTACCCCTCCTCGTGAGCACAACCATCCCGGCAAACGGCTGCGGGACACTATCTAGGAACCCGCCAACATGTAGGAGCTGTTCTGCTGTTTTCTCTGTATATTCCAGCATCTTACACATATGCAGGTTCGAAAAATCCCTCTACGACCTCATCCGCGGCCTGCGGAACCACAAAGGCAGCGAGAAGGAATACATCACCGAGTCGATAAAAGAATGCCGCAAAGAAATCCGCTCCAACGACATGGATCTCAAGGCCACGGCGCTCATGAAGCTGACGTACCTCGAGATGTTCGGCCACGACATGTCCTGGGCCTCGTTCAACGTCCTGGAAGTCATGTCGAGTCCCAAATACAGGCACAAGCGCACGGCATACCTGGCCGCCGTGCAGAGCTTCCGCCGCGATACCGAGGTGTTGATGCTGGCAGAGAACCAGCTCAAGAAGGACATCACGAGTCCGACGCCGACGGTCATCAGTCTGCCGCTGGGCGCCATTCCGCATGTCATCAATCCAAGCATGGCGAATTCCGTCTTGTCAGATTTGCTGCCAAGGCTGACACATTCACACCCCGCGATTAGGAAGAAGACGGTTGTTACACTGTATCGGCTGGCACTGGTGTACCCTGAGACGTTACGACCGGCGTGGCCGAAGATCAAGGAGCGGCTGCAAGATGAGAACGAGGACCCGACTGTTACGGCGGCAATCGTAAATGTGGTGTGCGAGTTGGGCTGGAGGAGACCGCAAGACTTCTTGCCTCTTGCGCCACGGTTATTCGATCTACTAGTCACAGGGGGGAACAACTGGATGGCTATCAAGCTCATCAAACTTGTAAGTTCCAAAAGCGCCGACTATGCGTTTAGCTGACAGATCTAGTTTGCTACTTTGACGCCTCTCGAGCCGAGACTAATAAAAAAGCTGCTTCCACCACTAACGAAGATCATCCGGGAAACCTCTGCAATGTCGTTGCTGTACGAATGCATTAGCGGAATCATTCAAGGTGGTATCCTCGATGCTGTCGAAGGTACGCCAGAAGGGGAAGAAGTGGCAAGGTTGTGCGTTGGCAAGCTCAGGGGCATGATGGTGATTGAGGGTGATGCGAACTGTAAGCTAAGCTCCATAAGAAATGACAAGGCGTGGTTCTCATTCAATTGCAGTAAAATATGTTGCATTGCTTGCCTTCGAGAAGATCGTTCGCTCTCACCGGAACCTGGTATCAAAGCAGCAGGACGTCATTCTCGAATGTATAGACGACCCGGATATCTCTATACGGATGCGCGCCTTGGATCTCGTGGTTGGCATGGTCAACAGCGACAACCTCACGGCCATTGTAGGACGACTCATGCGTCAGCTACGAAACGCTCCTATCGTTTCCGCCACGGACGACCTTTCCAACGACCGAGGACGAATGACTGGTGTAGTCCCATATGCCGAGTCTGATGATTCCGACGCCGAAGAGTCTCTTCGACCGCACGAGCAGAAGTCAGATCTACCGCCGCCGCTACCGGAAGATTACCGAGTCAGCGTCATCCGGAGGATATTGGAGATGTGCTCTCGCGATACGTATGCCAATATTACCGACTTCGAGTGGTACATCGATGTCCTCGTCCAGCTAGTCCGAGTGTCGCCAGCTACGAAGTCTTCGGCAGCTCCAGACGACGGAGACGATGTCGACCAACCCGACGACGTGGGCCGTGCCATTGGACAGGAGCTGCGCAATGTTGCCGTGCGAGTCAAGAGCGTCCGATCAGAAACTATCGAAGCTGCACAGTCGCTCGTGCTTGTGGATCGACGAGACCAGATGTTCCCCGCGTCCGGCAATGGTGGTCTAGGTGTTCTTGAGTATGCGGGATGGTTGGTCGGGGAGTACGCCGTCTACCTCACGAGGCCGGAACCTGTCATGACTTCACTGCTGCATACTTCATCCGCACAGCTATCATCTAAGACCCTCGCTGTCTACCTGCAAGCTGTTCCCAAGGTCTTCGCCAGCATGTCTGGAAACGACCAAGTCTCATGGACACCGGAGCGCAAGACTCTAATGACTCTCCTCATGGCGCGTATCGTGCACTTCCTGGAACCACTGTCCACCCACCCGAATCTCGAGGTCCAAGAGCGTGCGGTCGAGTACCTCGAGCTCATGCGCCTAGCCGCCGAAGCCGCGTCCGGGACTGCGGCAGGCGAGCCTCACGGCGACTTTGCGGACCCACCATTACTCCTCACCCAGGCTATACCCGCTCTGTTCTCCGGCGCAGAGCTGAATCCCGTCGCTCGCGGCGCCCAGCGAAAAGTCCCCGTCCCCGAAGACCTCGACCTCGACACGCCCATCAACCCGAACCTGCACAACCTGCTCTCGCAAGCCGACTTCGACGCCTACCAGTCCGACGAAGACGACGTGTACGCCGCATACACCGAACCCATTGCTTCCTCTTCTTCCCACGCCGACGCCCCATCCACCACCACAGCATCCGCCCGCCTCGACGCCCCGCCCCCCAAAGACAAAGAACCCTCCTCATCCTACCAAAACGCCACCGAGGAAGAATACCTCGACGCAGACATCCTCGCGCGCAGAAAGGCCGACCGGAAAGAGCGCTACCGAGACGACCCCTTCTACATCGACGCCGAGGCGCGCGCGGGCTCGGCCGCCGTCACGCCGCTGGCCCGCATCGTGCGCGAAAACAACGTCGAGCTCGACATTGACGCCATCCCTGTCATGGACCTCGATCTCGAGAAGGGCAGTGGAGACCACAACGACCAACCCCCTGTTCGCGCGCGCAGTGCTCGGAGTCCGCGCCGCAAAGCGCGCCGCGTGGAAATCGTCGGCGATGAAACGCTCGGGGCTAGCGATGCGGATGCGGATTCGTCGGCGGCGGCGGGGCGCGCGGATATCGTGCCGCCGCCGCAGATGGGCAGGGGCAAGAAGTCGCTGCTGGAAGTTGATTCCTCGGGCTTGAGCGCTCTGGCGCTAGACGATGAAGACGCGGCTGGCAGTCGCGCGCTGTCGCACATCCACGCGCAGCAGCGCCAAACTGAAGACGCGCTTGTGCAGCGCGCGCTGCAGGAGGTGGAGCGCTTGAGGTTGGAGATGCAGCGCGCGAGTGAGAGGTTGGAGGCGAGGGGCGAGGAGAGGGTTGTGCGGAGGAAGGGGGGGAAGAGGGGGGCGAGGAGGGTGGTTGTGGGGATGGGGGATGCAAGGGAGGGTGTGGGAGCCGAGGGGGAGGGGGAGGCGATGGTTGGGATGAAGAAGAAGAAGAAGAAGAAGATAAAGAAGGATGGGGATGGGGATGGGGAAGGGGGAGAGAGGGGTGAGGGTGAGGTTGAGGTGACTGTTAAGAAGAAGAAGAAGAAGAAAAGGAGGAGTGTGGTGATGGGTGAGGCCGAGGCCGAGTAGGGTCTGGCAGATAGATGATACATGGGCAATCCAGCTCAATTGCAATTGAAATTCAAGGCAATTCAGCTCAGCTCAATTCCGCTCAGTTTAGCACTGGCAAACTCGACACACACACACACACACAAGCTGTCACATCCATCTCCATCTACGCCACACTGTGAAATCATTGTCTTTGGTATAACTCATTTTCCAGTTTTTTGAATATCGTTTTTCATCTCCATGTCTGCTTTGTAGCTACATAATGTACATGTACATGGCGAAGTAATCCCCCGGAGAAAGTTCAAATGCTAGCACCCCCTTTTTGAGAGGGTCTGAAAGAAATACCGTGGAACGCCGTGCCGTGGTGAGGTGCGGATATGGGGATATGGGGAATTTGTGGAGGGTGGGTGGGTATGCGCGCGAGACGGATGGTCGGACGGAGTGACGGATCGATGGATAGGCGGACGGACGGACTGCATGGGGCCGACGGACGGGGTACGGTGGAGGTCGCGCGTGCCGTGTTGGAGGGATATCGTGCCGCGTTCAGAAGAACAGTTTCAGCAGCTCGAAGATCAGGCCGCCGCAGAGAACGAAGGCGAGAGCGACTAGTGAGGTGGGCCGGTGGGTTAGCACAGCTCAGCTCAAATTCGCACAGATTCCAGCTTGTACTCCGCAGGCCCCAGGTCCTCCCAAACACCCCCGGAACCGGGCCTGGAAATCGGAATTGCTTATGTTGGACCCAGGAGAGATATGACTTACTTATCCAGCCGCGCGAAATCGGGCTCTTGAAGTCGCCTTTCGGCCGCGTGGCCAGATTGAACGACTTGCCCATCTTGGCTTCTTCGCGCTTGGCGAAGCGCGCGTTTGCGGCGCGTTGTTGCGGGGTTTGGGCCTATGGGGGAAAAGGGAGGAGAGTTAGTGGGGTGGTTGGGTGGGTGAGTGGGAGGGAGGGAGACAGGGGATGGGGATTGGAAGCTGGGCAGAGCGGCAGTGTCGTGGAGAGCAGGATGGGGTGGACGGGAGGACGGCGCATAGATGTATAGATCAGATCGCGTGCGGTGGATAGGTCGTTGACGTACCATTGTGAGAGGTCGAGTTGATCGATGAGCGTTGGGTTGAGCTTTGAACGTGCAGACGGCGTGGGTGTCGCAGGCGTCAAGGGCAAAAGAGTGTGCGGGTCGGTATCAGTGTCGGTGTCGATGGGTGGTCGCGTGGGTGCGGTTGCTGTCAATCGAGTGTCGGATGTCACGTACAAGTAGACCCTCGGGACGGTGCGATGACAGTGATGCAAGGTGTCTGGTTCGGAAATAGAGCGCACGGATGCACGGACCAGCGAGCTAGGGAGTGGGAAGTGCGGAGAACGGGACGGAGGTGGTGGAAGCTAACGTTAATGAAGTCAAATACTTCCCTGTTGACTGAGCTAAGCAGGCAATCCGCACTTTTATCTGAAGACCTTTATACCAACCTCCCAGCTCTCAATAGACACGTTTACGATCCGTAAATTGAGTCACACACACTTCGACGGCTTTCGAGCGGCTTCCGGGTGTGTTCTTTGACTGCAACAGAAGGATTTGTGAGGGCGAGGAAAAGCTGGTGCCTGAGTTACGATGGACCACGTCACACGCATGATGATGCACAGGAGCCTAGCGAGGAGAACGGTGCTGCTGAGGCGAACTGGACAGATGGGCCGGAGGCCGTATGCGAACGCAGCACCGCCGCCGCCGCCGAACCCGTCGTCTTCGAATCCGAGTCCGCGGCCAAGCGGGGAAGTGAAGGAGGGGTCGCGTGTGGTACGTCTACTTCTGTTTTACTTGGGTCACCGAGTGTCTTACCTACTTGACGTGGCATTGGATTGAACAAGACAACCGTGAACTAGCTAACTGTTGATGTTATCTAGGGCTCGTTCTACAAGTCGTTTGGCAGCCCGGTGCTGAAGTCTTTCCTGGGCGCGCTGTTCACCTACCAGGTGATATACTGGGCGTGGCTGAAGCTAGAGACGCTGGAGGCCAAGGCCGAGAAGGAAGGTTAGTCTCTTGAGCGCTGTCCCCTTCTCCCGCGTGTGTTTAGACTGACGCGGCGTTCTAGCCGAGATCCACTCCCTCAAATCCGAACTCAAAGCCGCCGTTCTGCAGCAGAAGGAAACCGCGAGCGAGAAGCTAGACCAAGGGAAAGAGAAAGTCAAGAACCTTGTCAAGAAGGGCTCGTGGTAATATGCCGCAATGGCATTTACCGGCAAAGCAAGAGATTGCAACGTACCTGGAGGGGCTCTGGGTACCACATGGTGCGGTGCTGGCGATACAAGCTACATGACGATGTTGCTCCGGATGGGGACACATGGCGGTTCTGGACAAGACGTGGGTGGATCATGGGGGATAATCTCAAAGGGTTGGACGCAGAGGCGGCGTAGTGAGGGCCTTGCAGCAAAACGACCAAAAGCCCCGCGAAACCGCGACTTTGCTGTCCCATCTACCTCGCACCTAATTCCTACGCATATCCAGAAGCGCATCAGAGAGGCTACTGGGGACCGGCCACTCAAGGGCCGCTGAGCTGAGAGCAGAGCGCCGAACGCGCGCACAGCATCCAAGTCGGAGCTCTAAACAACTCCAGCTTGTCTCAAGGTGAATTTCCAAACCCCAGACCAAGTCGTTCCTAATGCTAACTGTCTTCGCATTAGATTATCTCACCTCATCTCATCTGGTTCACGGCAAGAGATACCTACATAGACCTACGCTCTGTTACTGAAAGTCGATGGATCGATTCTCCAGGCTCGTTAAACGCTGAGCGCATGCGGGAGTTATGGATCAAACCAAACCAGCTCAGCTCAGCTCAATTCACGAGAACTATCTTATCTCCTCACCACCACTCTCTCAATTACTCTCTGCACATCGCACTCAACAAACCTCTCTCAGCAACACTCTCAATTACTCTTTGCACATCGCACCCAACAAACCTCTCTCAATAACACTCTCTCAATTAGTCTTTGCACATCAACACTTAACAAACCTCTCTCAATTACTCTTTGCACATCGCACCCAACAAAACAAAAACAGACCTAGGTAGCTCGCCCCTGCTCCGTTCTCCCAACGCACAATTCTGTCTCTCTCTAGTAGCGAATAAACTAGTTACTTAGTTACTTACTTAGTTGCTCCCAACTTACAATAAAACCTACACCTGCTCTTCTACCCCGCATGCGGAAATCTGTCGAGTAGTAATAGGTAGACATGTGTTAATGTATTTCCTAGCTTAGCTTATCTTAGTGCACTTCTCTCTAAGTTTCAAAAACAGATATACCTATATATAATTTGATAGTAGAACGAGCATAGAGCATAGAGCGGAGCGGAGCAGTTCGGTTCAGAAGCTAATAGATAGGATAGGAAACAACCTACCTGTTGCTTAGGTGTAGGTATGTAGCTTCAGACACATTACTGTTACGGTGACTGTAGCTGCTGCTGCATGAGTTTAAGATATTTTTAGGTTGTAGCTCGTAGCTAATAGTGTCTATTGTTTAGTAATAGGATAGATGGAGGGCTGCCTGCGCGGTGTAACGTAACTTGACGACGGCGACGGCGACGGCGACGTGGAAGGGATGGGATGGGATGGGATGTAGAAGAAAGGCAGGGCAAGGGAATATAGAAGGACATGGAGCATTTTGAGGCCGAGTACGAGTACACAGGAGCTCGCATCTGCTGTTACGGGACTCGGCTGAAATACTTGCACGAACATGAGTAAGGTGTGTGTCGAGAAGGCGTAAGAGGGCGTCTAGTTAATTGGCATGTGGAGCTTAGTTCAGGTAGTGAGGCGGTGGATGGTGTGCGTGGGAAGCAACGCCCCTTTGAAGTTGTTTGAACTTTGAACTTGGACCGCTGTGGGGGCGGAATCGGCATCGTGCCTGATGGTGTTGAGGGGCAGACGATGACGCTAAATACAGAACACACGGGCTACGGGCCGGGCTGCGATTGCACCGACCTCAACCTCCCCTACCCAGCAGCAGTGCAGCAGCAGTGCAGCAGGAAAGCTGGCGGCGTGTTCCGCGCAGCCTCTGTCAGCCCTGCCACTCTCCCTTCAATCGGCCATGCGCCAAGGGCCCGTATGCCACTACGCATGCAGGCGTGCCCCTCCGCTCACTCCAGAAGCCTCACGGACTGCCCCGCTTCGTCACAGCACGTCTCTATCTCAGCTTGTAGAGTCAGCTCCGGGACCAAGGTTCACCGAGGTTGTTTAAAGGCGGGCGTTGGTCCGCTGTGCTAGCTAAGCTACATTGTGACGACCGTACAGCGTATACCCGTAGCTCGCATCCAAACCGGAAGTGCTCCATCTCTATCTGCCACTGGACTGATCACCCCCAACAATGCCGCGACCCAAGAAGCCTGGTGCTGCAGAGCCCAAGAAGAGATCCCGTAACGGCTGCTGGTGAGTAACTATGCAGGAGGCGTAGATGCATACAATTGGATCTGATCTTGAGTTAGGCCCTGCAAAGCGCGCAAAGTGAAGTGGTACGTCGCCCCATAACTCCCTGGCACAAGTATTGTGATAACAGTATGACAGCGGCGAAGAGAAGCCACACTGCGCCAATTGCGACCGGCAAGGCGAGACGTGCGACTACAGCATCAGGCTCAATTGGGGAGGACGCTCGAAGCGGGACCCGGAGAAGCCCGCCAGTGGAACCTCGAGTACGACAAACAGTCCATACATGTCCACCTTCACGTTCGATGGCAATATGTCCCCATTGTTTCCCCCAACCACTCCTGATGCACCGATCCCCCCGAGACCTTTCGCCCAACATGCAAGATCGCGATCTGCCGTCTCCAACCCGACCTCCGATACCTCTATGATCGACCCTGAGCTGATACGAATAAGTGCGGCGCAGACACAGCAGTCGATCATCGCTGTAGGGAAACCGTTTGAGAAGGACCAAGGAACGACGCAGGACGGGTCTTATCAAGTACCGCGTCTTGACCCCCGAACGCCGCACGCGCAGTATCGTGGACTATTCGATTACCCGTCGCCTTCGAGACCCGGCTTGGACGATTTCAGAAGTATGGGATTCGCAGCCGCAAACGCAGAGCCCCCCCTTTCTTCTCCGTCCATGCTCCCTCCGATGCGTGGCAGCTCCCACACCTCACCAAACGACCGGCACTTGGAGAGTGGAGACCCCTCGTACAAAGGCCATCAACGAAGTCAGTCCGCAGGATCTCCTACAGCTTCAGCCTCTATGTCTGCTCCAGAGCCATACTCTCCACATCCAGGCCCGCCCACACCCTATAGCCCCTTCATGGCGATGCCGTTGACACCCAACTCTTCAGTTGGCTCTGAAGACCCCGTCTTGCGGACGGCGCCGCACCCGACAGGCGCAGTATATCCTCCCTCGGATCTACACCGATTGTCGGTTCAGTCACTGCTGACGGGGCCGCCTGGCGACAATCCACAAGGTTATAGCCCGGAGGACCACGAGGACCACCCTGGTCGACAGTATCCGATTGCTGCCTCAGGTTTTACAACTTACGGATACGATCTTGGCCATCCCGATCTCGATACTCCAAAGAACAATGACATTGACGCCATCGCAGTCTTCAGTCCTCCAAGCGACACGATGGGGTTTGGCGACGAAGGTACATACGGCAAAGCGGAACTGCGTGGCAAGGACATGGCTTTTGAGAAGGGCGGATATTACTCGAAGCCGGTGCCAATCAAGATATCGAAGAATCTGATACTGCCGCCGATGTTGCTCGAAAATCCGATGAATCTACTATACTTCCATCATTTCCTCAACCACACCGCCCGGATTCTTGTCCCGCATGACTGCGAGCAGAATCCATTCCGGCAAATCCTCCCTGAAAGTGAGCCAACTCCTCTTCCAACATTTCCAAGTGTCTAACCGAAGTAGTGGCTGTACAGGACGAGAACATTATGAACCTCCTCCTCGCATTCAGCGCCTCCCATCGTGCGCGCTTGCTAAACCACCCCGAACCTGCAAACCGCATCGCAGTCTGGGTGCAAGATGTGTTCCCCAAACTCCGCCAAGCACTGGCCTCCAATCCCAACCAGATCTCGAACTCTACTCTCGCGCCCGCCATCATGATGGCGTCTCTCGAGATCATATCGCCAAACACCTTCGAAGTACCGATATCCTGGCAAGACCACCTCACCATTTCCCGCGAGATGATCATCGCGCGTGGCGGACCGAAGAGCATGGACCGCCACGACCGCGTCGCATACTTCTTCGCCCGCTGGTTCGGCTACCTCGACGTGCTGGGCTCCCTGAGCGGCAGCAAGAACGACCAGCCCCTCAGCTCCTTCTACTGGTCGTCGGAGAACGCATCCGCAGACGAAGACTTCCAGATCGACTGCCTCACGGGCTTCACCAACCGCTGCGTCGGCATCCTAGCGCGCATCGCCGAACTGGCCAAACAGTGCGAGCCCTCGCGCATCGACGCCCTCGGCGACATCCGCGAAGACTGGCGGCCCACCCCTGAAATCGCCATCCAAGCCGCGCTCCTGCAGCGCGACCTCGAAGCCGGCCTCAGCGACCACGTCGTCTACAAGGGCTGCAACCACCGCGCGCTCGACAGCTCCGCCAGCGAGGGCGCCTGGGACGCCACGGAGATCTACGCCACAAACGAGATGTTCCACTGGGCCGGCCTCATACACTTGTACCGGCGCGTGCTGGGCAAACCGTCGCTGGACGCGCAGGTCCAGCGGGCGGTGCGCGAGATCGTCGGCTTGCTGTATAAGGTGCGCAGGGGCAGTACGGCGGAGGCGTGTCTGCTGTTTCCGATGTTTGCGGCGGGGTGCGATGCTAGGGAGGGGGGGCAGAGGGAGAAGATTATGGAGAGGTTGAGGTGTGTGGAGGGGTTTGGGATGACGCAGGTACGTTATGTGTGAGTGTATTGTTGGACGAAGTGGATTGTATACGTGAGACTGACGATGGGTGCGAATAGGTGCATAAGGCGCGGGCGCTCATGCAGAGAGTTTGGGATACGGGAAAGCCGTGGGAATCGCTCGTTGAGGGGGAGTTCTTTGGTTGAGCTAAACTGATCTGAACTCCGGCGACTTCTATCTGGGTCGTGCTGCTGTACAATGAGTCTTGATCACGTTGGTGGGTGGGATTAGGGAGGTATTTAGTTGCTTGCATGTATGGTTCGAGTTATGTTTGGATTTAGCGGGTTGGGTTATTTGCGGTGTGGAATGGAAGGTAAAAAGGGAGCGCTTCTAACATCACGTACGTTGGACGGAGTGCATGGGTGTGCGATATGCTTTTGGATATGGTATGGTATGGTGTTGGATATGGCGTTGATATACGGTAGATACCCGGCATTTTTGGTTTGGTTTGGGTTGAATTTGGTTGGTTTGTATAAGACGACTGTTATGATAGCGAAATAATGGGATGGAAGGGTATGTAGGCAAGTTAATGTTTTGGCGAATTGTTATCTTTCCGTTTTATGTTTTATTTTGTTTTGCGTGGATGGATGGGTGGAGTGGGATGGCATGGGATAGGATGGGGATTGTACTTGTTAGGCCTGGAGTGGTGTGGTGTGGTGTGGAGCGGTGAGAGAGCGTTTGCAGTTCGAGAATGGGATTGGACTGCAGTGCAGTGCAGGTGAGAGACAGGTTGGTCCAGCATAGGCGGTAAGTCATACGCCAACTCTCCAACTCTCCAATTCGTCAGTTCAGTTCGTTATTGCTACTGCATGCTCGCTCACTCACTCTTCCCTTTCTCACTCACTCACCCGCTCGTGTACTCTTGCTCTTGCGCTTGCTCTTACCTTTCTTACCAGTCTACATCCTGCCTTCCACTTCTGCACATTTCATCTGCACCTCGCCTCGTCTGTCATTCTCATGCTTCCTCCCTCTGTCCTTCCTACCGTCCATACTTCTTACGCATGTGCGGAAGGCCAGCGTAGAGCAGAGCATCCTCCAGCTACTTCGGATTCAGATTCAGACATCCGTCCAGACGCCATTCCACAGCTCGCTCTTCCCCGCTGAGCAGACACGAGTGCTGTATGTGGCGCTGAGCCAAGCTGGCAGACACTCGTCATCCTGGCTAACACAGCGAGCGCAGCTGTGACAGATGGGTCGCACTCACTGCTGAAGAGGGTCCGGGGATGTATTACACATACACTATGGGTGGGTGCGTGGTATCAACGGCACAGCACGGCACAGCACAAGGAAAGGACCGAACTGGACTGGACCGACAGTTCCTCGCTGTTATAGGCGATGAGGTATGTAAGCTTTTAACTTCTAATATGCTCGCTTGAGCGTGAGTGAGAGCGAAAGCTAAAGTTGAAGCTAAAGCTAAAGCATACAGGACACAGTGACCGGAATGTTGCTTGCAGGCGTTGGAGCGAGCTTCCTTTATCTCATTACCCGACTCGACTCGACTCGACTCGCAGAAGAACTCAACTTTCTCGTCGTCGACGCGAAGACCGAGAACGCAGCCAGCCATTGAGGCTGCTTTCGAACGATTCACTACGGAGCGCAAGGATATAGCTATTCTTCTTCAGTTTGGGTTGGGTTCGTGTCTGAGCTGCGGTCTGAGGATGCTGCGGTGCAGTCTCTCGCGAATTCACACCTGCCCCGAAGTCTGAGGATGCCGAGGATGCCGAAGCTGCAGCCACATCACTATCTCTCGCGAACTCACACCTGACCCGAACTCCGAGGATGCTGAGGTGTGGATGCAGCCAATGGTCTGTCTGTTGGGGACATCATCAACTTCGTCCGCAGCACCGGTTATGCCCGGGGTTACTCCACCGATAAGAACGCCTCTCCTCGAGATGACTCCCCAGGTATTCCTGTTCTGCGCTGCTGTCCAGGTTTCATTCGAGTTGAGCCATACCTGGTATTCCTATCCTTCATTGTACCACCGACAACCTGGCTCGCAAATCGACCCGACAGATCGCATGGGAGAACAATTACCAGATCCCAGAAGGGCCCTGGGACAACTATACACCCGTGCCTTGGAGAGGGTCCTGTTCTATTTCTACGACCATACCGTCCTCGTCTCCTTTCTTTCGGGCGTCCAGGTTACCAACACGCACTAGGACTTGGGGGTACTCCACTGACAAGAACACCGCCTCGTCAACCTTCCTTGGTCGGGTACGAGATGGATGCGTCGCTGAGCGTCAAGCCAAGCCAAGCCAAGCCATATCCTAGAGCAAGAGATTAGGAGGAGCTGAGCCGAGCCGAGCCAGAGAGAGGGCAGAATATGTAGAGGGATGGTTGGGATTGGAGCACTAAACAGTATGCGACACGCCTCACTCAACTCTCCTCGCGAACCCACGTACCCTCCGCCCTCTCAATACCTATATACCGAGGCACACCACCCTCAAACATAGCCACCAGCTTCCCAAACAAGAAGCCCGATGATGCTCAACCAGCATCATGTCCAGACTTAGAAAGAACACCAAAAACACCATCATCAACAACAACGAGGTCTTCTTCAAGATCAAAGTGCAAAACTCCCGTTTACAACAATATTGTTGAAGTCGGAGGATCTGCTCTGGTGCACGAGCTTTACACTTACCAGTGAAGATTCGTCTGAGGTAGCTTTTTTGCTAGTTGAAAAATACAGGGTTGACGAGTGAGGGCATTGTTCAAGAGAAGGGGGTGGTGTGGGATTTGGGAGAAGGGGAAAGAGGAGGAATGTCTCTGGGGGTGGGAGTTACCTAGACCCAGGGACTTGCAATTCAGCGCACCGTCAGCGGCAAGGCTCAGAAGGCAATGGAGTTTAGCTTACCGCCAGGCCAAGCTTGCATTTTCAATTGAAGAAAGTAGCTGTAGCTGTTCCAACCGACAACATCGCTCACCTTCTACGACTTGGGACTCTGTGCCACCGTCTGCTGGATACACCACCCTAGACCCACTGTCTACAACTCAAGACCCTGGACCGGCATACGAAGGAGCTTTGCGTTAGAAGTTGGGCGGTGAGACCCTGCTCCCAACTACTCAACCTCCACTCCCCTACTCCTCCACCATCCCTATCCTCCATTCTACCACCGACGATCAGGCATCCGGGCGCGAGTCTTATTCACTGCCAAACGCACGCAAGGTCTGGCGAGGCAAGTCGTTCCGACAGGTCGCACGGGAGAACAATTACCAGTCCATGGACCATTTCGTCGAATGAGTAAGAGCATGATAAGGGTAGTGGTATCTCACCGGCGCCGAAGCACCCACACAGACGAAGAAAGCAATCAACGCGACGGGCCAGCTGCTTGCAGTATCTGGAACGGGCCCGCAATTGGGGGCAGAGTCAGCCTGTCGTTGCTGGTGCTGCAACTTCAAGACGCTGGTCTACCGAAAAAGATTCGTAGCTCCTGCGATCACCGTTTTGTTCTTTTGAGCCAGCCGTTCGATCTCTACTTTCGTCTGCGAGATAGCTCGTCCTAGGTGCCGACCACGGCGCCACCCTCCTCCCATTCAACTTCGGACAGAACTAATAAAACCCTATTAGCGGGGGTATGACTGGTCCGTTCGTCCCAAGTGCCGAGTATAACGCGACCTCTCCCCCCGTCCACCTTCACCACTCGGAAATTGTGCGAGGCAGCCAAGCGCGGAGAACTTGAGCAAGATCTGGAAGAGGAGGCCGCGGGAGGGGCCGGCCTTCGAGTGTCTGGCTGAGTTTCTGACGAACACGACGCGCAATGTGATCGCGCCGGCGATGAGGGCCGCAGCCGAAGACATGGTAGGGCAAGACGCAGACTGAATCTTCTGCAGCGACACCCGAGACTTGATGACCATTTTGGGGCCCTAAAGAAACACCTGCGCGAGCAGGAGATCGAGCGCTCTCCATGGCGAAGACGAATGCAAGTGAAAGGGATTTCCCCGAAGACTTGTCTTACCCTTGACGCCATCCAGAGAGCTAGAGCTTGGAAGCGAAACAACAGCAACCAAACGCCTACATGCAGACTGAAGGTACCGAAAGACAAAGCCGCCCTAGAGCCTACCGACAAGATGGGCCGCAGGTCGTTACGACAAGTCGCACGGGAGAACAATTACGAGATCCTAGAAGGCCCCTGGGACAACTATACACCCGTGCCTTAGAGAGAGCAGGCCGCAGCCTACAACGAGTAGACGTGAACAGGCTGCTAGGGCGAGGGAAGAGCGCCGAAGGCGCGCACAGTATCCCGCTTCAGAGTCTTCAGAGTCTTCAAACTCGAGTCTCTCTAGGTTGATCGCTAGATTCAAACGCCTGCGCCGGTCAAAAAAGACTGCTCCTGCTTCCCCTCCGAGAAGGACACGAATGACGTGAGTAGAGCTGAGCTGGAACTGTACGGATTGGAATTACATTGACTGACAGTGAGTGGAGTGCATAGGATAGATAGATCTCACCGCCGACCAAACTCCCTCGAGATATCCACCCATCATGGCGTCAACGGCACATTATTGTACGACTCACCCAACCCCACCCCTACAGCTACCAGACGTTCCCAACATCCTCACTGTCGCCGTCAGACACAACGCAAGCCGCAGCCCATGAACTGCTGGATGATGTTCAAGGATGCCATGCACACGCAGTTCAAGGACATGAATCCGGACCTCAGTGGCCAGCAGCAGAGCCGGCAAAACAAAGTCTTAGCAATATGTTAAAGGGGTGGGGTGGGGTGGGGTGCAAGGCTCCTAGGGGTAGGAGTTCCCTAGACCCAGGAGCCGAGCCGAACCGAACCGGTTCATTCGTTCGGCCACGGAGCCTATACTTACTCGTTGGACTGCGGAGCGTGCATGAAGTTGGCGGGGAGGCCGATTGATTGGAGTAGAAGTCGGGGGAGACGGCGTTAACGATTGATTGCTTTGACAAGCACATCGCCGGAAAGCACAGCGCGATCTCGAGGCGCCCTTCTTTCTCCTCTCGCACACACAATCGTACGTACAGCACGGACGGCGCATCTCGACAACTTTGATGCCCTCTATGGCTTCGGCTTCGGCTTCGATGCGTCCTTCGACTCCAATCGTCAAACGTACAATCTGATCCTCCGCCTCTAGCCAGCCAGCATTCATCTTCTATCTTGAACAAATCGATCGCACGTATATAGATACATAAATAGATAGTCAAGCAATCCCATGCCATGCTAATACCAACAATTACCAATTAGATCGATCGGCTGTGATTGATTAGATATACATCTCCCTTAGCTAGCTAGCTAGCTTTCTTTAGCTTTTGCAGAATCCAATCCAGTTCAATCCAGTTCAGTCCAATCCTGTCCAATCCAATCCAATCCTGTCACCTCATTCCCATTGATAATTCGGTAACGATGTAACATAATAATAACGTACCCATGCGAACGAAATCCGTAGATAATGCCCCAATAACGCAACTTGCGATTACTTACTTACTTACTGCAAAACGCAAAGCCGGGTTGGCTGGTGGTTGTTTGGTTCAGGAATACGTATACGTATACCACACAGCCACACACGCAGATAACTTTTTTCTTTGAAACCTGTTCACTTTCTTTCTCACGGACACTTACAGCACTACACACACACATCATCATCATCATCATCATCATTATCATCAAATCACCAACTTTCTTTCAGAACCCTCGCCCGTTCATTCATGTAGCTTATAGCCTAGCCTACTCTCTCTCCAGATCAATTCTGTCAATCCTGATATCTCATACTATACAGCCATCCGCCATCCGCCCCTTAAAAAAAAAAAAAGAAAAAAAAAGAAGCAATCCGGCAGAAAAAAAGAATTCCGCACATTTTGATAACCTGGCTTCAGCTCAGCTCACGCATAATAGCGTGCAGAAATAGCCATCATCGGCGGCATATCAAGCCAGCTCAGCTCAGCTCATAAGCCATATACCCCGTATCCCAAGTTCCCATAAAACCCATACCCGACCAAACCATACCATACCAAATCATGCATACGATCCGATCCGAGCCCAACCATCCATCCTAAACGCCAACCCATGCAAAGACCGACCGAGCGCAGAGAAGAAGAGGGAGATGGGGAATACTTAGGGGTGATGGAAGGATACAAGTGGATTGGATTTGGATAGGGGTCTTCGAAGCGGCCGTAAGAAAACGTTGCCGCCATGCCGAAACGCCAGAGTAACACACAACTTTTTTTGGGGGGGGAGGGGGAAGCATCTCTGCCACGCGGATTAGGACTGCAATTGGTCGTCGAGGCAGCGAATCACGTCTCCTCAGGCAAGATGCGCGCAAAGTGCTTCTCCCAGATCCAGCCGACCGTCTTCGTCGGATCGTCCTGGTTCCTCGCCAGCCACAGCTCGCCCTTCATGCCGATGACGTCGAAAATCTCGCCGGGCACGTACACCAGATACGGGATGCCGCCCTCGCGGCGATCGTGCGCGATGTTGAATTCGAAGAGACTGGCCGCCAGGAACAGCACTTCGAGCTCCTCGGGGTCGTTGGGCGTGGCGGGCAGCGTTTCGTCGCCGGCGGCGGGGTGGATCGGAGAATCGGACATGGGGAGCGCGGAGTTGAAGACGCCGGAGGTACGCGACGAGCTGGGGTACGAGCTGAGGTAGCTGGAGCCGAGGATGGCTGGCGGGTTGTACTCTTCGTCGAGGGTGCCGTCGAGGCTGGGGTAGTAGCCTGGGCGGCGGGGCACTGCGGCCGGGACGGGAGTGGCAGTCCCGTCGCTCATATCTGTGGCTGAAGGCGGGTTGCGGTCGAGGCGCTCACGAGCAAGAGAGGATGGACCAGCGCCGGAAGAGCGCGCGGAACCGTCAAGTGAACGCATTGGCGCACGCGAGTTGGCGTAGCCATTGCTGAGACGGCCCCTGTGATCAATCAAGGACATGTCGCTACCAATCGACTCGGTACGTCGGGACGAGGATTTCCGAGACGAAGTGTCGTCCGTGGCATAGAACGTCGGTCCCGGAGACATGGTATTGTTCGCCAGCTGCTTGATTAGCTCTTCATTACAGATGATGAGACTTCTGGCTTTCTCCTCCATGCGGCTGAAGTCTGACTTGAACTCGGTTACATATGTTTTGAAGTCATAGGCGGCCGAATGCGTGTGCTCCGGTTCAGTTTCCAGCAACGGCAGGATCTTCTTGGAGCAGGTCTTGTACCAATCTTGCTGGAGGTTGATGAAGATGCTGACGCAAGTTCGCACACCCCTTTTCGTGTGGGCGTAGAGCAGAGGCAATTCTAGCTTCAGTGTCTCGTTGATCGTCTCGAAAGCTTCGGCCGCCTTTTTGGCCGCAGGATCGATCTTCTCGTTATTGGCCACAGCTTGTTTGTACTTGACGTACTGCACCAGGCCCTTCTTCCGCTGCTCTATCAGCTTCACTGGCCTGTTGCCCCATAGTTCCCACATCTCTGTTATGGGCTTCAGAACGCGACTACGGACGGCTTCCTTCTGCAATGGACATTAGTTTCAAGTATGGACGAGACCCAGGTTGTACTTACATGCTCCTCGAGGGCCACGTTCTGGAGCTCGAAGTGACCCAGAGCCCACCGACGCCAAGTGCTCTCTATCTCCGGGTTTGAAGATGGCGCGCTCTCTAGCATAGCGATGTAGCCCAGCACGACGATGTTCAAGTTGCACATGAACTCATTCGCAAAGTCGAGGTAAGCATCGAGATCACGGATGACGATTTGGATCTGGAAGAACTGTCCCCCAAACTTCTGGGAGATCCCCTCGTACTGCGTGTCGTTGTAGATGGCAGCTGCGCCGGTCTGCTGTCGAGTACGATCGGCCTTGGATGTAAGGGCTTTGACGAAAGTCTTGCCAATTCGATCGCTGAAGCCCTTGTTCTTCTCTTTCTTGCCCTCTTGGGTAGCAGCTCGGAGTGTGTCTTGACGGGCCTTGGCCGCGTTAATACGCTCATTGATGTTTAGATACTCTTCTAGAGCAGCTTTGATGTGCGGCATATCCGGATGGTCCGGGTCGGTAGTGTCCATCAACTCTTTGAGAAGCAGACTGTACTTAACGATCCGCTGGCACGGCTTAACAAGTAGCGAGTTGAGGTTCCACGCATTAGTGAGTCCTTTCGAATGGTTGAAGCACGCCATAACCCATCCGAGCACCTCGGGAGTATCCTTAGTCCTGGTAATATATTCTTGGGCATCGCTAAAATTCAAGCAGTACGTTTGATGTAGCCGCTCGAGCTTGGGAGCGAACTCCATCATGATGGCGCCGAAGTTAGTCTTGAAGTCGTTCTCCCGTGTAACAAACTGGAATTCATCGTACGGGTTGACAGAGTAGTCCGGATATACCTGGACGGAGTCGTCGGGTGGGATGTAACCCTGCACGCTGCTAGCATCCGAGGGTACTCCATTCGCCCCTGGCGGCGGCTGGTGGTTTACGACGGGCCTGATGGCCTTCTTCAGCGACCGATACAGCATGTGAGATGCCTTTTCAATCTCCTTGCTGTTGCAGAATAGCGTTTTACGCTCTTTTTCTGTCATAGTCGCCCCTGCGGTCTCTTCGAAGATCGAGTGGGCGACCATCATGTCGATACAGTAACAATGTTCGGTCTTCACGAATTCCTCCATGGCACGGTATCGATGTCGGAGAGCTTTGGTCGCCGGTGCCTTCGCCGCACTCGGATCCATGGCAGACTGCGCGGTCGGCTGAGCATGTGATGCAGGTCCAGACCGAGATAGCGATACTGGCGAGTCGACGAAAGGGTCTGTTTCCGACATCCTGATATCGAAATGACCACGCGAGCGGACATTGTCCATGTTGGCAGGAGCGAAATCGCGGGAGGTGTACTCCGAGTAGAAGCTTGGCCTTGCCTGCAGCTCGAGCGGGGGCTGAACGGGCGGAGGCGGAGGCGAGTACGGTGGGCGCGGCGGCGGATATGGCGGGACGTGTTGCTGCAGGTCGCTGGGGTGAGGCTCACCTGCTGCTGGCAACGTCAGCCCGAGGCCCTCTCCCGCGCCTGGAATCTCTGGCAACTGGATGGCGCCCGAGGTCGTCGAAGGCAGATCTATGCTGTCGTGAGATCCGCGCAGCGAGTCCTGCACCGAGTAGCCGCCGTCTGCTGGGTGGTGCCAATCCTTGGGCGGAGGGTGAGGCGCAAAGCTTGGGAGACTGCTGTGGTCACGGGAGCGCGACCCGGTAAAACTGTCGGGCCGACTCCTGTCCTCGTAGATGGTCGTCGCTGTTGAGCTGCGCGAACCTCGCGAGTACCTCCGGGATTCGGGCGGATATATTATAGCGGTGCCGCCCGCCTGGGGCTCTTCTGGATCCTCGTCTAGGTCGTGGATGCTCAGCGAAGGCACGCTGCTTGCCCGGGCGTGGTCCGTCTCTTCATCGTCCTGTCTCTCTTCGCAGCCTGCTGCATCGCTAAGAAGCCTCGCAAGATAAGTCTCTGTTGCCTCTTTTGAACCCCAGTCCTTGTGCTGGGCGATGATAGGCGATACATCCTGCACCTGTCGCCGAGATTTGTACGCCATTTCCGGTGTGACGCTCTCTGACTGATGGTAGAGGTTCAAGACCTTGTTGATCACACTATAAGCCTCGCTGTCCAGTGTCAATGACCCAGACTCGGGCACGTCAGGCATCCGCGGAGTCCATTCGGGTGAACGATGACCTAGTTGGCGATAAAAGGCAACGCTGGCTGAGTCATCCGGCCGCAGAGACTCGCGATTCGCGAACGGGTCAGTGGGAGACTCATCGCCATCATCAAGATAAGACATCACCCCTGTTAAGTCGACTGGTTGCTCGCGCCATTTGTGAGCGCCAAAATCCAGCCGAGGCGAATGCCGTGTTCGTGTGGGTGAGACACCCCATCCCGGTTGCCCATCGTCTTCTCCGAGCATGATGGGTATAGACTCCCTAACCCCGAGCTCAGGAGAAGCCTCATGGGGAGCATTAGCACGAGGTGCCTCTGTCGGAGATTTTTTGGTTGGTGGAATGAAGGCACGAGGCTGCAGTAACAATAACTCTTCTTCTGGCGGCGGGGGTGGGGGCGGGGGCACGTGTGACCGATCCGGCTCTTCCCTATAACCCATGGGAGGAGTCTGCTGCGCGATTGGGGGCGTCATCATAAAGCTTCCAGGCATTCCCAAAGTCGGAGACTCGCCGTACTCGAAATTCGTGCTCGAAGACAAAGTCTCGGGAACTTGTGGCACGTGCAAGCTCGAGGTGTGAATACTCAGAGGTTGTTCTGCACCAAACCAGGTGTTTGAACCTTGTTCATTGGCCAGTTGATTGGGTTGCAGCAAGCCCTTGACGTCTTCATCAGCGCCGATCTGGTTTATATGCTCGTCACGAGTGTTCACGCTATGCTCTGTTTGCATGCGTGAATCGCGAGGCGCGTCGGATGCGTTTGTCTGGTCGAAATAATCTTGGCTCGCGTGCGGATCAGCACTTATAGATCGTGGTCCGGGAGATTCCGCAAGAAGTTGTCTCTCACGCGAGTTTCGCAGGCGTGGTGAAGTTGGTGGTAGAGGAGCAGTAATGACTGCCGCCAAGCTCGGGCCACTACTAGTACCCTGGGGAGATTTTCCCCGTTCCCGGTACCCACGGTAACTGACTGCTTGAAGAAGGGGTTGGGTGGAAGGTTTCGATTTCCTTGCATTGCCGTCATCCGTGGGTACAGGAATTCGACGTGTGCGGGTGGGTGAAGTTCTGCTATATTCAGCCACAGGACGCGAACTAGTCTTCATTGACCGAGTTGAAGAGCTAGAGTCTGATGCTGCGCTCATTCGCTGAGTAGCCACTGGAATCCTCGACGGTGGAGAGCGCCGTCGCGGAGCACGAGAGAACAACGGTTCCGGCTGCTGTACATCCATTGTGTCTCCTGCGTCGTTGAAGGATGCTGGTGAAAGAGTGGGCTCTTGGGGCAAGTGGGAGTCATCCGCCCCCGACTGGATCATCGAATCCTTCCCGCTCGGCAACGTGGGTGATGCAAGAGGACCACCCATACTGGGGATGCCGTAACCAGGTGTCTCTGCAGTATGCTCCCCAATTACTTCTCCAAAAAAGGGCTGTCGACTAGACGCGAGGGCCTGGGTGGCACTAGTCGTTGGGGACGCCACATCTCTCTGAGACGGAAGCGTTTGCCGATCCAGACCTATCCTACTACCGCTTGTACGTCGCGCGCTTCCAGGAGTCGCTGGGGCCGGCTGTGGTCGCTCCCGTGGTCTCAGGTTGTTGAACTTGTAGGATCCATAGGAAGCCTCTTTCGTCGGTCGAGCGGGGGCGGGGGCGGGCGAGGAGGAGGCTGAAGCGGGTAGAGCAGAAGCATCTGTCGAAGATCGCGCAGCTGCAGATGTTCGTGGGGGACGCGTGCGCGAGTTCGACGGGGACGTTTCGGTGGACGACGGCTGGTTGAACTTTGAGGCGAGACTCCTCACTGTCGGGCGGTTCCCTGGTAGCTGAGGTGTAGAGCGCGGCACAGGGCCCGTCGCAGTCACTGGGGTCGATACAGATCGAACCGAGGGCTTTGCAATCGAGCGTACCGCGCCATTCGTGGTTTGCTGGCGTTGGCGCGTGGCCGCCATGTCGGTCGAGGGGGTCGTGGAGTCGTAGTCGGCGGGATGGTGGGCGGTCGGATTGTAGAAGTCGTCTTGGGACTGCTCTGGGGCTTCGTCGGACGTGCCGTCGAACTGGGCCAGCGAGGTAGTGTGCACCCAGCTGGCAACGCTAGGGTGATATGCATAGTTTGCCATTGCGATGTGCTCTGGCTCCCCCATCGTCACCCCTACCGGACCATGATCCTGATTGCAAGTACGGAAAACAGCGTTGGCGCGAATCAAGGCAGCAAGCAGTCTCTGGCGGGCAAGGTAGACCAATCAGCCTGTGGCAGCGACAAGGGCTTAGAGAGCTTCAGCAGACGCAAATCGAGGCGGCAAGGATACAGAGGGACAACTCACACCTGGAGGTCCTCAATCTATGCGCGCGCGGGCCAATGAACGTGGGATGGCGGCTGCGGCCCAAGTTTGCGCCTTAGGTCTGCTGTTTCAGCCTGAAGTGGCAGACGCGCCCACGAGGAGTCGAGGAGGGCAGCAGGTGGGTGCACGACGCGGCGCGAGAGGTCGTCCACTCGCGAGGGAAAGGTTGTTTGTTTGGGAAAGAGGAGGAGTGGCAGGGAGGGCGAGCAGTGCGCCACGGTCGAGGATAGAGGCGGAGGCGGAGGCGGGTTGTGCGTGGAGGTCCTCGCGCTGCTGATCGACGGGAGCACAGAGCACGGGAGGAGGTGAGCGAGAGCCCTGCAGTCCACCAGTGCGGTTGTCGGCCAATCTCCCCACCGACGACCGTTGCTACCGAAGCTGCTCTAGCGTGCGATTGGCGGGGAGGGCGATAGGTTTCCGGAAAGTGAACCACTCCACCGCGGGGGGTATGTTGATTGACTGATAAGTGAGGACTTGGAGAGCACGCTGCAGTCTTCACGCGTGTAACCTGGGGGCACAGGACGCGGATGTTGTGGTCGATCTGGGGCGATGACCCTGCTCGGCGACACAGACGACTCTAATAAGCGGTGTACTCCGTAATCAATCAATTCCTCATTCACCCTGCACTGTCAAAAGCCAGTGTGTTATGTCTTGTGTTGTGGAACTTGGAAGCTAACTAGCACTGCACTGCCCAGCCGAGCCGACATGGAGCTCTATTTTGGGGCTGCGGAGGAGACAAGACACCCATGACGACAGCCCCATTATTCGTCCACTCCGACCCTCTTGGTTCTGACTCCTTTGCGTGCTTTTGCTTGTGCTGCAGACAGATAGCTGTGAGATTGCTGTGTCACTGTTGTTTTTTGCGACATACAGAAGGCTCTCACAATATTTATTGGATGTAATCTTATGCCCCTGGTGTGTCGACGCTCTTTTGGGCAATCTGTCGCCCACCTGGGCAAAATCACAACACCATACACAGGGCCCCCTCCAGCACACGCACGCACCACTGCTGCTCGGTGCATTTGATTTTCTCCCTATATGCGCGAGACGTTTTGCGTCACATCAACGTAAAATGCCAGCATGAAGAGAAAACGCGGGACCCACGGCGGCGGTAGACCCCCCAAGAGACTCAGGAACGACTCCGACCAATCTACCACCGCCACACGTCCAGAGCTCGACCACCCAGTCCTGCAGCGCCTCTACACTCAGGTTTTCTCTCTGCGCCAATTTCTGCTGTCACAGCTCCCCAAGTCGTCCAAGAACAGGCGTCGGAGAATTACTCAGTTAGGACTGCTCGAGTCCCCTCGCGACGGCCGCGGAGGGGGTCTTGACGACGAGCTCGGCCGGCTGCTGGACTCAACCGTGGTTGGCCTGACCGCCCCCGCCGAAGCACCCGATTCTACCGAGGCCGCAAAAGAAATAAACAAAGAGATTGAAACCTTCTCTCAACAACTGCCCGCCTGTAATACAGGTAGCACGTTCAGGCCGGGATATTTTCGCCAGGCTCCAGTATGAACCCCTTTCTCAACTGTACGCCTGTAGCGAAGCTGGATGCTAATGTCACGTAGACTGTGGACTTCGTGATTTGGTTGCTCTTCAAAAGGTCGAACTCCTATCGACCCTCCCATCTCCTCTGTCATGGCTTCCAGCGATCTGGTTCCTA
Organism: Massariosphaeria phaeospora; assembly: GCA_011032825.1. Lineage (NCBI taxonomy): Eukaryota > Fungi > Ascomycota > Dothideomycetes > Pleosporales > Massariosphaeria > Massariosphaeria phaeospora. Next base: position 99,716 of record JAADJZ010000003.1, on the reverse strand, counting down.
TCAAAAGCATGGAGGCGAACTCAATGCTGCGCAAGGCATTCCCGGACTAGTCTCACATCAGCAGAACAACTACATCGCGATTCTGAAAGGGCCACTATGGTGCCGCATGCATGCTCTCATGGGCGAAGGCGGAGATCGTATTGTGATGAACCTGCTCCTCAACCACGCTGTCTTTTCGCCAGTGCAAGGAGGTAGCGGCAACTACATCCAAACAAGTGGTTTGTGTAATGTTTCTCGCTTCATCGACTCAGCTAAAAGATGTAGGCACCCCCATATCAGATATCAAAGTAAAAACGCATGCAACAAATGAACCTCCTGTGAACGCCACGAAAGATGGTAGCGGCCAGAAACGGCCTTCTCTGTTTGGCGAAGATAGGAAACCAAGCGCGATCACTTTTGTTCGCAGTCGCATGCTTTACGCCAAAGCGGCGCTCAATGCTAAAGGGGGTGTCCGGTTTGGGATGCGTCATATCCGTACGCCTGGGACATGAACCATAATCCTCTGCATCCGCTGACACGTTGGACAGATGTGCTTAACCGCTTTCCAGACCGAAGCGACCGCCATCAGACGATCCATATCATGCGATACGTGTTTCCGCGACAGTTCGGCTTACACAATGCCTTCACATCAAAAGTGGACACGCGGGAAACCGCCATGGCATTCAAAGATTACACGCTACGCGAGAAAGAGATTAATCAAGCTATGGAACGACAATTGCCAAAGAACGTTTGCTCGGAAGAACAGATGTCGACAAGGAAGTTGCATTTACCAAAGCGACTACGAGGGGACGTTGTAATTTTGATTGATAGGCTTCGCAAACTCAACGAAAAATGTTCATACATTGAGCTCCTTCGGCATTACTGCCCAGTCGAGGTGATTTGAACACCCTGTGTTAGAAGTCCATTGTGTTGACCTGCTATAGGGAATTGATCTGTCCTCCAGACCGGCCTGGAGGAAGAATCCACTTCAGCCTAGCCAGGCCGGTGCTATGGCTGCAACGTCGAAAAAGGGCGATAAAACCTCCAAATTCAAAGGCCGAACAGTGGACCAAACTTCCTTCACAGACATGGCCTGTCCCGCGGCGCATGTATCAGCCTTTTGTCGAGCAGTAATAGGCAAAGTCATTCCCAACGGCTTCTGGGGGGGCGACGAAAACAAACACGTTATGATGTACTGGATAGATCAATTCATCTGTATCCGAAGGTTCGAGAGTCTCACCCTGCATCAAGTTACACAGAAGCTCCAGGTAATCAGCTCGTTCCTGCATCTTGGCGCAATTATTGGTATCTAATATATTGCAGATATCGAGTTTAGCCTGGCTCCAGCCGCCTGGTCAGCCCACCACCTCCAAAATGGCCAAGCCCGACTTCGATAAACGGCAAGAGATATTTCTCGAGTTTGTGTACTGGATATTCGATTCCTTTCTGATTCCCCTGGTTCGGTCCAATTTCCATGCGACCGAGTCCAATGTGCACCGGAACCGTCTTTTCTACTTTCGGCACGATGTTTGGCGCATGCTGGCGGAACCGTCGCTGTCGAGTGTGAGGCTGAACATGTTCGAAGAGATGCCGACGGATCGTGCTGCGAAGCTGCTGTCTGCCCGGTCTCTCGGCTTTAGCAAAATGCGCCTGCTGCCAAAGCAGACCGGGGTCAGGTTGATCATGAACCTTAAGCGGAGACCACAAGTGGTACGAAATGGCGCAACAAAACTTGGACGGAGCATCAACAGTGTGATGGCCCCAGTGTTCAACGTGATAAACTACGAAAAGGCATGTTTACATACATTGTGTGGTTATATCTCATATGCTAACTTCACGCAGTCGCTTCAACCCGATAGATTTGGCTCTTCACTTTTCTCGGTGGGCGACATGTTTCCCAGATTAGCTTCGTTCAGAAAGTCACTGCAGGAACATGGCTTAGCTGACGCTCCGCTCTACTTTGCCAAAGTCGATGTCCAGTCATGCTTCGACACCATCCCCCAGCAACGTTTACTCACAATGGTAGAGAGCCTGATATCCATGGAACAGTATCTTACAGGGAAGCACGTGGAGATATCTCCGCTGGGCCAGCTGCAGCGGCTCGGCGGAGAATATGTGAATCCTTTGCCGCTAAAGCGATATGTTGCACATAGCGGAGCGGCCGCAGAGGCGGAATCTTTCGACTATCTGGTGCAAAACAAATTTGCAGGCAACAAGTCAAACACCGTGTTCGTGAACACGGCCGTGCGACATTTCGAGACCAGAGACGACTTGATGCAGCTGTTACGGGAGCACATTGAGCGCAACCTCGTCAAGATCGGAAAGCGGTTCTACCGCCAGAAGACGGGCATTCCTCAGGGCTCTGTTTTATCGAGCATTCTTTGTAACTTCTTCTACGCCGAGTTTGAGCGCGAGGTCTTGAACTTCGCGCTGGGACCTGAGTCCCTGCTGCTGCGGCTCCTCGATGATTTCTGCTTGATCACTACCAAACTCGACGTTGGCGAGCGCTTCGTCCAGGTCATGCATCGCGGCCATCCGGACTACGGCATCACTGTCAAGACCGCGAAATCGTTAGCGAACTTTGACATTGCCGCCGAAAACGGCTTTCGCATTCCCAGAGCTGTCTCGGATGACCGGTTTCCTTACTGTGGCGTCCAAATCGGGATGCACACCCTAGAAGTTAGCAAGAATGCTGAGCGGTCTGGCCCAGCAAGTAAGTATTGTGAGAACTCCCAATGTGTGCTGTTGTCTGACTCGTGTAGCTGTCGGGGACTCGTTGACAGTGGACTTGTCAAAGATGCCAGGTCAGACGTTCCACCGCAAAGCGCTCAAGTGAGTACTCATTCCGGCATCTCAAACCCACCCGCGAGGTAGGATCGCCGAAGCTAACCGGAAAAAGTGCCTTCAAGATCCAGCTGCAAGCCATGTTCATTGACACGTCGTTCAATACTGTGCCAACAGTGCTAGCGAATCTGCACCAAAGCTTCCACGAGGCGGCGGTGAGGTGTTTCGCGTATGCGCGCAGTCTGTCGAGAGTCAAGTCCACGCCCTCGAGCTTGCTTATCAGTAAGTCTCTGTCCCAAAAGCGGAACAGTCACTCCTGCACTTTTGACTCGCGAGGCGCATCAGCATCTGCACTGCAATGTCGATCAAGCCGCCGCTAACAAATACCCCCACTGAGTATCGCTGACGGCGCCGATTGCACAGAGACAATCGATAGTATAATCGGCCTCGCGTTTGTAATGCTGCAGCGTCGCACACGCGCCAAAGGCAGCCAGAACCTCGAGAGAGTGCGCAGTGCCATCTCGCGGCGACAGATCCAGTGGTACGTGCGGCTACTTGTTATTGGGCGCCTGTCACCGTTCCCCGGAGTGCTGACTGTCGAGGATTTTAGGCTGGCCTGCAAGGCCTTCGGCGCAGTGTTTCAGCGGAGACAGACACAACATCGCCCACTGCTCGCGTGGCTGGACGGCTCTCTGGCAGCGGTCCGCCCGTCCAGCAGCGCGGAAAGGCGCATGCTCGAAGGCGCAACCACTTGGCGTGGCGGCCGGGCGGGCGCGCCGCAGAGCTCGAGGATATCGAGATGGCGCAGAAACCGGCCTCCACCGCCGTCGCCTAGGCGGGCTGTCGAGCTGTTAACCAGCCTTCAAGTGCAAGTAGTACCATAGTCTAGCGGGTTGATGCCTCTCTGACTGGCCTAATACAATGGTCCATTTTGGCGGCTCGTGATGTCAATGGCAGATGGCGGGTGCCACGGGCTGGTACCAGCCACACCAGCCCTCCGGTTTCACAACCGTCTAGTCTGGTGCGCGGTGGGCTTCTGGAGATGCATGCAACACCTCCTCTGCTCGACTCCGCAGCGCAAGCCCCTGCGCGTGGCCTGGGGAACCCACGGCCGCACTGCTGCTCGTGTGCACCCTCTTCCAATATCTATAATCTCCAGCTGTTCCCTCTTGTTCGCCAGCCGCCAAAACCGTTCTTGCTGTGGACTTGGTCGCGCTTGCTGCGTTCCGTTTGCAGGGGTATGCCGCCTCCAAATCAGGGGCTTAGCTTCTTACCTACTCTCCCGAAATTGCGGCCCCAATCCTCGCCATGCCCACGACGCTGTTCGCGCAGCTACAACACCACCACCCTGAATTCGCTCCCGGAGAGGGCGACGACGCCGACGTGGCCTACATTCCTCCCAAACACCTCTATATTATTAAAGAGCACGAGTCCGAATATGATAGCCCCTCATTGATCCCGACCGTCGCCGAGTGCAAGGCCAGCGACAAGAGCCGCCCCGATAAGCTCCCCAAGCTTCCACGACCGACCCAGGGCCGACGTCCACCACGGCAGCTCACGGGCATGGCCACCCTCACCTACTCTCGAGATCCAACCATGGCGCTGGCTGGAGCTCCCGGGAGCCCACCAGACCTCACAAACTCCAAGTCGTCCAAATCAAGTAGCTTCCATTCCTCAACCCTCTCAGACATTACGGGCAGTAATGACCTCACCCACTTCGAAGACATTAATCTGGACGATCTGCACGCAGGTCCGAACTCGTTCCCAATACCGGCGTCGCCCTCCAACCGAGTCGTGTTCGAAGCCTCGAGAGCGTCTACCTACTCGCTGTCGAAGAGTCGAAGCACGCCGCATGCAGCCCAACATTCTTTCCGAGACCTGACGGCCGCAAAGCCCCGATATCCCAGCCTCAAGGGTGCCAACAATGTCAACCGGCAGCTCAATGCACCCGGGAGGCAACAGCGCAGGGGGTTCACTTCACCCTCCGCGCCGTCTCTTGCTGCTCCTACCCGCCGCTCACGGTCCCCTACTCCCTCGCACCCACAAGCAATCCCCTCGGCTGCCCGGTCACTCTCCCGGAAGCCTTCTCGAAAACTAGCAGTCTCGCCTGCCCCTTCCCTCAACCCACGCCGTCAGTCTTGGCAGCACGGACTCCGTAAATCCGTGAAGGAGTTAGAGGCCGAGTGCGATGATGAGGACGACGAGGTCCCCGAAGATGCTATACTGGAGAATGTGCCCATCTCGCCTCGGCCTACATCCGAGCGGTCCCCTGCTCCGTCCATATATGGCAGCCCACCGCAGACGGCGCCCAGTCCTGCTTTGAGTCGTGCATCGTCGCTGAGAGCTGATGCCGCCTTCAGACCGTCCCCTCCGGTGTCCGTACGAACACTCTCCTCCCAGTCTGTGACTGTGTCACCAGACCCTAATAACAGGGAGAGCTTCCTATCGACCCAGGATCTGTCACGACAGCGGACAAATACTTGGGAAGGCACATACACTACTCTTGACACCGACGCCAAGAAACTCACTGAAGCTCTTGAGGAGTATCAGACAGACATCGACCACCAGCAGGAGGTCATACGACAACAGCCGGGTTTGTCTCGATCTAACTCTGTAGACCAGCCCAAACCGAAACCGAAGGCACTTTCGCTGCCGCCTATCCGCAAGAGTGACCCCCTCATCGATCCCTTCCAGCCTTCCGAGGAGAAGCAAAAATACCTCTCACGCACACGACCATCATGGTTACCTCCAAAAGACCCGAAAGAGGAGAAGAAGCACCTCAAGGAGTACCAGAAAATGAGGGCTCGCATACAGGAGACGGGTAAGTCCTTCCACTTTGGTGCTCGTGTTAGAACAATTATTGACAGTGTTTAGACCTTCTCAATGCCCAGCGACAAGAGGAAGAGGCCCTTGCCCGCGAGAAGGCCGAGCGAATCAAAGCCGAATACTGGTCAAATCTCCTCCTCCCGAACTGGACTACAGAGATGTCGAATCCTGAAAACAAGGGCACACACCGGAAAATGTGGTGGAATGGCATCCCAGCGAAGCTTCGCGGCAACGTGTGGAAGCAGGCCATTGGCAATGACCTTGAGCTCACCGAGCAGACCTTCAAGGTCGCTCTTGACAAGGCAATTAAAGAGATCAAGCAACTCGGACCTGCAGCCTTCAATGGCCGTCACTTGCTCATCGCCGAGCACACCAAGAGCGTCTTTCCGGAGCTCAAGGTGTTTGCTCCGCAGGTCGAAGATGCTCCCGAGCAACCCCTCCACCAGGACCTCGTGAACGTGTGCCTGGCATACTCGGCCTACCGCCCAGACGTAGACAGCAGCTCAGGCGTCCCCGCCATGGCTGGCCTGCTCCTACTGAACATGAGCCCGGCAGACACATTTGTCACACTCTCAAATCTGCTCAACCGGCCTCTACCGCTCTCTTTCCTTGTGAATGACCCCACCGCCACGACTGCGGCCTACGACAGCACGCTTAGTGCACTCGGCAAGAAGTTCCCTAGCCTCGCAGTTCGCCTCGGAACGCTCCGGGTCGAGCCGTACGGCTACCTCTACCCGATGTTCAGCTCGCTGTTCTGCGATCGACTCCCTCTCGAACACGCCGCGCGCATCATGGACGTATACACCGTGGAAGGCGATAAGATCGCCATCCGCGTAGCCGTCGCGTTGCTCGGCATCCTCGAGGGCAATTGCTACCAGGGCGGCATTGACGAGATTCTCACCGTCATGAGCAAGAAGGAAATTCGCGACACGCCCGACGAGTTCATGGGTAAGGTCTACGAGGCGGGCAAGAGCTCGTCATGATACCGTGACACTTTGCGGGACCCAACAAGCAAGCATGACCTATGAGGAGGAACTTTCGGGACTAAGACTACAGAACGCATAGAATACCCCCCCCCCAAAATGGAGCGAGGAACGGACAACCGGACAGTCCGACAGAGCTTAGACGAGCGAGCGAGCAAACACACATACAACACGGTATTCCTTAGACTTCACATCAGCAACAACGGGAAAACAGGACATAGAGAGCACGCACGCCTTGCCTTGCCTTCAGGCTTCAGGCATCAGGCGCCCGACTTCTTCTCTTTCGACGACGATATACGATTACGAAACGCAGCGACGCTGGTTTTCGCGCTGCTGCCTGCGCGAACAAGCACTACAGCGCTCAACCTCCACCCTACACATACAGACATACGCACTTTACATACACACACACACACACACCTGCGCGCATACATACCCAACAACCCACCAACATACGCTCCAACAACCCCATCAATTCAATTCGATCCAATCCAAACCGCAGCATTTCTCCGGCGTTTTTTCTTACTCAGCTCAGCTCAGATCTTTCTAGATCCTCTCTCGGCGGCTACTCTAGTCTATGAGGTTTTCTCTATGCATAGCTCAGGCGGGGTCAATTCACTCTAATAACAGTTGATTCAGTTCCTGTTTCGGGGTATTCTTCTTTACTTTACTTTACTTTACATTACACGCGGATACCTTAACTTTTTTTTCTGCTGCTTTCTGCTGTTTAACTGTATTTTTTTCGTTCTCTCTGCATGCAGACGAGATATAGGCGGGAGGCGGGAGGATGGAAAAGGAGAGGGGAAGGAGGGGCGGAAGGGCGATAGGCAGATTAGTGCCAGTAGATGCATATGAGGTAGAATTAATAAAAAAAGTATATAAAATGCTGAGGTGCAGGTGTGTGAATGTGTGTAGGTAAGATAAGGAATACTATATAATCTAGTTGCTCGTACGTAATATGTAGAAGCATCTCTAGAGGATGTTAGAGAAGGAAGCGTATAGTATTGTTCTACTTCTGTTTACGCCTTGTGTTACAATAGGATGCGTTTGAGAGATGGAATCTGCAGTAGCATCTTACGACTTGCACAACTTTTAGGCTAGCAAAGCAAAGTATACAATTTACTTCTTCTATTTCAGGTATCCTACAAAACGTATCTACTGTCCTCGCTCCTCTAACTCTATCTAATAGTAGATCCAACTCCGGCAGCTGCACCCGCACTCGCATGTGTATTCTTAGCATCGCATCGCTTCGCATTTACCCGTGCCGCACTGCGGGGTTGGCGTTGTGTTGGGTGTTAGGTGCGCGACATTCCGAGTCCGCACCTGCCTTCTGCATTCGGTTTGGTTGGACGATAGAGATAATCCAAGCGCAGGGACATCGCAGCAGGTTTGTTTCATCGGCCTTTTCTGATGGTGGCACAGCGGGGTGTGTTTGTTTTGGTTCGAGGGGGTTTGGGCACAAGGCTGGGATGGCCTTAGGGGGAAGGAGTTCGTCGTGCAATGTGCGTGGTAGGTAGGATGTACATGCAGATTCGAGTGTAGAAGGGATTCTGTATTCGTTTGTTAGCAAGACGTCCTATTGGTCTTGATCTGTATCTCAGTCTCGATCTCATGTCAGGAATGTACGACGCGCAGAGGATAAAGAGGCAGTGGATGCCTCTTTCTCTCTCTGTTTAGTCGAGAAAATTTACTATCGGCCATGTTTATGCTCAGATCAGCTCTCAGCTCTGGCAGAAGCCAGAAGACAGGTTATTAAAGAAAGCTGCCTTCCGCTTCCATGGCGACTTGTACGAGCTCAGAACAACCAATGAGGTACATACGACTTGGGTAGAAGCAATCCCCGAAGACGTTACCCTATGGCTCCGTCTGGCGTCGCTGATCCTAGGAAGGTACTGGCCGAGGCCCTTGCCTTCTTTCAAACTTCGTGGGGCCCCTTGTCCTCCTTGAGAGTGACCTCAAGGGATGCCTGCGCCCATCTTTCGGATCTGGTTTGGTTCATCTAGGCTTTGGAGCGCGGATAGATATGGGGGATCTATCCACGTGCTCGTCCGGCCAAGTGGGAAGGGAATTGAGTGGATAGGACCACGGTGGTTGTACTTACGACTTGTGTGAGTTCCATGTTGCCGTGCTTTTGTCTGCATGTGCACGCCGAGGAGGAAGGATGTTGGCCTCCATCTGTCGTTGGGCCTGCGTGTCTGGGGCGAGATTGACATAGAGATCGACGTCCTTCGCGTCTACATGTCTGTAGTGGTTGTCGAGCTCATCGCCGAGGAGGATGCCGTCATCCGTCTGTCGCTAGGCCTGCGTGTCTGAGGCGGGTTTGAAAGGAGGCAATTCTGTGTGAAGAGCTTGTCGCACGCACCGCCAGGAGGATGCCGTCATCCGTCTGTCGTTGGGCTTGCGTATCTGAAGCGTGACTGAGAGGAGATGATGGACATCTGCATGCCGTTATGTGAGAAGAAGTTATCACACACACCGCCAATGAGAAAGCTGTCCCTGGTCTGTCGCTGGACCTGCGTGTCGGAAGCGGGGTCGAAAAGAGGTCATAGAGATATACATGTCGACCTCGTCTGTCTTCAGGCCTGAGTGTCTGGTGCGAGGTAGACAGAGGTAAAAACCTACATGCGAGTAGAGATTTTCGCATGCATCGACAAGGAGGATGCCGTCATCCGTCTGTCGTTGGCCTGCGTATCTGGGGCAAGGTCGACGTAGAGAGGATAACCAAGTACATACTATTCTGTGAGCGGAGGTTGAGTTGCTATTTGAGCTGGACTTACAAGACCTTCCTGTGTCATGGCAAGATCGACCAAGTGAGGTAGCGAATGTGGGCGCGGAAAGGCGGTATGTGCTGAGGACCACAGCTGTGGCCAACACATGTTGCCTGTCATCTGTGGCCAGTCCATCTACCCACAGAGCTATGTAGAGCCATGGTACAAAAACAGAGACGGCAAAACGCTTGCGTTCGAGCGCGGGGCCGATGGCGGGGCCGAAAGAGTGTCGCGAGCGCGCTGGCGCGTCACCCTCGACAGGTCAATGTATCGAACGTGAATTCAGACCGGTATAAGTGTCAAGGTGTCGGAGAACGAGAGTGAGAAACCCTAAATGCCAGCCGCGGCGTCAGTATACAGCCGTCAGCTCAAGGAAGCGGGCCACATACCTGTCTCAACAGTGCGCCGCCACTCAGAAGCAGCACGTTCCTACCCATCACCTAGGACCCCAAAAGGTGCCCCACTAAGATAAAAGTGCCTCTCAACACCTCCCCGCCACAAAATCCGCGCTGGTGACCTCCCTCGGTGGCTCTCGCGGGCCAGGCATCGCGCGGGGCTTCTGTGCGGGAACTCCAGCGCAGGAGAATAGGACAGCAAGCAATACGACGAAGCCAGTAGACGGAAAAGAAGGGCGGACAGAAAACCCTGCAAATTTTCGACGGTGGTGCAGCAAGAGTGAGTGACGGCGGAAAGCGGTGGGTGCGAACGGAAGGCACAACAAAAGCCGCGCTAAGCCGCATCCAGCACCGCCCATAGAACTGAACTGGGGCAGGCGCTTGACCACGCGAGTGTGCCTCAGGCTCAACTATTGGTACGGTGGAAGAAGAGGTGCCAAAGAACTCGGTTTTGCATCTGGCGGCCACGATATCTTGCGATACGTTGGTCGCGAGCGGTATTCCTGTGCCTCTACCTCCTTGCCCCACTTCCTTCCTACGGGCGATACAGTGCGTTTGTTAACTTGGGCTGGGGATGAGGTTAGAGCTTGAGTAGCTACTGATCTGTTTGTTAGATGCTCCCTCGATACATACCCTACCGTTCTTCCCTTCTGCAGCACGACCACTCTGACGCGCATGTGCACCTTACCACCTCCTCATGGGCCTCCAGGACTATCTCGCGGAACAATTAAGCTTGCTGCGGATCCGTCCTGTCGAATCGCCCGCTACAAACACGCCGGGTGACTCTCTCCAGCGCTGTTCTCGTGTGCCCTTCTCAAGACAAGTGTCATCGTGACTAGGCAGGCCGAGACTGACACCGAGGAATCACCGGTGTCTTTTCCGACTCACGGCAGAGATGCCGATTTCCTCAATCAGGGTCTCAGTCGTGTGAAATCTGAGCCTGCCAACCGGCCTGATGGCCTAGAGACCTCCTCGCGTCCGACACGGAAGCGGCTCTCCAGCGCTGGCTGCCCTTTCGCAGATAGACTCGTACGGCTGTATCTTAGGCCATCCAAATACGCCCCCTTTTCCTACACGGACGTCTCCCAAACGCGCCGCGTACGCTATGCCACGACAGACTACTCGAGCACTCGCCATGCCGCAAGCGAGGCGTCTATACAATGTAACGAACGTGCGTCTGCAAGCCATGACGGCCCGTGCATCGAAGACACCAAGGTCAGGATACATACGTAGGGCATGGCGTGACAACTTAGAAGGGAGGACAATGTGGGACAGCGGGGCGAAATGGACTTGTGCACGCAGGCGCATTGTGGAGAACATAGAGGGCTGCGCGAACAAAGAGAAGAGGAAGGCGATTCTAGAAGAGCAGGAGGGCAGAGCATACATAGTGTGTCGTGTTTTGCTTATCGAGGGCAGAATCCTTGTAAGAGATAGACAGCGAAGGAGCGCTCAGGTTCCTGGGCCTTAAGCCGCGAGAATGCAGCAATGGAAGCACTTCGCACAGCAGTACGCTTTAGAATCGACATCACAGATTGACAGACTTGATGAAACAGCGTAGATATGTACTATCTACACCTTATAAAACACAATGCTCTTCCCTTCCCAAGGCGAATCAAAGAGACCTGTAAACGCCGCACCCTCTGGCACATTGTGCCTCTTGATTCCGCCGCAAATACTGAAGTAGATAACTCTAACCATGTATAGCTAGCTATTGCTAGACCCGTCTATTTCGCTCTTCTTAACTCGTGACCTTGATAGAAGAAGACGTAGTGATATCGCGAAGAAGATTGCGAAACTGCATACTTACGCCTTGAGCTGTGTGATGTATGGGTCCAAAGGGAGAGTAAAGGCCGGGAATTAAGTAGCAGGGTTGCCAGCCGCGTCCTTGGGAAACATGGCCATCAGCGAGAGAAAGGGCGTAGCAGCAGCAGCGGCAACACGCTCAGGACTCGGCCTCGCGAAGAAGATGACCCTATTGCCCTCAACATAGCGCGTCTCCGTCTTGCGCTCCGCCTTGCCGCCAGCCTTGTTTACCGACTCCTTGATGTCCAGAGCCGAAAGGGCCTCAACCGCCACTTTCTCTTTCTCCGCCGCAATTGCGTCCTCCAGTTCCGCAAGTATCCACACGCCGCACCCCTCAGTGGGGCAATGCACGTTCTTGCCGTAGTGGTACTGGTCGCAGAAGGGGCAGACCCAGTCCTTGTGGTTGTAGACCCATTTGAGGTTGCCACGCTGGTGTTGCTGTGCGAGGTAGTCCTCGCGGCGCCCCCTGGCCACCTTGCGCTTCTTGTCGATCAACATGGCCTTCTCCCAGAACAGAGTGTAGTCCTTGCCGCACACGAGCTCCACCATCGCGCGTGCGGTGCTCGGAGAGATGCCGATGAGGCTCGCAGGCTTGTTGGGGATGGCCGGCCGGGAGGCAGAGGCGGGTGGGGCGGGCGCTGGCAGCGGGGGGCCTTTGAACTCGAGCGGGCCGTTGCCGTTGGTGTCTGCGATGAACTCGAAAGCAAGCCGCTTCTGCTCGACTCGCAGCTTGTCGACGGAGTCCGCCGCGGCAATGTGTCCAGTATACTTGACGACCATCCCGGCGTGAGTGTCGATCTGCGGAGCCACGACGCGCTGGAGCTCCACAACGAGCCTCGCGTCGGGATCCACAATGCCAAAGACCTTGGCCAACTGCTTCTCGGGCGCTGAAAGGTATCCAGAGACGCGAGCCGCGGCTTCCTTGTAGTCTTCGTCCTCGTGAGGGATGACCTCCACGTCGATTGGCTCACCCGGCTTGGTGGCGAACAGCTCCGAGGGTGCCACACCACTGTGAATCAGGGTCAACCATTGCTTGTGCTTGGAGTAACCGTGCGAGAGGAGTCCGCCTTTGCCGATGGAGAAGCCATCGCGCCAGAGATGAACTTGGTGATCGGGGGCGCTCTGGTGGTCTGAGTATACAATGTTAGCCGTTAGTGTGAGGAGGCAATCCACGGGCGCGTACCGATGAGGTTGAAGTCTTCTGGTAAAGCCGAGTTTGGCAGCCAGAGGATAACCGTGCCGGTAAGACCATGCATCATGACAGCTAGATAAAGGGAGTTAGCAGGCGCGGGGCACATCATAGGGACTGCACAAAGGAAGGTAGTGCGGTAGGTTAACGTACCGAAGTTCTAGTAGATAACAAAGTGTCTAGTGGATTGCCGGAGGGGGTTGGTGGTGCGCTGTAGTTGTGGCCGCGAGGAGGTTGAAGGCCCGAGGTGATAGAGCAGGTGGTTGGGAGTGGCAAGTTTGGCGGAGGGGTAGGGAGTTGGTGGACTGGAGGTGGAGTGGTAGGCAGATGGGGTGGGTAGATAGAAAGGTGAGAAGATGGGGCTAATAAAGGTTGTCGGCGAGTCCTCGGCAGGTGCAGAACCGAGGCTGCGATCAGGGATGTGCCGAATTTGAGTGACAGCAGTTGGTTGCTGGGCCAATTGCAGTAGATAGAGAGATAGTCTGAGGGGCGGTAGAGCTTTTGGTGATGCTGGAAAGAGCTGAGCAGATGCAGAGGTCACGCTGCGGCCACGGATTGGTCCACTTTGGCTCTAGAGTGGCGAAACCTGAGGCAATTCAAACAGAGAGCGGGGCCAGCACCCAATGACGCAGAGCTTTTGATAATGCTGGAAAGAGTTCGGGAGATGCAGAGGTCAGGCTGCGGCTACGGATTGGTCAACTTTGGTTCTAGAGTAGCAAAGCTTGAGGCAATTCAAAGGGAGAGCCGGGCCAACGTCCAATGACACAGTGGAGGATTTGGCAGTACAGAAGCGAAGCCGTAGTCGTAGGCTCCTTCGCTTCTCTGAAGTGCAATGTAAGGACAACAGATAGGTGGTCATGAGGCAATAGGAAGGGGTAGAGAGTCGTACTAAAGTAGTAGATAGATGCAGTGCATGCTATAGAGCCTGGACAAGTGCAAAAGCAAGATAGCAGCCCTAGCTTAGCATTCTACTCTGTTGGAGGTGCAGCAGAGGGGTAGTCATCCGATGCAATGGGGTGTAGGAGGGGTATAGGCCTAGGGAGCCAACCCCAACCAGCCTAGCGTGTTCCGCCAAGCCCCAGGCAGTGCATAGCCAAAAAATATACCCAAAACAATAAAACAACAGCCCATGCGGGACTCGAACAAAAAAAATCGGCAAAAAAGAAAACCACCCAATAGGCGGGAGAGAACAACCTCGCGGTTTTTGCTCTTGTTAACCAAGGAAAGAACTTACAGATTACTTTGTCTAGCTATTTATACCCCGGGGCTAGACCACCCGGACTGATTGATGAATATTTGACGTTTGAATAAATATATATAGACTGATAAAATAGGTAAACAGGGCCAAAGGGCAGGGGAAACGCGCGGTGCAAGCAAAAGGCTGGAGTGGGCCCTAGCAAAGGCGTAATTGCGGTAACCGTATTGCGGGGACCTCTTAGCGCGTGAGAAACCGGTTCCCCTACGTCACGTTAGCTTTGCTCTGCCAGCAGATAGTGCTGCGCTCAAAGGCCAAAGGGATCACCAGCGCCCCAACTTTGCAGCCCACCCCCAGCTCCAACACACGCAGTGCAACGGTAACACCACTGCACCCTGCGGCTTTCCAATGCCTTCTCGTATCTCGCATCGACGGCAGCATGCTGTTATCCCTTCTGCATGTGCCTTGCCAATTGTGCATCCTCATTCCAAGGGATCGGCCTTCCGTCCCGCTTTGCAGCACACCCCCGGATCCCACAGGCAGCGCAACAGCCACTGCAACGACGGCAGCACTGCATCCTTTGCCTTTAGGATGCCCTGCTATGCATGCCAGACGAAGCAGTACGTTATAGCTCTTTCGTAAGTGCCCTTCGCAGCGATGCACCCTCCCCGAAAGACGCAGCCCAGCTTGCACGAACAGCTACTACCACAATCTTCAGGCAGTGCAACAGACGCCAGAGAGCTGCATCACCCTCTCCTGGACATTGCCATGCTCAATCGTATTCGCCACGAAGTAACACGATCTCAGCTTCTCCGTATTTATGATGCGCCAGCGATGCATCTCCGCCGAAAGGAATCATCATACCGTACACCACTCGGCTGCCCGAGATCCTACAGTAAACGGATACCATTCGCACTTGCGCGCTGCCCGACCGTAACTGCCATGGAACGACAGGAGTCTGCTGCGGCTTTACAATGTGATACTGTACCTGAAGGCCGGGCAATGCACCATTACTCTATCAGGCCATGGGCTGTGTTCATGGATACTACCTAACTCACTCTTACATCTAACGCCCTACACACAAGATCGTGAGAACAGTAGGGGACCCTGCCTTTACATTACCTACCGTATCCGCTATGCCACGCAAAGCGCCCTGGCCATATCGTAGGACCATCGATACTCCCTCAGCCAAAGGAACAGCCACCTTTTACACCCCGACGGCATGAGAAAAGAAAGAATAGAGCTTGATAGACATACGACATGGAGATTCCGGCACCCTTACCTTACCTTGGTGTATCCACCTGCAGCGAAACGCAACATCACCTCTTTCAGAGATATTGGCATGACTCATAAAGACTGGCGACAAGAGACAAGAAGAATTGACTTTTACGGCTGGAGAACGCAAGACTGGTCACATTGAAGAGACGGCAATGAACATATGAGTTAGATGATGATATTGAGGCAGATAATGCAAACGCCGTCGAGGGCTGCCCGTTTGCCCCCCCGACGACGACAACACGCTTTTATCGAGTATATACTATTACCAATGACATTACCGAGTCAAACAAACCATAGTGACAAGTGCGCACGAACCGCGGACGTGAATGGGGGTGGAGAGAAGGATGGATGGTTTTCTGTCACATCTCCGGGAGACTTGATGTTGAAAGTCTCGGCGGACGCCATCCCCGTCCCGTCTAGTGCAACGTTCCTTCCCCAGCATGACTCGAGACTCGGAACGATCAGAACACATGTCCTTGGTGCTCACAATCTATGATAACACTCACAAAGCGTTGGGAGTGATGCACTGCTATCTGCCTATGTAAAACCGCCACATGCGATTCTCCACCCCCCAATTACTTGCCAACGAGAGCATCTCAGGCACTCAGGCACTCAGGGTCCCAGGACTGCACCAATCAAGCTAGCTGTAATACCCCACGCCATTCCTTCGCCTTGCAGCTGCCCCTCCAAAATCTCCAAGTCCCAGCTGCCGGCCGAAGCACCTGCACTCTCACCTCGCTCTTTTACCCAACACCACAGATACCACAGACGCTCCTATAGATGCCAATTGGGTGTTCTTCCATATTTTGAACCTTCCGTCCGCAAACTCAAAGATTCTGCTGTCGCTTTTCCGTCGAAATGGCCGTCGCCGCAACCATCATTCCCCCGCTGAACGAGCGCCCAATTAAGAACACCATCGTTCTCTTCGATGTCGACAACACGCTCACACCCGCGCGCCTTGTACGTCCTCGCCTCTTACGTCCTTCGCGCATACCAGCTCGATTCTGCGTCCTCAGACACCCCATTGTGTACCCACCACGTCCACCAAGCCCGCCGCTGACTCTCCACCCAGCACAGCTCCCCCGAAATGCTCCAACTCCTCTCCCAACTCCGTCATAAGGTCGCCATCGGCTTCGTCGGCGGCTCTGACCTCGTCAAGCAGCAGGAGCAGCTCGGCTCCGCCGAAGTGAACGTCACCTCCCTCTTCGACTTCTGCTTCTCCGAGAACGGATTGACGGCATACCGGTTGGGCGAAAAGCTCACGGGCGCGAGCTTCATTGAGTGGATTGGAGAGGAGAACTACAAGAGGCTGGTCAAGTGGTACGTCCGCCTCGCTCTTGCCAGCGGGTTCTCGTGCGCCCAGGGGCTGCTGCGGCGCAACGGCATGCGGGCATGCGCGAGGGCCCTGACGAGCAATCGAGCACCCATGCACACAGCCATGCACGCATCCATACTGACCCATACCCCAGGATCCTGCACTACATCGCCGACCTCGACATTCCCATCAAACGCGGCACCTTCATCGAATTCCGCAACGGCATGATCAACGTCTCACCCATCGGCCGCAACGCGTCGAACCCCGAGCGTCTCGCCTTCCAAGACTACGACGCGGGCGCCAAAGTGCGCTCGACCATGGTCGCAGCGCTCAAAGACGCCTTCCCGGACCTCGCGCTGACGTACTCGATCGGCGGCCAGATCTCCTTCGACGTGTTCCCCACGGGCTGGGACAAGACGTACTGTCTGCGGCACGTCGAGGCCGAGAAAGCGCGCCCGGACGGCGTCGACTACTCGACGATTCACTTCTTTGGCGACAAGGCATATCCGGGCGGGAATGACTGGGAGATCTACGATGATAAACGGACGGTGGGGCATGCGGTTACGGGGCCGGAGGATACGATGGCGAAGCTGAGGGAGATGTTCTTCTGAGCGGGGAGTTGGGGTGGCAGTAAGAGTTGCGGACATTGGATATGAGGGGCCATCTTTCTCCCTCCTATGCTCGAGGCAGCAGATGCCCAGATGAGGATCGAGAATCACTGCGATTGTGGTTGGATAGGAACGCGGAATGATAATGGTACAATGGACAGCATAATGACTTATATACCGCGCCTGCGTCTCAAATCAAACAAAAGCTGTGGTACGCAGTACATACCTAGTTTCCACGAGCGGCTCTCTAAGCCTCCTACGTGCATTGATGTTTGTTGATTGCTTGCTTGCTTGCCTGTCGTGCATCCTGCTACCTACACGCCAACTAGGTAAACCATGCCCTTGCAGACATACATCCCACGGACCGTAATATACATGAGACTTACCTCCCTCCCTCCTACCTACCTCTATAAGAAGCCCCAATCCTCCCTAAAAGCCGCACTTAGACGAAGAAGCAAGCAACACAGGCCCAGAACGCTAAATCCTAAATGATTCCCAACTAAACCAAAGCGAATCGAATCGACTCGACGAGAGCTAGGACTAGGCACATAGACAAGTATCTAGTCTTGGTGATAATAGAATTTAAGCACTGCAGGAATTGTTTGTTTAAACGTAAGACAGACAGGAGACGAAGCAAGCAACATAGATAGAGGTTAATAGCGTGTGGTAGCATGAATGCTTGATATCAGCAAGGCGAGAAGAGAAGACGTGTTAGAATGGTAGGGAGAATGTAACGTAGTCGTAGATTTGACGCGGTATGTTGTGTTTAGCTGGGCTGTTGCGAACATTGGCATCTCTTTATTGATTGACATGGTGTTTGTGTTTGTATTTGTGGCTTGCGAACAGCTGGGTATAAAAGCTACTGCGTTTAAGAGTGCTTCTTCTTCTTCCTCTTCTTCTCTCTCTCTTGTCTTACATGCACACATACACACACATACACACACACACACACATATACACTTACATACGTTGTACACAGCACACAATCCCCTAAAAGCTAACCCACACATAGAGGTAAGGGACAATGTTGAATGTTGATTATGTATCTGCCATCTTCGCAGCCATCAGACTACCTAGAAGCTCCAGCCGAGCTCCGCAACTCCATGCACCCCTTGAAGCAGATCCATGCAGTCACGAAGACTCAAAAGGGAGAAAAAATATATCCCCTAGTAAGCGTAGCCATTCTACGAACGGACACCCATCACGACCCCCACCATGTAAAGCCGCTTTTGAAGAAACTCCGCACCCCCCGCCACATAGCTAACACGATGAAAAGGCTAAAGAGAACCGTCGAGCTGTGAGTATTGATTTTCCTTACATATCGTAGCCCGCACGCGGACGCCCCAGCATTTCCCTAACAAGACCATGATGCCGCCATTCAACCGCCGTCCTGAAAGTGCGGTTCAAGGCCGTCGTCTCCTCGCGAGGAAGATACCCGAGGCGATTCATGGCGAGTTGGTCCTCTAGGGGAAGCAGGCCACCTGTTGCGAGCTTGCATTAATACCAGTCGACCGTTCGTTAAGCGAGGACGAGAGCGCGGGCGAGTAAAAAACACAAACTAAAAACAAACAACAAGGGCAGTGGGCACGACGCGAAAGGAAATCCACACGCAGATTACGAACCGATTTTGCCTAGTCTCTTCTTCGCGGCTGCAAGGGCGCCGGACAGAGAGAACTGCGTCGAGACGCCCGTGATGCGGTGGGTCGAGTTGATGTTCTTGACGCAGGTGAGCTGGAAGCAGGAGGCGGTGCCCTGGCGGGAGGCAATTGTCGAGTAGGCGAGGAAGAATTCCCAGATCTAGAATTTCGGTTAGTCACGACACGCACGGTCGGAGGGGCTGCAGAAACGTACGCGGAACCAACGCTCGCCATACTTGGCGACGACCTTGTCCTTGTTGCCGAGCCAGTTGCGGTACCACTTCCAGATGGTAGCCGAGTAGTGCACGCCGATTGTGTCGCTCATCTTGACCTCGAAACCGGCAGCCTCGAGCTGGGTGACGACCCATCCCATCGGCATGGAGGCATCAGCGCCCGGAAAGACGTACTTGTTCATGAAGAGGCCCCAGGTGAAGTCCTCAAACTGCCAGGACGTGCGGAGTCCAGCAATCTGGAGGAAGAAGGTACCGTCGTCGTCGAGCATGTCATGGACTTGGCGGAGGAAGCCTCGGAAATGGCGCACACCCACATGCTCGGCCATCTCGAGGCAAGTGATCTTATCGTAGCCGCCTTCCGGGACCGGAATGTCGCGATAGTCCATGCAGAGGATGTTGGACTGGTCGGCCTCAATGCCTTCTCTCCTCAGGCCGCTGTTACCCCATGCAGTCTGATTGCGGCCCAGGGTAACACCAGTAACGTTTGCACCGTATTTGGAAGAAGCGAACCTGGCGAGGGTGCCCCACCCGCAGCCAATGTCAAGCATTTTCTCCTTCGGCTTAAGCTCGATCTTCTCGCAGACGATAGCCATTTTGTTGTCCTGGAGCTGCTCGAGAGTCTCCTCGTGGTTGATGTCTGAGATAATGCCCGAAGTGTAGATCATGCGTGGCCCGAGGAACCAGCCGTAGAAGTCGTCGCCGCGGTCATAGTGGTCACGGACCTGCTCTTCGTCTGCCTTGCGTGTTAGCCAGAGCTCGTATTGCTAAGGAGGGGTTTGAGTCTTAGCAGCGACTGCGGTACCACATACCTTGAGACCTGGTGTGCATGATGACCTCCGGAAGCATGCCAGTGAGGAAGTACTTGATCAGTCCGACGGTGAATCTGAAATTGGCCCAGTCGTGGCGCCACTCGAGCATTTCCAAGCAGTCGCCCTTGAAGCTGACGTCCCCGTCGAAGTACTTCTCGTGGAATGTCTGCAGTGCTATGGTCTTGTTGCCATGGTATTTTTCGCGATCCTCCTTCTTGTGGAAGGTAAGGTAATGCTCAATTGGACGTCCAGGAAAGCGGGCCTTCTCATTCCTTCGCGGTGCAAGCTCAGAAGTAATGAGCCAGAAGGCGCCGAGGAGCGGGAGGTCGACCAGGAGCGCGATGAAGAGCCACGTCTTCCAGCCGCCGCCCAGCGTCCAGGTCAGGTAGGCCGGAACACCGATCAAGATGGAAATGAGCAGGCCATTGCTGAAATGGCCGGAACCGTTGCCATCTGCCGGCAGCGGAGCATTGGCAATGGCGCGATACTGTGGTGGGCCAAAAGTCAGCTCGGTGCGCGTTGATCGGGGACCCCAATGGCAGGCGGGGTGCTGGTCTGGACTCGTAAAATAAATATTTCGAGGTACGTACCGACGTGGTCTTGACGCCGCAGTCGAAGGCGGGAGCAGTGCGCGCGGGCGGTGGAGGCGTTGCAATCCACTCGAAGCTCTCTTCTGCGGTCTTCCCGTTCCCGTTCATCGTGCCTGCAGTGGTTGAATTTTGCAGGAGACAGAAGTGCGAAGCAACGAAGAAGATGTGGAGCGCACACGCCAAGCGGGAACGGTGAGCCCTGAGCTCTCGGCGCTAAGCGAACGGAGCTTCACGTCAGGGGTCCTAAACCTTTAGGTGTCATTTCGGGCTAGCTGCCAACACCACACACGCGTCGATTGCTGATAAGACCGCCGGGGTTCTAAGTTTAGTTGTAGACAGCTAAAAAAGCGCTGCTGAGTACTCGGTAGTGCTCTCATGCTGCGTCTTCATGTAATATCCTCTTCAAGCTGTCCATCATGGCTCTTGTCACGCCCACGCCGCCCAGATACGCTTCCACGCTACCGTACTTGCTCTGGATATGTTCATGCACGGTGCTTACGGTGTCCGGTGGACACATTGCAAAGCGCTCAGACAGTCCAATGCTCTGTATCTCCTTGATCCTCGCCGGCCTCTCTGCTGCGAGCTCCGGCTCCGACAGCAGATAGTCTTTCTCGATCGCATCTATTTCCACTCCCAGTAGAAACAACACGAGCATGACGACCAACCCTGTGCGGTCTTTGCCTTGGGTACAATGCACCAGACAAGGCCAGTTGCTCTGGTCGGACAAGACTTGGAAGACCTGCTTCACTTCGCGAGTGCACACATCGAGTGAATCGACAGCGAGGCCTGTAACTCCCGACGACTCCATGTGTGGCGCGAGGATCTTGATGGCATCTAGTCGGTATCCGGCCAGCATCAGGAAGACTAGCCGGAAGAACTCGATCCACGAAAGCTTCGAGATGAGCATCCGGGAGAAGGCTGAGCCGTTGAAGTTGATTTCGTGATAAACAATGCCTGGGATCTTGAGCGGCTCAGCGACCTCATCATTCGACTGGGCGACAGCTGAAGAAGCTTTGATTTTCGCGTCTCGCTTTTGGGCCTGCTCGACATGTTCGGTCCTGCAGAACATCAGTTTTGCCAAAGCTGGTACAGCCCATGTACTTACTTTGTCCTTAGATCAATGATGCTCTTGATCTTATACTCATGGAGGAGTCTCTGCCTTTCTTGGAATGACGCTTCATCTTCCAGCCGTTAGCGGAGTCATTGAAATGTGTGGATAATCTACCTGGCCGAGCTCCACGGAATAGCAACCCAGTCTTCAGTTGACTTTGCATTGTTAGTTTAACCTGAGTACGCAACTTGCGAGGCAACGTACGTTGTGCTAGCGGTGTCGTTGACAAAGACACCCACGTCGCGAAAATTGGGTATGCTCTTCAGCGGAGAGTAAATGGGGGCCATAGATGCTAGGTCTGCTGAAGCAACGGTCGACCATGTGGTACATATATTAACGTAAAGTGAACAGTGAGCTTCGAGAAGCCTGCGTCTGCGTCCAACTCATGACGTCGGTCGGTTACTGGATGTCGCGCTAACTGTATCTGGGGCAGTTGGTGCGCTGGCGGCTGGAACTATCGTGAGTTGGAGAGCTAAATATCTGTTACGCACCGTTTTTAACACGCAGGATCGTTTACAGATCTGCCTATGAAATCTCAAGGTAACTATGCAAGATTTTCTTGGGCTGAGGAGTGAGGAAATTTTGTGCCATGTAGGAGGCGTTATGGGAGGAGTAAGAACCGTATTCGTTTGTTGATGCCTGGGCTCCGTAGTGTACAAGTACAAATAATGTACCAGATCTAGAACTACAGGCACAACTGATATCTGCTCGGGGGCCGAGCACTTCAACGGACTTCGGCGGTGACGAGGGGCACAGCTGGGGTTAAAAAGCCCACACATTCTGGGACGTCACTGTCTGGATTCGGTCGTCTCATTTGTTTAACTCCCGCCTTTCCAGCGGTCATGGCCAATGACAATGTACTTGGAGTTCGAAGCAACGCCGCGATCTCCCGGTTGATTCACGGCTATACTGAGACGAGAGTTGGTGTGTTGCCGGCGCGCGAACACGGACGATCACCTGCGGCACGCGCAGTGACTGTGACATCATCGCCATAACCGCCCAGCGAACTGCAGTGGCTCCATCGTTATTATAGCCATGTCTCCTCCCAAGGCGGCCATGTCTCGAGCATCGTTATCTTTTTCCTAGAAACACTCAACCTACCGCCCCGACCCGTCTCATTGGAGGCCGAAGGATTTATAGACAGTCACCATCCAGTGAGCTCCAGGTCACTATGGCTACGCTGTTAATACCCACGTCCGCCGAGGCTGATGGCAGTTCACCCCAGGGCAGCTCGGACGCCGCGACGATGAACCACCCAAATGCGAAGGGCATGCCCTGCCCGGATCCATCGGCGCACAGAACAAAGGATAACTCTCTTCAAAACCACGCGTCAGCTGCGGCCTTACATAGCATCAAGTCCAAAGGCGCAAACGTGCGCGACCCGCTGGGAGCCGATGGAAAGCTCTCCTCTGCGAGTAAGTTTGTTTTCCATTACCTCTCGGCCCCGTTTAGTGGACTGACAGGGGCAGGCGCTGCCACTAGCCTCAAGCACGCCCACGCCCAAGACCTACCCAGCTATCCAATCGTCGGTATCGATACGCAGTCATCCGCGGGCACTGCAGCAACCCTCGCGCACGCAAACCAAAAGAGCCCCGAGTGGTGGAAGCCCGAGCACTCGGCGGCGGCAGGCAAAGCAGCTCTCTTAGCTAACGACTACAAGATGGCACCGCTTTGGCACCCGGAAGCCAGTGCAGCAGGGTCGAAAGCGGCTTTGCTTGCGCACAACGATCACACTAAGCCGGATGTATGGACTCCTCAGGCCAGTGCCGCGGGCAACTCTGCGGCAGTGCTCGCCTTCAAGAACCAGGGCTCGGGCGCGCAGATTGATCGCGGATATACGGAAGACGGAAGGAGGAGGGCTCTAGTCGCAGCCACCGGAGCTGTTTCGACGTCGGGACGAAAGCGAGCCCAGTCGTCTCCAGCGCCCCCGCCTACTTTTCCAGACTCTGCGAACTCTGCGCGGAATGCTCTGAGCGCTGCCACGATAGCGTCTAGCGCCTCAACAAGGGTTCCCAAAACTCGAACATCTGCAGTCGTCACAGACTCAAACAGACTCGGCTCGGGTGCGATGGAAGCGGCACGAATACAGCATTCGAAGAGCATGTCCAGAGAAATGTACACAGAGCACCCACCAGTTGCGCTCGAAGTGGAGGAGAAGAGGCATAAGGATGCACTACGGGCTTCCGCCATAGTCATGGCGAAGAAGATGTACGATGTTCAACAGCAACACATTGACCAAGCAACTGGTCGTACGGCACAGTCGCATGCACAAGCTGGCGCTACTGTAGCACAAGCGCAGAAGCCACATACTACCGATGCCGAGATCAAGGAGCAAGCCATGCGCTATATTGGTATACAGGAAACGGCGCAGAAACTTGCAGCGGAACGCCTGGCTAAGATAGGCCCTGACGAGAATGCCAAATATCGAAGCTACTACGGCTACGACAAGCCGACACGTTCGAAGCTGTCAATCCGACGCAACCGCAACCGTGCTTCTAGCAACCCGGAGACTGCCGATTCTTCTGATGACGACGACTTGCGGTCCAGACGGATTCGCTCGCAAATGACCGAATTCAACAAATCGGTGGCCGAAGTCGATGCGAAGAAGCGCGATAACGATCGAAAACACCTTCTTGCAGCAGCAGAACGCAAAGTACAAGCTCAGATGCTCGGTATGGACAAGAAGATATTTGACGAGACCGGCAAGATGTCTCCAGCGATGGTTGAAGAGTGGGACGCTAAAGCCCGAGCCAGGGCCGCCGCAAACAGTGAGGTACGCATGGAGCATCATGGCAAAGTGCACATCGGCAATGGCAAGTATATGGACCAGACGGAAATCGATGCGGTCGCGCTCGCTCGTGTACAGCCTACCCTGGACGAGATCACGGAGAAGACCGAGAAGCGAAGGGCCGACGAAGAAGACCGGCGACTCGATATAGAGATGAGAAAGCGTCAGGCACACACCGAGAAAGAGAGGGCCCACGAGATCAAAGCAGAGGAGAAGCGTGCCAAAGGTAAGATACATCTACATGCACCTGTTGGAAAACAATTGACAGTATTAGATGACGAGAAGAAGGCTGCCCGAGCTCGGACTACCGAGGAGAAGATTGTTGTAAAACAAGAGAAGGAAGCTGAGAAAGAGAAGAAGATTGAAGAGGAACGCATCGCACCGGAAGCCCCTAAAGTCGCTGTGCCGATTGATGTGATCATACCCACCACACGCGGCCGAACCGCATCCGACGACGAGAACGACGATCTCTATAGAGACCCCACCCCCCACGGTCATACTCAGCAACCTGCAGAGGCCGAACCTCTAGATCCTACGTCGCCAACATCTCCGACATCCCCTAGATCGCCCAAATCGGATTCCAAGGGACTAAAGAACTTCTTCAACAAGTTCAAGCGCCGCTCAAAGCACTCAGCTACCTCTGCGGAGACCGACAAGCCAGGCTTCATAGGCGGTGTGGCCCTCCGAGACTCATCATCTCACTCGCATCCGGACTCCCTGCCTGCTAGTCCCCGGCCGGCGCCTGAGCAGCCATCTGACTTGGGGCGCCCTTACTCGGACATATCCTCCATCTCCAGCGGCCGCCCCAGCGTAGACGGACGAGGCCGCGCTCCAGAACGCACGACGAGCGGTCTGAGTGCAGTGTCCGGTGCAACTGACTACGACGAAGCCAAAGACGGGTTCAACGACGAGTTGCCACCGCCACCGAGGCTTGCGACCGCGGAGGCGAGTGCCGCGCGAAAGGGAAGCCCGAATCGCGACTCGCGGTTCCATGAAATCGGCATT
This sequence comes from Massariosphaeria phaeospora, assembly GCA_011032825.1. Classification (NCBI taxonomy): domain Eukaryota; kingdom Fungi; phylum Ascomycota; class Dothideomycetes; order Pleosporales; genus Massariosphaeria; species Massariosphaeria phaeospora. The sequence continues at coordinate 74,420 of JAADJZ010000003.1, read as the reverse complement.
TAGCGGAGGTCGATACGGCGCGCGTGGATTGCAAGCTCGCGAAGACGGTTTGTCAATGATATGAAGGTATGATTTCTTCTGGCGTGGCGTTGGGGTCGGGTTCGTCGCGGTTGCTTATGGATTACTTGGCGGCTTCTTGTAGCAGGTATCGTTGGGAGCAAGTACATATACGCTCATGAGGAACTGGAGGACGGGTATGGGTTGAGAGCGTCTTTCCCTCCGTAGTACTTTTTCTTCCCTACCAGCCTAAACCCAAATTTGGATTTCCTCTTCTCGAGGACCGCCTGCTACTTCACAGTGAACCGTGGCAAGCGCGTTGTGCCATTGGAGCGGGCAGTCCGTCTGCCTGGCGCCTTCCACGTCACTATCTAGGTGCTTTCCCAATTTGCGCAGAACGTTCGCGTGATGCAGTGCGAGGTCAAATATGCTGGAGGGTAGATTGGAAATCGAGCTGTTCGTGCATGGAAATGGTGTATTTTTGGTCTTGATGGCTGTTTATGCGTGCAGGAAGTGCGTTGCTCAGAGGTGAAGGCGGCGATGCTGAGCTGCAGCCGCCTACGATATGTGTACTGAAATGCCCCCTAATATAGGTATCTGCTCATGAACGTTTATAGACTACGAGATTTAAGGGAGTTCTTGCTGGAATTGCAGGCGTTGGCCGGGATACTGGCGCCTTTGCATTTGCTGTCGTCTTAGTTGTGTGCGAATGTGGTGTTGAAGTCATAAAGACAGTGAAATAGAGAGGCGCAGGTGTATTTCGCGCCAGTCTATAAAGTGGATAGGCATGGCATCTACGAGTCTAGGTAGCAGCGAGCAGGTGTGGGAGGAATCGCGGCGGGTGACGAGGCGGCAGGCGGGCAGCGGGGAGCTTGCACGGGACGCTGGGCGGGCTGTGGGTTGGCACCCAAGCCAGGATCTCCCCGATATGCAGCCTGCCTTTACACGTCAGAGAACACTTGCATACTCTCACCAGAGTCCCGTCGCTATTCTTGTCGTCCACGCACCTAATCAACCGATATATCATCTTGCTGCCGATTCAGCCTGCACGCCAAATGAATAGTGACCTGCTCCGCGAATAGGTGCAACCCGACTCCGCCCGCACATAGATGGAAACACCCAATCGCGCCGCTCTGTAACCGCGCCGGTGCGAGGTCCACACGCAGAATATTCGCAGTACCGTTCCGAAGTAGCAGTAACACCAGAGCGCTTCTCCGCTTCACCAAGTAGAGGATGCTGAGCTCCTCCGAGCCACGTCGGCGCAAGAAGGACCCCGATCGCGAGCGAAGCAGCCCGAAGAGCAAGGACAAGGACCGCGACAAGGATAAAGAGCGCCACAGGAGCAGCAAGACGTCGAGGTCTTCGCGCAAGCCTCGGTCGTCGGCCTCGAAGGAAGAGGACGGCGCGAGCGAACGGCGCCCCGAGTACTCGTCTAGAGAACGCGCGCGAACGTCGTCCTCGACGCAGGTTCCCAAATCACACAGAATGGCCGTGGTGCCGGAGCTGGAGCGGCGCAGCTCGGTCCCCTCACCCAACGCCTCACGCACCTCCCTGCCATACCCCACCTTCTCCAAAACACACAGCAAAGAGAGCATATACTCGCGGTCGGAAGTCGCAGAGCGGGAGCAGTCACCCTTCACACCTGAAACCACGGATGTCGGCGACGGACCACAGGATCAGGGCAAGGAGCGAAGTGTCCCGCAAGCCCCAACACGAGCGCCGCCGAGTCCTCCGCTCACGGTGAAGACGGCCACTGATCTCAGGAAGACCGCAAGCGCAAACAGCATGCGGCGCAACAATTCGGAGGCATTACACAAGGAGATGGAGGGGGGGAGGCGCAGTGTCGACACTGGCACCCACTTGACTCCCGAGCCGCGCTTTGCAGCGTCACGCTCGAGTGTCAGGGAGGGCGACATGGCAGACGGCACAGACCTGACGTCCACCACGGGCTCGCAGCCCAGCACTGTGCGTGGCAAGCCTCCAAAGATGATGCCGCCCAAAGTGCGGACGGGCAGCCCACTGAGCGGGCGCTCGCCAGAGCGGGCAGGCACGACCACCACCAGAAGTGCCCCCCGTGAGGTTTCTGAGGTCTCTGAAATCTCTGCCCTCACTGACTCTGATGCTACATCTGTGGCAGCAGCAGCGCAGCAGAATGTCGAGAGGCTTCCTAAAGCGTCTGTAGAGTCAGATGTGTCCCCGTCATCGCTCGTAAGCCCCTCACCACGCACCCCGACCCGGCAGTCGCTCCTTCCCTCTGTGATTTCCGCCACCAAAAGCCGGCCGCCGACCGTGGAGATTATAAGAGACCCCGCCTCCCGTGCCCAGTCGGTCGACCAGCACTTCTCCTACTCCTCACTCCCTCCACCGCCGCCTCCTCCCCCTCCTGCCCTCACTGATCCTCCACGCGTCGACTATCTTCTTCAGAACGGCGGTTTGCCCCATCCTGTGCCCAGGAGCATGCTAGCAGCCATGGCTAGCGAACCTGTTGTCCCTCACTCCCAATACGCCTCTCCCTTTGTCGCTGGCCCGATGCCTGGCGAGGCGAGAGACCTCTTTGAGCCTCTGCTCCGCCTGCTAGACAACTACAGCGCGGTCATTGACAAGAGCGGCTCCATCGCAGTTGCCACCGGCTACAGGTCTATCGCCCGCCGTTTGCTAGACCGTCTCGAGGCTGTCTTTGCTCGGAATATCTCCGGCGAGCACTGTGACTGCATCATGTGCATGCATGAAGACTACTCTCTGGAAGAGGAACGTGTCGTCAACTGGGGAGAAATCCTTGAGCTTGTTTCCGGACGGTGCGAGCTTCCGGCTTGGCCACCTTTCCCCTCGACGCCAGTCCCCACTGGACTTGGAATAGGTGACCTCGAGCCACCCTGCACTAGTATTGACGAGGATGTTCCAGAGCAATTCCACGCGCACTATGCCACTCAATCTAAGAAGACTAAGGTCGCGGTTCAGTCGTGGCTCTCTGACCAGCGGGATGCCCCGGAGGAGGCAGACGACGATACCTTGACGTTCGCAATGTTGACTCGCATCTCCCCGATCCAGAGGCCAGTCTTTTATGCCCTGCTCTACGGAATGGACCATCTACCCCAACCCCGCCAACAGCTTGACAAGACCAAGGGCACCCCTCCGTCGGTTGCGAAAGCTGGTTTGGCTCTACAGCGTCTATACCGCTTGCACACCGTGCCTAAAGACCAGCTGACTGTCATGTACCTTCTGCGAAACGCTGAGATGCATTCTATTCTTGCTACTCTGGCTGCCATCACCAAGCACGAGTGGGAGATCTTAACGTCAGGCCGTTTCGACGGGTTCTTGTGGTCTGGGGTAGAGACAAAAAACCCCGTCGTTGATTCACCAAGTCTTGTAGGTTGGAAACCGTCGCCGTTTAGTATGGCTCAATACGACACCCCCACCCCTGGACCTTGCTCTCGCCCTGGCTCCACCCATCCAACCACTGGCCCTGCTCCAGTTCAGATGGATGAGGATACAGAAATTGCTGTTCTTGCCGAGGTGGAGCGTGAGATTTTTCTGAGCATGGAGTCTATGGAGGATGCCTTTGAGCAACTTCATAATAAGGCTGAAGTCATACGTCGTCGTCTCCGTGAACGTGGAGCCGCACTGTCCATGGTGGCACATGCCCGACGCGGGTTTGCCACTGGCGGTCCCGACGTTCGAGTGGACACGCCGGCTACTCGAGGCGTGGAGGTCGATCCCGAGCTCGAAGACCTGAGGACCGAAGTTGGCCCCGACGACTCTGCCAGTAACGTCTCTCGTGTCAGACGTAACCGGGAGAACCGAGTGAAGGCTCGAACCACTCCAGCTCCCTTGGAGGAAGACCCTGAGGAAAAGGTCGGACGCAAGTTCCCCCTCAGGCCTCGTAAGAAGCACTGAGCTCGCCCGACAAATGCAAGGTGGCTATTCGATGGCAAGACGACGGTGAACGAAGCTGGCGGCGGTAACACAAGTCGGCGACACATGGCATTACTACGACACAGCATCCCTAGCAACAACATGGCTCAACTATCATCTACCACGGTCGGTTACTATTTCACAATACGGTGGTGGTCTAAATGTCGGTGTTCAGAAGGGGATATTTGCGTTTCTACGTGCATTTACATGGGTGGCGCGCTCTGAACAAAGTGGTTATGTACTTTTCTCATGATGATTTCTTTATTTTCATGGATGGTATGGTATGGATGTTACTGGGTGGATCGCGGTGGATAGGGAGAGCATTACACGGATGGACGGCCGCTTACTGTACGGATATGGATACCCTCGCTGCCGCTTAGGACGCCGCGTGCTCCTTTGTGTGTACTTTGCTTCGCTTCACTTCAAAAATACGAACATGGTCTGCTATGCGTTCTACTCTTGGGTTCATGTGATTGTGTTGGCACCATCCCCGTGTATAAATTCATACAGTACACTACCTAGTATAAGGCTTTGCAAAGACAAAAACAGCTTATCTAGCTATTGCTAGGATTTCTTATACTGTCAAGAGCATTGCCTAAAGCAATCTTAAATCGGACACGAATTCATGCACGGGGTGGCACTCCAGAGGCACCAGGACGCCACGCTAACTCAGCGACGGGAATCTTGCGCACACGTGACACAACGGGTGACAGTCGTGGGCTAGCGCGCCCACCCTCGAAGCTCCGCTATGTTCACACTGCACAGACCGCGTCATCTCTTCCTCTCCATCGCATACATCCCACATCTACCAATGCCACCATGTCGTCCGATTATGAATCAGACCACCTCCTATCCGACGACCTCGTCCTCGCCGAAGAAGCCACGACGTCGCCGCAAAAGCCAAGTGCGCCTCGCCAACCATTGCAGCCGCGCGATGCGAACATGATGCCCGCGACACCGCCGTCGTCGCAACAACAGACATTCAATCCAGAAAAGAACGGCGCATCTACGCTGAGTACGCCGGCTTCGTCGCAGCAGCACAGCAATGCTCCCACCATCAACGTCCCCGCGCGCACCGAACCCTATCGCCTGGCCTTTGGCGAGCACAAGGGAAAGACGCTGGACCGTGTCCCTGAACGGTATCTGGAGTGGCTGCAGAAGAACGTCAGTAGGCCACCGGCGCTGAGAGACGCGTTGAAGGTGTGGCAGGAACGGCGCAGGGGAAACAGTAACAGTGCGCCCTCTTCGTCGCAACCGCTGTCCACGCCCACCAGGCCGCCGGCTTCGCAACAGCAGCAGCAACAGCTTCCTACGCCATGCAGTCCGCACGACATGCTCTCCAAATACCGCTCGCGACCACCGTCCCAGATCGTCCCACCGCCCTCAACGATGCCCGCTCCTCGACCCGAATACGCGCCCCCATCCTCATCGCAGCCCACGCCCTCGAAGTCGCAGCCCCCACGCCGTGCCCTCCAGCCCGAACTGCCGTCTTCCCAACCCACGCCCCCCGCTGCTACGCCATCCCAACGACTGCCACCGCCTTCCTCTCAGCCCATACTCTACAGGAACGATACCGAGACCGAGCAGCCGCTCTACCGCCTCCCGTTTGGGACCCATAGAGGCAAAACGCTGCTCGAGGTCCCGGAGCACTACATCGCGTACCTGCTTGTCGACTCGAGCATAGCGGATAATATGCCTGGGCTTGGTTTTGCGCTGCGGCTGCTCGGTCAGGGGGAACGCCCTGTGCGGCCTGCACCGCTTGCACCGTCACCGACTGTTCAACCTGAGCCGCCATCGTCCGCTCCCGTACAGCCCCTGGGTTCTTCTTGCCTACCTACCCCGCCGGTCCAGCGAGTTCAGCACGATCCGCCATCATCCGCTCCGCCTCAATCTCAACCTCTACCCCAGCCTGCCGATACCCAGGCCCCGACATCCACCCCTGTGGCCCCCGAACCCTACCGCCTCGACTTCGGCATGCACGCAGGCAAAACCCTGCTCGAAACGCCCTTCCACTACCTCAGCTATCTCAAACAAGCCGGCATCGTCGAGACGAAACCTTTACTCGCCGCAGCCCTCGCCCAGCACGAGCGGCTGTACCCGCCGGCCTCGCAGTGGCGCTTCACCTTCGGCAAGCACAAGGGCGCGCTTGTCGCCGACGTGCCGGACAACTACATCGACTGGCTCAAGGCGTCACCGCTGTGGAGCGAGAACGCGGACTTGAGGGCGGCGGTTGTGTGGCATGAGCGGCATGCTGCTGTGGCGCCGACGCCGACGGTGAAGGAGAAGAAGGCGGCTAAGAAGCGGAAACGGGGGCGGGAGTATAGTGAACCGGTGAGCGGGGCGGCGGCGCCGAAGAGGAAAAGTACGCATACGAGGTCTGGGCTGTGTAAGGGTCCGCGTATTGTTATGGGGTGGTGAACTGCAATGGAAAGTCCTCGATTGCCTCTCGATCACGTTCAAAAGGCCACATTTCGATTCTCCGCCGCAACATCCACCGTCGCCGCCTGCTGCTAGCCCTACATCGCGGCACATGCCCTCTTCTTGACCAAGTATGCAGGCCACTGTAAACCACGAAGCCGCAGATCCGAACCTTGGTCCTTGATCTGTTGATGCCATGGTGAAGTATGCTCAAGTCAAACTGTTTGTCCCTTGGATTCGAGTTCAAGAGGATAGTCACTAAGTTGGGGAGGTGCTGCTGCGAAAACATTGCAGGTGGTGTCTGCTCCGTATACCACGCATCTACACCACTTGAGGCATCTCGATCAAAGCCCCTGAAGATGTCGCAAGGTACTCATCGCACTTGGCTTTGTCGTCATCGACTCGGACGTGTCCTTACGGGCGTGGGCTTATGCAATAACGTTCACGCTTCTTCCACAGTATTTACCGCTTGATAATAGGCCATCTGATGGAGCTTGAACTCAGGTCAACAGCATACAGAAGAAAGATAAAGAAGACAGCTCAAGAAGAGTATGCTAATGTGACCTGGAACTTACGTGGCATCGTTCTTAGCTTGATATCTCACTTCCAACGCACACATGCTCGCACGGTTAATGCGTCAACAACACGATAGATACCTCTGTAAGACGCAGTTGTCTTGCTTTCCGGATATAATATAAATAACGTTGTTGATATCTACTCCTCTGAAACTCTCTGGACACTCTATGTGTGTATCGTTTAACAGTGTGCTCAAGAAATTCCTAGATTCAAATACATACATGTCTCGTCCACCGAAAGCCAAACGAGGCTGTGTACCGCACACTCGACAACAGCACCACTCGTCCAATTAGTAACATAGCAGGTCTCTCTCCAGGCTTCGGCAATTATTTTTCGTCCATAGTATGTATTCCCACACACGCGGCGACAACCCCAATCGCGACAGCAGCGTGGAATCTTTCGAAATTCTAGCAACTCAGCGTACCCATCTTCTAGCTACGCTCTCCTTCTTCTTACCGCCAGCCTACCGTCCATCAACGCCACTATCGCCTCCGCTCGTGCTGTATACCGTCGCATCACTGTCTTTTTTCTAGTCAACAACGCTGCGTACTGCGTACATAGCCATTTGGGTTTTAGAAAAACGTCTCGCATGCAGGAGGGGGCGCACGATTCGACATAACACTCTTCGGCACTAGCAACGTGAGCAAAGCGCTCTTGCCGCACTTTTGGGCATGCGAGCATGCGAGATGGGGACTGTGGTACTCGTCAGCTCAGTTTAGCTTAACTCGTTGTCGGGATAGCATAGGATGGATCGGGCATGCAGGCGCTAACTCAACACAGCCTTACTGTCTTAGCAACACGAGGCTTTCTTTGCCGTTGCGGTACTACCTTGATAGAGAGAGCTTAATCTAGTCGGCGTAGTGTGTAGCAGGAGCATTATTAACTTGCAAGAGTATTTAGGTGCTTGTGTAAAATCTCTCTTGATACTCTGTGTAGTATTAGGTAGGTTTTGGACGCTTCTACGTCGACATAGTCTTTGCAAAGCCGTGTTTGTTATATACCGCACAGCACACAGGGGTAATGCTATAACTACAACTTAGCTTAGCTTAGCTGGTAAAGAAGGAAAGTGCAATATTAAGGCGTAGTTGGTGTCGACCGTACACTCTTAGTACTTACTGCTTCTATCTATCATACAGCAAGTCCTCCTTTCTCCAACCAATCAACCAACTCAAGATCTCTAAGCCCTCAACCCCCTAAGAACCTTTCCTATTCCCGCTCCACCAAACGCCCACCTAGAGATACGCGCTATGCGTCGCCGCAAACGAAGTATCCTCCCCCACCACAATCCGATACATAGTCTTCGCATACTCCTCCGCCTGCCCCGCCTTCGCCGTCTTGCCCAAGCCATTGAACGCGGTGCGGGCGTGCAGCAACGCCTCAACGAGATGGTCCATAGCAAAGCCCCATTTCGTGATAGTGAAGCCGGTAGAAGAAGCGTCTGCGCCGACGACCACGAAACCCAGCGCAACGAGGACCTTGCCAACGGCTTCGATGGCTTTGCCCGGGTTGAGTTGCGTGATGTAGCAGCGCGCGATGAGGAGCTGCGGGTCCCAGACCAGGAGGCGAGGGACATCATGGGCGGCTCGCGTGTAGGTGTTGTCCAGAGCGTTGATCAAATGCTGCAGTTTCGCAGGCTGAAAGCCCGCTTCCGCGTCCAAGATGCACTTCATGGCTTTCAAGATTTCTTCCCTCTGCGCCACCACCGTAGCTGGTGTAGTGCCAGCTACTTTACACATGTCGCACTCACAGACGAAGTCCCAGTTTTTGAACTTCTCTTGCAAGGCTTTGGCACTAGTGCCTTCGGGGCTGTGGTACCAGAATGTGACTTCGGTGTCGGGCTGCAGATCTTGCGTTGCGCGCACAATCATCATGTCGCCGATAAAGGAGCGACGAGCGTTGCTGGTGCAGCTGTGATTGATGTACGAGGCAAACGTCCAGACACCGCACGAGTGGTGGGCATCCCATTTTTTACTCTCTTTGGCTTGGTTGTACATCACGTCTTTGTGTATGTCTAGACTGGAAAGCGGACAGCCAAAGATGTTGATTTCCATGATTCGTTCGACGAGGAAGCTGGGTAAGCGCGTTAGATATTTTGGGCATCATAATGGAAGTTAGTTTCAGGTAAGGATCTTGACTTACGTATCAACTATTGGTACACTGTCCACTGACGACGTACTGACTGTTTCGTACTCTCTATGATGCAATTTCTTGAAAGCGGGAGCCAAAGATGGGTTCCGGTACAATTTTTGAGCGATGACGCGTATGAGATCAGCTTGGCCGCCCAAATACGATTTCATCGTATCGATCGCCATCAACACCGTGATTCTTGAGTTACTCTTGTTGTTTTCGGCGACGTGGGCGTGAGCGAATGCTTTCTCACAGAGGATTAAGTCTCCGGCTTTTACGGCCTTCGTCACGAACATGCCTCGGCCTTTCTTCACTGTCTTTCGGATATCAACAGGTCCGATATATGTAGCATGATCGATATGTGGTGGGCACAGTCCTTTTGCTTCTGCTTGCAGGAGGTTGAAATTGTATTGCCCTGTCTCCTGCTCTGAAACGCGGTTTCGCGCTCGAGCGAGTAGTGCTAGTGCTTGTTTGTTCCCTTGAAAATTTGTGCCCAGATCTTCAAGGACCGTACAAGATTCACTGAATCGGCCAAGGAAGTAGAGAGCTTCCGCTGCACGGAAAAGGGCTTTCTCCGAAGGGCTGGAGCCAAAGTGTGGGTAGCCTGTGTCTGATAAGGCGGCGTCAAACTGCTTGGTCTTGAGCAGGGCGAGGGATCGATTGCGTTTGATGATTTCGACTTCCTCTGGTGTAGCCGGTTGGAGGAGAGCGGCCGAGTATCTGTTCAGTTATTTGAGATTGTGACCATGCGATTCTAATTGATGTGCTTACTCTTTGATCGCCTTCCAGTATTTACCTTGTTTCACGAAGGCATTCCCGTCGAGCTTCAGTGATTCGGCCGTGCGATCTATCTCGATAATGCGCTGACGCCATCCGGCAGGTACCATCAGATCGTCACTCTCGATATGGACAATGTCAGAGAGATGGTCTACACGCACACTATAGTCGCCTGATGCTGTGACCTTGAAGTACGGTTCCTTGATCAGTAGGATCATGCCAGCATCAACGACCTCGGTGGCTTCGCGAACGTTTTCCTGCTCCTGCTGGTAAAGCTGGAGCATGATAGCATCACCCATCTCATCCTCCCCAATTGCTACAATCGAGGTCAACCGGTATGGTGGAGTAATGGCGCGGAGTATGAGATACGTGCCGCGATGATGAATCTCCAGCTGAAGGTCGCGAATGAATATGGCTCGAAGCTCGGCTAGAGATGTACTGCTGGGCAAATATGCTGGCGGTATGAAGGATGTGTGCAGCATGTGGCGACTCTCTTTCTTGGCTAAAACTTGCCTCCGAGCCATCATGAACCTAAGATAGGTTTCTTCTCTGGATTTCCGATCGCGAGGGCGCTGGCCCCGGCGCTTCGTGGCTTGTTGTAGTAGCTCTTTCTGGTTCGCCAATTGCTGGAAATGGCCGCTGGTAACGTCGTGGACGTCCATCGTGATGCACGTAGACGGTATTCGTCTTTGAGTTGTAGACGTAGCTGGTCAATCGAGGGGGGTGACTTGCTGTAGTAATTGTTTGTACTTATGCTCGGGTTGGGGTTTGCTGTTGTGGGGCACTTAGGTAGGTAGCAACTTCTATGGTCACACAAATCTGCATGACGGGATTGCATATTTGCAACCGGTAGCGTGCATAGTATCAACGCGTCGAAGCGGCCTTCCATAGGCCGGGGAGTTTCACATATGCAGCAGAGCAAGCGCGTGTAGTCGTTGCACGTGGCGAATCGCGACCGTCGTTTCCGCTTTATCTTTGAGTTGATTTTTGCACGTCGCCCAAATCGCCTTCCGATCGTGAAGTCGCCCATCCTGACGCTCCAAATCTTCATCGTAGGAAAAGGCAAGCATCATGTCATCATTGCCTGCCCAGCGCTCAACCCCGAGACGCCAATCTTGCCCACCCAAATCCCAAAAGACCGCCCTAGACTCCCTCGCTGACTCCAGCCCCCCAAAGAACAAGAAAAGCGAAAGAAGACGAGGCAAACAAGAGATACGTATCCTACACTCGCCGACCAAGACCAAAACGTCCTTACTATTCATACATTGACCAGAGCGCAATCGCTACCATCAGAAACCCACCGTGGCGCACCCTCAGCCATTGGCCGCAGGACTGAGCGGCTTAACGTACTTCTTCCAAATGTCCAGAAAATCCGCCCGATCCCGCTTGCTCTGGAACTCGATTTTCAACTCGGAATACCCGAACCGATTCATGTTGCCTATGGCGTTCGACGACCCGCTCGCGAAAACCGACGATCTTCCCGACCGTGTAGACATTGCAGAGGACGCGACCGAGGAGGCTGTGCCAGAGCGCGTCAGGGCATAGCCGGGGTCCGGAGCGCCGGTTCTTTTGAGGGCGAGCGCAGTGTCTTGCGGCGAGGTTGGAGTCGTGTTGGACGATCTGCGGCGCTGGAACAACTTGTCGCGGCTCCATTTGTCTGGTTTTTTCGAAAAGACAAGCTCTAGTTTCTTGCTCGAACTCTTGTATGCGGCGTCGTCGAGCCATTGGAAAGCGTAGTGAGGCTCTTCTACCCAGTGCGCCTTCTCATCGGGTAGCGCACTTGTATAGAACAGAACGCAGAGTACATCAACATTCACTGGCCCATTCAGGCCCTCGTACGTTTCCGGCTTGAGCCAGAGACGAATGTTCTTTCCGCGGCATTCAGGCTTGTGTTGGTCAGACGATATAGTCACGACGGCCTTATCGTAGAGTAAGCTTGCTCCGTCTTTACCGTTGTTGGTATAAAGCAGGGTTTGTAGTTTCCTCGAGGATTCGCTACTCGACAACGTGTACTGGATGTTCGTATACCGCTTCTCGAGGTGACCGAATGATGAGCGGGGAAAGTCAATGGACACGTCGCCGTCCGGATACGATGTAGTCCGTGGTATCGAAGGTCCTGTTGCTGGGAAATGTTGTGTGATCCATACCTTTTTCTCCGGCTTTCCGTTCGCTGCCAAGGATGACGATGATCGATATTGTGAACGTAGGGAGAGGCCCGTGTCCTCTCGGTATCTCCAGTAGACGTCGCACTCCTTAGTCTCCGGACCTTTTGCGGTTACACGCTCGACCTGCGCTTTGCGACAAATACTTGTCCATTCCAGTGCGCCTTCTCCGAGTAACATGGTGGCTAGAGAAGCTGCCGAAGGCCGCGGTCGGAGCGGGCGGGTTGACATGTCCGGAGTCGTTTCAGTGGTGTGGATTGACAGTCCCGAAATCGAGCTTCGAGACCCTGCAGAAGTGCTGAGGGTGGTAGAAATCGTAGAGACGGAAGGCGACCGGTCAAAATAGTTTGAGCGCATGTTCTCCAGGTTGCCCCAATCGGTTTGGCTGAACGAAGGCGGCCCAATCTGGGGACTACCAGTGGGAGATACAGACGGAGAGATGTTTGATGGTGCTGGCCTAATCGTTGCCGTGGATTCTGTCATAGACGGGTTGCTGAAGCTAGAAAACTCCGAGTCAAGAGTGAACGTTCGGGGTACTTGCGGCATGCGCTGGACCTCCCTCCGCATGGCATCATCCGGCGATAAGCTCATGCGTTGCTCTCTCTGTCGTTTGACGCGGTTTTCCTCGATGACTATAGCGTCCTCGATTTCCATCCTTAATCGGTAAAGAACAGCAGCGCTTTCGTCATCGCTGGGTGCTGTTGCTGGCGTTCCTCCCAGTGAAATCGGTCGAGTGAGCACATTGCCATCCTCAGCAAGTCTGTCATCTTCGCTCTTCAGCCATCTGCTGAATATCAGCCATTCTTTGTAGAGTTGGTCTGCCTCGGACGGCGGAGGAAGCGCATTGGGAGGGGCAGCGCGCGAGGTGTTGTTGGTGTACATATGCCCACCGAAACTCATCGTACGGAAGGGTGCGGACGCCAAAAGACGTTGTGTTTGCTTCGTGGCTTCGAGGTGGAGTCTCCTACAAGTTATCAGTAAAGAGTTCTCGCGATTCGAAGGACAAACAGGGAAAGACGCACAATTGGAGAAATGATATACACAGTTGCAGAGCTTGGTAATGGCCAGTGATAGCCTTGCGCAATCCGTCCATTTCTTTCTCTTTCCCCATGTACAAGATAGTACGCATGATCTTTTTGGGGTTCGTGCGCTTGTCCACCAACTGCGTCTCATATGGCTTCAGGGTTTTCTGGCAGCGCTGCAGCGTCTCCTGGAAATCGACATACGGAAATGGCAACGGTTTACCATACTCCTTCATCAGGTCCTCGAGCTCGACGAGGCAGTGGTGGAACGTGGAAAACTCGCGCACCAGCTCCTCGACCTGAGCGGAGGACTTCTCGTTTGCGCCTATGGCGGGTCAGTATGCTGCGAGCCGGGCCACGTCGTAGATCTCGGTACCTGTGAAAGCAACATATATGCGTGTGGAGAACTGGACGAGCTTGATAATGTCTGAGGGGCTCATGCCGAACGACATGATCGGTGGGTGTAGCCGCGCCTGCGGCGAAACGGGACGGGTAGAGTCCTCTCATGCAACGTGGAAGTGGATAGCAGCAGAACGAATGTCGCCTGAGCACGCTCTCAGAAGGGAGGTGGATGTTGAGGTAAGGTGGTGTCTGAGCCCCTCCACCGGCGCGATCGCTACGCCTTCCAGGGCGGCCGGCTGACGGGGCTATGCATGCTTGCCTCGTTGCGAGAACGGTTGCCTCGTCCACCGGGTGGCCGGTTCTGGTTGAAGCGAGTATATTGGCTTTGGAGATGACCGGGCTTAAGGTGCTTGTCTCTATCCATATGTCGTGGTGGCTGCGTCTCGTATTCAGGCGCTGTGGCGCTGCTAGCGTTGAGCAATGGGAACTTCGCATCCCCCCACGTGGTGAAGCGCAGTCACGGCTTTGGAGTGTTTGCAGAGCGGAGTCCCGCATCCAGTCCTCAACCTCCCTTCAACTGCTTCGTCTGCGGGCCAAAGACTCGCCGGCACTTGCTGCATGTCCACCCCTCGTCGACCGCAGAGGCGTCGTGTGCTAGAGCTGCCTTGGGCATGCAGCAACGCGGTCTCTCTCTTAGACGGGCACTACAAAACCAGTGGATGAGGACGAAACAGGGGCAAACATTCGTCGTAGATGCCTGAAACAGGTGACCGCCAATGCAGCAGGCAGTTCGTCGGCGTGGTGCTTTCGAGGTCGCCTGCAGCAGCTGGCGCAGCCTGTCGCAGTCGCACGCGAACACGGGGAGACACGAGGCTGTCCTACCATGCCCGATATTGTTCACCGGTGTGCCCAAGTCTGCCTAGTCGCGGCTGTTCTCTCCTGACCCCTCGGCGCAGCGCTGATTTGTGGTGGCTCAGGCTCTGCGCGAAGCATCATATGTAGGATGAGATTCCGTGATTGCGACGACGAACTACCACAGCATTGCATGCGCGAGTAACCACCTGCTTGGAGATAATTATTGCTGCTTGCCACTTCTTCTCCGTCGATAGATTTGGAAGTCAATCCTGCCGATAAACCTTCACGTGCCTCGGTCCGGCTTGATCGCTCCGCAATGGGTCTTCGAAAATGGATCCGACGACCGATGAGAGGTCGTCGTCTAGGTGTCGAGGATTTGACGCCGGGATTTGACGATGTTCCGGTAGGAATCGCTACCTCAGTCTTTCACATTATTGTCAGTGCTAACGTGTCTCACAGGCTTCCAAACAGCGTGCCTGGGCGCTACACACCATCGACTCTGCACCCTTCCAGGCCTGGGTAGTGGTAGTAGCTGGCATAGGCTTCTTAACAGACGCCTTCGGACTTTTCTCGCTGAACGTCGTCACGTCCATGATTGGGTATGTTTACTGGCCAGACAACAAAGACAGCGACGGGGTACCCGAAGTCCCTTCGGAGATCAAGACAGCTATGATGTGCGCAACACTTGCCAGCACCATGATCGGGCAAGTGACATTTGGGCTGGCCGCCGATATTCTAGGCCGAAGAAAGATGTACGGGTTGGAGTTGGTTATCGTCATTGTCGGCACCATGCTCATGGTTATGAGCTCCAATGGCGAGAAGAACAGCATGGCTGTCGGAGGCTGGCTCATCACATGGCGCGCTGTAATGGGCCTGGGCATAGGAGCAGATTATCCATTATCGGCTGTTATTACTGCAGAATTCGCCCCCAGGAAGTTCCGAGCCCGGATGTTATCGTGGGTTTTTTTTGCGCAGCCCATCGGCCAACTCTTGGCGAACGTACTATCTTTCGCAGCCGTGGAGGGGTTCAGGTCTCAGATCACCAGCGATAGCCTTTCGTGCGGACCAGACGACCTGCGATGCTTCCGAGCAATTGATCGTTTGTGGAGGTTGGTTGTCGGCATCGGTATCGTCCCGGCGCTTATCGCCCTCGCCTTCCGTTTCACCATTCCGGAATCACCGCGCTACAAACTCGATGTGCTCAGGAACGACAAAGCCGTCATTGAAGATACGCAGGATTTCTATGACACTCCTGAGGTCGATCCCGAAGGCGGGGAGCTGGACACCCTCCAGGCTGCTCCCACTCCGGCCGGTCCACAGCAGCCCTCAAGACGATCGAGTTCCTCTTCTGAAATCGCACCAGATGAAGTCATCGACGACGGCAGCGATAGTGATTCGGAGCCCAGGCACAGCGCAGCCTACCAGCGTCCAGCCGCTGCCGCGATGCGGTTGTCGCCCGGGGATCCGAGCTTCGTCCCGCCGTTGGCATCATGGCAGGATGCAAAGAAGTTCTTCATTGAAGAGAAAAATTGGCATTATCTCCTTGGAACCTCGCTCTCATGGTTATTCTTGGATTTCGCCTTCTATGGTCTAGGCATGTCGTCGCCAGAGATCGTGCGGCACATCTGGAGCGATCCAACGGAAAGACGTGCAGACGTCTTTTCGACACTCCGAGACAATAGCCTGCACACCCTGGTCATGGTATCTATCGGAGCAACTCTGGGTGGTGCTATCATGATCAAGGTGATCAAATATGCCTCGCCTAAAGTCATCCAATTCTGGGGGTTCCTGGCGTTATTCGTGCTGTTCATCGTCACAGGCAGTGCATGGACACAGCTTCTCGACAACAGCCGCTCCGGACTTATCGTATTGTATGTGTTGAGCCAAATTGCGTTCAATTTGGGCCCGAATGTGACCACATTTATTGTAAGTGTTTCGAGTCGATTCCGTTCCCCTGGCGCAAAAGTACTGATCGTTTCCCAGATTCCAGCGGAGATCTTCCCCACGAGATACCGATGCACATGCCATGGGATCGCTGCCGCCTCTGGGAAGCTCGGATCTTGGCTCGTCCAAATCTTCCTGGCTTTCCCTTTCCAGAAGGGCGACAAGACCCAGCAGTACAATCAGGAGCGTGAGAACTTTGGGCATGTGCTCCAAGTGATGAGCGCTTTCATGGTAGCTGGAGCCATCACGACATATTTTCTGGTACCAGAGACTCGAGATCATGACAACAAATCGAGAACGTTAGAGGTTTTGGCGGGGGGGAAGAAGGCGTTGGACGCATTGAACAAGAAGAGAGACGAGGAACGAGAAGAGGACTGAACCTGATCGGATGCAGCTCTGGAGTGTATGTGTTTTAGTTTCATTGATAGATAATATATCTAATCTTAGTTCAACTGACCGATAATTATTATGAGGAGTGCGTAGCACACATGAGTGACGTCACTCTCTCGCGAGGTTGCGTTGTCTCTCTCCCATCACCGATAGCGACACAGGAGACATCCATCTTCGTTCGCATTCGGCCATGGCGTAGCTCCCAGAGGATGATAGCCTCGCACGAGAATTGAGTGGTGGCGGTGGTGAGATGGGACGGAAGATGGCAGGCCGGGTTGAAGAAAGCGCGGAGACGCTAATCCCGTTAGGGTCTAGCGTCCATCCCAACGAAAGGCGGGGGCATCCCCCTGCGATCCTCGTTCCAATTGCTTAGTCCAACTTTACGTTCCCAATGCAGGAATAAATCTTAAGTCATTCACGATACACAACTGTTTATGTAGCAGGCAAGCTTAGTTTCTGGGAAACAATCATACATTTAAAGGTTGCTACACTGAAAGCCATCATACTCAACTGTTCGCTAGGACACTCGCGAGACGATAAGAGGCCGTCCGCAAATCTAGCAGAAGGTTTGCGGTTTATCCAAAGGTTTTTCATCTATCCATCAGGGGCTGCACTGCTCGATTGATCGCTCGTCTCCTTGTCTTGCTCGTTGAGTTTCAAAGTCAACTTCTCCAATCTCTCCTGCAACACCCTTTCTGTCTCATTGAATCTTCTTTCGAACTCTTCGTCGTCCAATTCCTCTTTCTCTTCCGGGGACTGGGCTGTTGGCGTTTTGTCCAATGCTCCGTCTACTTCTCCGTCCGCGTCTCCCTCAGTAGCGGTTTGCTTAGTCGCATCACCATTCGTGGCCGTTGAGTCCTTCCCCATCTTTTCGATTCGATCCATGCATTCATCCAGCCTCTTCACACTGTCTTTCGGCCACGTCGTCTTGAAGTCGTATTGGCCCTTACAGGTCCTGGCATCCGCGGGTAAAACTACCCAGTCAAATTTGTTCTCAATGTAACAGTGCATGTCTGGCTCCATAAGACGGGCCATTTCCAGTGTGCCGACTCGTATGTCTGCCGTGGCTGGTGACCAGTCGCCAGTTGTCCACATGACGGTTCCGCATTCTGCACAAGTGAACTCCTGGCGCACTGAACCTGACTTGCGGCTTGTTGCGACTACTTTGGGGGGTACTGCTCCGATTGACGTGACTCTGTCGAACTCTATGGAAGCGAAAAGTGAAAAGGCCGACCCGGTCAGTTTCTGGCAGTCGAGGCAGTAGCATGCGTGGCAGAAGAGTGGGGCCGAGTGGAGGCGGTAGCGAACTAATCCACAGAAGCAACCACCTTTGAGAGACGGAAAGGGCTTTGCGGTCGACATTGCGGAGTGCGTGGGCGAAAGCAGCAGTTTGATGATAGGGCCTTGGAATGTTGGAGGATGGATGACAGATGGTGTTCGCGGATGACAGAAGCTGCCTTGTCACCTTGTCTTGGGTGCCGAGGCGCCAGTCCCCTTGCAGAGCCGTTAAGTGATCACTAAGCAAGCACTAAGCAGGCGCTTCCTCACCCCCGCCATCCATCATCCATCCCACTGCTACTGCATCCGAACGGCATCACTTCGCGCTTCCTCGGTATTTACCTATCAGAAACGATGCTATACACTTCACGATGCACATGCCAGACCGCTTCGTGCGCGGTTGGACCACGCGGGCCTGCGGACACCACTCCCGCCACTGTACCCCGGTTTAGCGAGGTCTGCTTATAAACATCTCGGAGTCTTACTCGACGCGTCTGTGAAACAAACTTATTGGACGCGACCTCTAGCCGTTTACTCAATTAATGATGCTCAACCTACTATTCTCTGTTCCCCTGGAACGCGGTAGATTGGGTCAAAAACCAGTATTTGATACCAGTACACAAGCAGCACGCTAGACTCTTTGTCACTATATCCACGGATCGCATCGACTCGAGTATCTCAAACGCAAGCTGCTATTGCTATCTCAAAACATGACAAGCGAGGGCAACCGCGCCAATACAATCTGTTAATTTGAGTCAGTTAGTCATTCCCAACTATCGGCAGGTCAAACATACTCTAGGAATAGTGTATTCCAAGTACTCTTCAACTACGTGTTGCCCCCTATATCTTCGATAACTCAGCTCAACCAACTTAGTCGGTAGCGTCCCATCGTTTATAATCCATATCAACGACATCGCTGGTAGCAAACTGCTATCATGCCATTAAGTCTTTTAAACCAGTGTGCTTTCAGAACCGAACATCCAATATTTGTTACCTCAACGAGTCTACAACGTTTCTATCAAATATTATTACTATAGTTCTCGCGTTCCAACTACGTCTTATTTCTCCCACAAAGAGGATGTCTATTTAGATTGTGACTCAGTTTCGTAGTATCCTTAAAGTCGACTAGAAGGACTCGGAGCACTATGTTGAGAGTAAGATGTATCAATAGCTAGTTTGGATAACTAGCTGTTCAAGGGCTTTTGTTTGTCTAACTGTCTTTCGGGTTTTCCTGGCTGTCAATCGGTGTTTATTATTTTGGCATATTCAGGCAGTCATCCAAATCACAGTACACAATAGGGTAAGAAATGCACGCAACTCCCGAAGATACTTTGGCGCACATGGTATAGGAGCTATAACGTTCTCTCCGCCATGTTACATCTTTCTTTGATTCACGCCTACTCCGGGAATGTGCATGATAATGTAGAATCAACGGTTCTTCACGACGTCTTGCCTGGTCATGTTGCCTTTGTTCACGCACAACGTTCACTGCTCTTTCACGGACAGCCACATTGTTTCTCACCGCTTAGCACTGTGCACGCAATTTATACCGGCCACGCAGCTGCCATTCCATCTTCACCGAGAGTTCACGCAGCGCGTCCCAGAAGCTCCAGTCACCCCGCGAGCGTTGCCACGCTCACCTTAAACATGCAAACCTCCGCAACACCAACCCCATCCGCCCACAAACACACTCCTCGCCGCCGTCCGCACGCAATGGAACTTCCAACGCCGATAACCTTTGCTGCGAACGCAAGCTGGACATGCACAACCTGCGGCGTACCCCATCGTTTCACCAATACCTCCTTCGCGCGCCCGCTCGGCCGTCTCAAGTGCCCTCTCTGCAGCGCAGTCGCCAATTTCAACCTTCCGCTCACGAACACCAACCTCGCTATTCTCGACGGCAACCAGTACTCCGTCTCCGTTCCCCCTGGCAGCCGCGACAAGCCCTTGACCGTCTTCGGCTGGGTGTGCTGCAGCTGTGGTCGCTCTCACCAACGAATTCCGCACGCCATAGAGCGCCCCGCGACGCCTCCCCCTCGTTTCCGCGATCGAATCCTAAAAGCCTATCACAAGACCATACATGGAGGCGATTTCGAGTATGATAGCGTGACGTCAATCCACGACTACGGCTCCTCGCTTCCTGAGCGCAAGGGATTCAGGGTTGCGTTCGATCGGCCTTGCTCCTGCGAGCACGCGACCTGCGAGCTCTGCTATCGGTTCAAGGTCGTTGGGGAGGGAGAGTGGATTGCTGCGACTGGAGCAGTGGGCGTGTTCCCGTCGAATCGAACGTAAAGAGAGCGGCAAGATACTATGGAAACGACACATACTTGGGGAGAAAATGGCAAATGCTCTTGAAACGTGGAGACCAGCTTCGAATACGCGGAAAGGCAGCAATTGAAGGCGCTTGGCGGGACTGCGCCGGGTTTCGATGCGGGAGATGCGGAAAAGCGACTAATAGATACCCAGACCGATCGAGTAGGACAATGAGCTCTCCAGTTTGATGAGTTTGAAACTGCACTGTGTGAGGGAGACTGTTACGTGCTGTGATGTCCATTGTTTCTACGATATCTCCAACTGCAGCTATTTAGTCATGACTCCCAGCTGGATTAGATTGGACTGCATTGTAAGTTCACAACTCTCGTATATGTACACTTTACTGACGCAACGATGCAGCCTCATACAATGATACCTAACTTATACGATGTCGGCGAAGAGATATATTAATTCTCCCCTTACATACTCCATCCCATACTGCGCCCATAGAACCTCCTTTCAAAGATTCCTTATCCCATCCTAGCAATCATGGTGATCATCTCCCGATCCAGCCTGACCATCTCCCCTCCGCTCCCCCGCTCCCTAACACTAGAGCTACGAGCAGTCAAGCGCGCAGACCGCGTCGACTCCGGCTTCATCAAGAAGCTCTACAACAACGACTACACATCGTGTTTCGGCGATGGCATCTGGCTCTGCCGCTGCGGCCACGAAAACATCCTCACGCACTGGACGGGCCCCCACCCCTTCAAGTTCCTCCGCTGCGGCAACTGCGACCGCGTCATCGACGCCAAATCGCTCGCGTCCGACATCCTCAAGCCCGTGAAGCCGTTCACGCGCATGTACTCCATCGCGCGCCGCCCCATCCCCGAAACCATGGCTTTCGGCATGGCGTGTCCGGACTGCGGGCTTACGCACCGGGGCAGGGTTCAAACGTGCTGGTCGTCGGTTACGCGCGAGGTTGGGTACGTTGTGTGTTTGCGGGATACCGTGTGTGTTTGTGGTCGTGCTGCGGATTCGAAGTGGCTTCAGTTTAGGATTGGCGACGCGGAGACGTATCGGATGGATCCGCATGGAACTGCGGTCGACCTGAAGATGCGGCTTTTGGGAGTAGCTTCGCCGGTAGCGGGTAAGTTTCCGATCAATCGGCATGTTACTGCGCCTGAGGGGTTTAATCGTGGTCCTAGGCAACGCGACAACAGTGAGGCCAATCCTGGTTCCGAAACCAGATCTCGAAGCTTTCGGTCTATGGCTGGAATGGTCCGTCGGATATTCATCAGGCCGCGAGGCAACACGGTTTAGCCGATATTGAAGCTTCGGAATGGAATAGAGCAGGGTAGTATACTTTTTCCGATCAAAATGACGTGCATATTCGCTAGGATGTTTCATTTAGCTACGTACGTACCTACGTGCTATTAATTGTGTCATCTATTCCACTGATTAGTAGTAACATGAATGTTACAAAAGATCTTCAAAATCGCACATTAATATCACTCTTAAAACAACTGACGCAATCCATATGCTATATTTCGATTTATATTCTGATTACTCTTCAGCTTTTCGTACGGGCAACAAGCGGCAACGAGCTCTGACATACATCTATGTTATAATGTACTACTCACGTATCAAACCTCCACTCCACGCTCTCAGCGATGAAGATCATCCATACACCACTCACAAGCCTTCCCAATCCTAAACCGCGGCCACAGATGCGTCGCCTTAGCCCCACACACACAAAACTCCCGCTGCGTCGCAAACGCCACATACCTCCTCGGCGGCTCTAGCACCACTAGCCCATCAACCGTATGCTCATTAAACTTCCAATCGAGCTTCTCCCTCCAATTCAGCGGCTGCGCCGCCACGTGCGCGCGCCACGTGATGCCGCACTCCGTGCACACCTCGCCAAACGGCACGCGGAAGTCGTCGCCGCAGGTCGTGGGCACGGTGCGGTTGCTGCTGTTGTAAAGAGGGGTGGGGAACGGCAGCAGGTGCGGCGTGGTCTCGCAGTCGGGGCACCAGATGTGGCTGCAGTGCGGGCAGAGCAGCTTGCCGAAGGGGTTGTCGGCGCCGATGTGCAAGAGGGAGGTGATGTGCCCGCAGTGGCAGCACATCCAGAGGCCCTTTGTGACCCACGGCGCGTCTTGGAAGAGCGCGATGCGGTCGAGGATGTAGCAGTGCTCGGCGGCTTGCTCGGCGGCGCTGAGGGGAAGGATGGGCTTGGGAGCCGAGTTCGGAAAGCGGAGGAGAGAGACGAGTTTGCGGAAGGGGTTTGGGAAGAGGGATATCAACTTGGCGGTCGTTGGAAGTTGGTGGTACATGGTGGTGACTGGTGTCAAGTGGCGTTTTGATTTTAATGGTAATCGAGCGTTGCGTCTTTGGAGACTGGACTGGTTGAGTAGGCTCGGTTGTGGTGGCCTTTTGGTTTACAAATGCTCTAAAGAAAGAAGCAGGTCAGGTGTAAGCGAGTGGGGCTTTTGTATACTCCAATGTCTTATCTCGACGTTGTTCAGGGACATTGTAAGGATGACTCACGATGTATAGGGTTAGTTAGGAGACATTGCACGTGTACAATGTTGGAGTTACGTGAAACGCTGTTCCACTATAGTCTCTTGGAGTCGTTTCGCACTGCTCAGCCCTGATGATACACTCAGTATACCATAAAACTCACGATCCTTATCGACGAAGTCACGGAATATCTGTCCTGTATATGGATTAGTTCGTTAGTGCTAGTATGCGATGACTGAAATTACTCCACCTTGTTTACTCTCTCTTACGTTAATAGATTAGTGTTGTTGTTATTGACCACTTGCCAATTTTTGCAACATGTTGTATTATCCTGCTAGTAGTTATCTTTGAGAGATTTCTGGAATTCGGTTATATGTTATATGAATGGATCAGATGCGCAAAAGAACTAATCAAGTTCTTTACATGCTTACTGTATACTGGACAGTCTCTGGGCTAACCCACTGTTTAAGTTATCTTCAACGTTCTAGCACTTCTGCACACGCTCAACGTGTTGGTACCAGTATTGATCCTGCACGGTCGGTAGGTTCAACTTCCCGTCGTAGCGCTGGACGAAGCGCTGCCAGTTCCATTCACTCTTGGTATGGCAGCGTGCACATTCGATCTTATCGAATCGGATGTACGAACGCTCCTCTTTCAGCTCACGCATGCGCTTGATGCGTGTTCCCCGCTTGCTGCCCTTCGCACGGATCGCGTGCCATAGCGTCCGGCTCAGGTATGGATTCTGCTCTTTGGCGCGATGAGAAAGACCGCATTGAGAACAGATAGTAAAGTAGGGAACTTGTTTTTTGAGATCGCCATCGAACTTCACCACCGCGGAGAGGCTTTCGTCTACCGTCACCCAGCGTGTGGCGAGAGGGCTCGGCGTAATGAGTGGATCGATCACATCTCCACAATCTTTACAGCGGACGAAGCCAACGGGATGCGGGCCTGGGCTATACTTCAGCTGGTTTTCGGTACCGCAGTTGCATGTCCAGAAGCCATTGGCTTCCACGATGTCGTACCGAGAAGGCAGTGGTGGTAGCACTGGAGAAGATTTGCCAAACATTTTCTCGAGTATTTACTTCAGGGCGTGAATGGGTGTGAGTGTGGGCCTTGTGGTTTGATTTGTAAGGTTTCTGAGCTCAACGTGTTATATACTTTCGACACCTTGGATTGTGAGATTGCTCAAAGTCATTGTGTCGTTCATGAACAATGTTAAGGCTTATTGGTCGCATATGCACTATGATGTTAGACATGTCAGGACATGGCATACCAGTAGATGGCCTTATTCATGGTCCTGCAGCAGCCATGGTGTCTTACATATACCGTGGTGAAGAATGTGCGCGGGAGAACCCTAGTCGAAGATTGGTCCTTCTTCTGCGCCTCATGATGACACTTGGAAATATGCCGAATTGTGGATGTCGCCTGTATCGTCTCATCAGGGTTGATATCCGGGTTGCGATGATTGATGTTGTGAAGTTTGAACTTCTCGTGATGTTGCCGTGGCCGTCAGAGGTCTGCAAGTCCGCTTTACCCTTTTTCGGATACCGTGCCGACGCGCTAGAGTGCCCGTGCGCTACACGAGCCATTACAGTACACGAGCCACCCCTTCTAAAATCAGCGCGCGCAAAAATGAAGCTGTAGAGCCACATACAAACTGTATTATTATGAGAGTTTCTAGTGTAGTACTATATAGAGCCTTGCGCAGCTTTTGTACTACTTAAATTTTTGTGGTACCTTAATTTGGCGGCCGCGCGTGGTGGTTTTAGGTGGAAGCGATGGCGGCGGAGGTGCAGCATCAACACCACTTTTAGCACCTACAACACGACGCTTTTTTGTAGATTTTGAAGCAGCGCTTCGTGAGGCTTTTCGCTTGCCCTTGTTTAGTGTATCGCGAGATTTTTGTGAGGTTGCAGCGTCGCGTTGCTGCTTTTTGAGCGCGCGCGCTGCGGCTAGTTCTGCAGCCCTTGCTTTACGCTCCTCCGCCGCGCGCTCCCTCGCGATTTGCCGCAGCGCCTTTGCCTCCTCTGCCATCTTTTTCTTGTATAGTGTAGCTGCAGCTTTGAGCTCGCGATTGTGAGTTTTCTGGAGTTTTTCCTGCTCCTCTTCGCGCTGTCTGACCGTCTCGCGCGCACGAGCTTCTCGAACCTTGCGAGGACTCTATAGTATAGCACCGCTGTGAAACTCCTCGCGCTGCTGCAGGTCAAGGACCTTACTCTTCTTCTTATGCTTCTGTTTGGTAGTGATCGCGGCGCGCAGGCCTTCGTTTTCGTGGTGGAGGAGCTCGTTTTGAACCTGTAGAGAGTGTAATGCAGCAGCGACGCGTTTGCCTTCAGCTTTTCCCTTATCCGCAACCGCAGCGTCCAAATTTTTTCGCAGGTCTCTCCAACTATCCCCATCACCTAGCTCCCGCAGTTCTGTATCCCTATCTTGATCAGAGGTGGTAGTGTTAAAGCGTTTTAGTATAACCTTCGCATCCATCGGCCACACGCCTGTAGCTTGAAAACTCTTCAAAATAAGCTCCGGCCTCATTGTACTGCCCCACGCTGACCAAAATATCGGAAAAAAGTCGCCTTTCTTGACGCTAATAAGCCCTTGCGATCGGTGTAGATAGCGGTTGAGTTCTTGAGTATAGTGCTTCAAAAGCAGCGAGAACATCACCACATCGAGCGGCTGTAAGGTGTGGGTTGAATGAGGAGGAAAAACGGCAAGGAGGATCTTTTTGGCGTCGCAGTAGTCGATAAACTCGCGCGTAATGTGGCTGCCGTGGCTGTCAGCAATAAGGAAGCGCCATTGCCGACGCGCTTTCGTTGCAGTATAGCGCTCAAACAACTGCTCAAGCCATGCTAATCCAATATCGTTATTCGTCCATCCTGAGGTTGAGTTAGTAACAAGAACCTTGTGTTTTCTAGCTTCAATAGAGTCAACCTAGCTCGATTGCAACCCAGCTTTTCCCTCGTAGATGAGAGCGGGCGGCAGTGAGCTCCCATCGCTACAAACGCAAGCTAGAAGCGTGATCCATTCCCTATTGCCATCTTGTATAGCCGCCGTACGCAGTTTTGCTAGCCAGATTGCTTTAGAAAAGACGCGTTTGGTGCGTGTAGTTATGCCAACGAAGAAGCCTTTCTCATCTATATTGTAGGTATTGCCCGGCTCCACATCGTACTCCCGCATTTTTCTATGGAGTAGTTGAAAGTATAGGTCGTATTTCTTATATGAATCAGCTTGGTGACGATTGCGATCAAGCCCGGCGCTCTATTTGACTGTAAGCTTATCCTTGTGTCGATGCAGAAAGCGCGAAACCCACGCATCTAAAGCTTCCCATTTTGCAACTGCACTTGCGAAATTTCGTACTATCTCTCGTGTAGGTAGCAAGCCTCGCTCAGTGCATCTTTCTATGTATATAACGAGTTCTGCCTCTTGTTGTAGGTCGAGTAATTGCCGGTGTTCGTGGTACTCTGTTTGAGACTGCGATGTGCCTTGGTGTCTTCGCGACAGCGTCGTGCGATCAACGCCGAACTGTTTGGCAACTTGGCGGTACGAGAAAGATGCGCCGGGTTCGCGCGAGTTAATTGCTTTAATTGCAGCGTTGATTGGATCCATATTGGTAGAGTAACGACGTGTCAAAGTTGGGATAGATCATATGTTTTGAAGTTGGGGTGGCTCGTGTACTGTAATGGCTCGCGTAGCGCACGGGCACTCTAGGCGAGCCGGGTCGCACGACGAGCCACAAACACCAAAATACCAAACTAGGCCCAAACTTCAACACCTCATAGCTCTACCACTATGGCACCAATTGACGATGCGATTGCAGCAATCAAATCGCGCGAACTAGGAGAGAATTTTTCGTACCAGGAAATTGCTAACCAGTTTAGTGTGAACAGAACTACACTGTCGCGAAGACACCAAGGCTGTCAGACGAGCCAGCAAGCCCAGCACGCCGCCCAACTTAACCTTAACCTACAACAAGAAGCGCAACTTGTACGGCATATTGAAGACCTTATAAAGAGAGCCCTGCCTCCAACGAGAGCTATAGTCAAAAATTTTGCGTCGCAATTGGCTGGCAAGGACGTTAGCCTCACCTAGGTGAACCGCTTCATCCAGCGAAACAGCACCCATCTGATCTCAAAATTCACCTCTGGAATCGATTCTCAGCGCCACAACGCTAACTTAGGCTTTAAGTACAAGCAATATTTTGAGCTTCTGCACTCAAAGATTATTCAGTATGACGTACAGCCTTACAATTCTTACAATATAGACGAAAAAAGCTTTATAATTGGTGTCACAACGCGCTCAAAACGAGTCTTCAGCCGACAGCAATAGGAGAGCAAGGAGGTCAAGGCAGCACTGCAGAATAGATCACGTAAGTGGATAACACTGCTAGCAGCTATTTGTGCAGATAGAAGTACTCTGCCGCCCGGCCTTATCTACCAGTCGGCGAACAGCTCACTGCAGGCGCCATAGGTGGCCGATATTGAAGCTGAAAAGCACGCCTGCTTTATCTCATCATTACCCTCAAGCTAGACGAACAACGACATCGGATTGGCCTAGTTAGAGCAGGTTTTTGATCGCTGCACGAAGCAGAAAGCGCGCCAAAGAAGAAACTAGAGGCTCCTTATTCTTGATGGCCATGGCAGTTACCTTACCTTCGACTTTCTAGAGTACTGCAACGCTTACAGGACACTAGTAATCGTGTTTCCGCTTTACTCAACTCATACGCTTCAGCCACTTGATGTTGTTTGCTTTAAACCTCTTAGCAGCGCCTACACTACCTAGCTTACTGCTTTTCTCCACCGCAGCCAAAGGCTTGTTCTACTAAAGAAAGAAGACTTTTTTCCATTGTTTTGGAGTGCCTGGGAGTCCTCTTTTACTAACAAACTCGTCTTTAGAGCCTTTGAAGCTACTGGTATATAGCCTATAGACAGCGAGGTTATACTCGAAAGATTCAAAGATAAAGAGCCTAAGAAGCAGCTAGCAGGTGAAGCAACTTACTTAGCACTTACTAAGAGCGACTAGCGTCCGATAGAGCGTCTCGTACGCTCTGCAGTAGCTAATCGTACCGCAGATAAGTCAAAAAAGCTCTCTAAAACAGTGCACGCACTCGCTACCCAAAACACTCTACTTTGCAATAAAAACAGCGGTTTACGAAAGGCTCTTTAAGCTAAAAAGAAGCACAAAGAGCGCGGCAAACGTCTTAACTTGCAGCAGCGTAAGGAGTACCATAGTGGCGCTGTCTTCTAGTCGCCGCGCAAGCTGCGTGAAGCACGTGCTCGAGAGGCAGTAAAAGAGAGAGAAAAGGAGAAAGAAAAAGCTGCCAGAGCTACCAGAAAGGAGCTTCAAACTGCTGCAAAGCTACTCCAAGAACAAGAGAAAGAGGAGAAACGGGTAGCGCAAGAGAAAGCTAAAAAGATAAAGAATCAGGAGAAGGCTGGGCAGCAGGCCGCGCGAGCTGCTCGAATCGCTGCTCAAAACACTAAGAAACCTATACAAAACGTCTCTCCTATCAAACGAAAAGCCTCAAAAGCACCCATGTTGAAGCGCAGGTTAAAGGCACCTAAGGGCGACACTGCAGCTGTCACGGCGTCCTTAGAAGCTGCACCAGCTGCTCTACCCAAAGTCAACTCCCGCGGCCGCACTATCCACCTTCCAGGCAAATATAGATAGTACAAAGTGATCGCGAGCATGTACAGAGTAATGACAATAAAAAATCTTGCGATAATAGTTTTTGTTGGTGTTGCAATAGCCTCATCTTTGAGGTGGTGAGCATGTTGTTTGTGGCTCGTCGCGCGACCCGGCTCGCCTAGTGCGTCGGCACGGTAGATCCGTTACGTCATTGTCAGCCTCACACCCCGCGGCTCCTGTCCGTTCTGTCTCGATTAACTACCCACCACATTCTCATCCGAGTGCCCATCTACGCCGGCTGTCCATCTCAGGATTCATCAGTATCGCATGATTCCAGCCTATAATAGATGCGCCAATGCTTCGGTTATTGGCATCGCGTTCCAGCTGTCTCATCTTCTACTTCAGGTGTCACCAGCGGAGAAGTTTTCGCAAAGCTCAAACTTGTTGCGGGGAGCATCATGGACTGGAACAGCATGCAATATTACGGAATCGATAAAAGTGGCAAGGTAATCGGCATGTTATGTGGCTCATTTATCTTGCAAGCGGCGCGACTTCCAACCCTTGTTACCATCACTCGCAGCACGGATTCTCGTATTTTCCAACGCACTTGCTTGGCTTCCTCTCCCCTGTCTCCACTTCCTTGTCCAGAACAACAAGCTGTCCCAAATCCTTCCCGCCATTGATAACCTCATCATCCACGACAAGCACCGCGAAGAATATCGCATTCTCCTCCCCAGGATTGTCACTGCGTTGGTGGTGGCAGCCCGGCGCCTCGTATAAGAAGTCGCCCGGCCCATAGATTTTCGGCTCTTGGCCGTTCATTTGGTTGAGAGAGTAACCGGAAACGGGAATTGCGATGACAGCGGCCCCACCATGGCGATGTGATGGCGTTCCTCCGTTGGGAGGGATGTTGATGTACCCGACTACGATGGTCTTCCCGGGCAAATTTGGAGGGTGGTACATTGCACGAATCTCGAAGCGCTCGCGCGGTTTCCTAGATGGTAGATGAGCGAGACGGGACTGGCAACATCGGAGAGCTTTTACCCTTCAATTTGCCATACGTCATCTACTTTGACGACGGTTGGCATGTCGGATTCGGGAGCCATTTTCGCTGTCTGGAATCTGGGAGAGGTGAGTTGTTGCAGAATGATGCTTTGCCTGAAGTATTTGTATGTCCCCGCTCAACGTTACAGCCATCGGCTACTCACCAGCTACTATACCGAGTGTGCTCCCTTTAGAATCGACCACGATAGCCGACGGCCACGGTGGATCATCTCAATGACCGAGTAGCCGACGCCTTTCAACCTACAATGGCCGAGGACCGAACCGGCAAGGACTTGGCCATTTGAAGGCATTTTATCGTTCAAGCCCACGTATTGAAGACCCGTCACGAATTCCCATCATAGAGACGCTTGAGGGTGCTTCTGGATCACATGACCTTTCGAAAATCGGATTGAAGCCTTGGTTTCTACCGGACCTGCGTCGTTGAGTGCTACCTAACACCGAAATTGGACTATGGGAAACCATGGCTCTAGGAACGGCGGTTTGCAGGATTACTGTGCTCGGGAGTGCGAAAATTCAGCGCTTACCTAGGAGTGGAAATTGGTACCGCAAACGTTCGGGAATAAATGGAGGCGGCTCGCGTAATACTGGCTGTGGCACACAAGCTCCACCAACGCCTTCCTAATGTAGTGCTGATGTTAGATCAGTAATGTCGCCGACCTGACTTACCTACGATCTTCTGCAGAATGCACACTCAGTGCATGAAGTAGCTCAATGCATCTTTGTTAGCACAGCATTACTTACTCGACAGATAGACCCGCTTACACATCTCTGTGTCCAACTATCCACAGAAGTGCCCATCATGTCTTGGGAAATGCAAGGTGGCGAAGTTTTAGACGTAAGGCTTTACATGGAGCTCATCGACCAACATAAGGCCTGTGCGACACGTGGATCATCAAGAGGAAGATATAAAGTCGAGGATGCGCAAGCATGGTCTGTTAATTGCGCACTCAACGCCACGTTCAGAACACCGGTTCCCAGATCTCCCAAAAAGGAAAACCCCGGCTATGGAGGCAAAATTCGCGTCTAGTGACTCAGAAAACCCGGTCAATTGGTCCAAGGTAAGCTACTCTTACGCCATCAATACTTAGAACATGCAATAACTCTCTACTAGAAGAAGAAAGCCTTCATCGTCGCGGTAGGCCTGATCGCCATCACGAATAGCGTTCTCGATTCTGCTTTACCCAGCGGTGCGATCGACTATATCGCAAAAGACTTCAATGTAACCAGCGAGGTTCAGCTCGCCTTACCTATATCCCTGTATCTTGTTGGTTACATCCTCGGGCCGCTCCTCTTTGGCCCGCTCAGCGAAACATACGGACGTCGCGTAGTAATGGTGCCAACATTTGCCCTTTTCATTCCAGCGACGTTAGCGTGTGCGCTGGCGCCTAATTGGCCCTTCTTTCTCGTATTCCGGCTTCTGTGTGGCACTTTTGCGTCGAGTTCAATTGCCGTCACTGGCGGAATCTATGCAGACATTTACGAGGACTCACAAGAGCGAGGCCGTGCAATAGCGCTGTACATTGCGGTGAGTTGACCCACAATATCCTCCAGGATTCCATAATTCGGACATGTGGCTGACTGAAAGCAAGGCTACTGCATTTGGCCCCCAGCTCGCCCCAGCGATATCGGGTTTCGTGTCGCCCGTTAGCTGGAGATGGGCGTTCTGGATCGGGCTGATCCTAGCGGGAGCGTCCGCCGCCCCCATCGCACTCCTTCCCGAGACTTTTGCGCCAGTCATCTTGCGCAAACGGACACGAGCGTTACACAGGGCTGACCCACACGTGGCCACTCCCGTCATCCCCGGGGCTGCGTCAGAACGCCGTACCCACTTCGTTACCGTCATCCTTGCACGACCATTACGCATGTTGTTCACCGAACCCATCGTGTTGTTCAGCTGTCTCTACCTTGCATTCGCGACCGGCATATTCTGTAAGCAGTACGATGCTGCGGCCGAATCGCACATGCTGATGCTGCATAGTTCTATATTTCGAAGCGTACCCTTTGATATTCCAAGGAACATACGGTATGAACGCCGGCGTCGCGGGACTCGCTTTCCTACCTAGTAAGTGCCTGCATGCAAGCTTGTTGCTTATTCTTCAGCCTCCCGCTGACCCCCTCCTAGTAGCCGCAGGTGCCTGCGTGGCATTCTTGATATGCCTGTTATGGGACAGCATCCTTCTGCGTGCGAAGGAACGTGGGCTTGAGTGGACAAAGAAAGAAGAGTTTCGACGCCTGCCCCTAGCATGTTTGGGCGGGCCGCTCTACGTAATCTCACTGCTATGGATCGCCTGGACCGCCTCAGCCGATATTCACTGGATAGTCCCCATGCTGTCTGGCATCCCTTTCGGCGCAGGGTTCGTGCTCATTTTCATTTCGCTGCTCAACTACATGGCAGATGCGTACCGAGAGTACTCTGCCAGTGCAGCAGCAGCTGCGAGTTGCAGCCGTAGCGTTCTTGGTGCACTGCTTCCACTTGCAGGGCCATCCATGTACGCAAAACTCGGGACCAACTGGGGAAACAGCTTGTTGGCCTTTCTGAGTTTGGGCATGAGTGTCATTCCTTTCGTCTTCATCAGGTATGGAGATCGAATCAGAGAGGGGAGTAAGTTCAGCCAGGAGGTGCTACAAAAAAGAGAAAGGGACGCCGACGAAACTACCGACACGGTGTGACGTATTCGGGACTAGTGTGAGACAAAGGTATCAGCTGGAGCTGAGCGAAATGTGTGGCATCGCAGATATCTCTGCCTTGGGTAATTCCCATCTAGATTCCAGACCTTCGGTTTTTACTTAGACAAATGAGTGGCGCTTGGCGGTATCACACCATCTGGAGAGCTGTCTCTAGGTGATTACTTTTGGAAATACTTCTAGGTTTGGTCTAGAAAATTCGGACTAACCATATTACTATAGGCATCCACAGATGAGTGCATTGTTCCCTGCCGGGGGCACCCTGCACGCCCAAAGCTTGACAAATATTCTCAGCCAAGAACCTAAGCCCAGATCTTATGCGGTAGAAGCTTGTTCCAGTGGCTTGCATGGACCTCGGTTCATCGGCTTCTGTCCTTTGTATGCGAAGTTCATCCGAACCATATCCAGTGACCGTTGGAGCCAGGCTACGGGTTACACGGCAGGTCTCACCATATCATCAGGGCTTCTCCACAGCTTGCCACTCAGTGTACTGACCTCCAGTGTTACCCTAGCGTGTGGAGTCTTACATGCAGAGATGGTCACATTTCTTACACCGCGGGTTGGGGATTGGGAGATCTAAAATGGAATATGCGTCAATGCTGGGATAGGCGGCGGCGCGGCGCGTACAGATTCGTGTTGCAATATCACGCAATTGTAATCAGCCTGCATTGCCTAACCCACGGTGAGCGTTTGCTAAACGTGTGCTATAATCTACTACGCCAACGAGTATAAATCTGCAGATGGCACCCGTCGAGAACAAGCAACAAGCAGCTACCAGTCTTCGTATCTACAGAACTAAAAAAGCGTTTCTTTCTAGCAGCATTCTCCCTTGATTCAGTCATCATGCCTCACTCCGTCGATTCCACCCCTGAAGACATCATCACCACCCTCTACAACCTCCGCTCCAAGTTCCTCAGCAAGCGCGCCATCTTCGTTCCCAGCAATGAGATGATCAACATCCTACTCGCCCTAGGAGCCGATGCAAAGGATCTCAAACGCATCCAGGCCACCAGCGAGACCCTCCAAACCGACCCGACGCTCCCGTTCCGCCGCTCGAAAAACGGTCGTTTCATGTACGATCTGTCCTCAGCCGGCTCCCCAAAGCTACACCGCCTGGAACACCAGCCCTTCATCCTCTCCGCCGAAGAAGACTTTGTCCGCCACGACTCGGGCCAAGTGCGCCAGTTCATCGAGATCGAAGACGACCTGCAGGGCAACTCGGTGCTGCACGCACTCTTCAAATTCAAGACGTTCATGATGCAAGGCGTCGGCAAAGACTTCACCCCGCGGCCGTCTCTTGACTACGACACGTCCGATTTCATCTGCACGCTATTCCACCTCCGCACAGTAACGACGCCCACACTAGTCGGCGAACCCGCGCTCGAAGGCGTGCACAGCGACGGCGTCGACTTCACCATGACGACGTTCCTCGGCGCGGACAACATGACCGACGACAGCGCAGTGACATTCGTGCACGACAATGCGGAGACGAATGCGCTGCCGTTCGACAAGACGGACCCGAAGCACCTGCTCGCGACCTTCCAGCATAAGAACTTGCTGGATACGTTGCTGTTTGTGGATCACGAGAGGAAGCATAGTTTGAGCCCGGTGAAGGCGGTGGTGCCGGAGAAGGAGACGACGAGGGATATGTTGGTGTTTTTTACGAGGAAGCCGGTTGTGAAGGGGCATGTTAGTTATGAGTTTGATTCGTTAAGGATGCATAGGCGGTTGCCGCTGGATGTCAGTTTGAGTGTTGTTTAGGGGTTGGATTTGGAAGGTTATTAGACTCACGGTTGTGGTAATTGGTCGTGGAAGAACGAAGGAGTTGGGATCACAAAAGCAGATATAGAGGTTCACATTCTATTCGATTCGATTCAGTAGAGATAAATTGTTGTTCGGTTACGGCAACCGTAGCTCAAGCGTGTCTAAAGCCATGTCGTCGTGCAAAGCACAACGCTGGGCCCTAGTTATATGAAATCCTGCGTAAGTTAGTATAAGCCCGAAGGCCACGATCCGGAAACGCCAACGAAGCCCGTCAGATTCGTTTACCGAAGTGACGTTTTCGTCAGCCTCGGCCGGATCCGCTTCTCCCAAACTTTGACGTAGGCTGCCTCAGGATCGAAGCGATACCTGACCGGGCTCCCGATGGCGAACCTCACCCAAGTCGCGTCCGCCACCTCGCCGCAGGCACACACTTGGCCGTCGAACTCTATCTCACCGGCCTTTGTCACCTTCGCCCGGTGAGTCAGCCCACAGCCCCTGCAAACCTGGCCATACGGCACGAGCTTGCGGGAGTTGAAGTCGAACAAGGCTGCGAGATCATGTCGAAGGGGCGTGAAGATCTCGGATGCGGCCGCCGGTTTGTTGATGGGGCGGTCGCATGCATCGCACCGAACGTATTTGAACGGGTGTGGACCCGTGTAGTGCACCAGCTTGTTC
The DNA here is from genome assembly GCA_011032825.1 of Massariosphaeria phaeospora. Classification (NCBI taxonomy): domain Eukaryota; kingdom Fungi; phylum Ascomycota; class Dothideomycetes; order Pleosporales; genus Massariosphaeria; species Massariosphaeria phaeospora. The sequence goes on along the minus strand of JAADJZ010000003.1, from coordinate 40,033 downwards.
TCGTGCTTACAAGCGCAGATCCAAAGACCGTCGGCCATTGTCTGCGGCGCGCCCGCGGCCTGCAAGTGCGGGAATTCCGCGCCGGCGTATTCGAGATACGGAGTGCGTGGCTCCGCGCGCTGCGCTTTCTGGAGATTTTTCTCCAGATTCTTCTCTGAAAGCGCCATGCGCTTGGTTGCCCGGACTGTGGTCAGGTGAGTGCGGAGACGCTGGAGGGGGGAAATCTTAAGCGAACTCATTTTAGCAGATTTGACAAGATGACAATACTCTTGAGTTGTTTCTTGTTTGCCTAAGTGGTTTGCTTGGATTTGCGTTTGGTAGTAGTCTGAAGAGGAAAGCTATTGCCCCGGGAGAAGGGGTTGAATTTATATCCGTGGGTTGAACTTCCATGTCCGGTGGATCTGCATTGTGACAGTCTATAGTGAGCTTTCTAGTGTATATTTTGCATCTGTCTCGCGGTGTGTTTGCACAATGAGGCGCAATTTGGAGGCTGTTCTATTAGTGCCGTGTATTCACAGGAAGGGATGCCGTATGAAGCTAATTGTCTAGATACAATGTTTAGCTAGGCTATCGACGACAACTTACTGAGTGCTAAATACTATTCTGGACGGGAGTAGATACTGGCTATCACATGACTTATAGCGAATTGCAGGCTTGTATTGCAATCTTGCATTGTTTGAGAGAACGAAAGCAAAGGTATCTAGAAGGAACTTTTGAGAGAATACAGGTTTATAACTTCAGTGTTAGTAATTCGTGTAAGAGACACATTCTGCGTACGTACACTATATCTCACGTATGCAAACCACCAACAAAGAAGCTGATTCAACTTTAGTCTCAGCCATACCAACTGCCGCCACTCAGTTGAAGACTATTATGCTCAAACGAACCAACCGGACGTATACACTTTACGCATTATTTATCTTATCGTGTTCTCTTGTTGTCCGATCTAGATCTGGCCGAGACTACTCGCTATTGATAGTCGAATCTCCTCATACACTTTTCGCCAGCATTTTCTAGCTAAATCTGCATCAAGACGACACAATACAACCGTCAAACATCCACTAGATTTCACATAACTATCATTCGCCCCTTATGAAACACATCCACTCATCCCCTTCACCCCCTCCACATCCTCCCCATCACCCCCTCCACATCCTCCCCACAATGTCCTCCCTCACCTCCACCTACCACAACTTGCTCTTCAAATGTAAGGACACCCTCGTCAACAACTCCCCCATCTGCCTAACCGAACGCTATCAATCCCATCGCAAAGCGTCCATCACAGCACACATCGCACACCTCGAGCAGCGCGCCACATCTCTATCCACGGCTCCCTCCACACCGCCATCGCGCTAACCTCCTCGCGAATAACCGGCACCTGGCACTGCCACGCCTGCACGTACCGCAACGGCATCATCGTGCTCCCGGGCCGCCATCCGCTCGGCGTGCTCGTCTGCGCGCACTGCTCGCCATTCGCACGTGATCGGGCCCTCGCACTCCATTGGCACCGAGATCCGGCAGCTGGACGCGCAGCACAAGGCCAAGTTTAGGGAGGCGGATAGGCGCTTGCCGTTCGCGCATGTGTGCAGTGCGTGTGGCATGAGCTGGCGCGCGGTGGTGACGCTGCGGAAGAAGATCCTGGACCGGGAGTGTGTGTATTGGGGCGCGGTTAGGAAGTGCGTTTGTGGGGCAAGGCCGAGCTTGTGGAAGCCTTGGGCGTGTTGGAGTGTGGAAGGGGCGATATATGGGGGGGCTAATAATACTGCGGCGATGGTGCGGCGGTTGAGGGCCAATCTTGGTATGTCAGCGACTAGGTAAGCAGTTATGTGGTTATTGAAGATACTTCTCCAATCGCACGTCCGTCAAATGGCTGTGATCTTACTTGGTTAGCATCGCCCGACGATTAGTACGACCGCCTCCAACTTGAGTCCGCGGCCAACTCGACCACCTTGCAATCGCTGATCGCTTCTGCTGAGTCTGAGCATCTCGCATCCATACAACTCAATTACATGAACTTAACCTCAGCTTGATTCCACTCTCGTCCGTTTCCGTATCTTTCCTTTTCCTAGTCCCTCTCTTTTCCTCCGCTGTCCACTCTAGCCGGTCCCGCCCTTAAAACAAACTCACCTCCCACAACAACCGCCGTCACACTCCTCTTCCTCGACCGAACCGCCTGCGCAATCTCAGCCCCTTTCACTGCACTCAAGATGTCCTGCACTTTCCGATCTGGCATCACGCCGTCTTTGACGTACGAATATATTCCTACGATGAGGATGACCAGTGTGAGCAGATTTGCGAGAGCGTATGGGACGAAGTGGCCGTAGCGCCTATAGGCGTAGCGGTTTACGTCGTTGGTGAGGTGGACTAAGCTGCTGGTTTTGAGACTAGGGGTTGTTAGTGTAAGACCTAGAAAAAGAGGAAATATCGAGGTGTACGAACGTGAGGAGCGAGTTGTGCATCAAGCTAACCGTAGTGTTGAAACTCAATTCCTCAATCAGAACATCCAGAGTGCGATTCCGAGCCTTGGCCTTGTCCTGCAACCGCTGATCCGAGAGCGATCTGTTTTCGTTTGCGTAAAGCGTGTAATCTTCGTCAAACTCATAGAAAGCATCCAGGTCAAGGCTGCCTAGAAGATTGGTATTTCGGAGTGGCGTATCAATGATGCCAAACTGCTCGGCTAGGCGAGTGTCAGACTGGTTGCTTCGGGCAGACCAGGCGAGTCTTCCAACCAGTTGGTCACTGATGGCCCATATGAACGCCGTGTATGACATATCTGATACGTCATTTGGTCCGTCGTCGGGATACGGTACAGCATCAAGGATGTCGTACGAGCCGGAGACATTTTGGTACCCGTGTTGGCGTGAGATGGTGAGACCGTAGGATGCATTGTGTGGTTGGCATATTTGATAATGGCGATTCTTGATCCTCTTTCCATTCTCATCCGGGATTGGCAGGAGGAAAGTTATCCAGAGCTGGTTTGTCGCCCTCGAAGGTGTCTGCTGCCGCGGCTTTGATGCTACAAATACATGCCCAGTGTCGTTGTACGTGGGCACAAACCCGTAATAAGCGCTGTTTATCTCATTGTTCGTGCTGAGTTTTGTCGCCATTTCTTCCTGAAGAAAATCATCCATTCGTTTCGCATCTGTAGAATTGGCGTCCTCGCATTTGATGATTGGTGCAAAGAACGTGACCGAATATGCCGAGTTCTTGAAGGGCAGGTCTATGGGCAGGAAGTCGCCAAGAGATGCAGTCGCGGCGGAAAGGGTGCTGAGAATTGTTCGCGGTCCTATGAATGTCCCACTCTTGTCGTCCAAAAACTGTATGGTGCCACGGCGTTGTGGCGGCGAGTATGCGAATTTGTGGTTCATGTTGCTGCTCGCAATATCAGGGTACGGTATAGCTGCGATCACCTGCACTTCGTCCGTACTAGGATAGATGCAGAGAGTCGCGGGTGTGAAGAACGGTAGAAGCAGCAAAGTCCTTCGTTACCGTGAGCAGAGGTCTACACGGTGTACAACAGACTACTTACCACGCAAAGAATGGCATAGCAGAGCCAATTCGCACTTTCCTGATCATCTCTGGATTGAGAAGAGACAGCGCTGAAGTGTCGACGCCAAATGCAGCATTTAAAGCTGCTACGGTCAACTCCGTTTTCTTCACTATGCGCCAGAACCATTGTGTATAGATAGCCCAGATGCTTGAGGAAAGACAAATTTGAGTAAGGAATGCAAATGCAGTACCGAATCTGATGTCGTGTCAATATGTCATGTGATGCAACCACCTGACTCCGCGTACCTTATTTTCTCTTCCTGACTCGCTGAATCGCCCACAATTCGACCACTAAGTTTAGCATACAGGACACAATGTGCAAGGATCATTGCGAACCCGATGGAAAAGAAGGTAGCTATGAGGAGGGGAGACTTCCATCTGTGGATTCGACGTTTTTGCGTTAACATCGCCGGGGATAATACCTGTTTCTCTGGCATGTTATCTTCTGTCACCGGTGGGGTTATAAGTGCAGAGCATGTAGGGGAAAAAGAAGGAGATGGTCCCTCATCTTGACAAGTCGTATGCTCTTCATTCACTAGCGTCTTGCGGGCTGTGTCGGAACCTTCCATCGCCAAGGATGCGAGGAATTTGTGAAGCGAGTTGGCACAGGAAGATATAGGAAGCTATCGTCATCTTGTTGTTCGAAGACGTATCTCATCTAGGTATGCTGTAAGTTTATATGGTGTGGCCAAGATCACAGCCGCGGCCGAGTTTAGAGTGACACATGACGCTAGATTTCATGTGATGGCCTTTTACGAGTACGATTTTCAGTCTTGTCGACCTCGCAACGCGTCGAGAGTGTTGGACTTCCTCGTGTGCATCATCTTGGTAGTTTTAGCTGATAGACCTACTATCATTTGTTACCACTGACAGAAACGAGTCCCTCAGATCTTCTTTGGAATAGTGTTTGGTGCATGGTTTGTTATCGTGTGGTTCTTTGTCGAACAATTGATCTATGCAAGGGTGCGTTAGCGGCATGCACTCCGCCACCGCCATCGTGAACACTCAGTATTGTGTTATTAATCCTGTAGACAGGCTACGCCTTGAGATAATATATCCAGTAGGGATAGATTCAGATGCCCCAATCGCTGGCAGGGCTTTTGAATCGTGCTGGGGGCTGAGCTGGCCTGCTGCTACATTATTGTAACATCGCATGACAGCCTTGTTACAGTAGCATAAACGACCGCGAAGGCTGATAATAAGGTAGGGGATAGTTTGATGATCGACGGGATATAGCTTTCGTTTCGGAACTCTCGGTGAGCGGATCAGCCTGACGCATGCGGCACCTGGTCAGCGAGTCAGCCCTGGGATACACTTGTACGACAAAGCATGAACCTTGGTACCTGAATGACCATTTTCTCATTGCTAGAAGCCTGGTGTTGGCTTATCGACACCAGGAGTAGTCCGATGTCTTTGACATTGTATCGGTACAAAGAGGTCGTTGCAGACCGAGAAACGTGAGCACAACGCGATGTGATAGCACGATGCTGTAGACTCAACACCTCTCCGGGTATATATTGTTTCTCGCATTCAGCCTCTTGGTGAAAAAAAAACTCCAAATAGCTCTTCTTGTAGACCTGCTCCATCATCATGATCGACAAGTTAATCCAAAAGTATCGACTCCGCGGCTTGAAGAAGCAAATGGCGATAATCGAAAACAATGAGATGTCCAAGGTTTTCAAGGATACGCATCCCCTCATGCAACAAGGGGAGAAATGCTATTATCAAATGGATCCCAGCTTGTGGACTTGCTGTTCATGCGGTTCTGCGGACAACGACTTCATTCAAACCGGTGGGCCACATCCTGTGGGCTTCATGAACTGCAAGGCCTGCAGCCACACGTATTGTACACAATGTTCTGCTAGTGCGGATATTATCACATTCATCGAGCCAGATATTAACACGTTGGTTGGAGAGGGAGAGGTCCCGTTCGGAATCCTCTGTCCCTCTTGCGGCTTGTCATGGCGCCTATATCCGGAAGCTAACTCTGTATACGCTACTCTTTCTCTTTGTGTAACTAGGAAGTGTGCATGTGGTTACAAGCTGAACCAGAATTTCCTGAAGGTGTTCGCTCTGCCGGAATGTTCCGTGGAGGGCCATCCATTGAGGACGAACGCCCCTCGTAAGGCTAGTCGACCACGTAGATGGAGGCAGTAGGCTGTAGCTTTCAGCTACTCGAGGCTGACTGAGAAACATGTGTATGCTGTATTGTCAGTACAGAAAACATAGAATACATCGCCCCGGTTATACATAACAGAATACAAACTAGGTGCACAAAAGGTGCATAATAGCATATGAAATGATTGGATCATGAAAACGTGACACTGAATTACCGTCTCTTACTTAAAACCTCACGAGTCCATTACAGTCAGGGTATCGATATTTACACCATCCGCATCTCGATTTGACTGCGCGGATTTAGTTTCATTCGATTTGCCCGAGAACTGTTGGCACAGACTGCATCTTCATTGTGTCGCTGGCGGAGCATGGAAGGTACTCTCGACCGCTGTCTGCGTGTGGGGTGAAGAAGGAGGAGCGTGCTCATACTATCTGAGCCTCAAACAGCTGCGATACTGTCTGGGATTTGATTCATGACGACGTTACAGAATGACTGTTGATGAAGTGATGTGTGGCTACAGATGGAAGCGTTCGTGGGGAGGCTCGTGCGATGACGGTTGCCAAGGCCAAGTGCGCTAATCTTGTTTGGACTAGGTTATGTTGAAGCGGAGATTTCCCAGTGATTACTCCACGACGTCTTACTGGACATCCTCCCTTCCCCACGCCCTTATCTGCACCACCCCTCGAAGACAAGCAACCCCGAACAACATGTCGAAGGAGTTGAAGGTCAGATCGGTGGCGCCCGACATCTCTCCCGCGCTGCACGTACCTACTTCCTTCGGACGCCCGTAAATCCATGCGCACTGCTGCCAACACCGACTTTGTAGAGCTCATGCTCTGGGAGATCCAGTTATGCAGCGTTCCGAATTTCTCATGATCAAAAGACCAGGTCATCATTGCGAAGAATACCAAGACCAGAGCTTATCTCCCACCAACCCGTCCCAAGGTCCTTCTCCTCCCCTCTTATCATGATCGCCCCAGCTGGGAAATCGATCCTGCGAATAGCCGTGCGAACCATAGACGGGAGCGACCGTTGTACTCCATTACATCCAGCCGTGCCGCGATCTGGCTGGACACCGAACGCCTGCGACGCACAGCGTCTGTGCGATTGCGTGCATGGCGCTGCAGGGGAGCTTGATCCTCCGCGGTGGGTGCATACATAAGAGTTATCTCTGGCTTTTTAGATGTCTCAAGGTCTTCGGCTCTTTCATTGAGCTGAGCTGAGCTGCGATTATCTCGAAATCACACCTCTTCTGACATCAATTGGACACTATGGCTGATGAAGTCAAACCCCCGATCGGGCACAATGGACCTGGTGTGGAGAAAGATGGAGCATATTCGGCAGATAGGAAGTACTCCACGAGTCGCAGGAGGAGCTCAGCCATCGACCCGGATGTCCTAAGAGGTGAAATCTTTGATGAACGATATGAGACTACGAAGAGGGGTCTTAAATCAAGGTGCGTGGTTGCTCGACTCTGATTGAGCTCTGCTTGAACGCCGCTTCACTTCCGATCGGATGCTTAGATCCTTATCTGCGACTCTCCTTACCCTCTGTTAATATGCTATTTACTGACACTCCCCCAGACACGCCCAAATGATCGCGCTCGGCGGCACAATTGGCACCGGTCTCTTCGTCGGCTCTGGCCAAACCCTCGCCCGCGGCGGTCCAGCCTTCATCTTAGGCTGCTACTGCCTGATGTCCTTCCTCGTCTTCTGCGTAGTCGCCGGCATAGTCGAAGTCGCCGCCTACCTGCCCACCCCTGGGTCATCAATGAACCTATTCGGCTACCGCTACGTCTCGCGCTCTCTCGGGTTCGCCCTCGGCTGGCTGTACTTCTACTCGCTGGGCATACTGGTGCCTTATGAGATCACAGCTGCGGCACTGGTTATCGAGTACTGGGAGCCACCGGTCAGCATTGCGGTGTGGATCACGCTTATGATTATCGTGATTGTGGGATTGAATGCCTTGCCAGTCAGGTTTTATGGCGAGACAGAGTTCTGGTAAGCAAAATTGTGGTACCTGATCCAAACATGCAGTCAAGATTCTTGTGTCATTATAAACGACATGCCACCGTCAGTCGTTTTTTTTCATAGGAAGAAGCTAACGCTCTCAAAGGTTTGCTGGTACAAAGGTAGTAATGATGACCGGCCTCATCATCCTCTCCTTTATCCTCTTCTGGGGTGGTGGCCCCAACCGCGACCGCCTAGGCTTCCGCTACTGGCGTAACCCGGGCCCCGCAAATACCTATCTCGCATCCGGCGACACAGGCCGCTTTATAGCTCTACTGTCAACTTTCGTCTTGGCTGGGTTCCCTTTTGCCTTCGCGCCTGAGCTACTCATCGTCACAGGCGGCGAAATGGTGAGTCCGCGACGAAACCTGCCCATAGCGGCGCGCCGGTACATCTACCGGCTCGTGTTTTTCTACATCGGCTGTGTCCTGTGTATCTCTGTAATCGTGCCTTCGAACAATAAGGACATGACCAGCGGCGGAGCGGGTGCAGGCTCCTCGCCCTTTGTTATTGGCATCAAACTGGCGGGCATCCCGGTCCTCGACTCAATCATCAACGCCGGTATCTTGATTAGCGCGTGGTCATCTGGCAACTCGTTCCTTTTCCTGTCCTCTCGCTCCCTCTACGCGCTTGCACTCTCAGGAAACGCGCCGTCCATCTTCAAGACATGCACGAAGAGCGGCGTCCCGTACTGGGCCGTCGCAGCATCCAGCACCTTCTGCGCGCTCGCCTACCTCAACGTCGGCAGCAGCTCCGCCGTCGTATTCAACTGGTTCGTCAACCTAACCAACACCTCCGGCTTCATCTCCTGGATCTGCTGCGGCATCATCTACCTACGCTTCCGCTCGGCGTGCCTTGCGCAAAACATCACGGACCTGCCGTACAAGTCGCCCATGGGCGCGGCGGGCGCATGGATTGCCATGGTGGCGTTTGCGTTCCTCGCCCTCATCAACGGCTTCACCGTCTTCTGGCCGCAGAACTGGGACTCGAGCAGCTTCCTGACGGCGTACGTCGGCATTCCGATTTTTCTGGTTATTTATGCGGGACATCGGATGTATGCGTGGGGCGATACGTGGGCGTATGAGCCGGGGGAGGTGGATTTAAAGACGGGGATGGAGCAGGTGTTGGCGGAGGAGGAGCCGCCGAAGAGTGGGGGTGGGCCGTGGTGGATGAAGGTGAAGCTGCTTTGGGAGTGAGCTTGGCGGGGTGTGGATGGCTACGGAGTATATTGTGTATGGACTGGAGGCCTTGAACGAGTTTGAAGATACTTGGCATGTATGTCTTGAATATTTGCGACGGGAATACGATGATGGACTGCAATCTGCTCAACTACTGGGCGTTAGTCGTCGTGCGGTGCTGTCGTCCCATATCACCCAATCATAGCAGCTCCAAGGCCTCGAGACGAAACCACGTCGTTGGCCTTGCGCAGCACCACCTTGAGAGCAGATGTCTGCCAATGCATAATAAATTGGGCAAAGCTGCGTGTGGTGCGGCCTCGAAAGTGAAATGATGGCGCGGGGAGACGCGACGCGACTGGACTCGAAGTGTTCCCGCACGCACGCGCCGCGGCATGCCAGCCTGTCCATGGCAACGAGCGGCAGATCAATAATAAACAAGAGGTGCGGGGCCTCGTCGGTTCGGCTGTTGTTTGCCTACTTTCTGTCTGTGTGTCGACACACAACAAGATTGTTGATTGTGTTGAACTTCTCCAGGAGCGCTGGTGCTGCTCATGGTCATGCTGCTGACGCCACGTCATGCTTGGCCGTGTTGACTAGTCCAGTGGTCCTAGCAACCGCCGACGACTACCGCGGCCGCCGACCAACAACGCGAGCTGCGACAACAACGCAACCCGCCATCTGAGCTGCGGCTGGGCGATTGCGATTACGGTTACGACCTGTTGTGAAGGGCGGTTTTGTTGAGGTACGTACCGGCTTCTGCGCTTCTTGAGTGGGTACCGGAGGAGCTAATGGGCTATGGCGAGCAGTGACACGACCCGCACCCTCTTCTCCCACAAAGCGACGGCGACGGCGACGGCGACTGCGACAGCGACACCGCGAGACCTCGACGCCCTCCACTGGGCCGCGCGCACGCTGCGTTATAAACTACAAACTGCACCGCCGTCTACACCCAGACCCGCCCGCACACACGACCGCCGCCGTCTGCAGCTGTCGCGAGCCCACCCCCCCCAGCTGCGCGACGCACTCCGCCCTCGCGCCCCGCACACGCCCGCCGCACCACGACAGCACCCGCAGCGCCGCTGGACACGTCCGAGGACCATGGCCGAGCATGTCAGCGGCTCGGTGGATCCGGAGACGCTGTACACCAAGCAGCAATGCATCGGTAGGCGCTTTTTTCACCCCCTGCTGAGAGACGGAGCCGAGCTGACTGACGGTGCCATGCAGGCGGAGGCAGCTTCGGCAAGGTGTACAAAGGGTACGTCTCTGTATCCCGCTGCCCTACTCACCGCTGACGCTGCGCAGCATCGACCGCCAGACGGGCCAGCTGGTCGCCATCAAGGTCATCGACGTCGAGAATGCCGAGGACGAGGTCGACGACATCATGACCGAGATCGCCATCCTGTCCGACATGCACTCGCCGCACGTCACCAAGTACTTCGGCTCGTACCTGCACGGCTCGGACCTGTGGATCGTCATGGAGTTCTGCTCGGGCGGCAGCTGCGCCGACCTGATGAAGCCGGGGCCCATCGGCGAGCAGGAGATCGCCATCATCCTGCGCGAGCTGCTGATGGGCCTGACATATCTCCACGACGACAACAAGCTGCACCGCGACATCAAAGCCGCCAACATCCTCGTGGGCGCCACCGGCCAGGTCAAGCTCGCCGACTTCGGCGTCTCGGGCCAGCTGTCGGCCACCATGACCAAGAAGAACACCTTTGTCGGCACCCCCTTCTGGATGGCGCCCGAGGTCATCAAGCAGTCGGGCTACGACCACAAGGCCGACATCTGGTCGCTGGGCATCACCGCGCTGGAGCTGGCCAACGGCGAACCGCCCTACTCGGACATCCACCCCATGAAGGTGCTGTTCCTGATCCCCAAGAACCCGTCGCCCCAGCTGGCCGGCGGCTTCTCGGCCCACTTCAAGGAGTTTGTCGACCTCTGCCTGCGCAAGGACCCGCGCGACCGGCCGTCCGCCAAGCACCTCCTGCAGACGCCCTTCATCCGCAAGGCCGGCAAGCCCGCCCGTCTCCAAGAACTCATCTCCCGCTACCAGGACTGGCAGCTGCGGCACCCAAAGGAAGCCGACTCGGAAGACGAGGCCACGCCCCAGAAGAAGCACAGCCAGGTCAACGAGGACTTGTGGGATTTCGGCACCGTGCGGCCCGTCAACAATGGCAGAGGCGCCGTGCTGAAGCCCATGAACGACGCGGGGGCGAATGCGCGGCAGCTGTCACCGCAGCGGAAGCCCGTCGCCAGCAAGCACACCATAGGCGACGAGAACTGGGACCTGGGCGCAGAAGAAACCGTCCGAGTCGCCAGTCCACCGGCCTCGCCTACGAAACGGCTGGCCCAACTACACATTCCGACATCGCCGGGCAGCGCTCTGAAGACGGCCGCAAAGACGCCGCTGCCTGCGTCTCCAGAGAAGAAGTCTGCGCCCGTCTTCCCGCCGCCGACGACCCAGGAGCCTCCGCGGAAGTCACCCGTGCCGGCGCTCTTCTCTCCACATCCCCCGAGTCGCGGTCTCGTCACTCCCACAAAGCAGGTTCCACAGCAACCACGGCGGCAGACACCACTGGGGCGTGATTATGACGACTACCTCCAGCGCTCTATTGCTGCAGACATGGAGAACCTGGAGATTGCATCACCACCACAGCGAAATCCTACACCGACCCGGGCATCAGTTCTTCCGCCCATGACTATCCCCGAAATACCTCCCTTCCGAGGAAGTGGGTCGAGCGGGGGCAGTAGCAACGGTGCGAATACCGCGAATCAGTCTAAGCCGCTGCAGTCGCCGAGCCAGATCCAGAGCCAGAAGTTATCGCGAGCCCAAGAGTCACTCCCGTCGCTGCTCGGCCAGCAGCCACTTCCACCTCTTGCGGGCCAGAAGCCACTCCCTCCCATCGACCAGCCTCTTCCCGCCTTTGACGGCCCATCATCCCGTCCCGGGTCCTCGTCATCGAACGACCCTTTCGGCGGCCCTCTGGTATCGGACTGGGCTCTCAAAGCCAGCCAACCGCCCGTACCGCCGCGCCACGCCACGCCTTCGAATAGCAACAACAACAACAACAATACCAACACCGCTAGCAAACCCTCTCCCTTCTCCCGCGGCTCCTTCGGCCGTCCCAAACCCGCCCCCGTACCTCCGTCCACATCACCATCATCTCACAGCAACCCCCACGCGCCGCCCTCGTCCCCACCCCCCACCGAAATCACCGCGCTCTCCGGCGTCGTCGTCCCCGCGCTCGAAGCCGCGCTCAACCGCCGCACCTACCACCTCAACCTCGTCAACAAGCAGGAATCAACACAGATGGCGCTGCGCGACCCGCAGGGCTACATGGCGCGGCGCAAGCAGCGTGGCGAGTGCCATGAGCGGGTAAGGCGCATTGTGGCGGATCTCAGCGAGGGGTTCAAGGAGTTGGATCGGTGGGATGCGAGGGGGGAGGTGGGGATGGGGGGAGAGGTTACGGGGTTTTTGGAGGGGTTTTTGGAGGAGGTGCTTGTGAGGGTGGAGCCGGCTGATGATTGATTGATTGAGGGGGTGGTTGGGTGGGGGCTGAGGCGGGGCAGGGGAGGGAGAGTGTTGAGGTTGTGCATGAAATGAAATGAAATGAAATGAATTGGTATTAATTATATGGGATTTCATTGATATCCCCGTACTAATAATAATGCAGAAGTCCGAGACAGAAGAGAGAGGAGAGATGAAGTAAGCCAAGTTGAGTACTGAAACCTACGTATTATTTTGTTCATTAATCGTCGTCTTTTGGTGAGTATATTGGTTAGTCTTGTTCTGTATTTATAGGAAGACGTTGAAGACTAGCTAGTTATTCTACTGCTTGCGGGCGGGGAGGGAAGAGGAGAGAGGAGAGAAGAGGAGTGGACGTTCAGTAGCGTAAGGTTGAGAGAGAGGCTTGGAAGGTAGAAGGTGGAAGTTGGAAGATGGAATGCTGCTTTTAAGGATGCTGGTTTGGTCTTTGATTTTTGGTGTTACGAAGTGTGTAGGATGTTATGCGACGCAAAGATAGAACGTACTTTGTACTGTCAGGGGCGGTCTTATACCTAGGAGTTATCCTAATGAACTATAGTTCTAAGAGGCTCTAAAAAACAAAACACCTACTTAGCTCACGCTGAAAACAAATAAGGCTCACCGCAGCAAATTTGAGCTTTGCGAAAACATTCTCGCGCTCTGAGCGGAGCGTCACGTGAGCGCAGAATTGCCGAGGCAGATTACGTTATTAGCACCTCCTGTCTCTTTGACTCGCAGATTTCTCCCCAAAACAACACCCAAAACAACATCCAAAACGGCAATCCATTAATCTAGTAACAATCCGTTCAATCCAATCCCGACAAGCAGATTGAACGGATTGCTAGTATCTTTCAACTAGATTGATTTGAACGAATTGCTAAGAAACAATCCGTTCAATTCAATCCATCAATCTGGATTGATTGTTCCCAACTCTGGTGATGGTGTTGATGCGCCCAGTTACTCGTTCGAGTTAAAGGGTCTTGTCTTGTTTTCGCAAGCCTAGCTACTTCGGAAACGCGCTTACCTGCTTTTAGTAGTAGAGTACGCCCTGATAGGACTAGCGCGAGATGCGCCGTTCCGCGCTGCTAAATGCGACTTCGGACGAGATATCAGGTACAGGATGATCCGAAACCTAGCTCTACCTGTCGCGGTTCTTCTTTCTGCTCAGCCTACTGGTCATTTCGCATACGCGTGGCATCGACAAGGTCAAGGTAGCTATGTACGCGTATATGACACCTGGGCGGTGTCTTCTCGACCCTCTCTCGTCCTGCATAGACGTCACCTCACTCAGGAACTCACCTCAGTCGCTGTTCCACGACACTATACTGATACCGTGACCGACTGAAGTACAAAGGTATAACTAGCCTGCCTACGCCAATTGCTCACACCATGGCTACCCCAACTCCCTCCGAAGAGGGTCAACCCGTCCCGCAGGCTGCCGTGCAGCAATCGATGCTGCAGCAGGCACAAGCTGCCGCTGCCGCCCAGACGGATCCCGCAAGACCTTCGAGACAAGAGGCTCTCCCAGAAACCACCGAGCTCATCACGTCCGATGCGGCCTCGGACGACATCCCCCCTCCCGCTTACGGCGACATCTACGGCCAGCTCGAACTCCGCAGCGAAAAGGACGGCGTGGGCACCGGTGCCTCGGTCACCAACGACGGCCGTGTCGACATCCGCATCAACCAGTTCAACCGCCGGCTGACCCAGATCTTCACGCCTGCTATCCGCGAACACATCCAGAGCGTCCAAGATAGTCGCCCTCCTCCCGCCTACATTCCCCCTTCCCTAGGAGGCGATGACGGCGTTCTCCCACCCCCGCGCTTGAACGTCGTCATCCAAGTCGTGGGCTCGCGTGGAGACGTGCAGCCCTTTGTTGCCTTGGGGAAAGTCTTGAAAGACATGTACGGCCATCGCGTGCGGCTGGCGACTCACCCCACCTTCAAGGACTTTGTGCAGGAGAATGGCCTGGAATTCTTCAGCATTGGCGGCGACCCCTCGCAATTAATGGCCTTTATGGTGAAAAATCCTGGCTTGATGCCCGGCTTCCGCAGTCTTATGAGTGGAGACGTAGGCGAGCGGAGAAGAGACGTTGCCGAGTACATTCAGGGCTGCTGGCGGTCATGCTACAAGGCCGGTGACGGGATGAGCCCTGCTGGGAACGAGCCGGGCGCCGATCCTACTGCAAGACCCTTTGTCGCCGACTGCATCATCGCCAACCCCCCAAGTTTTGCGCATATCCATTGCGCCGAGAAGCTGGGCATCCCTCTCCACATCATGTTCACCATGCCATATTCTCCCACCCAGGCCTTTCCCCATCCGCTGGCCAACATCCAATCCTCCAATGCCGACCCCCAACTCACCAATTACATAAGCTACGCCATGATCGAAATGCTCGCGTGGCAAGGCCTGGGCGACATCATCAACAGATTCCGCATCAAGTGTCTTGGTTTGGACCCCGTGAGTCTGATCCGCGCCCCGGGCATGCTCCAACGTCTCAAGATCCCGCACACGTACTGCTGGTCGCCGGCCCTGATACCCAAACCTAAAGACTGGGGCACTCATCTATCCATCTCTGGCTTCTACTTTCTCAACTTGGCCTCCAATTACACGCCTGCGCCGGACCTCCAAGCGTTCCTGGACGCCGGGTCACCCCTGTCTACATCGGATTTGGTAGCATCGTCCTGGCCGACCCTAATGCGATGACCGAGCTCATCTTCGAGGCCGTGAAGATAACCGGCCAGCGCGTCCTTCTCTCGAAAGGCTGGGGAGGCATAGGCGCAGACGATGGGGAGCTTCGTATCCCAGACAGTATCTTCATGCTCGGCAACGTACCCCACGACTGGCTTTTCCAGCAAGTCTCGTGCGTCGTTCACCATGGCGGCGCAGGCACCACAGCAGCAGGCATCACCGCCGGCCGGCCGACATTGATTGTTCCATTCTTCGGCGACCAGCCGTTCTGGGGCGCCATGGTCGCGCGCGCAGGCGCGGGCCCCGATCCCATCCCGCACAAACAGCTCACAGCAGCCAATCTAGCCGACGCTATCACCTTCTGCCTCAAACCCGAGAGCGTGAACCGCGCCAAAGACCTCGCCCGCCAGATCGCAGCAGAGCGAGGCACCGACACGGGCGCCCAGTCCTTCCATCAACATCTCGAGGTGGACCGCCTGCGCTGCACGCTTGCGCCCTCGCGCCCCGCAACGTGGCGCATCAAGCGCACGAAGATCCGGCTGAGCGCTTTCGCCGCGTGCACGCTGGCGAATGCAAAGCTTCTAGACTTCCAGGACTTGAAGCTCTACAGACCGCGGGAATATGCCACCGACGATGGGCCTGTGGATCCGATATCGGGGTTCTCTATGGCGGCTTTACAGGCGTTAGGGACTATGGCGGTTGGGGTGGCTGATGTTCCAACGGAGACGTTGAAGGCTTTTCGTATGACGGCTGGGTCGAGCCGACAGCAGTCTGGAGCATCAGGACCTACCACCGCAGGAAAAAGCGAGACCTCAAGTACGGGGGGAAGATCGAGTTCGCTGACTTCGCCGGAACAAAGCCAGACGAACTTAAGTGCGCAAGAATCTCTCGCTCGCGTGCGGAGCGCTGCCAGCTTGTCTGATCCGTCGTCTCCCGCTCCGAGCATCGGATCAAAGTCCGAGTCCAACGCATCGCAAGGCCAGTCCGGTTCCAAACACGACAACGCTAACCGAAGCGGAAATCGATCCCGCGTTCAGAACGGATCTGGCTCCGACAAGGACTACGACATGATGCGTCCAACGGGCGCGCACACCAGCAAAGGCTTCGGCCGCATCGCCAAAGCCGCTCTCGACTCCCCCATGGACCTCTCCGTCAGCATAACCAAAGGCTTCCACAACGCGCCCAAGCTGTGGGGCGACGACACGGTGCGCCCGCAAGAGCGCGTCACCGACTTCAAGTCCGGCGCCCGGGCCGTAGGCAAGGAGTTCGGCTTTGGCTGGTACGACGGCGTCACGGGCCTGGTGACGCAGCCGTGGAAAGGCGGCAAGAAAGCGGGTGCGAGCGGGTTTTTCAAAGGCCTGGGCAAGGGCATTGGCGGGTTTGTGATGAAGCCCGGGGCGGCGCTGTTTAGTGTCCCCGCGTACATGATGAAGGGCGTGTATAAGGAGGTGGAGAAACGGTTTGGCGCTAATGTGGAGAATTATATCGTTGCGGCTAGGGTGGCGCAGGGGTATGAGGAGTGGTTGCTGAGTGGCGAGGCGGAGAAGGAGGATGTGGTTGTGAGGTGGAAGATGGTAGGGAAGTATTTGAAGATCAAGATGCAGGATCCGGATGAGATGGTACGGGATGTGCTGGAGGCTCAGCGGAGGGGGAATGTGGAGGGTGGGGAGGCTCGCTGGGATAGCGGACGGAGTGCGAGTTTCGCTCCGTCTGTTAACAGTGCAGATGCTCCGGCCCAAGATCCTGCCAACACGGCCCCCGAAGAATTGCTGAGAGCGGATGATATCAACGAAACCGACCGCCTGTCAGTTCTGTCGACGTCACGGCAAAGCGCTGAGGAAAATGCCGATAGCGAGCGGGCGATCCAGGAAGACTTGTCCCAGCTTCAGCTTCAGCGCCAACAACAAGAAACTGCAGATCAGCACGCCGATGTGGAGACCTTGCGCCAGGCGATGGCGCTCAGCGAAGCCGCAGCCCAACGCCACACAAGCGAAGCTCTGGAATACGAGACCCAGCTGAAGCGAGCCATGGCACAGAGTCTTCGCGAACAGAGCCTGAGGGGCAGCAGCGACAGTAGTGAATGGGTGACCGATATGGGTGGTCTCGCCGACGACGAAGACGACGAGCACGCCAGAAGCACTGCCGAAAAGACGGCGGCGAAGGCAGCGGCTGAGACGTGTTGGCCACGGTCACCACCAGGCGGCGTCCAGCGGCCTCCTCCGTATGATGATCAGAGCCATCTTGCGGGCACCACGCAACGTGACTTCGAGGCGCGACGACGACAGGGTCAAGGAGAGAAATCAACGCTGGAGAAGACGGAGGAAGAGATTGTGATGGAGTATGTTAAAAAGCAGAGTCTCTTGGAAGCGCAGCATCGGGATAAAGGGAAGGGTCGTGTCACAGCGACAGCGACAGCGGCTGAGGACAGAGACGATGAAGAGTTGCAGAGGGCGTTGGAGTTGAGTATGCGGGGGGTCGAGCAGGGTGCGGGGTTGCGGGGTGGGGAGGCGGAGGCTTCGGGGGTTTAATCGATCGATATTTATCTTGCTTTGGACGGACGAACTGGAATATAACGTACAAACTTACATGTCGTCTGCGTGATGTTTCCTTGGCCGAGTCGTTCGCCTGGCTGTGTTATCAATTGCCCAGGTGTATCAGCAATCACGTGCTCGACTAGGAGGTCCCGTTCCGCGAGTCGTCGGCTTCGTCGTGAAATGCCGCCAAACCATGCATCCGACAACTTCAACCTCGCCTTTTGACAGCACCCGCACCAGCACCGCGACAACCAGCCCATCTTTGCATTCGCATCGCGCTGCTTCTCAACATCCAACATCCAACATCCAATATCCCCCTTCCCATCTCCACGAACTTCGGTCTCGGCACTTGGGTTTCGCGTGATGTGATGACTGATGACATGCTAGCGCGCGCGGGAGGTGACATCTCTGCTGGCAGCGCAGCGTGCAGGGGAGTCTGGTGCACGCCACGGCGCTCAGCTGGTCGGAATAGGTCAGGTAGAGCGCAATAAGCAGTTTAGCTGCATGCTGGCTTTGCGATGTGTTGTTGCGTGGGAAAGCGGATGGAGGGTTGAGGGGGGAACGCTGGTTGCTGGTGCTCGTTGAAGAACGACGTTGAATGAGTACGAAGTACTAAGGACGTTGTCGTCTTTGATTGTCAGCAAGTGAGTAAGTGTCTATTTGAGAGCGGAGGGAGTAAGCAGTAGGGTTGGAAGGATTTTTGGCATGAATCTGATGCACTCCGCACATATCTGCTAACAAGCGGCTACGCCTAGCAAGGCCAAGTATCCTTTGTACCAGATTACTTATCGTCAACAGGAGCTGAGTGGTCGCCTCTCCGAACTAAGGCGACTTAGGCGATAAAGTTGAGTTGCTTAATTCCTTTGTTATAAGCTGGGCGGCGAGTTGATCAGCCCTAGTGCTCGCGGCGTCATCCCCAGAGACGGCTATTGGATTCCAGAACACCCGCAAAGCGACTACGTGCGAGACGACTTGCTTCTTCGGCGTCGAATCCCAGCCCTGCGCACAGGTCTACTAGGAGCCTGGGGACAGCGATCCTTATAGCCACACCATGCCTTCGTGCGCCCCATCAATGAGGCTCGTCCATGGGCTCGCGATAACTTTTTTCCTACGTGCTCCGTACGCCCGGGTGTTTTCGCCCCAGAGCTTGCTTCAACGACGCTCGTTGAGACCCGAGACACCACGTGCTGCGCCGTACATGCCGTGACGTGACGTGTGTGGTAGAGAAAAGAGATGGAAGCATACCCCGAGAATGAGGCGGTGCCCGTGGCCAATCGGCCGCAAACGATCCAAGGTGTCACGCTCGCATTTCTGGTACCTACTACACATCCACCTGGCTACGACCATCACATTAAAGGCGAAGCTTACGACAACATAGGGCCTCGCCTGGGTCGCTGCCAGTCTGCGCTTATACGTGCGGTGCAAATCCGCGCTGTGGGGATGGGATGACCTGTTTGTCGGTCTGGCAGCCGTCGTTGCCGCTGCCGGCGCTGTTTTCCTCTGCTTGCGTATGTGCTTCTTCTGCGCGCCTCTCGATCGCTCGCTCGGTCGCTCACAAGCGCGTATAGTGCCGGGAGACGGACTGGGAAAACACCTGTGGACGCTCAGTGAATCGAGCTGGACATCCTACGCGAAAGTACGTCCTTTTCGTCCGGCGCCGGAGTGCGTGCGCAGCGAAAAGAACCGAAAAGAACCACCCAACTAAGGCTCCGCAGCACATCTACTTCGTAAACGTCATGTACATCTCCAGCACCAGCCTAATCAAGATGGCCATCCTGATGCAATACCTCCGACTCTTCGCCTCGCAAACCCAGCAGCGCGTCGCGCGCATCTTCGCACGGTGTTTGCTCGGCACGACGGCCACCTGGGGCCTGACCTTCACGTGCCTGGCGCTCTTTTCCTGCAACCCCGTTGCGAAGAACTGGAATGCGGCGCTGCCGGGCAAATGCGTGGCGTGGGGCACCGACGATCCCGAGGAGTTCTATACCGCGTGGATGGCGCATGCTATCAGTAACATGGTGCTGGACGTCCTGATCTTCATGTGTCCTATCCCGTTCATTCGGAGCCTGCGCATGAGCGGGAAAACGAAGCTGGGGCTTGCCACGCTGTTCTGCATGGGGGGAACGTAAGTGCTCTTCCTCTTCTTCTTCCTCTTCTTCTTCCTCTTCTTCTTCCTCTTCCTCTCCATGCCCACCCCCTCCCTCAACGAGGCGATCAACCCCACACTCTACTAACCTCCCCTCCCCCCAGCGTCGTCACCATCTCCGTCGTCCGCGTCATAACCCTCAGCATCCGCCGCGCCGGCACCATCCCCATCCTCGACATGACCTGGGTCGTCCCCAACGTCTTCATCTTCTCCTTCCTAGAAGTCAACATCGGCATCCTGGCCGCCTCCGCCCCAATCTTCTGGCCGCTCGTCAGCACCCTCGCGCTAAACCGCATCCTCGTCGTCAACGAAATCGACATCCGCAGCGAATCGCGCACCGACCTCGCGGCGCGCCGCCTCGAGAACGGAAAAAGCGGATTTGCGCGTCTCGGCGCTGCCAGCGACGGCGACGGCCACGGCCACGGGCACCACCGCCAGCACTCCGGCTCCGGCTCCCGCGACAAGGACGCCGATGGCGATATCCCGCTCAAGCACCGCCCGTCGAAGACGTCGTTTTCGTCGGCGTCGCAGCACGGCGATGTTACGACTGTGTTGGACGAGGATGTTACGCGTGCGCAGTACAGGGACAAGTACGAGCAGGCGTGGGCGGTGCCGGATTTCGATAAGCCGGTTGCGGGGCCGAATGATAGAGTGACGTATACGACGACGGTGGAGAGGGCCGAGGTGCCGTACGATCACATCCGGGTGCTGGATTCGTAGTAGTAAAGATACACACGATAATCAGACGCTATGTGCATACGATTTCAGCTCTACTTTTTGAAATTGAATAAAGCGATGTTGCTAACGGTTGAAGTTTTGCGGAAACTCGTCTTCTTTCTATATTTTGCTTACTATACTGTAGATGCTGAATCATTTCGACCCACGACTTATGCATAACGAGGTTTGAGAGGGCTTTTACTTCTATCTTTGACTTTGGCGCTTTAGATGAACGAAAACCACAGTGTTGTAGTTTCTTTGCATATTTCGTATGGTACGCTACAGCCGAGACTATTGACATGACGTTGATGGGAACACATCTAGGTGGGAGTCGTCGCGTTGTCAGGTATAATGTAGAACAAGAAGCAGTCAAGAGCTCCTACGTATCAGTCCTGCCCACCAACCGCGTCCTCAAACAGTACAACACGCAAGCACGACCAAGCTCATAGTCGAAACACGTCTTCTTCCCCCCCTCCCTCCTCACATCTCCAACCCACCCCTCAACATCCCCCCATCCAGAACGCTCTTCCCAACCCACACCGCCACCTCCCCGCTCGCCACAACCCACCTCTGCGCCACCACATCCCACGCACTCAAATCCTTCCTCGTGAGCCCAAACCGCACGCTCGCGCTCTCCCCCGGCTGGATAAGCACTTTCTCGAAGCCGCGCAGCACGCGGTCCGGACCGCCCGGTATGTGCACGTACAACTGTGCTACTTCGGCCGCGGGCACGGCGCCGGTGTTAGCAATGGTGCAAGACACCTCCGCGATGGTGTGGAAGAGCGCGGGATCGCCGCCTTCTGGCGTCGGCGTCGTCGTCGTCGTATTGCTGCCGACTTGGTACGTGGAGTTCTGCGCCACCTTTTGGACCTGCAGTCCCGAGTACTGGAACTCGGAGTACGTCAGCCCGTAGCCGAAGGCGAAGCGCGGCGTGATGTTGTGGGCGAGAAAATGCTTGTAGTCGATAAACACGCCCTCGGTGAAATTGTCCTGCGTGTGCCAGAGTTCGGCGGGCGACGGCAACGCGGGACCAAGCGTGTTTCCGTAGTCGCGCTCGCGCTTCGCAACCGTGTAGGGGAGGCGTCCCGAGGGACTCACGGCGCCGTACATGATATCGACAAGCGCTTGGCCGCTATCTTGACCCGGCATGTGCGCGTAGATAACAGCGGTGATATTCGCGTTATCGATCCAGCGGTCCACGAGCCGGATGCCCGCGTTGTGAATCACAACCATGGTGTTGTTGCACTGGCTTGCAACGTGCTCGACGAGATTGTCCGAATAGCTGTCCGCGAGGTTCGGCCGGTCCCAGCCCTCGGATGCCACGGCGTTGATGAACACGACGCAGGCCTCGGACGCGCCCTCGACGCTGGGCGCTGGGCTGTAGAAGTCCCAGAGCAGGAACGTGTTGTCGGAGCGCGCGCGGCGCTGGAACGCGTCGAAGGGCGCGTCGATGTACGCGGGTGTGGTTGCGCCGGACCCGCCTCCTGTCCATAACGTCCCGTTGAGCGCTGCGTCGGGCGTCGGTGCGTCGGCGGGCTCGCTGGAGAGGAAGAGAGAGCCGAGATATGTGTCGTTGAAGTATCCGACGCCGGGGATGGTTTGCGTGCTTTCCAGGCCGAACGGCCATTTGGGGAAACTGCTGCCGGTGGTGGGGGTGTTCTGCAGAGGGGCGTAGGCGTCGTAACCGAAGAGCGAGAGCAATCTGGGGCTCTTCTTAAGCGGCAAGGCGCCGTTGGTGTTCTTGACGAGGACATGGCCTTCGATGGCGCCTTGCATAATGGTCTTTTTCGACGCCGGATCCCGTGCGTCGACTAAGACGTGAGGTGCTAGCAGGTTGTTTGACAAGCCGGTGCCAGGGCTTGTCGACTCGGAGTATCGGTACCAAGACGCGACGATGCGTGTTGCCATGTCGTCGAGTCGACTTTGAGGCAAGGAACCGTTGGTAACCATCAAGGTCAGGTTGCCGTCTTGCCAGTACGAGCTGCTGGGCATGACCATGTCGAGGCCGGCTTCGGCGCTCGCGAGGCCGGAGTGTTGCGCACCCCAATCGGTGACGACGAAGCCCTGGAAGCCCAATTCGCCGTTGAGTAGGCCGTTCAGTGTCTTGCTGTTCTGACACCCGTAGCTGCCGTTGATTTTCTGGTAGGTGCACATGATTGCCCCAGCTCCAGCGCGGACTGCGTCCTGGAAGGGCCACATGTAAAGTTCGTGCATTGCCTTGTCGTCGATGTTGGAAGAGGAGGACTGATTCAGCGCGCCACGCCGTAGTAGCGGAGGGTTGCGCTCAGTCTCTTGCTCTGTGGTCGTTGAGTCAGCGAATTGTTCGGCGGTGCATATAGTAGTACGCACCGTTCCCGATGAAGTGCTTCACGCACGCGATGACGTTCTCTTGCAAGCCTTGGACCGTCTCGTATGCCAGGCTGCCCGACAGGTAAGGGTCATTGCTGAAGCCCTCCCAGTTGCGGCCACCTCTTGCGACTCTACCGAGCGGACCGATGACGGGCCCGAGGGCGACGTTGACGCCTTTTCGCTTGAACTCGGCGCCCATGTAGTGCGCGCGCGAGTGCGCAAGTTGTTTGTTCCAGCTTGCTCCACTTGAGAGAGGTCAGTACGTGACTAAGATAGCATGCCATATCACTTACATGTGCATTCCCGGAGGATAAGCATTGACACCGTCTGTGGCACGAACACCGTTGCCCGAGTCCGCCAAACACAGTCCTGGAAAGCTGAGTCGCGGGACACTACCACTGTTGCCAGAGCAGCCGTTGGCCGTGGATGGGTGCCTGTGGAGGATTGTCAGCTTCGAAGAGTGGCTGCAGAAAGTGCCGGCGCCTGGAGAAAGCGACTCACCCATAGGTGATGTTGTTCTTCTCGTCGTTTGTCATCTGAGATACGAGGTCTCTCGCTCGCGCATAAGCATCACCCCAATCTCCAGCACCGCTGCCCTCGGGCGTCGGGTAAACTGGCGGAGATCTGCCATACGACCAGAAGCGCTCAAGATGTGCCGCCAGCGAAGTGAGGTTTGTCGGCGAAGCATCCTGCGCTGATGTGGAGCCAATGAAAGCCGTGAGGCCGCTCAGAAGCGCAATGCTGGTTGCCGATGTGTGCATGTTTCGGGATTCGCTTTTGCGAATGGCGATGTTCTCGTACCTACCGGAAGGTACATGGTCGTGGTACTCTTGCTCTTATACAAAACCTTCCCGATGGAGCCACAAGCCGTAGTCTGTGCCGAGGAGATGCCGTAGGATGATCGATAGGTTTGGTTCATTCCGTAGTGATGTCAGTGGCTCGTGAGCTAGAAGTGACTATGCTGGCCGGGTACCTTAGAAACGCGGGGTACACTGTGGAGAGAGACTATCGAGGAACCATCACCGCCTTTACGCTAGATACAAGCCAACCTTAGCACCGCACCGGCTTGAATACGGCCGAAAGCGGATCATTTCTCGTGTCGCGGGCCGAAGGTATTCGTTAGGGGTATCTCGGAGTGCGGAGGGGACAAAGATCGAGGGAGGAAGAACCGGAATCGAATGCCTCGGCGAGGAAAGCTTGGCAGCCTGCACGGAGAATTCATCTCCATCTGGTCGTTCCCGCACCACAACAGCACGCTTCGTCGGGTTTTTTGGTCTGTGGACAGCCGCATTCCTGGACGAAATAAGGCAACGATCTGAGCATGGTCGTTGTGTCCTCACGCGAGATGTGGCCTCCCACGATCACGACGAAGAGAAACTGGGGAGTACGAACTCCCACTCTTCGGCAAGAACCCAGCTCATTAGAGACGCTATGGAAGCAATGCGGATTCCTACTAGGAAACCATGGCAGGACTCTTGTACCGCGCAGAAGAAGAGAATAGCGCAAGTAGTAGTGTACGATCCAGATGCCGAGCGAGCGCATGCGGCTCTCTTAGCGGAAGAGGGCGCCCCACAAGAAGCAGAGGAAGCCTGCGGAGTGACATGGATCAACGCTCTTCATAATCAGGGGAACGACGTAAGGTGTGGTACCTTTCGGCAACCCATGCATCAATGTATGTCACGGTTTGGAGTCTCTCCTGCCTCACGTGTAGTGGCGCCTCACCTATGCTGAGCTGCGACTACCTATCCTGCACTAGCGCTGTTTACAGCCACTTATGTATATCTACCGTTCGTAGCTACACACAATACAACCTTAGTTCAATCTTTAATTCCTTGCGCACTGCTTGCACTTACCGCGACAGTTATAAGCTCGGCTGCAACCTAGGATTGTTCTTACCTGCTGCTGCAATTGTCACTCTACTCGAGTCGCACGTTGCTATTGTGCATTGCGAAAGACCTCGTACACCCCAACAACAGTAAGCGGTAGAGGGGTAAGAGGCTGCTATCCCTAATAGAGACTTAGATTAACTTCTCTAAGCTTAGCTTAGCTTTTCTAGGTTTAGATCTTGTAGCGCGTAGGCACCTAGCCCGGATCCGCTAGATCCGCCCAGATCCAAGCCCCTATCCCGAGGTCAGCCTCCTTACCCCACCACCCTTTACCGTTTTTGGGGTGTACGAGGTGTTTCGCAATGCACCAATAGTAGCTATAGCTATAGGCTCGATTCAAGCCTTTCATTCTGAGCTTCTTAATTTAGGTCACAGATTCCGTGTCGTTTAGATGTTCTTTTAGTCGTGCTTTACTTATCAATATATGATAACTCTGAGCTAAGCTATGTAATTCCTAGCACTTCTGCTAACTTGATGTTCTAGTCTTTCACGTAGCGAAATTGTTGCGGTTATGAGGAGAAGCAGATCACGTAATAGTGTTCTAGTGCTACTTCCTCACTTATCGAGTACCTCTTACCTCAGCTGTATCATAGATACGTCATGTAAATAGACCCTGCTGCTGGCCCTTCGAGAGGGCAGCACGAGCAAAACAACACAACAGAACAATACACAATACTTTTGTTTTCACTGCATTCTACACTGCAACAGTTATGAGCCCGGATTGCGACTGAGAAGCTCGCTCACTCACCTATAACGACTGATTGGCACCTACGATCGAGATCAACGATTGATCATACTGTACGGAGCCGCCGACTAGCACCTACGACCGAGACCTCGATAGGTCATACTGTACGGAGCTACTGAACTACCAAGAACGATAACTACCGAGTCAGACCCTGCGGTCACCCGAGTGACTGTCGTCCTCGATCGAGCTGACGACTGGCACAAGTGGCTGTTCATACGAAAGGATACTGCCCAGAAGAACGAACTCTAGCAGTACGTTGACCCTGCCACGAAAGCAGCGAATCTGCCTACGTTACTAGCACCAGTCGAACCTCAACTGACGGATCACAACAATGACGCGACGTTCCTTGCCCATCTCACTGTAGCACAGCAGAAGCTATTCCAGTAGGAGTACGAGCGATGGGAGCGGAAGGACCTTAAGTTCAAGCGTCAGAAGAAGGCTCTTGCTGAGTTTAACTCTGAGATTAGCAAGACAATTGCTGCAAAGCACCTTTACCTTATCGAGAACAAGGACACGCCGCACGATCGATTAACGACGCTTAAGAAGCACCTTGCACTGTCTGACGCAACACGACAACGCGATCTTATCGCACGATACAAAGGCCTCCAGACGCCGCCACGCGGCAGGAAGGTTGAGGAGTAGCTACGCTCTTGAGTGGAGATTACCAACATGTGCATAGCCGCAGAGATCCCAGAGACAATGAGATCTTGGGCACAAGAAGATTTTCTTGTCGCCTGCAGAACAATTGATCTAGAGTATAGTACGTCAGGCCTGCGAGCCCTAATCGACCTCGAGGACGCTAGCACCGCTATTCCATCTGTGGAAGACTACGTTAGCAAGTTTACTACTTACCTAAAGCGTGTACTACCGCTGTCGACAGGACTTAGCTCGATAGCTGCAAAGCTCGACGTTGCGAAGCCTTAGCAGCAGAACAAGAATAGCAACAAGACAAAACCGAAATGCCTATGTAGCTTAAAACATTACTAGGTTAACTATTAGTTGATCAACACAGAGCACCTACGAAGGCCAAAGGCCTACGCTAATGCGATTAGACGAAAGAAGCTCGACGCTGCTCTAGCCGCTGACAACGACTTGAGAAACAAGATCAACAAAGCGCTCAACAAGTAGCGCGCGAAGCAGCAAGAAAACAGAGAAAGCATTGCTATGGACGATAGCAGCTGTCTTACTAGACCTACAGCAAACACTGTACAGTACATAATACAAGACCTAGAGCAACCTGCTCTAGATAACAACGATGATCAAGTCGAAACGATAACGATCGCAGATGACGACATGAAGCTAGAAAGCAACCTCTACACAGCAGTAAGCATAGAAGAGAATATTAACAAGCTTAGCAACTAATAGATCTTTGACCTTAGCTCCAACACTCATGTAATCAACAGCAAGGAATAGAAAGAATAGACGAAAGAGTACAACGCAGTCTCTACTAACTTTGTTAGTGCTAGAACAGGACGTGTCCAGATTACGACCTGGAGAAGCATAGAGCTCATAGCAAACACGCCCGCAAGCGCACGATTGCTAAGGCTCACTCACGTCGCCTACGTCGAAGGTTTTATTACTAGCCTAATTGGCTTAGCTCGCTGCAGGAAGCTAGGCATACACTTTAATTCAGGACGAGATCTCTTGTACAAGGACGATCTAGGAAACGTCCTTGCGTACCTAGAGCACAACGGAGGACACTAGCTAGTAAACGCCGAAGCCTCGCGCCAACCGAAGCCGATTATGCTGTCATCTTTTGGCACTACCTACCAACCCTCGAAGGCTCTACGCTTGGATCAAACAGTCGATGCTAGGACAGCTCACTAGATATAAGGTCATTTTGGCAAGAAAGCAATCGAGAAGCTTACAGCAAACGTCGACAGTCTTGTCGTTAAAAGCGATACTAACGAGTTCTGTACTGTTTGTACAAAGTCGAAGTTAACAAAGCAGATCTCGCGACAACAGCAGGAGGACTAAGCTCAAAAGCTTTTCTATCGAATTTCTGTTGACGTTATTCAACTCGTACTACAAAGAGAGGCCTGCCTAAACGGTGATCAATAGGCTAAACACTTAGTTGATTAATACTCGAAATGGCACAAAGTCTCTACTTTTTCTCACCGATCGAAGCCTTTTCTGAGTCGATAGTTGATCTAGGATATACGCAGCATACAGCGTATCTTTAACTATGACGTAACAGCTATCAAGACAGACAACGAACGTGGATACGGCACGTCGCTGAACTTCCTAGAAGAACTTTGCAGAGAACTTGGTATTCGATACGAGACACGAGCTGAGTATACAGAAAAGCAGAATGGACTAGCAGAGCGAGCAAGATCGCTTCTCGTTATTTGATCTAGAGCCATGAGGATACAAGCAGGACTGCCGAAGTCTTTGTTTTATAAGCTAATTCGAACAGCAGCATACGTCCTAAATCGAACACTAACTAAAGCGCTGCAATAGAAGACACCGTACGAGATCGTTTAAAAAACGAAGCTAAAGGTTTAGCACATGCGTCCAATTGGATGTCGAGCCTACGTTCTCAACCGATCACTCAAGCGCGCAGACAAGCTCGAATCGAAAGCGCTTATTAGCTACCTAGTTGGCTACGACTCTACCAACATATTTAGGATTTAGCTACCTACTAAGGACTAGGTTATACGCACACGAGACGTTGTCTTTGAACTCACGAAATTCTACGAAGACCTGCAAGGCTACGCTCAAGAATTAGTAATTAAAGAGGTTATTAAGCTTCTATCGTTTCTAGAGGAGTTCGAGCTAGACGACATAGCCATCGAAGACCTGTTAACGACACGACAACGCTGTTAACAACAGAATGCAAACGCACCTGTGCTCTCCGAGTCACAGGTAGAGAGTAAAGAAATAGAGCAGTACAACAATAGACTATTGACACTAGGTCCCTCAACTCTAGAAGGATAAGATGGACGAAATTAGAACGATTCTTTGTTCTTAGATTTAGAGCAACACGCTCTAGATAAGCAATTAGCTTACAAACAACTATCCAACGCATTACGAGAATCTTAGGAACTTTCTGCAACTTAGATTAAAGGCTATATACCTAATCGACATGAGAACAACGCTCTAAAACGTCGAAACCTTGATTTTAGCACCGACAACGTTATCGAAGGCCTACGACGTACACGACGAAATGCTAATCTCTAAGCGCCAAAAAGATAGCACTCTCACGCTGTCTTATACAGAAAATTAGTTAACAACTACCTTAGAGCTTTCTCAACTGCCTTGAAAGCTAAGCTGACAACAAAGATACACTGTTTGCAGGTGCCAAAAGCTCCTCGATCATATCAAGAGCTCGAATTTTATCTGTTTGGAGAGCAGTTTTGACAAGCTGCGCAGAAAGAGTATCGTGAGATATAGAGCAAAGGTTGCTTCGCTAAAACAACACAAACAGCAGAAACTGCTAACGCAGAGGTGCTACCCCTAATGTAGGTATTTACATACAAGTTCGATGAAAACGGCTACTTCTATCGATTTAAGGCACGACTTGTTGTCCGCAGCAACCTACAGCAGCTATATGGAGATACCTACGCTGCTACACTAGCTGCTCGAACATTTCGAGCACTCATCGCAATAGCCAATCAATTCAGATTAGAGCTACTTTAGTACGACGTACCGAACGCGTTTCTCAACGCTACACTCAATCGAAAGCTCTACGCCTAGACACTAGATAGTTTCAAGAAAAATAGAGAGCTACTACAGGTGCTAAGAGCTTTGTACAGACTAAAAAAATCACCGCTTTTGTAGTACAAGGACTTAAAAGAGACACTAAAGTCTTTGGGCTTAACGCTTATATTAGGATTTCCATGCGTCTACGCTAACAGCTGGTTGATTCTGTTCGTCTACGTTGACGATATCGTCATAGCTTTCCACCTATCAAACAGGCATCTACACCAAGAATTCGAGAAAAAGCTCAACGAGCATTATAGCCTTAAATGCCTTAGAAAACTCAAGTAGTTCTTAGGCATACGCGTCGTTCGAGACACTAACGCACGCACGATTCACTTAGTATAGGACGCTTACATTGACAAAGTTGCTGCTAAATACAACATCATTTCTACTAGCTGCCCTTCTAAGGTGCCTATGCTAGTAAACTACCTAGAACAATCTCTTAAAGAACCGAACGGAGCTCGAACGAAGACCTATCAAGAGCTTGTAAGCTACCTTGCCTACTTAACGCAGTATACACGACCTAATCTAGCTCGCGCTTACGTTATCTACGCTTTACATTTAACCAACCCGGGTTAAGCGCACGTCGAATCTATTCGAAGAGTGTAGCGTTACATTCTTGAAACAAAGTACCAAGCTCTGCAGGCTCAAGCTATTGACGAAGCAGAGATACAAGAGTATCTCGCTACACCACAAGACTATCGCGATCCTATTTTCTTTGGAGCATCTATTGCTTTCTTTGCCGACGACGTTGAAACGCGCCGAAGCTCTCAAGGATACGTATTTTAGCTGTTTGGCATGACTGTTGACTAGAAGTCGACACTCTAACGCACTGTTACGAAATCAACGACTAAAGCAAAGCTGCTCGCTCTATTACTAACTGGATCAGAGATAAAGAAGTAGTGCCGCCTGTTCAAAGGACTGTCCTTGAAGCTAAACTAGACGCCTATCATCTAGTGTAACAACCAATAGACAGTAGGCATAGTTACGAAGAAGCAGGACAAGCTTAGTACCAAGCTTAAACACGTTGACATTTACTAGAACTGGATCCGCCAAGAGGTTGAGAAGAACCGCCTCTACGTCCACTAGAAGCCTACGAACCAAATGCCTGCTAACGGCATAACGAAGATTCTTCCTTAACAGAAGCACGTTGAATTTGTACAGCAACTCCACTAGATCGATATTCGTTCAAAGGTTCGTGCGATGGAGAACAACGCCTAAGAGGTTTATCCTTACGTCGTGAAACGACTACAGAATAAGGAAGTGTGTTGCGGTTATAAGGAGAAGCAGATTACGTAATAGTGTTCTAGTGCTACTTCCTCACTTATCGAGTACCTCTTACCTTAGCTGTATCATAGATACGTCATGTAAATAGACCCTGCTGCTAGCCCTTCGAGAGGGCAGCACGAGCAAAACAACACAACAGAACAATACACAATACTTTTGTTTTCACTGCATTCTACACTGCAACAGAAATTAAGCGGCATCAGACTCAACAAAGGAGCTCAAACAAAAGAAAAGCCTATCAACGGGCTCGTCAAAGTTGTCAAAGCAATTCATCAAAGAAACTATAGAACGTTAGATAGGATGAGCTCGCTGGGAACTCGGCGCGAGCAGTGTTTTCTTTAGATAAGTCGTTATCGAAACCTTTACAGCAGCATGGACCCGCGAAATCAGGCATAAGAATATTGTGTAAAACAGAAACGAAGTGAATGTAACCCGTAGTATTCTGAAGCTAACTCATAGTGCTATCTACTGCTTGCCTAGTAGATTATATCACCACCTAATCGTGTCTTGCTAGGAGCTCGCTTAACCGCAAACCCTGCTCGCATACTGTCGGGGATTGTAGGCAACGCGCATGTGCGGAATATTAAAGGATTGAACTGAGGTTGTATTGTGTGTAGCTATGAACGTAGATATACATAAGTAGCTGTAAACAGCGCTAGTGCAGGAAAGGTAGTCGCACCTTAGCGTAGGTAAGGCGCTACTACACGTGAGGCAGAAGAGACTCTAAACCGTAACACACCCCCCAGCTGGCGTAGGCTCAAAGGCATTGAGTTGACGACAGCTGATTAGTATTAGTGTATGTAGAGGGCGTCGAGGTCGTCTCTAGCAGCCTAACGTAGGCCCTTCAGGCGCTTTGTGATGTCCACAAGGTTGAGTTGGCGAATAAACTCTGTAAATTTCTGCTTTGGTAGTATTTTCGTAAGTCCGTTGGCAGGCATACGATTAGTAGGCACCCATTTGACGTTGATACGTGAGGCGGTAACCTCCTGTCGAATCCAGAGTTGGTGGATATCAACGTGTTTGACTTTTGTGTGAAGCTTGTCGTGCTCCTTCGTGACAATACCAACAGTCTGCTAGTTGTCGCACCAGATTGTAGGTGTACAGTCGAGCGTAAGGTTGATACCCGTAAAGAATCGCATCCACTCCTCCATCTGCGAGGCAGCGAGGGATAGCGAGAGTAGCTTAGATTCTGTAGTAGATTTTGTGACTGTGCGCTAGACAGTCGATTTCTAGTCGATTATAAGTCCACCGAATTTGAACGCGTAACCCTGAGAGCTCCGGCGAGTCTTAGGCTCGTCAGCGTACGAGGCGTTAGATGATCCAAAGAAAAGAAAATCGCGATATAGAGAATCGTTAGAGAGATACTCGGCCATGTCCTGCGCGCTAGCTGAGGCTTTAAGAGCGAGAGCTTTCGTGCTAAGTAAGTAGCGCTAGGTTTGACGAATCTTCGAGACGTAAGACTGTTCTAGGTTGGTAAGGTAGCAGGCAAAGACGACGTGCGTTCGAGCGACGTTAGGCTTACCCCAAACAGCAATGTATGCAAGGAAACTAACAAGTTGTTAGTAGAGCTTCGTTTGAGCGCTGTTAGTTTTCTCTGTAGACTGTAGCAGCTAGTTCTTTGTTAGTAGAACGTCTAAAGCCTTGCCTACAGCCTCAATACTAAATCGAGCGTATACTTTATTAATAAAAGCGTTTTGGACAAGCCAAGTCTTGTGTAGAGCTCAATTGCGGACAATTTAAATGCTAAGGAACTATGTAAAGTCTTCTATAGCTTTGATGTTGTATAGGTTTACTAGATCCTTTTTAAAAAACCTGTAGAAATAAGCGTTTAATTGATAAAATGCTATAACGATGTCGTTAACGTAGACGAATAGAATAAGCTAGCGATTCGTGTACAGATACGGGAAGCTCTTAACTAGTTTCAGGCCTAGCTTAATAAGCTTGCGGCGTAGCTCGTTGTACTATAGTACAAGTAACTCCTTTAGGCCGTAGAGAGCGCAAAGTACTATTATAATCTCGCTTTCGATTTGGCGGAAGGCCTTAGGTGTTTTAGCGTATAGCTTGCGATTGATCTAAGCGTTCAAGAAAGTAGTAGAAACGTCGTACTACTTTA
Source organism: Massariosphaeria phaeospora (assembly GCA_011032825.1). NCBI lineage: Eukaryota > Fungi > Ascomycota > Dothideomycetes > Pleosporales > Massariosphaeria > Massariosphaeria phaeospora. The sequence continues at coordinate 7,482 of JAADJZ010000003.1, read as the reverse complement.
GCTCTAGATCGAAGTAATTAGCGATCGCAATTAGAGCGCGAAAGTTGCGAATTGCGAGTGTAGCAGCGTACGTGTTCTCGAGCGAAGCTTAGAAGTTGCCTTAAACAACTAGTCAAGCTTTAAAGCGTAAAAGATATTTATTTCTATCTGTCTTGTATGTGAAAATCTACATTAGCAGTAGCACCTCGCTGTTAGCTGTAGCTCTCTTTTAGTTTGTCCTTTCAAATACGCCTTTAGCGCGTAGATTTCTCTATTCGATTTCTATAGCGTGTTGGAATTAACTGCCATGTATGTGTGTATCTAGCTGCTTTACTACTTTCGACGAAAGCAGCAGCTGTAATTAATAAATTCGAGGTATTTTATCTACCCTAGCGGGTATTGAGTAAATCTTAGTTGAAAACGCTTGCAAGTAATTGACTAGAAGCTTAGGTCCTAGCTTCGTAGCGTAGGACTAGATAGCAAAGTTGTCTAGATTTCTTAGTTTTTAACTGCGCTTGCCTGTAATAATAAGGCTTGTGTTAGTTAAGTTAAAATTAACGTTCTATAGAGCTTTCTCGCCTTGTTGGTAATAACTCTTAGAAACAACACGTATTGTGTTCTCTTTCTTAGATACTCTAGGAGTTAGCATTTGTTGTTGATTTGATTTGAGTACGTTGTTAGATTCGAGTACGTCTTACTTTCTACATAAGAGTTTCTAGCTGTTGAAGCTAAGGTTACAGGTGCTGTTAAGCAGCTGCGTTAACGAGCTGTCAATAGGTTCTCAATGCTAATATCGTTGTCTTAAGACATCTTTGGATATTTGAGTAGCTCGATTACTTTTTTGATTACTAGCGTAGAGGCGTAGCCGTCTATTTCCTCGAAAAAGAGCGTAGGTTCGAACACAACGTTACGTGTAACAATAATAGTATCCTTTGTAAGCAGCTATATACAGAAGATATTAGTGCCATGGTAGCCAACTAGGTAGCTAATAAGAGTACGCGATTTGAGCTTGTTAGCAGCTCTTAGATCGCGGTTGTAGACGTAGGCGCAACAGCCGATAAGCCTTATATAAGCAACAAGTAGCTTTTGTTTCTATACGACCTCGTACGGTGTCTTCCAACCTAGTGCTTTAGTAAGCGTTTGATTGAGAATGTACGCAGCTGTGCGATACATTTTATGTAATAGATTTTTTAGTAGGTTCGCGTGTATGCGCATAGCGCAAGCTCGCTAAGTAAAAACTCCGCCTGCGCGCTTAATAAGTTCATTCGGCTTCTTTGTGCTAGGCGGAGCTGGCTCGTATAGCATTCCTAGTTCGTTTGTAGTATTAATTAAATTGTTGCTAAATTCCTTTTCGTTGTTGCATTGGATAGCGACTACGTTAGCATTGTACACGCGCTGAATTTTGCAAATTAAAGCTATGAACTAGCGTGTAAGAGTTGGCTTGTCTTTTTGCTTAATTGTAGCTATCTCATGCTATTTTGAGTACTCGTCTATAGAGTGTAGAGCGTACTTGCTACTATCGATACACTCTTTAACGTAAAGCACCAGCGAACCCGCCACACTAGTGAACCCGCCAAAATTTCTTGGCACTACTGCCTCCCCTATCAACGCGATATGGCTCAATCAACTAACGCGTTATTACACCAACACGAAGGGAGACTTCAGCTTGCTCTTAAAGCCTATAATTCTGGCCAATTCCGAAGCCATCGAGCTGCTGCTATTGCCTTTAACGTTAAACGCCAGACCCTTGACGAACGCGCTAGAGGAATCTCATTTCGAGCTCAAACACGACCTACATCTTCAAAGCTTACTACGACCGAAGAGCAGACGATTATCCGATATATCCTCGACCTTGATTCGCGAGGATTTGCCCCCCGGCTGTCTGAGGTGGGAGATATAGGAGATAAACTAGTGGCTGCGCGGGGTGGAGAGCCAGTAGGCAAGAACTAGGCTAAGAGGCTTGTAACGCGTTCAGGCGAGCTCAAGATAGCCTTCAATCGAGCAAAAGACCGGCAGAGGATACAACAGGAAGATCCTGAGGTGATTGGCGCGTAGTTCAAGCTTGTTGGGGATACCAAAGCCAAGTACGGCATCCATGAGGATGACGTGCACAACTTCGACGAAACTGGCTTCCAGATGGGCGTGATTGGGTCTATGAAAGTCGTCACAGGCTCTCAAAGACGTACTCGACCTAATCTTATCCAGCCAGGCGATCGAGAGTGGGTAACAGTTATCCAGAGCATCTGCGCTGCAGGGTACGCGATTCCGCCTTTCATCATCTACAAAGGGCGCGTCCACATCTCAGCGTGGTACGAGGAGGACTTTATACCTGGCAATTGGAAGCTCTCAGTCTCTGAGAACGGCTGGACAAACAACGCTCTTGGTCTTGAGTAGTTGAAGCATTTTAACGCGCATACAAAGGCGCGTCAGGTGGGGGTGTATCGGCTGCTTATTCTGGACGGCCATGAGAGCCACCAATCTCAGGATTTCAAGGACTATTGCCTTGAGAACAAGATCCTTACGCTCTGCATGCCAGCCCATTCATCCCATATCCTCCAGCCGCTAGATGTGGTCTGCTTCTCGCCGCTGAAGTTGAAGTACTTCCAACGCGTTCGGGACTTGGCGCGCCGGCGCGTCTTCTATATCAACAAGGAAAGCTTCCTGCTAGCCTTTAGAGACGCGTTTTTCGAGGTGTTTACAACAGAGAACTGCAAGAAAGCCTTTAAGGCCTCAAGGCTAGTCCCTGTCAACGCGCAAGTAGTCCTTGATCGTCTTGAAGTACGGCTGCGTACCCCGCCACCACCCCTCGTACTAGAGACGCCATGGCAGTCAAAGACTCCAAGCAATACACTTGAATTTGGATCGCAATCAAAGCTAGTACGCGATTCTATTACTAGATCGCTTACTTCAGCGCAGAGTAGCTTCTCTCAGCTTGTAAAAAGAGCTGAATTACTGCTGCATCAGAACGCGCTCCAAGACTACCGTATTAAAGAGCTTGAAGATCAATTAGCAGAGATAACTAAGCGGAAATCGCGCAAACGGAAGCGAATTCAGATAGGTAGTACGATAGAGTACAGTAACGGATTAGCGCAGGTAGCTGCTAAAGCGTCTACAGCGCCTTAGCTATCAAAGAAAGCGCGTGGTAGAGAGGGTCAAGAAAGGGCACAACTAGCTCTACGGCGCTGTAGAAACTGTGGTGATACAGGGCACAATGCCCGAACCTGCCAAAAGAATTTAGAAGCAATTTCTGAATCTGAGGCTAGCACGACGTACGCAGGTTTCTTGTTTGATAGCAATTAATTTAATGTTCTTTGAGATGAGTTGGTTGTGCCAAGAAATTTTGGCGGGTTCACTGGTGTGGCGGGTTCGCTAGTGCTTTACGTTACCTACAGAGACAATATAAATAAAATCTATCGCAATTCAATAGAACGGCCGTTGTGCGCGGCTCTTAGCCGAGCGCTTCGAAATATTATAAGTTATTCGAGCTTCGATACACGTTCGGCAAAGACAGTCTATATAGTCTTCTATTAGTTAGACGCTAGTAACGTTTGGTTCGAGTTGATTGATAGCTTTCTAGCCTAGGTGGCTCTATATTAGATAAGCAGCACGTTGATTAACGACGTTGGTAAGCTTTGGCGCGTACGACGAGCAGTACGATGCTTCAAAAGTACTCAATCGTAAGTGTAGAAGTAATAGAGAAAGTTAGCGTAATAGCTTTGCATTAATAAGCTAGTGTCTTCTATTGTACTTAAGTTGCGCGATAACGTTCGATGTCTGTCGCATGTACAGGACGTTACGGCTAGAGTCGAAGTAAATTAACTTTGTACAGCAGCGAGCGAGTTCTAGGACGCTTGTAAGAAAGCTTTTGACATACGCAACGTGCGTTAGCTCTAGCGTTAGCAATCTATGTATTGTGCGTGCGACAAGCTCTATTATACTCTATGCTATAATAGAAATACAGCTATTGCTAGCATTAACAAAGCGGCGCTTTGAGTTGTTGCTTGTTTTCTTCTAGCTTTTCTATGTCTCTAAGTTAACAACGTGTGTGTTAGATCTAGAATCAACAATCTATCAATTAAGTAAGTTAGTCTAAGTAGTGCTATTAACAGCTATTGTTGTAAGAGTTCTAACAGACTTGGTGAGAGCTTCGATCGCGATACCGTTATAACTGTCGTAACTACGCTGGCGAATGGGTAGGGGGTACCCATCGATGGGTATAGGTTGGGTTATGGGTCGCACAGACCTTGGGTTAAGGTTGGGTTAGAGTTAACCTAGCGTGGGTAGGGGTTGGGTTAGGGTGGTCAAAGCTCTGGGTTGGGGGTTAGGTTAGGGTTACCTAAATAGTTAAGAAACTGTGATAAGTAAATGTGATAAATATACATAGAAAACTTAATATTAATATAGGTTGTAAATATTATGTAAGACCCAACCACAACCCTAAGCTTTGACCACTCTAACCCAACCTCTACCCAAGCTGCTTAGTAACTAGCGCGGGTTAAGGCTAGGGTTGGGTTGAGGTCTGACGTAAGCTAACCCAACCCTAACCCAACCTCTACCCATTTACCAGCCTAGTCGTAACCGTCGTGGCCAAGTGTTATAAGTAATAGGCTAGTTGATATTACAAACGTGTTGGTGTTAGCAAGTAGCTTGCCGTTGTTAACTCGTAGTAACTCAACGTTCTGTCTAGCGCTCTGAGGTTAGCGGGCTGCTTACCTCTCAAGAGCAGTCTTAATGCGCGCGTTGATCTTAGAATTTTTCTGCGCTTCTTTAACCTTGCGTATAGCCTTAGCTGCAAGTTGATAAAACTTCAAACGCTTCAAGTAGCGTGTATTTAAAATAAAGCAGTTAGTGTACTAATGCTTTTTTTTACAGATACAAGTAAGCGTTGGTCGTGCGCCGTTACAGTAGCGCTGTCTTTGATTGCCTATTAATTAAGGCTTAATTAAGTGCGCGATACCGAGCTTAGCGGCAGTAACTGCTAGGCTAGTAGAGTAAAGCTTCGTACGGCGTAGATATGTAGTTATCTCGGCAACGTAAGTTTTTAGAGATAAAATCTTAGCAGTAGTGCCTTGCGCTTTATGCTTGAATATCTCGCGTAGGCAGAACGTAGCGTATTCTTAATCGAGCGCTTTGCAGGCGATTAGAAAGTTCTTTTGAAGTTAGTTGCCGTTAGTTTCTAGCAGCTTGATTGATTTGCCTTAAGCGGTAATGTATACCTAGTTAGTTAGCTATTGCTTAACTTTCTTTGCAGCTTGTAGAGCAGTCTTGAGTGCAGTGTATTTATTAGCGAGCTCGCAGCAGCGAGTCGCGTCTGTTAAGCAAAGAAACTTCTTAAAAGCAACTAGTCGGTCGTAAAGTGTTTCGTAGTTCTTGATAAAGTGTATGTAGCGTATAGCAATTGTCTTGCTAATGTCTGTGTTTAGGTCGGCTAAAGCTTTCTTCTAGGTGCGGTACTTAGAGCAGCGTCGCTTCTATCGATCGCATTTTTATTAGTAAAACTCTTAGTCGTTTGCAGTTAGGTTAGAGAGCCTGATAGCTTTAGCCTTGTAGTCGATAAGTTGAAGCTTAGTAGCCTTCGTTAGCTTAAAGAGAAGCTCTTTAGCTACGTTAGAATTAATATACTGCTAAAAACCGTAGCGATTAGCAACGTCTCCGCGAATAAACAGCTAAGTAAACTAGTTGTTAAGCGTGTTTAGTATAACTGTAACGCGCGTTACAGCGAGGTTAAACTTAGCAGCTATTGCAAATAGCTGTAGTCGTATATGTAATGCGTTGTAGGTAAACGCGGTAACAAGTGCGCTGTAGTAGACGCGGTATAGCAACGTGCAACTTAAGTAGAGTAACAATTGCAGCAGGTAAGAACAATCCTAGGTTGCAGCTAGGCTCATAACTGTCGAGAATTGTAGGCAACGCGCATGAAATTGAGAATTGAACTAAAGTTGTATTGTGTGTAGCTACGAACGGTAGATATACATAAGAAGCTGTAAATAGCGCTAGTGCAGAATAGGTAGTCGCACCTTAGCGTAGGTAAAGCGCTACTACACGTGAAGCAAAAGAGACTCCAAACCGTAACAATATAAAACTAGAGTAATAGCGCCTAGTTAATTTTATACAAATCCAACCTCCCTCCTATCTGCCGGCAATTTCCGCTATTTGGACTGCAGTCTATCAATCTGTTTGCAGTTTATCAATCTAATCTCAATTAGGCCGAAAGCTGCTTGTAAGACTGCGTCTAATCGTAGGTTTGATAACACTTGAGATAGATTAATAGTATAGTAATGAAGATAGTATATTCGTGTAAAAGAGACGAATCGCTGTCTTGGCAGCGATTCGGTGCGGGGTACCTTTAAAGGCCTCTCAAGAGACTAATCTAGCCCGTTATAGCCTACAGTAGCTATTAATCGGAAGGAACCAAACACGTAAGGCTACTCGGCCTTACACTGCTAAGCAATCAGTCAATCAAATCAATTCACACTCCTTGAAAACACCAGTCAAATCAGGCCGAGGCCCTCGGCCTAATTGATTTAATTGATAGCAACTGTGCTGAACCCATTGATGCATGCACTCTTAGAACACGGAAGGATCTTCCAGATGCCATCTAAGCCGCATTAGTGGACGTCTCTGAGCCCGAAAACCGATACATGATACTCAAGCACGTCGAAAGGATTCGACCCTAACTGCAAGATTCCCTTGCTTTTTCTCCTATTGAGAATCAACTGTCCTTCTGGTGTACATGGTCCTTGCACCACCACCGCAGTTCGCCATTGCTATCGTCTCTTGAGCTAACTCCCGTGTTCTCAACGTCCGTAGTAACCCTCTTGCATTGCGATCCATCCGGTTTAGAACCAGAGCATCCAGTCTTCTCGCCCTTCGATCGTTGTGACTCCCGCGCCCCATCCGTGCAAGCCTTCATAAGGAAACCAAGAAGGCCAATCCGAAATTTCTTTTCATCAAGCAAGAACGCACTCGCTCTATCGTATTCGACGCGGTCTTGATCGAAAACGAAGAGGACCAAGCTGTTGTAGTCGCATAGAGCCACGAATCGACATCCATTTTTACGTGCATATGCTTTGACTTGCTTCGTGCCGTTGAACACACCGCGGAAGCTGCGAGAAATGGTGCTAGTCCTTCCCGACGGTTCGAGTAACGACCCGAGCACCGTTTCAGCCTCGTCTTTATCCCAGATCGATGATTCGAAGTCTTCGCGTATGATGTATGCACTTCGTTTGAGCTCAATCATTGCGAAGATGCCCTGCTCGTCGCGGAAAGCGACGTCTACACGGAGCCGAGATCCAGGACAAGGGTTAACTTCGGAGTTGTAGGAAATATACTTGTTTGTCAGGACCATGTTGAGGACGCGGTGTACGCCGTGCAAAATCATTTTATCGACTGCACGCACAACGTCGGCTTCAGACTGTAATGTCCATGGGCTCAAGCGCGAACTATGGAAGGCATTCATCTCGCTTCGCAGACCTTGGTCGTCTGGCAGTGCCTCTTCCGCCA